>OW240912.1:248980260-249051118 GCA_933207985.1 Pelobates cultripes | reverse complement strand
GCACCTAAAACTAATTGGGAACTAGGACACTATAGCATTTGGAATACAGGTTTGTATTCTTAATGCTGTATTGTTGTTTTAAGGCTGTGGGGGTCTTTATTATTGTCAGCTCTGGTTTAACTATTTTAAAGGACCATTATAGTCACCCAGACCACTGCAGCTCAATAAGTGGCATAACTATAAGATAAGTCCAGGGACTAATGAAATTATTTAGAAAATTGGGCAGACTAGATGGGCCGAATGGTTCTTATCTGCCGTCACAGTCTATGTGTGAAGGATACACGAGCATTGTGAGGTGGGATAAGGTAGTAGATGTGTGCTTTGCGAGTTAAAATAGTGGACATGTGTCACTATATTTGAATATGTGGAGGTTGGATATTGGATACACACTCAGTGGCCACTTTACTAGGTACACTTTTATAGCATGCTCGTAATTCCAATACCTAATCAGACAAATGGAAAAAGTGTATTTTAATGCAACATCATGCTCTGATGTTAATTTTGTTTTGTCTGAGAAACTATATTGAGAATAACGTTATATGTAGATTAGATAAGAACTATTATTTTATATAACGTTTGACAATAATGATAATAGTTAGAAGAATATATGTATATATCATTTTATATTTACTTAAAACAATGTTAGACAAAAATAAGTTAATCTTCTGCTTTATAAAAATATTCATTTAAAATAGTTTTAATGTATGTTAAATAGGTACTGGTATTTTAGCAATGCAAGATATTCAAGGCTATTCAAGGCTATAACCATTGATGTATAATGCATTATTATTTACTAGTTAGTCCATGAAAAAATAAACTTTGGAGAAACAGATGAGTAAGTTGACCGACTCTCTCTCTCTCTCTCTCTCTCTCTCTCTCGTAATTATGTGCTATATTAAGTTTGATCTTACCCATTTTTATCATTTAGTTCTTCATGTTATAGTAAATGCATGCAAAACCATATTCTGTATAACAGGGATATTTTAACTACCCTGTCTGAATGCCTGAGATTTTCAGATGCTTTGAAAGATGTGGCTCAATATATATATATATATGCCCAGAGGGTTAGTTAATTGCATAGTTTTAGAGATAAGAGCAACATTAATCCTCAGGAGAGTCACAAGTGGAAGAGTGCTTTAACTGGAGATGAGATTAGATATAAACTTATAAGTAGTGTTATAAGTATTTTCTATTTAAGCAAAGCAGGAAGTAGAGAGATACTGTATAATTAAACAAGTGCTATTACTTGGGCGTATGCAGGTTGACGCAAATTATATGAAATTGTTATCTTTGTTAGGAAACTAATTTATGAGTTTATTTTTAATAATGCATAATTGAAGTCCTCAAGAAGGAAATGTCCATCAATGCTGTCCATTTTTTTTTTTAACATATAGTGAACAATTGTAATTGTACAGTTAAATTAATCTAAATATTATTTATCATTAATAGTTAGACATTTTATGAGATTTTCTCAAAGGAAAACTGTATGTTATGTAACTTATAGACCCTTTTCTATTATGAGTGATAGGTGACAAAAGTTAGTGACATTTCAACTATTCTACTATCCCTTTGTCACTAGTTAAATGCTTTTTCATGTGTGATAACATTTATAACATACATAATACACAATCCAGCGCACTCGCTTATTCACTAAACAATGATTTAAAACCGATTGTTAGTTTTATTTAAAAACACCTCACCTAGGCAACAAATAATAGGGGTTTAGTTACATTTTATGATCATATATTGCACTAGCCCGCCACAATGTCAATGTTCCCAATTCTTGGCAGGTCCTACTCTAGCATGAGATCAATACACCTATTTGTGAACTACTTCCTCCTGGGACTCTCTGCAATACAGGCTAAATTGGATCCTGCAAAGAGGCATCTGTGAGAGGGAAGGGTGCAAAACCAAGGAGTTGACCTGGACTCCCAAATATATAAATGAAACCAAGAGGGTTGCCCTCACCTGAACATGCATACATTATAGGGTGCTGCTGGGGCCAATATATACAACATACAAAATACACAATCCAGCGCACTCGTTTATTCACCAAACAATGATTGAGAAAATTTATTACACTATATCTTTTCTTTGTATAAATCTGAAGGAGCAGCAATTAAAAATCGCTACCCAACTGCCAGCAATAGGATTTTGCATACAGAAGTTAAAAGATGGTGATGCACTTGGCTCTACTTTTGGAAGTTGATATTTTGGACCCTGCCCACTTAACCGCGTGTACTCAACCCATGAAACCTCATATATCACGCCCATCATATGTTCACCACCATAAAACTTTAGCTACATATATTCAGTGAACAAGATGATCACTATTAAGAGATCTGACACTACCCTGATACTGTTAATCAATCAAAAAGTTGATATGTCTGACCAATGCAAAGTAGTAGACGTCAGAAATCTTGGTGGGATTTGTATACAGACAATAGGCTATTTTTATTGTGGGTGACATGATTAATGTATCCATTTAGCAGTATATCTAGCTAACAAGAAAGAGACAGGAGCAAAGTGCAGAACCAATCATGGTAGACACAATAGATTTTACTAACAAATACTTAAATGGACACTATAGTCACCAGAACAAGGTAGGCTGAACTTGATGGACGCAAGTCTCTTTTCAGCTATGTAACTATGTAACTATGTAACTATGTAACAACTACAGCTTATTGTATTTGTTCTAGTGAGTATAATCATTCCCTTCAGGCTTTTTGCAGTAAACATTGTCTTTTCAGAGGGATACTTCCACTGGCCACTCATCAGATGGCTATTAAAGGTGCATCCTGGGGCAGTGCCATTCAGTGTCTCCACCCTCTTCATGGAGTCACTGAGCTTTCCTCATAGATATGCATTGATTCAATACATCTCCATAAGAAAATGCTGATTGGCCATGGGCTGTGTTTTACTTGTGTTGGTTCTGCCACTGATCTGCCTCCTTGACATGCTAAGCCAATCCTATGGGAAAGCATTGTGATTGGCTGAGAAGGTCACGTCTGATGATGTCAGCCAAGCAGACAGATGAAGGGCAGAGCCAGCAGCAGCAAACTGGAATAAAGGTAATATTTTACTATATTTAGTGAGGCAAGGGAGGGGGGGGCAGAAGGGGGCTGGATAGTGTTTTTAACACTATAGAGTCAGCAATACATGTTTGTATTCCTGGTCCTGTAGTGATCCTGTAATCATTAGTTATTACCATTCCAACAGATTTTATTTTTATTACAACAGAAACTGAGAAGCCGATACCCACCTAACTCAGTTTGCCTCTCCTGCATCAGTTCAACCACAGCTCTGGGTCTCTGCATTTGTAAACAACCTTATACTCCTCTACCAGTGTTTCTGATGCTAGACACGGTAGCTCTGCCCTTTTATGTTGTTCACCAAGTTTAACACACTCTCATAGGTTACTGCACTGAATAATGCTGTGGAGGCAGAAAAAAACCCTCTCTGCTGCACTTTGACATTGTGGCGGCTTCACAATCTCATCGGGTCTGGGTCAAACATCTTAAGGTGAGAGTTTGCCCAGTGGCCTCCAGGCACCATAACAACTTAATTTAGATTAAGTTGTTTTGGTGCCTAATGTGTTCTATTAGTTTTGTAAACAAATGTGTCCGTGCAGATGGAGATATTGGAGGGAGTGAGCAGCCAGTCTCAATCTCAATTTTGACCCAGATGGGGGACCAATGTTGTGTGAACATATGTTCCATTACTGTGTAACTCCTTTAAGTTCAGGATTCTATCATAACATATGTGTGCCTACATTGTACAAATACTTGAGACTGAGTTTGCATGTCAGGGATTTTCTGAACAAAACAATAATCTAGCTGGGAAAAGAATTAGGAGATTTCGCTGGCAGTTTTATTTAATCCTAACTGCTACCGTGCTTTGAGTGTCCCTTTATTTAGGATAAATTAAAATGCGAACAAAATAATGCTTTTTCTTTGCAAAAGTTAATGGGTTCTTTCATCTTAGTTTTCAACATTCCCCCATAAGGGTTGTCTAAAACCTTCAGTCTTTTTGACGTTATGTAACTTGTACCACTAAGCGTGCGCTAAGTATTTATTTAAACCACCCACACAACCATACTTCCATCAGAAAGCAGCATAACAATACAAACTGCAGGCAGTTCTGCTTTCAGAGCTGGAAATTTCTGCCAAGATTTCATGTGAAAGAACAAAAGACATCAAAATTATTGATAGAATGTGGCGAATATGCATTAATTTCTCAGCATATCAAACATGCAGATCCTAATTTGATTTTGTTTATTAATATTTTACAAAACTACAGTTACACACATTATTTACTTTTAACTTAGATCATTTTAAAAACATTTTTATACACATAGTCTTTAATAGGAATCGCATAAATATTGTATTAGGATTGCCGTATTCCAGAGCTCTTGCTGATACTCTCACCTTTGATCAAGGCTGCATATCATGCCAATAAACAAGTCCTTTACAACAAACCCAGCACTAATTTTGTTTTGTTGATATAAGGATCAGAGAACCACATGTTGTATTTATAAATTGTAATGGTACTGATGTCAGCATGGTCCACATACTCTACATTTTTAAAGGAACACTATAGGCACCCAGACCACTTTATCTCAATGAAGTGGTCTGGATGCCATGTCCTCTCCATTTTAACCCTGCAGCCGAAAACTTTGCTGTTCTGTAGAATGTCGCACATACAACCACTATAAGCACTTGCAAAGAAATAGCAAACTAAACTCTGCCTGGCATTGTAGCGAAACTCCGGTACTCTGGCTGAGTACATCCGCTAAGAGCCTCTCCCTGGCCCTGCAAAGTAGTTGGTGATTATATCCCTCACCTAGACATCAGCCAAGACTTGATGAAGGGTATGGATAGTGAACTCTTTATTGAGTAAAACAACGGTTTATATACACAGACCCCCAGTATAGGGTCTCCAGGAAAAGCATAGGTAAGCCAGCCCAGGTGCCTACGTGTCTGGGAGAGGATTGCAACACACACCGCTAATTCAATATCCAATCAACTCCCAGGCACACAGGCGGTTAATAGAATTATACCCCAAATATATAAAAAAAACCTCCAAAAGCACATTTTGGATGACTCTAGGTCTTTTTAAGTGAAAATAATTATGGCTCTTCACAGCTGTGCATGCAAGGAGGTGGAGCTTCACAGCGAACACTGACCATGCAAGTGAGAAAAGGTAAGTGAAATATAATTTTACTCCCTGCAGGTGCGGGCTGGTGACTTAAGCAGCAAACAGGGCACTATAGCAGTATAGTGTTCCTTTAAGGCAGGGCAAAAGGAGCTGCTTAGCAGCTAAGACACTTGTCATTTTGCTTGGACACGTGTGTCTTTGTACCTTACAGATGCTGTATTTTTATATCATTGTTGTAGATGCTGCACACTGTCAGCTTACAAGCACATATCAAAAAGTCATATACACTAGGAAGATGGAGAAAACAACATTTCTTTATTGTACATGTTTTGCAGACACCCCTTCCTTGGTAATGCTCTGCTCATTATTCATCTTAATGCAGCCATTAGCAATGTCCAGATGTGGCTGCCTGTGGGCATAACCTATTGCACCACAGACATCTATTAGAATGGCTGAACTTTATGAAGACGGTGGAAGACAAATGTACAGAGTTCCTCTTTAAATGGCTGCTTCCTCCTTCATCTCTCCTTCTCTAAAAACAGCGTAAGGAAACTGCTATGTGTTGTTGATTAACCATTTCGTATTTTTTACTCAATGTAAATGTCTTTTGTCCAAATAGGGTGGAGATTTAGAGGAAATATCACACAACATTTTCAAATCACATGCAGCATAAGCAAACTGACACACTAAATTCATGCATCCATACATTACATTATACATTTATGCAATATATTAATTCATTGTGCATTTCCACATTTTGTCATGCCTTCACACACTGTATACTGGCTTCTACAAACAAAATATATGCATCTACATACTGCCATAGTCATGCATTAACACACCACATTCACTCACATTCTCCACAAATACATATGTGCACCTATACTCCCATTGGTACACTGCACAAATACATACTTGCTTGTTTCACACAGAAATATAAAGATGTATATACACATGCAAACACTAAGTAAATACAGCAACTTCACACCATTCATAGAAATACACACTACACACAGTACTTTATTTAGAATTCTGTGCTTTGTGCCTGAGATATACATTTGTCGGTGGGCAACGAGCAGGGTCTCCATGCCACTCTCACTTAATATAAGTAACCCATATTTCACTACAGAAGGAGTATACAGATATGAGGACCATGCACGTCCTGGTTAGTAGGAGGTACAGTGGATGCCTGTTAATTTTTTCACCCCTGATACCGTAATCCGCATTCCTGCTAACATTGTCTGACCAGCATCCAAGACAGAGGTGGGCAGGCAAGGGAGCAGGCTGCCCAGAGAGGAGGACCCAAGCACGATCAAGACCAACACTAAAGTGAGGTGCTAAGCTTTACAATATATCTTGCTTTAAAAGCTAACGTTGAGTTGAAATACTACATTCTTGCCAACAAAGAATATGAAAACACAATTGAACGTTAAATAAATGATTCCTAACCCCCCAAAGATTGCACTCCGAATGACAAGGACAGTTGTCAAACACTCAGTAACTGTTGCTAGTAACATTTTCAGTTGAGATTTTGTCAAGTAATTTGTGCCCTTATATAATTTGTCAGCAAATCACAGCTGCCTAAATAAAGCACAATACATCATCCCACCACATTCCTTCACCCGCTGGATCTGACTAAGAACAAAACAGAAGAAGAAAAAATATCTTAATTCACAATAAAATTCCAACTGTGCTTTTTCAAAACAGTCGAAATGTCTGGAAGGAGGGTATTTTGTAAAAGTATCCTTTAAATTAATCCTTAAGCGTAATATTTAAATCAAATATTTGAATGACATATATAGTTTTGTTTCCCACTCTGAGTTGAAATAATACACTACTGCACAGAGAGTTGACACATTGTGAAAGAAAAATATACTTCCTAAAAACTCATGCCATTAGCATTTAACTTTTGGGTACCAGATGTCAATTTAAAAAACAAAAGCTTACCCGATATACTGGTACACCATACATTGATGTATGAATACAAGAGAATGGTGTTTTTATGCAGAGGGGTCTGTTTACATCCTTAGGTACACATTATTTTTATTAGCCCCTTAAGGACCGAGGACGGTTCAGGACCGTCATCGGCATTTTTGCCTTGCCGACCGATGACGGTCCTGAACCGTCCAAACGGTCTGGGGGTACTTACCTGATCGCCGTCGTTCCCCCGGCGGCGATCAGTGTTCCTCCAGTTGTGGGGAGACTGCCTGCAGCCCAGACAGTCTCCCCACGGCAGATTAGGACCCCTGTGGCCATGTGATCGCTTAACACAGCGATCACATGGTCACAATAGGTGTCAATAGTGCTGCCTGCAGGGGGACTGTCTGTGCTGACAGGCAGTCTCCCTGCAACTGTAAAATCAATTAAAAAAATAAAGTTAATGGTAATAAAAAAATAATAATAATTATATATGTATAAATATGATATATAGACATATATTATATCTATATAATATATGCCTATATATCATATATATATAATGTCATACTAAGTGTATTTTTATATTAATATGTACTTATATTAATATAAAAATACACTTATAATTAAATTACACACGTATATATATATTATATATAATAACTATATATATTGTATATATATATTATTATAAAATATAAATAATAAGTAATTTAAATTAAATAAATTTTTTTTAAATAATAATAAAAAATTAAAAAAAAATTATATAGCTATATGAAATTTTATTCTAACTGTATTTTAAAATTAATATATATATATTTATATCAAAATACACTTAGAATGAATTTGTATATATATCTATGTATATAAAAGTAAATAAAAATAATAAGAAATATACATACGTCCATATACAAAATTACATAAATAATTATATAAATATACACGTAGATTTCAAATATATAAATATGCATATATATTTAAATTCTACGTGCGTATTTATGTAATATTTTTACATAATTCAGTAATTTTATTGATTGCAATTTGAGGGACCTGCCTGCCAACCCAGGCCGAAATTCCAGAGAATTTAATTTGTTAGCACTGTATTTTACCCTGTAACGTTCTACGACACCCTAAAACCTGTACATGGGGGGTACTGTTTTACTCGGGAGACTGCGCTGAACACAAATATTAGTGATTCACAACATTAAAACATATCACAGCGATGATATTGTCAGTGAAAGTTACTTTTTTTGCATTTTTCACACACAAACAGCACTTTTACTGATGATATAATTGTTGTGATACGTTTTCCAGTTTTTAAACACTAATATTTGTGTTCAGCGATGTCTCCCGAGTAAAACAGTACCCCCCATGTACAGGTTTTATAGCATTTTTGAAAGTTACAAGGTCAAATATATGGGTCAAATATTTTTACATTGAAAATGGCCAGGTTGGTTAAGTTGCCTTTGAGAGCGTATGGTAGACCAGGAATGAGAAATACCCCCATGATGGCATACCATTTGCAAAAGAAGACAACCCAAGGTATTGCAAATGGGGTATGTCCAGTCTTTTTTAGTAACCACTTGGTCACAAACACTGGCCAAAATTAGCGCTCAATTTAGTTTTTTTACTTTTTTCACACACAAACAAATATGAATGCTTACTTTGGCCAGTGTTTTCGACTAAGTGGCTACTAAAAAAGACTGGTCATACCCCATATTGAATACCCTGGGTTGTCTACTTTAAAAAAAATATGTACATGTGGGGTGTTATTCAGAGATTTATGACAGATAATAGTGTTACAATGTCACTATTGATAAATTTTAAAAATGTATGTTTTAAAACCGCAATATCCTACTTGTACCTATAGCCCTATAACATGCAAAAAAAAAGCAAAAAAGCACGTAAACACTAGGTATTTTTAAACTCAGGACAAAAATTTTGAATCTATTTAGCAGTTTTTTTCATTCGCTTTTGTAGATGAGTAAAAGATTTTTCAAGTAAAAGTCAAAAAACATGTATTTTTTTCAATTTTTCATCAGATTTTTGTATTTTTTTTAAATTAAAATACACGAGATTATATAAATAATGGTATGTAAAGAAAGCCCATTTTGTCCTGAAAAAAACAATATATAATTTGTATGGGAACAGTAAATGAGAAAGAGGAAAATTACAGCCAAACACAAACACCACAAAAGTGTAAAAATATTCCTGGTCGCAAATGTACAACATCGCAAAAACAGTCCAGTCCTTAAGGGGTTAGTTATAAAGCACCAACAAGTTCCGTAAATCTGTACAATGGGTAGACTAACAGACACACATTTGTAAACAGACGAGTTGGATGCACAGGGACAGAGGGATTGAGGGCCCTGCTCATGCTTACATGCTAGAGCGAGTTGTTTAAAGTAACACAAAAGGTAAGGGTAGAAAAGCAGGTTGGTAGAATAGTATTCATGTCTTTTTTTTCTTAATGACTGTTGCAGGAGCGTTATCGGGGGGGGAGGGGGAGGGAGTTTTGACAGTTTAGTTGCTCTCCAGAAGAAGTGAGTTTTCGATTATTTTTTGAAGGAGTAAAGACTGGGTAAATGTCTAACAGAGAAGGGAACTGTAGAGAAGTCTTGAAGGTGAGCATCAGAAGTAGAAATACTAACAGAGGATAGATGTCGTTTTTCATATTAGGGAGGATAGATAGGTTGGGGCAGCATTACATAGAGATTTGTAAGCAAGAACCAGATTTTTTTTTTTTTCAATTATGCAAAATTTTATTTAAAAAAACAACTTTTCCTTGATGAGTACAGCATTATACATACTTTTTTTAAATCTGTTTTTTTTAATTAATCAAGATAGTATTACAGAATATAACATTTCATAAGAATAACATGTTCTAACATTTTAAAGATTTCGATAGGTCAAGCAATATATCAAGGCATATTATCAAGTTAATATGTAGAACACAGAAACATATGTAAGTTTAGATCTTGGAAAATTACTTTAATATATGTCATAAGAAATAGTATCCTTCTTTGATGTGTCCATATCAAGTCAAGAAATTGCTGTAGTAATTTAAGAAGCAGAATTTTAAATTGCGCCTTATATCTTATGGGAAGCTAATGCAGGGACTGACCGAGTGGGGAGGCGTGTGAGGTGCGAGAAGACAGGAAGTGGATCCTCACTGCTCCATTCATTATAGACTGTAACAGGGCAAGTTGTGAGCATGTAAGACCACTGAGAAGCAGATTGCAGTAGTCAAGGTGAGAGAGGATAATGACATGGACCACCACTTTTGCCACCTCAGGTGTTAAGTAGGGGCTGATGCTTGCTATGTTTTTGAGATGGAAGCAGCAGGATTTGGCGATCGACTGGACGTGAGTTGTAAAGAAGAGCTCAGAGTCAAAGAGAACACATAGGCAACAAGCCTGCGAGGAGGAGGCGATGGTAGCGTAGTTAACATGGAGGGAGACCGAAATGGGAGTAGCAACACTTGAGGGAGATATTGGTATTGGAGTCTTTAAAATATTTTGGCGTTGATTTTACCTGTTTCCTATTTTCTCACTTCAGGGTATTGTGTTCCAGCATATTTGGTTATTACTGATTTTGTTTCAGCTTAGCCTTCCACTAGTACTGGTACCTGTTTTTCCACCTTCAGATATTTAATGCTGGCCCCTGTTGTCCTTCTATGCACAATGTTCCACAATGTTAAATGTTTGAACTGCTAGCTATAGGCATCTTACTGTTTGAATAGGCTGATGAATAAAATCTATAAATAGCTCTAATTACTCACCTGAAGCAAAGCCTTTACTTCCTACTGAAAGCACAGTTCATCTACCAGAGGTAACAGCTTTGCAGTGAAGACTGTTTAACCCCTTAAGGACACATGACGTGTGACATGTCATGATTCCCTTTTATTCCAAAAGTTTGGTCCTTAAGGGGTTAAGTAGTAACTAGTGATAAAGTTATTTTAAATGTATTTCTATTGAGAGAGAACATTTGCAATAGATTACACAGTGAGAAACACAGGTCTCCAATCATTCAGACTTTCAAACATTTTAGGCTCTAGCATAATTTTTGATAAGGCCCCGTAGAGGTGAGGTGATAGATGGAGAGAATAAAAACAAAAGCAAAACAAACAAGCAATGTAATATATATATTTATTTATTTGAAAGAAACAAAAACTTTTCCTAGATGAATACAGCTTTATACTTACTTTTTCAATCAGCTTTATTTTTCTTAATCAAGATAGTTTTACAGGATATAACATTTCATAAGAATAACATGTTTCAATATTTTAAAGATTGTAATAGGTCAAGCAATATATCAAGGCAAATTATCATGTTACAATGTAGAACACAGAAACACATGTAAGTTAAGATCTTGGCAAATTATTTTATTTTCATATATGTCAGAAAAAATAGTGTAGTATTTTTTGTTTTTTTTTATTAATCAAGATAGTATTACAGGATATAACTTTTTATAAGAATAACATGTTCCAATATTTTAAAGATTGCAATAGGTCAAGCAATATATCATGGCATATTATCAGACCTGCTACCTCCCTCCAAGTGAGACCTGCTCAAGCTTTACCAAGATTAGAAAGTCATTGTTCACTGTAGAAAGTATCCAGTGAGTCCAAATGACAAGATCTATCTGGGTGTGTCCATGGGCCCTTGAAGATGATCTTCTCCATTGAGCAGAGCAATTCCATGCTTTGAAACCAGCGGATGAAAGGGGGAGCTACACATTTTTTCAAGAAGAGAATATGTATTGTAATGGACTTTTTGTAAGAAGATGAGAGGGTTTTGTTATGGTGCAGTAGGATCTGAGCTGGGCGGAGGGGTTTGGATCATCAGAGAACCTCTGACTGATTTTATGAATGGTAACCCAGTAAGGGCAAATTAGAGGGCGGTCCTACCAAATGTGGATTATTGTACCCTCTGCCTGCGTAGAGTGCCAGGATTGGTTCAATCACATATAGCTGCTGCAGGGTTTTATACCAGAGAGAAAGCAGTTTATAAGGAGATTCTCGGAATTAGCTTGAAACTGCAGAATGCTGTGTGAGATCACGTATTTTTTTAATATTGCGCTGTAGAAAAAGACTAACCCAGAGTTCCCTCGCCCTTTCTCACAAATCTAGATGGCAGCAGTTGTCTCTGGCCTACCAATGTGGTGTAGAGATCGTCGGCAATAACCACCTATTTCATGGTCTGTCTGTCCTACCCTCAGTCTCTGAATGTGTGGATTCTGTCTGAATGCATTGAGAAAGAGTTCAAGGGCAAGGACAAAGAACATGGGCTATAGTGGGCACCCTTGGTGGATCCCATTTTAGATAGGGAAAGAGACTATGAAATCCCTATTAATGCAGGTCCTAGCCCTAGAGCCTTATATGAGAAAAAATAAATAAAGGACCCAAGCCAACTGACTGGTGAACAACAAATAGAAAGTCCCATGCTACCTGGCCAAAACCTTCTCCACTTTGTAACCAGCCGGGAGGGAGTGATGAATAAGTAAAAGAGAGTGAAAGTGTTATTCCTCGCCTCCCTCTTTGGGATAAATGCTACTAAAATCTTTGTGAAGAGCTTCAGGTCATATTTCAATAAAGAGATGGGATGATTTTTTTGCGCATTGTTCAATGTCCTTGCCCTCTTTGGAGATCAGTGATATATTGGCAGCCAGTGTCTGTGTGGGAATGGATTGTTGCTTCCTAATGGAGTTAGAAACTGTCAAAAGCTGAGGGGCAAGTATGAATTAAGATTGCAGTGCCTTTCAATCTCCCTTCTGGATTGTTACTCATAAAACATTGTATGTATCGTGATCTGTCATCTTAGGAGGGCTATCTACCTTGAAGTGTATTTCCTGAATATGTATTATTTGAGCTTTCTGGCTATGGAAGTGCCTCAAAGCATTAGATCACTTCTCAGATTTGTTTAGACCGCTAGCATTTATCGACAATTGGTTAATCATGGCTCAAGTGTATCCTTGTTTAGAGGTCATCTCTTAGAAAAGAAGAGGAAGTGTCAAGGTGTCTGAAGGAATGAAGCCCCCCAACTGTTTTGACAACCACTCTGCAAAGGAAAAAGTGGTCGAGCCCCTCTAAAGTAATTACCTAAATCAGGTGTGTGTCAACTCGGGTACACAAAGCCCCAAAGTCATGAGGGGTCCCATGGCAGAGAAATATTACAATACTATAACACACAGTAGGCCCCAGTACTGCTCCTCAATCCCAGCCCCCTAGCAGTCACAGAACTACGAGTCTCTTGAAGCGTAAGTTATGTGAACCAAATTTACTGGGAAAGAACTATTCAGAAATAATATGCCACCAGCATTAGTTATCATGATAACCCGTAACATTTAGGTTTTCATCAACCCATAACAGAAAGAACTTATCAATTTAGTAAAAATAAAATCAACCTCTCATGAGGCAACGGACACCCTCTTCACTCACCCCTCCAGCCCACACCTTCTGAGTGTCCTCCACTTGTGGGTAATGCCGGTATAAAAACAGAAGCAGAAAGAATCTCCGGAACCTATAGATTCTTTCTGCTTTTGTTTTCATACTGGCATTACCCAATTCAGAGAGCTCCTACCATCTGGATCTTCATATATCCTTAGACATGGATTATATTGTCCTTTCATAACTCAGCAGAACTCTAAGTTAGCTCTGTAAAATGTGAGTGAGTTCTCTGCAGCAATCTTGCAGGATATCCTCATACTGTTAAACTTTATTGAACTATTATTTGTTTTGTCTTGTACCTTTGTTTTCTTTGAGATTAACCTGCTTGGAATATGTCAATGGTTCATGTATATATTAAGGTACTAAGTGCACTTTAAGGACATCTGGTAGATAAGTATTCCAACTGAACCCAGCTACTTAATCAGTAAAGTCTCACCTAATGTATATGAATGAGAAGTGAAGAGCCACCTTTTAGCATGTGCCTTCTGAGGGATAGGTCACCCGGTCTCCCATCATTAATTATCTTTGTTTCACCAACTGCACATGGAAAATGTATAGAAATACCATTGACCAAGTATTCTTTAATTGTGTGTGCTATTAGTCTACTACCTATTAGTTGTTGAAAAAAGTTTAGATCTGATCAACTAGGAATATTTTGCAACAATGCAGGTCATGTACACAGGACAAAACCTGACTATGAAGGTGAATTAAAATAAACTTTGTTTTTGGAAATGGAGTACTGGAGTACTTTTTATAATTGGCAGTTAAGTTCTTTGTTGGGTGGCCACACTGGTTTTGTAACCCTGTTTGATCTGGATCCTGGATCTATGGGAAGTGCCAGGGTCCACTCAAACTTTTAATTTATTATAGACCAATGTATGGTATCCTGCTACCATCATGTATACATTAACACAAAAGGATTTTTAGTCACTAAACTTTGAAATATAGGTAATTGAAATCCAAATGTCAAAAAATAGGCTAAAAAGTCATACTGCGACTAGAGCTGAGTTGGAGAATTTTTCTAGATGACCAGTTTGTGTCTGAATTTCGCTATTCATATTTCAGATTAGTGAATACGCTTACATGTTTCATAGCATTTTAAAATTACTTGGATGGTTTCTTACTTTTGATTTTGTGTGAAAAATATGTTGGAACCCCATCTTATATCACAATACTTTCTAATATTAATAATAAATCATTGCTTTTTCATTGCAGTGTTTGTTCACTAAACAGTAAGATTTTGTCACTTGTAAACAAGTTGTCAAATTCAGGCCAGGAAGCTTTGTTGGAAAAAAAAGTGTCTCCATTTTAGTTGTACTAAAATGCTTTTTTGTTAAATTGCAACTCATTTGCTAGGTTACTGTAATGCATCACCATGTATTTTGAATATACATTCCCTAGCCCAGGTGTAGGCAACCTTTGACACTCCAGATATAGTGGAATACATCTCACTGATACTTTGCCAGTATTTTGACTGTTAGATGATTATGGGAGATATAGTCCACAACATCTAGAGTGCTGAAGGCTAGCTTCCCTACCCCTAGCCAATTTAATTTACAGTCTTATATTTTACGTTTTGTTCTCCTTTAAGTAATATAAAGGATATTGTTATAGTTTCCAGGCATACTATGAAATGAGAACAACAACATCAGAGGTAGTTGAATATAATATTTACCAAACCAGATAGTTCAAATAGCATATTATTTGAGAACTATTATTATTGCTTAATTATAGATCTTAAAATAATAGAGCTAGTGTTTCAGGATTCTATTTTCTAAAATATATACAGTGTTCTATGCTGGCGTTGCTGTGGTAGGTTAAAAATAATGGCACAGCCTTTGAATTTACTCGCCTGGGAGTAGTGGGAGTTGTTGTGTGTGCTATTAGTCTCCTACTTATTAGTTGTTGAAAAAACAACTAATAAGTCTGTATTTTTGTGTGTGTCTGTATTTTTGTCTGTATTTTTGTCTGTATTTTTGTGTGTTTGTATTTGCTTTTTTATTGCACAACCATGTTACAGACCAACCCATGTGTACCCTATTAAGGGTTAATAAGCATGTAGGGTTAAAAAAAAAAAATCAACATTTCTGTTTCTTTAGAGATTTTACCTTTTAGCTGAAAGCAGCAAGTTGAATTGTTAGTGGTTTGATGTAGAGGTTTGAAGCGGCAGATAGGCTTACACTGTAATGGCTATTGGTGTGATCCTAAAAACCATCCAGTTATTCACATGTGTATAGGGATTTGGGATAGAGTAAATTTTTTCGCTGTTAAAGGAACATGTATTTCCTACACTATAGTCCTGGAGTGGCTGTATAGGTTGCCGGTCACTTCAGATTCCAACCTACTCCAATATGTCCCCATACTGTGACACCCACACTTTCCAACAGTAAATCTGTAACCCTGTGTTTCCATCCCAGGATAGCTCTCTTTACAGTCCACATCTGTACATTCAGTTTGCACAAATCCTTTATTGTAAATCTTAATTTAAAAGGGTTAAAAACTGACATACAGTGGAAGGCTCACAAAGCCACAGCAATCTTACTGTCTCAGACTGTCTTGGTAAAGTGTCTGTTGACATGAGAAGCATGTATGTTGATTATTAACTTATCAAACATTTTATGCAGTGTTTCTCATCACAACTTTCTTTTTAAAGATTTGGGACAGTTTCTTGCACACATGTAATTCCCTCCAACTGTTTGCTCCACAGCTGCCCTGCAAACTACCTACTGTGGCGGAACCAACCTCGCCACTGTCCACTGGAGAGGCCTGGTTGCTCGCCTGCTCCCTTTAGACTATGGTCCTGCATTTTAAACTTTTATTTTACCGGCAGAAAGGTTTATTCGTGCCTTTCTGCGGACTGTTAAAGCCATGCTACCCCAGATAGCTATGCCATGGAGCCCAGCCGTATACTGAAAAACTGTATGAAAGACTTTGGCTCCATGGCGATTGAACTGTATTTATGTGATCTGAGCGTCATGCGGTAGTAATGTGCACTCAGATCTAAGCTATCTGGGGATATGTAGAATGTCTATGTTTTATGGAATAAATGTAACTCTATGTAATTTTATGTCTTTTATTGTATTGTTACTGCCATGTGGTTAATGGAGTCTTGCCTCTGTCCTGGGAGATAATTGGATTACTTCACAATTATCTCCTGGACAGAGAGGAGGGATTGTGATGTAAATGTGGGTGTGTTTTACAGTTCTCCTGTAACGATTGGTTGTACTGTGTCCCACCCTGTGGGATGTCCCCTTGCATGGGGACTTGCATAAAAGCCAGTGTGTGGCCATTACAGTGAGTTCCTGCTTAACCCTCAAAGTGAAGTGTTGTCTCATTATTGGGGGAGGATTTATTGTATGCTGTTAGAGACTGATTGCCAGGAGTGTAAGCCGCTTGGGGGCTTTTCCTCTTCGTCTGCTAGCAGCTATTCGTGTGTCTCCAGTTCGGGAGTTTGGAGTGCTACTTGGTATGCAGTTCGGGTATTTAGAGTATTCCCTTGGTTGCAGTTTGGGAGTTGGTGAATTCGTGGGTTTGCAGTTCGGGAGATTGGTCCTTGCAGTAGTTGTCTGTGCAGCTGAAAAAGGGGGATTTTAACCTCTTGTGGGCAAAACGGTCCGTTACACCTACCTATTCCCATTCTATTTTATTCTTCATCTTCACATTAAGAGTATTCGTATAAAGAAAATCTATAGTGTTATGAATACAAAGTTGTATTCCTAACACTATAGTGCCCTCTGGTGCCCCCCTCCCTCTCTGCCCCAGCACATAAAGGGTTAAAAAAACCTTAATCCACTCACTTGGTTGCAGTGTCCCTGTGCGCTGGTTCGTGGTCTGCCACCTCCGACGTCATAAAATAGGGGGGGCCTAACGCGCATGCGCAGCAAGCCCCATGCACATTAGGCCTTCCCTATAGAATAGCATTGCCTCAATGCTTCCCTATGGGGCTTTCCTTGACGCTGGATGTCCTCATACAGTCAAACTCTGTGAAATTCCCAGAAGCTCCTCTAGTGGATTTCTGGTGACAACCACTGTAGGCAGTAAACATGTAAACATTTCAGTTCCTCTAAAACTGCAATGATTTACATTGCATGACTAAGTGGGACAGGGGCAATGAGATGAGCTGGTCTGGGACCTATAGCGTCCCTTTTAAACAAAGCCTACGTAGGCAGAAAAGGATGATATACAGTGCCTTGCAAAAGTATTTACTCCCCTTGACTTTTTACCTATTTTGTTACATTACAGCCTTAAAGGACCACTATAGTGCCAGGAAAACGAGTATGTTTTCCTGGCACTATAGTGCCCCCACCCTCAGGGTCCCCCTCCCGCCCGGCTCTGGGGAGAGGAAAGAGGTTAAAACTTACCTTTTTCCAGCGCTCAGCGGGGAGCTCTCCTCTTCCGATCCTCCTCCTCTCCGCCCATTCAGCTGAATGCGCACGCGCGGGAAGAGTTGTGAGCGCATTCAGCCGGTCGCATAGGAGATTTTCACAGTGAGAATCACGCAAGCGCCTCTAGCGGCTGTCAATGAGACAGCCGCTAGGGGCTTTGGAGGAAGGCTTACCCCATTCATAAACGTAGCAGTTTCTCTGAAACTGCTATGTTTATAAATAAATGGGTTAACCCTAGCTGGACCTGGCATCCAGACCACTTCATTAAGCTGAAGTGGTCTGGGTGCCTAGAGTGGTCCTTTAAGTTCAATGTTTTATTAATCTGAATTGCATGTGATGGATCAGAACACAATAGTCTAAGTTGGTGAAGTGAAATGAGAAACATATATACATAAAACTATTTTTTAGAAATAGAAAACAGAAAATTGGCATGTGCGTATGTATTCACTCCCTTTGTTATGAAGCCCATAAAAAGCTCTGGTGCAACAAAATTACCTTCAGAAGTCACATAATTAGTGAGATGATGTCCACCTGTGTGCAATCTAAGTGTCACATGATCTGTCATTACATATGCACACCTTTTCTGAAAGGCCCCGGAGGCTGCAACACCTAAGCAAGGGGCACCTTTAACCCCTTAAGACCGGAGGGCGTACTATTACGCCCTATTTTAGGCAGCTCTAAACGCCGCCGGGCGTAATAGTACGCCCTTCGGTCTTTCTATACTTACCCGGTCGCCGGGGATCCCACGCCGGCGATCGCAGTTCGGGGGACTCCCAGGGAGCCCCCCGCGGCACGTCCGACCCCCTGGCAGCCCCCCCGGCCATGTGAGAGTGAGGTGATTGTGAGGACCACACAATCACATGGCCAGGATAGCTGCCTGCTGTATTGCGGTGGTCCCCCTGCTGGCTGAAAATAAAATAAAAAAAAGTTAAATAAGTGTAAAAAATATATATATATATATATACTTAGATCATATATATATATATATATTATATATATATATGATCTAAGTATATATATACACATATACATACACACACATACACTGTCTAGGTGTATTTTACTATTAATATATATATAATTATATATATTAATATCAAATTACACGTAGACTGATACTGATTATATATATATAATTATTGTTATATATATATATTTATATATAATATACAAAAATTAAATATGTAAATACGTTAAAAAATAAATAAAAAAATAATTAAAATATATAGATGTGTGTTATTTTGTTCTAACTGTATTGTGATATTAATATATATATATATATATATTTATATCAAAATACACGTAGAACGAAATAATATATATATCTATATACATAAATATATACGTATATATCACTATATATACCTATATATAAATAAAAATATTTAAAAAAAATTATATAGATATATACATATATATACACATACGTATATATATACATATATTAATTCTACATATATATTTATGTAATATTTTTTCATAATTAGGTATCTTAATTAATTACAATTAGCAGGACCTGCCTGACAACCCATGCCGAAAGTAAAGGGAATTTAATTTGCTAGCACTATATTTAACCCTATAACTTTCCGAGACACCATAGAACCTGTACATGGGGGGTACTGTTCTACTCGGGAGACTTCGCTGAACACAAATATTAGTGTTTCAAAACAGTAAAATGTATTACAACGATGATATCGCCAGTAAAAGTAAAGTTTTTTGCATTTTTCACGCACAAACAGCACTTACACGGACGATATTATTGCTGCAATACTTTTTACTGTTTTGAAACACAAATATTTGTGTTCAGCGAAGTCTCCCGAGTACAACAGTACCCCTCATGTACAGGTTTTATGGTGTTTTCAAAAGTTACAGCGTCAAATATAAGGCTTGTGTTTTATTTTTTTCACATTAAAATTCGCCAGATTGGTTACGTTGCCTTCGTGACCCTATGGTAGTCCAAGAATGAAAATTACCCCAATGATGGCATACCATTTGCAATAGTAGACAACCCAAGGTATTGCAAACAGGGTATGTCCAGTCTTTTTTAGTAGCCACTTAGTCACAAACACTGGCCAAAATTGGCATTTTTTGCATTTTTCACACACAAACAAATACTAACACTAACTTTGGCCAGTGTTTGTGACCAAATGGCTACTAAAAAAGACTGGACATAGCCCATTTGCAATACCATGGGTTGTCTACTATTGCAAATGATATGCCATTATGGGTGTAAATTTCTTTCCTGGGCTACCATAACGTCCCAAAGGCAACGTAACCAATCTGGCAAATTTCAATTTCAAATGTAACGTGCTATATTTGACCCTGTAACTTCCCAAAACGCCATAAAACCTGTACATAGGGGGTACTGTTTTATACGTGAGACTTTGCTGAATACAAATATGTGTATTATATTGCAATAAAAGCAAACAGTATTATGACATTGACCGTTAAAATGTCATGTAGAACTAAAAAAAATCTTATTTTCTCCCATTTTCATACTAAATTATGTTTCATAGCTACATATTTGATATTAAATGAAAGCCCTGTTTCCCCTGAATAAAATGATATATAATAAGGGTGGGTGTATTTAATTTGAAAGAGGTGTATTACGGTTGGACAGACATGTAGCGCAAATGCCAGGTTTTGTTTACATTTTGTTTTGTTCACAACGTGAACATTTGGCTCCGTCCTTAAGGGGATAACCAAACACTGCCATGAAGACCAAGGAACTCCCCAAACAAGTAAGGGACAATTTTGTTGACAAGTCAGGGTTAGGTTATAAAAAAATATCCAAATCTCTGATGATCTCCAGGAGCACCATCAAAATCTATCATAACCAATTGGAAAGAACATGGCACAACAGCAAACCTGCCAAGAGACGGCCACCCGACAAAACTCATGGACAGGGCAAGGAGGGTATTAATCAGAGAGGCAGCACAGAGACCTAAGGTAACCCTGGAGGAGTTGCAGAGTTCCACAGCAGAGACTGGAGTCTGTACATAGGACGACAATAAGCCGTACGCTCCATAGAGTTGGGCTTTATGGCAGAGTGGCCAGAATAAATCCATTACTTTCAGCAAAAAAACAAAATGGTACATTTTGAGTTTGCGAAAAGGCATGTGGGAGACTCCCAAAATGTATGGAGGAAGGTGCTCTGGTCTGATGAGACTAAAATGTAACTTTTCGGCCATCAAAGAAAACGCTATATCTGGCGCAAACCCAACACATCACATCACCCAAAGAACACCATCCGCACAGTGAAACATGGTGGTGGCAGCATTGCGGGGGGGATGTTTTTCAGCAGCCGGGACTGGGAAACTGGTCAGAGTTGAGGGAAAGATGGATGGTTCTAAATACAGGGATATTCTTGAGCAAAACCTGTACCACTCTGTGCCTGATTTGAGGCAAGGACGGAGATTCACCTTCCAGCAGGAAAATGACCCCAAACACACTGCTAAAGCAACACTTGAGTGGTTTAAGGGGAAACATGTAAATGTGTTGGCATGGCCTAGTCAATGCCCAGACCTCAATCCAATAGAAAATCTGTGGTCAGACTTGCTGTTCACAAGAGCAAACCACCCAGCTTGAAGGAGCTGGAGCAGTTTTGCAAGGAGCAAAAATCCCAGTGGTAAGATGTGGCAAGCTCATAGAGACTTATCCAAAGCGACTTGGAGCTGTAATTGCGGCAAAAGGTGGATTTACAAAGTATTGACTTTAGGGGGGTGAATAGTTATGCACATTTACTTTTTCTGTTATTTTGTCCTATTTGTTGTTTGCTTCACAATAATAAAAAAAAATCTTTAAAGTTGTGGGCATGTTCTGTAAATTAAATGATGCAAATCCTCAAACAATCCATGTTAATTCCAGGTTGTGAGGCAACAAAACACCAAAAATGCCAAGGTGGGGGGGTGAATACTTTTGCAAGGCACTGTATAGCATGTTGCAGCAACATAACAGTATCAGTAAATATATCGATAATATGAGTATGGAACAAGGATATGTTTAACAGCCTCTATGAAAACATGAAAACAGTGTATGAACCTCTACCAGTGAAAAGGTCATGCCACTTGCATGTACTCACGTGAAAAAAGAAAGAAATTAGAATTGTGGATCAGGCATACATCACAAGGTACATAGAAATGGAGCGTCTGTGTTTACTCCCAAGCACAAACTGTGACAGGTGGAAGAATGGAGTGGAAAAAGATTGTGGGCTCACAGATCCAGGTCAGAATATAATTTATACCAGTGGTATTTTACTCCAGATAGATTACATAAGATTTACCACTCAGTGGATCCCACACACTGGAGGTGTTGTAGTACCTCCTTTTTTTCTTTTGGTAGAGGTGCGTGTATGTGCAGGGAGGGGTTTCTACATCTCAGTGTGCCTCTGATGTTCAGTACAATCTGATCCACTCATGCAGTGATGCTATATACATGCTGTGATATTTTTTTTACTTGCTTACGCTCTGTATGATGAGATATGCATGTATAACTATGTTAATGCCTGTTGGATAATGGTGTGAGACATATTTTCTTATATTTTTCTGTTTTTTCTTTCATCATATTCTGTTTTGCTCATTACTGAGCATATAATACTTGTACTGTCGTATTTAACTGTCAAAATGCAATACATTACAATTAAATTTTTTTATATATAATGGTATAGCATCCTAAAAAATTTACCCAGCAAATAAACTGCGGCAGTAATATATTCAAGGAAGGACTACCTATAGCTATTCCTCTGTCTCTCCTACTTTAACATTCCCTCTCTTTCAATCTCATATTCCACTCGTTTCATTGAGTTTATTTTCGTTTCTCATATTTCAATACAAAAACCCCAAACCCTCATTTGAGCTAAAAAATGTCTTCCCTATTTTATATCCTCAGTACCCAATTGTTTACACTTCACTTACATCCTACTCTCTTCACAAACTTTATCGTCTTGTCTTTCTCATTCTTAATAGAATTTATCTTAAGCCTGTCCTCTCTCCCTATCTTATATTTGCTTTAATAAGATCTAGCATTTTGTTTACCTCTATGCACATTTATAACCTGATTAGTCAACATAGCCCACCATAACTACCCTGAACAGGGAATTAACCTTGACATGACATTAGTGTTCTGTCTGTCTTTCACTAGCTATTGCAACTATAATTTTCATCAAACTGTCACCAAAAATAAACCGTTTCTTCCATAAATTTAATTCCCCCCAACATTTTGTTCCCCGCTACCCTGCAAACTACCAACCTATTTTCCTCCTTTTGTTTTTCTTGACTTTCAGATTAAGGGTATTCTTATAAAACACGTCAACCTCTGGTGGCATCAGACTTTCCTCTGAGCTTAAGAGGTCTTCAACCACTGCTAGGCATGCCCCCACTATATGCCCTTGATAAAGGCGGTTTATCCGCCGAAACGCGCGTTGGGCAATATGAATGCAGTCCGTGCCTAACCCTCTAGTTGATTCATTTCATTTCAATCTCCTACACTTAGTTATGTACATGATAGTACATTTGAGATTAGTTTGAGATTATCTATTGGAAGGTTTCTTCTTCTTATGCACTTTGTATATCCATTTTGTTTACCTCTTGTCTCACTATCCTTTCGATTTCCTCTATATCCTAATGTAATATATACTAAGGAGTATGAAGGATTGAGTGAGTGAGGACTTTTTCTCTCTTTTGTAGTTTATTGAGAGGAATTATGTAAACCCTTTTTTATTTCTGGTGCATCAATAGGGTTAGAGCATAGAATCATTTCGGCTTAGTTACTGTGGTCTAACCTGATACATTATATTTGTACATTGTATCTGTGTATACTTTGTGACCATTTATAGACTGGAATTTATCACAGATCTATCTAGCACTGCTGCTTTCAGCCGTATTTAGTCTGCATTCTCTTTTTTTGGGGGGGGGGGGGGGTTAGGGTTTAGATTTTAATAGTATACAATAAAGAGATTTTTAATAGGTATAATATTTGTTTATGTGTGATATAATTAGCCTATACATAATTCTGTGTTGGGGTAGCTGTAGTAGAGGAATTTTCCCTCTTAGTAGGGGCTATTTCCTCTTACTACTCCTTTATTTTCTTCAAATCCCCCCTCTATAGCTAACACAGACTATTTGGACTATGTTCTATATTTAATAAGTTATCATTTTAGAAAAACTCTTATTGTCATCCTTAAGCTTCCACATAAGTGTATTGTTTGTGCATGTCTTTTGCAGGGCTTTCACAAAGGCAATCTAATTCTCATTGAAATCCCAAGGTCGCTGAGCACAATCTGCCCAAAGGCTTTCTGGTATAAAGCAAACACCCAGCAAAACCTAACGTTATATTCTCAATGACAAATATGCAAGTGAGAAGGCAAGATATTATAGTATTTCCCTTAACAAAACAATTACAACATGCCAACAAACCAGCAAATTATTTGATTAAAATACTCTGGCATTAACAGCAGTGAAAGCAAATTAAACCATTATTAGCCAACACACAAACAGCTGACCCTACAGTATTTACTCATTAAATGCTTAATTGTGGGGAAAATATCAAAATAGTTAAGTTGTTATAAGTATAGATATGTGTAAATTCTTTCTAGTGCGTTTGGAGTACATTTTAACAAGCACTGGGAAGTGTATACTAATACAGTGCAAAAAAATGGCAAATTAAAAATCTTTTTGTATAAGTTTGATGTTTCTTCCACGTCATCAATTTAGAGGAGGTTTATGTGATGTTGGTTCTATTCCTACTCATACATCATTTTATTTTTTTTCATTTTAAAAAAAATTCTTTATTTTTGGTGCAATTTGCATATGACATACACAGTTTCTTTGCCACAGCATTATAAACAGGTATTGGCTCAGTACGTTACAACATGTCATTTTCAGGCTTGTCAGATTTGTATTTTGCACATATTTTAGGTAAGGTGGTCTGTTTGGTTATATCGAGGTGACCTTGCATGTCCGTGGTGTTTGCTAAGTGTGGGCTTTTGGCCTTGCGAGATTATGGCTGTGGTATGGGTGCTAGCATTGGAGTGTGAGTTGAGCTTGCGGCCTGGGAGGTGGTACAGGTAGAAGCCTGTCGTGGTGGCCACATGCTAGCTACTGTGCTACTAGTGTTCAAGGTAAATTAACCACTGCCTGAACTTCTCCTAGCTTAGGAGGTATAGGTCCTAGGGGTGCCCTGGTTATCCACTATGGGAGTAATATGTCCAGGAAGCTATTTGATGGACTGTGGACTGTGATGTGGGTCTGGAGGTTGTCTCTATTGTTGTGTCCAGCTAGTTGTGTTTCTTAGTTTGGGAGTTAAGCCCCTCACACCCTTGCAGTTTCTACTGCGTTACCCCAGGGCATGGAGGGGGGGGGGAGGGGATGGTGTTATCACTTACTGTGATTGTACAATATCAATGACTATTTGACTTTATTATAATTGGTAGGGTCACAGTCTGTACTATATTCTCCTTGTATTATCAAAACAGTCACAGAAAGGAAGTCCTGATTCTAAATAGATATGTCTATCCGAATAGACTAAAGTAATCAATTGAGTTTATCTCATAGTACTAGAGAAAATGCTCCAAATGCTGTGAGGGGTTGCATGGATTTCCGCCAAGTCAAGGTGGATCTGCTCAAGTCCTGGAAGAAGGATATTTGACAGTCTTCGAAGTTGTATGGTGACTTTCCCTTTAGTGCCGCTAACAGTCCCAACTTGTTGGATACCGTTTGGCATCAGAGTATGACATCGCATGGTGTAGCTGGGGCACTTGGAAACTTAATTATTCTGTACACGCCGTCAAAGGTGAAGTATTTAGCTTGTCTCGCTGGTAGGAGGGATGTCGCTAACCATCTGACGAAGTGCGGCAGTTCGTCCAGGAGAATAGATTCTAGGACCCCTCTTTTCTTGATATTTTTCCTCTGGCCCCTGTCGTAATAAATGTTCACTTGTCGCTTGGAATGTTGAACCTTCTCTTCTAGTTCTTTTAGGCCTTGTCTTTGGTCAAGCACATCTTCTTTGGTGGCTTGGGTGCGCGCTGTGACTGCCTGAACCTCCATGGTAAGTAGTGCTAGATCCGCTTCCCACATTTTCTTGAGGTTGTTTTGGAGGCCGGTAAGCATATCCTATATTTCTTGTTTTGTTGTGGGAGCTGTTACCCCTGCTGTGCGTGGAGTCCCCTGGTGTGTTGGCGTCGGCTCGGGGGCTATATCCCGCTGTCAGACTGCGAGGGTGATGGTTCTCGCATGGTTAAGATCTCAGCATTTGGCTTATGTCGCGCTACATCCTGGTGGTACTTGCCGGCAGCTATTGGGATTTTCTTCGAATGTCTCCAGCTGTCTGGATGGTGGACAGCAGGCCTGTCAGGCCGAGGTCGCCCCACGTTGGGGAGCCTCCTTAGTGATTACATTGCTGCATAATAACTCCTCTAGTAGCAGTCACTCAGACAGCCACTAGTGCCACCTGTGTTCAGCATCTCCACATTCTGCATGGAGACACTAACCTTTCTCCATAGAGATACATTGATTGAAAGAGATGCTGTTTTGCACACCGCAGCCTTTTTTCTAAAGCATTAGATTGGTTGAGATTATCAAGATTGAGGTGAACTCACCTTCTCACTTCAATTTGAGGGGACCGGCCACGTAAACAGCCACTGCAGCTCTATAGTTTTAGAAATACATGTTCGTATTCATTACACTATCTTGCAAAGTTAAACACAACTCTAGTGGCTGTGATACCGTACTGGCAATCACTCTGCCACATTTTCACAGTATTAGTAAAGTAATATTGAATTATGAACACCAAGTTCTCTGGAGTCATTTTCTGGTTCTGTTTTTAGGCTATTAAACCTCTGTACGCCTTTTAACCTACACTTTTCTATACACTTTTACTTGCTGTCAATGTCTAACAGTCTAACTTTCATAAACGTCTTAGTTTTGTCAATCTTCTGGTTGTTCATCTATGTAATCAAATTAAGTTCTTTGTTTTCGCATGTTTTTCAGGTCACCATGGAAGTGACTCACTTTTCCAAATCTACAGCCTCCTTAGGGAATCTACTTGCTTTAGAGGACTTCACATTTAGTTTGGTCTGGCTGTTTGGGTATCTTAGTCAGTCCCAGGCAGTATTTCTTGGGGCACTTTTCTCTCCCAGAGTGCACATAATTTGATGTGTTGGGGTTCATTATCACCAACAAAAAAATAGATATTTAGGTACAAGTCCAAGGGGGTGTCTAAAAGAGTAACGGATCATTTGAAAGAATCTTATTATCGTTGGAATTTACTGAATTATTGTACAAGCTAATTTTACACATCAGTTTAAAAGTGCACAGTAATTCCTTTAAATGTAACATGATGGATGTCTGGCATCTGTTTTTTACATTCTGGCACTTTGACAATTTCATTTTCAATATAGTTATGTTTTTGTGATAGTATAATCAAATTCCAAAATTGGCAATAATCTTGCTAAACACATCATACCGTGCATCCGGCAGCATAACCAAACTTGTACAGCTGTCCAACCGGGAGTGGAAATTACTCACTACCAGTGCTTTTCATCTGCTTCCTCTGTTTCCTAACCAACTCAATTCTCATCATTAGTCAAGTACTTCGACACACATTTGTTTAACTATTCACCATTAGCCTGTGCTTTGTATTAGAGGTGCAATATAAAAGTAGAAAAGGCCATGCATTTCTAAAAATGTTTTTTTTTTTTTTTTTTGTAATGCATAGATTCTTAAACATATGTTTATTGTTTACACAAAAAAGAGTAGCATTATCATTCGATAGCTTCTCTATACTCTTTGATGTTATTCACTTAAATGGAATTCCATAAAACAAATTGATGGCCAATGGATTTGAGAATTCATTAGAACAGTATCACTTTCATTATTTTGTTTATTATTAAAATATTATATATTGATATGCTCTGTAACTATTTCCGTTGCATGACTAATGTAGAATTCTCCAGGAATGACTGATCAAACCATACTTTTTAACATGACATGTATTTATGCCAGAAAATGAGTAGACAGGTAACATGGGTGGAATGGGTAAGCCTCATATTTTGTCATACTAACATGTATTCAGCACAATTATCTAGAATTACATTTAGTTTGATTCGGAGAGCAGGGCCGTCTTTAACGCGGGGCAAATGGTGCAGCTGTCCCGGGCTCTTTTACTTCTATGGGGCCCAAGGCAGCTGCCCCATGGGCCCCGCCCACCCGTGGGCCCCCGGTGCATCCTGGGGATGCACACTAAGAAGGCCTACCGGGTGGCCCATGCACTAAGCAGGGGCAAGGTCGCGCGTATGTGAGTCACTTCCTCCCAGAGAGAGCCGCGCGGGAGAGTCCACACCAGGGAAGCAGATAGGAGGGGGGCTGGTCCAGATTGCCAGTCGGCAACCCCCAGCAACCTCAGCCACCACTCTGGACACCAGGGAAGCAATCCTTCAAGGTAGGAAATGGGGAGTAGATTTAAAAGTGTGAATGTGTCAGTATGTCTGTCTGTCAGTGTGTCTGTCAGTGTATGTCTGTGTGTCTCAGTATGTCTGACAGTTTATGTGTGGGTCAGTAGGTTGTCTGTCAGAATGTCTGTCAGTATATGTGTGTCTCAGTGTATGTGTCTGTGTGTGTGTCAGTATGCCTGTCAATGGGTATGTCAGTATGTCTGTCAGTGTAGGTCTTTGTGTGTGTGTCTGTGTGTCAATAGGCCTGTCAGGGTATGTGTGTGTGTCAGTATGCCTGTCAGGGTATGTGTGTGTGTCAGTATGCCTGTCAGTGTGTTTGTGTTTGTGTCTGTGTGTGTCAGTATATCTGTCAGTGTGTTTTTGTCTGGATGTGTCAGTATGTCTGTCTGTGTCAGCATGTCTGTCAGTATATATGTGTGTGTGTCAGTATGTCTGTCCAAGTATATGTCTGTGTAAGTATGTATGTGAAATATGTGATTGAATGCCAGGGAGTGGGGGTTGCCCAGGGGGCCCAAGAAAATTATTTGCTCATGAGAGAGAGCTAAATTTAGGTATACAATTTGACTGAAATTTACCTTTAAAATATGCCAAGGTATTGAATGTGACATCAAGAGACAGCATTTGCCCAGAGCACCTGACTTACAAAGACTTCTCATTGAGCTGCTTTGGGAAGTCTGTGATTGGACAGCCATAGAAAATCTGGGGGGGGGAGGGGGGGGAGGGGGAGGGTTAGAAGAGCTTGAAAAGGCAGCAGACAAGAGAACTGCAGGTTTTGCAGAATAGAAATATCCAAAATTTAAAAAATGCATATTTAAATTCATGGATGTTTTCATTTGGGGTATATCCACTAAACAGTGATTTTTATTTATTTTGTATTTGGGCAGTGAAGGGTTCCTTTAAACCCACAAGAATTATCACTTTAATCAATAACCTTGAATAGATTTAAAGTGAATAATGAATAATAAGAAAACAAATACATTCATATATGCATGTGTGTATGTTTTGTATATTAAGAATTATTAAGACTAGTTGGAATAATATTTTATTACAGAGCCATGCACAAAGAACCGTTTGGTCAAAATGTAATATTATTGGATAAACTTTCCAAATGATTTAATTATTTTGGATATGCTTTTCAAGTGATTTTTTTTAACATATTAACATATCAAAACCTATACCATATATACAAAAATATATCAATATATCAAAAAATAGCTAAATATTACACGATTAAAATATTTTTCATAATATTAAATCACTTGAAAAGTGTATCCAAATATATTTATTATTATTAGATCTAGACCTTTGTTATTTATAAAGTGTTAAGAAAGCATTTTTTTTTGTTTTTTTTTGTAATACATACCATTGTTGCCTGAGAGTTTTAAAATCTGTTTAAAACCACATGCTGAATTGTGCCATTATTACAAATCCATTCAGAGACTAGAATAGCAACTGTAGTCATTAAAACCAGTTGTAAAACTTAATACGGAACATGGGTAGCATTATGCCAAGGCAGATGAACAGATATTTAAGTAGTTAGAAAGAAGCTGATGAACAGCTGGTCACCACCATTGGGGGTCCTTAGTTTCAGACCAAATTGGATGCCTTGAGGATTGTTGATATATGCTCTTCAAGATTGCATACTAAAGAAACCTCCAATCACTCATTCATGAGGTTCTTTTTTGCTGTGTCATCAACCTCAAGCTAGAACATTCATAACTTAAATTTATGTGGTAAGCATACCAATAGTCCTCCGCAGAAACTATAATTACTTGGCTATATGACTTACATTTGTTCAATAGTCAAACTGTAGAATTGTGTGCTTGGATATTTATATAGAACATATTTCTTTCTGTTGAAAAAAATACATAACTGAAAAAAACACAATCAAATATAAATAAAATCCATGAACTAGAAATAACAAAAATATAGGGAAATTTGGTGCGAAATTTGGTAGATTCTGCAGTTCTTAACGAATAACGAACAACTGAATTTCCAAATTAACAAATCAAACAAGTCCTGAATCGCATGATGGTTGCAAATCTTCCATGTAATTCTGTTATTCGGATCGGCCAATATGTGATTGCGAATATGAATGACAAATTTCAGTTGAAACCGAATGAAACACCACATAATGCATAAATGGTGACAACAATATATCACAATAATATACAAACCAATGGATAATGAGATAAAATTGGAAGATGGGTGAATTAAAAATGGTTTGACAATTTACTTGGGGTACGCTCTGCTGGGTGCCAGACAGTGATGCACAGAGCATGAACTCCTCTGAACTGTGCAATTTGCTAACAGCCCAGCAATGGAGTCCTGAACCCACAATCATCTAGAAGTCAGGAAAGGGCCAGGCCTTGAAGCATGTTGAGTTTACGATATCCGAGAGCGTACGCAGGCACGTAATGACTCTGAGTGGATGTAGGAGTTTGTATTCACCTCAGATCTCTGCGCTCTGATATCAAGCAATTTTCAACCCAGTTAACAATTGACATATAAACATGCATTGACCCAGTAAACATGCATTCTGTAATGACAATCTGTGTCAGCTTGTGTTACTTCCTTAGAACCGGTAGACCTGCGGGAGAACTGCATCATAATAACATGATATCCTGTGGCTGGGTAGGAAATCTTTGATCTCAGTGAGAACACAGTTACAATAACATATCTAGAAAATAATTATTGAGAACTCCTATAAAGCATCACACTCCAGTGTGAAGTTAAAGTCCAAGACATGCAAGACTGTGATTTGTGTGCTGAAGAAAATGAAAGCCATTAGGTGCTTTTGAAGTTACCATTATATGTAAGAGATACATTTATGTAATAGGTGCTGGAAATTACTAAATTATAACGATTCACATATAATTGACAGAGCAACAATTATTAAACAAAAAATGCTCACGTAGGACTCAGGATTTTCTGCAGAAGCAAGTTAGCTTGGTTTTAATACTTGCTTTTCAGGTAAGGGCATGATCAGAGAAATGTGGAAGAGTGTAAACAAAAGTCAAATGAGACGTGGGTTCAGAGAGACTATGTAACCTTTACTGCAGTTGATGAAAACAGAATATTTTGGGGGTGCCATTATATTACTGACACTCTGAGTGAAACAATTCTTCTCTTGGTTGGGAAACACAGATGTTATTTTCTAGCCACCAGTTTATATCTATGTGTATCTATATATAATAAATATTATTAAATAATAAAATACGTTTTACACATTATACGAATAAAGGAAAATTGTCTACATTTTGCTGGAATAAAAACATGTTTTTATGCTAGTTCAGACAAGTCAAGAATAATTATTTTTACCTTTTTACCTAGCATTATATAATCTCATACTGGAGGCTGCTTTTCACTAGCAGGGAATTAAAGAGCAAAGAGACAGAGAAAAGAGCTTCTAAAGTAAACACATTCTTCATCCAATTTAGGTTCCAGATGAACAGGTTTTTTTCAGGAAATGTGAAGGGAGGCTGTGTGAGTCACAGCTAGAGGTGATATGGCTATGGCTGCAGAAATAATATCCTATAAAGTAGTCTTTCTAGCCCCATTGCAATGTAATTGTTATGGCTGAATAACCTCTTAGCTTTAGGGCTAAAATGTTTTGCAATGGTTGCACCCCAAAGGTGAACTCTGACATGCACTTTGATTTCCCAACAATTCCAACTTTAATAAATAACTCTGTAGGATATTAATTCGTTGTACTGTACACTGAGATATTGTGACCTAACAACTAATTTGGACTATATAAGCCAAAGAAGCCAGGTTCTTGGTAACAAAATAGCCAGAGATCATTAGAAGAATTCTTTTCCAACTCACTTATTTTTGTCTTAAAATTTTGCAGCCGTCTGTCATCTGAAGTCAGCACACTGTTTAATAAATTTACCCTTAGAATTTACCCACACTTAAGAGTATAATATATCTAACTACCCAGTATATCTTGTTTTTAACAATATTATACTAAATACACTTTATCTTTCAAATGACATCCACAAGATAAACTTCTAGAATAAAAAAAAAAGTCTACACTTCACTCAAAAAGCGGGGGGTCGCCTAAACGCACCCACAGGCCCGTTACACCAGAGCTAGGCATGTTGGTTCTTAAAATTGTGAGTGTTCCAATTTTGGGGATTTATTACACTATTGTATGCTTTTTCTGTTTTTCTTAAGCTGGACATAATGAGCCACCTATTCTATAACTAAAGATAAGTGTGTTTTTCATAACTTTTATAACTTCTTATATTTTATACATGGTATTAAGACACTTTGAATTTGAATTAAGACACTACTTTTTAAATCAATGTTATAGCCTGCCTTAGTTAAGGATTTGTGCATGTTGGCTACTATAGAAAAACAAAACAACATTGGTCAATGTGGCAAACCTAGCCACTTGTAATATTCTGGACTATGTGCATAAAAAGGTTGACTGTATTAATCCCTGTAACTTCTTGTATAACCTGGTGGTACACTGTGTGTTAACGTATGTTTGCATTGAATTCGTATGCTAGCAACCGAAAGCCGCTAGCATTCATGTGTTTTGTTTCACGAACAGCAACCTTACAGGCTGTTTGTGAACCGAATGAGCTACCCCCTAATAGCCCACACATAGAGGGACGTGTGGCGCTCATTAACCGATTGCAACAACGTTGCAATTGGTAATTAGAGGCTTTCCTAGGTGGCCGTCGTTCGGCTACCGACCACGCGGCGGTCGGCCATCTTGGATCCTTTGTCTCACCAGCGGGGTTTGGTCGTCGAGCGCATGGAGCCGAAATCGGCTACTCGACGGCGCGAACCCCGCTGGACTTCTAGGCCGTTCGGGAGCTCCTGTATTTCCCTATTACAGTTCCCCATCGGTGTTCGGTAATTTCAGACGAACTCATGGGCAAAGTGTATTTCGTGCGGCGTTCGGTTGTTTTAGCTGGGATCTGAGTGGTATTCTCACGAAAGGTGCGCTCAGACCCCAGCTATCTACCGAACGTCCATTCGTGTAAATCACTCAAGTATTATAAAAGTAATAAATTTTAATGTAAAATGTCGGTTCTGCTGGGCGGAGAGATAATCCACTTAATGGTACATTCCAGTGGGAGTATCCCTCTCGTCCAGCAGTGCCTGATGGGAGAAAAGGTCTGAATGTTAAGTCCCCCATGTAGTCCCCTACTGTATTACCCCTGCTATGTCAGTAGGGAAACCCCTTGCATGGGGACTTGCATAAATACTGGATGCTGTGAATAAAAACCTCAGTTGACTCCCAGAACTGTGTTTCGTCCGGTTACTGGGGGATTTGGGATATTGCCTTACTTTTCAGCGCTTGACTGTGGATTACCTTCTTTACCAGCGGAGATCTTGGGATTTAATATTGCCGCTCCGCTACTTTTAATAAAAGTTATTTAGTAGTCTACACAAAAGACAGGACATTTCGTATTTAGCTTGCAATATATGTATAGTTCAACAAACTAATCAGAACAAACCTGCTGATTTTATGTAATTCTTTCTATGAATGCAATTATAAAATAGCCAACAAAAAATGAGCACTGCCCTTGAGAAACAAAGAGACAAATCTGAATCTGAGTTTGCTCATGTTAGACTATATCCCTTGCTGTTTAGATAGCTTTTTTCTTAAAAGTCATAATTGAGTGAATATCACTACCTGGGTATGACAAAAATCATCCCTATCATCTAAAGAGAAAGTGGAAACCTTGGTAAGTTACAATGGAATTATGGAATCATGTAAGGATGTGACCAAAATGGAATTGAATTGACTTTACTGAATTCATGCTAAATGTTATAGCACCATGTGTGTTTTAAAAAAAAACATATTTTTGAAATAAAAACTCCACTCTGTTGCTGTTCACTGTGTAAACAATTATGTATAAACAATTATGTTTTTTATATTTTGTATGTAGATTGTTTTTGTGAAGGAAACACAGAAAAAGCAGTGATTGCGTTTTTTTTTTTTATTCTTTATTTTTGCCCCGACAGAGAGCAACATATGCACAGTACAAAGTGGCTTACACAGAAGCCCAGTTCCATATAAATTGTGATCAACAATGTGTCATTGAGGTATAGGAAGATGGGTTAAATGCATACATTACAACAATTATTCTTGTACATGTTCACAATCCGCCAGCTTTTGTTCAAAAAGAAAAAGAAAGTACATTCAGAAAAATAATAACTTAATGAAGATAACCTAACTTTTTTTTGTAAATCTTTCTTTTATTGAAGGCATATAAGATGGGGTACATAAGAAAAGCAGGGGAAATGTACGAGTGATTTTACAGCTTAGGTACATCATTTAGCAATTTTGAGTTACATTTCCAGAATAGCAATGCCTCATTTTTAAAATTTTTGTTGTTAAACTATATGTTGAAGATACATAAGGTCCTGTTGATTAAAGGCACAATAAGTGGATCAACTGATTATAAATCAAGCAGAGGTAACATTAACCTGAGTTGTGCAAGCTGATTGATTAGATGCATGCCTACTGAGTGTGTTAAGAGATTTAAATGATATGCTATACCAGAGGGTTCAATATATTAACATGCTGGGCTTAAACAGTATACTACATATATAGAAAATGATAGGCGCACAGTCTCGTGTCTAGATATTCTAAAACAGTTGCTTTGCTGGATGTGTGTCATTGACTCAATGCAGAACTAACTGTATAACTAAACAAATAGATATAGGAGATAAACAGTTCTTAAGCTATGCAATTGAGTTTAACTGGGTCAGTAATTAAGAAAGCGCAACAGGTTGCATAGATGGTACAAGTGGGCTGCGACAAAGGTAACCATTTAAAGCATAGAGTTGCGTTCTGTATAGAGGGGACCTAAAGAAATAAGGAAGGTGAGAGGAGAGAGTTAAACAGTGCAGCGTGTCCGCAAATCAGTCCCGCTCAGCCCTTGCCGGTTCGCGGCATGTTGTCATCAGGAGTGAGAGGGGAGAAGGTGTCGGAATGGCAGTTGCGGGGTGAGGACCCTCTCCAGCCCCAGGCCCACATAGAGGGTGGCATCGTCTGACCACTGGCTCGATGGCTCTGTGAGTTTGAGGCATACCCATATCGAGTGCCAGCGGCGGGCATTCCTTCTGCATGGTGGTCGATGCTGTGGAGACAGTTTCCTCCTGGCCCCTAGCCTGGGCGGGCTGTGTGCTTGCGTGGTTAGCTTGGGGATAGTCGCTGTGCCCAGAGTGGGGTGCCTCTTCCACCCGTTCCCCGCTGCATTTTTGCGGTCTGGCTGCCCTTTCGGTGGTACCTTTCTCTGTACTCCGTGGAGTCGGTTCAGTCTGTTCTTATCTGGGTGGGGTGGCTGATTTGCCGTCGGTGCTTACAGCCTTTTTCCCAGCCTGTGCCAGAATCGGGCAAAAGCTGCATCTAAACGCTGCTGTATGTTGCTGTGATCCTCTATCTCAGGTAGGCGTTTCAGCTCGTGTGGTGCACTGAAGATAACCTAACTTAACTATGAATCTTCCCTCTCTGGCTCCAAGATTTTGAAGGTGGCATTCTAAGGAGTGCGCCCAGGAGGCCGGACCTGTGCAAGCCCCCGGGAATACGTATTGTTTTGTGATAGCCCTGCTGTGAGAGGGTCACTCGTCATACTGCTCCCACAGTGCCCACACTTTATTAAAGGTAGCGCTGGTGTTGCGAACCCTTGCGGTGAGCTTATCCATTAGGTAGTTGTCTCTTATTTTTAATAGCACTTTAGACATGTGCGGTGGCTCAGGGTTAGCCCAGTGCTGTGTTAGCCCATCGTGCCGCTAGGTATATCATTTTCAGTAACTTTTGCTCATGTTTACTAAGGCCTTCTGGGGGTTGGGACAACAGGCATCCCCATGGGTCTAGCTCCAGTCTCCGCTGGAGGACCTGAGAACTGAGATCCTCCACTTTTCCCCAGTATCCCTGCACTATTGGGCACTGCCACCACATGTGGACATAGCTACCCTTTTCCCCACACATGCACCAGCAAGTATCTGTGGAGCTTAGTTTCATGTGACACTGCTTAACTGGTGTTGTGTACCACCGGAGAAGTGTTTTACAGTTTTGCTCTTGGAGCGTTACACACATTGATACCCTGGTGCACGCCTCCCATATGTCCTGCCAGTCAGTTCCCTTCTGGACCTCTCCCTGGTCTTCTTCCCACTGGTCGGTGTACCGAAGCGTTCCCCACTCTCCAGCCTCATAGCTAATGTGCCTGTATAGTAGTGTGATAAGTTTGGTGATTGCGGTTTTTAAACGCATTGAGTACAAAAGTCAAATTTAACTTTACAACATGTGTGTGCAATGGCCTAGAAGGTAAGCGTTTAAAAAACGCTTTTGCTGTTATTAGTCAAAATAGAATTACTTTAAAAAAATATACTTGAAATATGTTCTAGATGCAGAGGTAAATGGTCGCCATGAGGAAAATAGTGGGTGGAGGAGAAGAAACAGATACAACATAATAATGTAAAATGGAGGAAGTCACCAATGGGATGTGTCTTTTGGTTCCACTGGTTTCCATGGCAATTGTCTCACATTTATTACTTTAGGAAAAGAATTTCATATAAAACTCTCCCAATGTTTCTATTTTCATCTTGAAAATGTGTTCCCTGGCCTTGCCCTGGATTGTGATATCAGTTGCTAAAACTTTCATATACGTTGAAATGTTTTACACAAGTTATAGATGATTTTTTTTTTTTTTTTTATTTCCAGAGAGGTGATCGTTTTCAGGGGGTGTTGGTAGGTTCTAGAAAGATCTGGTGCTTGAGTTGATGAACCCTTATACTGCTTCAATATTCTGTTGTTTAATTGCTTATAGTGTCCCTTTAACATGTGTGGTCAGAGATTAGTTGTTCCAGCACATCCTACAGATGTTCAATCGGATTGAGATCTGGCGAATTTAGAGGCCAGTTATTAACTTAAAACACTTGGTCATGTTCCTCAAACCTCTCCTGAACAAGTTTTGCTGTGTGGAAGGGCCAAGAGTGGGTGTACAATCTCTAGATAGCTGGTACATGTCAAAGTAACATGAATGACAGGATTCAAGGTTTGACCAAAGCATAACATTGCCCGTCGGCTTGTCTTCTTCCCATAGTGCATCCTACTGTCATCTCCTTCCCAGGTAAATGATGCACACGCAGCCATCCACCAGATCTAAAACAAAATGTGATTCATCAGACCAGGCAACCTTCTCCATGGTCCAGTTCTAATGCTCATGTCTCAATTGAAAGAGCATTCGGCAGTGAACAAGGGTCATCATGGGTACTCTGACCTGTCTGTGGCTATGCAGTCTTATTTGCAGCAAACTGTGTGTGGACACCTATCTGTCATGGCCAGTATTTTGTTTTTTAGCATTCACTTCACTGTACAGTGGTTATAATGTTGTAGATGATTAGTGTAAGTGGTCAAAAAGAGGCAATGTATTCTTTCTAAATGGGAAAGATGAGAAAGGGATGTGGGTGGATATGCTCCCACCCAATACAAGCTCTCCTCTTTAGAAGAATACTGCACAGAGAGAGCAGTGTTAGTAGACATGCATATCACCTTCATCTTCTCAGTTACTTATACATCAGTGATAGGCATGTATTGAGGTCTGCCCTATGTTTTAGGGCAGACCTCAATACACAGTAAAGAGCATATAGGTGTCGATCAAATTGAGATATTTTTGATCTCTGTGCCTAGCCTGTGCAGCAGACTAGAACTGGGGCTGCATCAGGGTATAGCATGCCTGTGCATACTTTGTTAATGTAGAAATATTGCAGGATACAGGATCATTCTAGAACCTGCAGGGACTCCTGCAGGGACTCCTGGGTTTATGCAGCAGTAACATCATGTTTTGCAGTACAGTTACAAGGAAGAAGAAAATATTCAAGCATAGGGGAGTTTTTACAGATGAATCAGTGTCCCTTTAAAGAATGAGATATAATAAAGTAAATCACAAATAGTACATATTGCAAAACCACAGCTTCATGTTGGAAACTAACTATGTTCACAACTGTATAAAATTCCTATTTTATTTTTATCATTATGTTATGCAAAACATTATCATGAATGCTAAAGCTTTGAAAGATTATTCCAATAATTAATATCTTCACTAGGTTCTTGATTGAGCAGTGCCTTTTTTCAAACTCTGCTGTTTTAATGAAATTGACTCACAAAACAGTCAGAAATATCTATGCACAGAAACACTTTGAAGTCTTTTAAAACATTCCCATGTATGGCAAAGGAGAGCAGATGGGAATGTGATTACTTCACCAATAAAACTTTCAGCCCAATTTTCTGAGTTACATTTATTTAGCCCATTAATCAGCTAAAACTTACAAAGTGCCGATGATAAGGATAACCCTGCATGTATCAACTGAACTCAGTGACTTGTAATTGTAATTTCTTACTTAAAGGGAAATTCTTAGCAGCTTAGTGGTTAATATAGTGTTTTTTGGCAAGAGTTTGGGTGCAGTTACCACATTGTGTTATCTAAACACTTTTGGAGGACTCTCCTTGAACTTTAAAGGGTTACTCCAGTCTTTTTTATTTTTATTTTTTTTTTATAATAAATATATTTTAATTGACAATGTTGTCCATCACATTTTCTAAATTAAAAATAAAATGTCAGCATTTGATTTGACCACTCTTACTGGCTCAGAGCACATGGGTATACTCTGAGCTGTGGAGGGGAGGGTGTAGACAAGAGAGGGAGGCCCAGAGGAGGAGGTAGCACAAGGTTAAATAGCCAGGTAACCCCTTTCACAACTCCAGCCTGTAAAGAGACAAATAATATTTAAACTTTAATTGCACAGTCTGTATTTTATAGTTTTTATAATTTCTTATCTCCTGCTCTGTTAATAGCATTCTAGACCTTGCAGGGACTCCTGTGTGTAAGTTCACTTTATGGAGAAGGAGATAAAAACTTCTAAAGCAAGTCAACATTTGATTGAAAATGGAAAAATAAATTAATGCAGGCTGTGTAAATCACAGCCAGGGTGGTTGTGACTAGGACATCATAAATAGAAACATTTATTAAATCCTAAATTGCAGAGAATCGATCTATAAACCCAAGCTTATTCAATATGCAGTTGTAAAAATGCATATAGTGTCCCTTTAACATTTGTGGTCGGAGACAAAGGCCTAGATATAGTGAGTAAGTACATTTTGAGGCCCCTTACACAGCTTAAGGCCTGTGCGATCCGCAGGACCTTCCCCACTTTCCACACCCCTCTTGGAGGCACTTAGGATGCAGCATGTGTATAGTGAACAGGGCCGGTCTTAGGGGTGTGCAAGCTGTGCGGCCGCACGGAGCACCATGGAGCAGGGGTGCCATGCGGCCAACACAGCTCACACATGGTCAAGTGACCGGTGTGCAGTGGGAAGCTGAAGTAGGTACCCGGGTGGAGGATTTCATTATTCTCCACCCGAGTCTATGAATAAAAGTGGGCAAAGCTTACTGGACGGAGCTTAATGATAGGCAGAGCAGGGCTAAAACCTACTAGAAGTGCCTGGTAACTGCTGCACAGGAAGGGGGGAACCAGAAGAAGTCCCTGCTTCCCCAACAACTAGACTACAGGAGCTGCACTGCCTCCACTCTTCCCTTCTGCCTGTTTGTGTGACTGTGTGTGTGTGTGCGTGTGTGTGTGCGTGTGTGTGTGCGTGTGTGTGTGACTGTCTGCCTGTATGTGACTTTAACTGTGTGTGACTTTAACAGTCTGTGACTGTACTGTGTGTGTGTGTGTGTGTGTGTGTGTAAAACTGTCTGCCTGTGTGTGACTGTAAGTGTGTAACTGTACTGAGTGTATGTGACGATCTGCCTGTGTGTGACTGTAATGTTTGACTGTAACTGTGTGTGAATATCTGCCTGTGTGTGGCTGTAGCTGTGCCTTTGTGTGTGTCTGTGTGTGTGATTGCAACTATGTGTTGCTTCAACTGTGTGTGTGACTGCCTGCTTGTACTTGTGTGTGACTGTCTGCCCGTAATTAAGTGTGTGTGTTTGTGCCTGTCTGCCTATGCCTTTGCTTGTGTGTGTGGTTGTCTGTAACTGAGTGTGTGTGACTGATTGCCTGCTTGTAACTGTGTGTGTGTGTGACTGTCTGCCTGTAACTGTGTGTGACTGCCTGTAACTGTGTGTGTCTGTGTGACTGTCTGCCTTTAACTAAGCTTGTGTGACTGTCTGTCTGTATAGCTGTCTACCTGTCTGTGTGACTGTCTGCCTGTAACTTTGTGTGTGACTGTCTGCCTGTAACTGTGTGTGGGACTGTCTGCCTGTAACTGAGTGTGTGTGTGACTGTCTGTCTGTAACTGTGTATCACAGTATTATGTGGCATACTTAGTCTGCCCCTCTGTAATGTATGGGAGGCAGTTTGATACCTCTGGCCTGCACTTCTATTGGCTGGAGACCATAAGTAGCTGTCCTCCGAGCTCCGGCCCCTGAATAGTTTCAACCCTCCTGGGGATTTCAAGGGCTCAGGAGCACTGGCCTGGCTTCACAGGGCCTGGTCCCATTTACAGTTTCCTCCACCATCCCCTCGTTGCAGGAGCTGCAGTCGAACATCGTAAGCCGGCTGGTCTGCAGCTGCACGGGTGGGTACGGCTGCTGCGCTAGCTGGATCTCCCACTTGCACAAACCTGGATCAGGCTGGATCATCTTGCATACTGGATCATCATCAGGCTGGATCATCTTGGATGGGCCTCCAGCCAGGTGGGTAGGCGGATTGGGAGTGGCTCTGTTAGCCCCCTTCCTTCCTCGGGTGTTTCCCCTGGGCCTTCTGGGCACTCTTTCTCCACAGTCCCACTGGGGTAGGTCTCCTATGCTTGGTCTGGGTGAGGGGCATGGACTTACCTGTTTTATCTTCCCAGGTGGCTCCGGACTGGGCTCTGTTCCGGGCATCCTTGGATTTGGTTCCTGGTTCCTTCCCACTGATAGCCGCAGGTCCGGCCCAGCCTTCCCTTGGCTCAAGTTCAAGTCAACTCCTGCATCCGGTGCATCTAAATCTGTTGCTGGGGATGGGCAGGTTGGGGCTCGGGGTGGCGATGGCATTGCGTTACAACCCAATTGGGGCCTTTTGTTTACTTGTATGAGGGGGTTCTTGGATGAGTGGGAGCATAGCTTGTAGGGTGGTAAACTGCGCCTCTCTCTCTCTAGATGTGCAGGTTCATGCAGGGGGTGGACATGGCCCCTGTTTCTTTTACTTGGGGGAGTGGTATGCCTGCTTCGGAGGGGATGCCTATAGCCCCAGCCCCTGTTGTATATGCATCTCTCTCTAAGGCATCAGAGTCGGTGGGGGGATTGTCTACCACTACGTTGGGTTTGGAGAAGGCACAGGCCACCCATGGTGCAGCCTTTATGTGCTGGCCGGGCCCCCTAAGTTTGTATTTGCGCTAGGAGGTCTGGGAGAAGATATGGAAGGGGGAATTTGTGAAAATCTATTTACTGCTCCTGTTGGAGGACTTGCCTATCCAAGGAGTCAAAGGATTCTGAAAAGGATAAGGAGAAGTTCCGTTTTGGGAAGATTCCCAAAACATTTGGGAATTGGCTCCGGGCGTTCCCAATCTTGGCCAGCGTTATTGGTGAGAAGGCACTGGAGAAGTGCGCGCCCCTGCTTTTTTACCAGGACATGGTGTGGAATGTGTGCCGAGTTTATGGGGGGTTGAGTTGGTGTTGCTACGACGAGCAGTTCAGGCAGAGGTTGGCGGTTTGCCCATCCACTGGCTGGGACCAGATGGATATTGGTTTGTGGCTGCCAATTATGACCCACCTGGTCTCACACCAAGGGAGTCTGTCATCCTTTCTCAGGGGGAGCGGCACAGGGGCTTCTTCCTCCACGTCGGCCTTGCCTAGGCATGTGGCCTGCTTCTGGCAATTCCATGACAGTCACTGCAAGTGGGGGGCCGAATGCAAGTTCAAACATGAATGCTCCGTGTGTTGAGGAGACCACTCAGCTGCTGTTTCAGCACATTCCTAGAGTGGGTGGTGTGGGAAGAAGCAGCCTGCAATTCCCTGTTGCACTATTTGGATCGCGGATTCGCCCGTTTGCACACACCTTCTTCAGATGATGGAAACGATCTCGTGATCATTTGGGGACAGTGGGTCTGGTGACCTGTTTGAGTTTCTTAAGGGATAGGGATAGACTCGGTGGCCATGGAGTGTTGCTTGTCTGAGGACAAAGCTGGGCAAGCTGCTGCTTGCTTGCCGTACTTACCCATGGGCAGGGTGTTTACTCATCATTTGGCAGCGGCGACTCATCATTGGGGGGGGATCTCCTAAAAAATCAGCAGATGATCTTTTACTGTGAGAACATAGGGGTGGTGCTGGCTATCAACAATTTGTTGGCTTCTTCCCCTCGTGTGGTTTGACTGCTTTGGAGCCTGGTCCTGCGCTGCTTGATTTTGAATGTTTACTGTAGGGCTGTGCACATCCCCAGTAATGCTAATGTTACAGAGGATGCCCTTTCTCGTTTGCAGTGAAGGGAATGCAAGGTGGTGGCACCGGGAGCAGACAAGGTGGGCTTCCCTTGCCCGGTGGATCTCTGGTTTCCGGTTCAAAGGTAAGCGTCTGGCTGCTCTCCTTCTGTTGTTGGGGTTGCCTATGCCTTTGCTTGTGTGTGTGGTTGTCTGTAACTGAGTGTGTGTGACTGATTGCCTGCTTGTAACTGTGTGTGTGTGTGACTGTCTGCCTGTAACTGTGTGTGACTGTCTGTCTGTAACTGTGTGTGTCTGTGTGACTGTCTGCCTTTAACTAAGCTTGTGTGACTGTCTGTCTGTATAGCTGTCTACCTGTCTGTGTGACTGTCTGCCTGTAACTTTGTGTGTGACTGTCTGCCTGTAACTGTGTGTGGGACTGTCTGCCTGTAACTGAGTGTGTGTGTGACTGTCTGTCTGTAACTGTGTATCACAGTATTATGTGGCATACTTAGTCTGCATCTCTGTAATGTATGGGAGGCAGTTTGATACCTCTGGCCTGCACTTCTATTGGCTGGAGACCATAAGTAGCTGTCCTCCGAGCTCCGGCCCCTGAATAGTTTCAACCCTCCTGGGGATTTCAAGGGCTCAGGAGCACTGGCCCGGCTTCACAGGGCCTGGTCCCATTTACAGTTTCCTCCACCATCCCCTCGTTGCAGGAGCTGCAGTCGAACATCGTAAGCCGGCTGGTCTGCAGCTGCACGGGTGGGTACGGCTGCTGCGCTAGCTGGATCTCCCACTTGCACAAACCTGGATCAGGCTGGATCATCTTGCATGGATGGGCCTCCAGCCAGGTGGGTAGGCGGATTGGGAGACGAGTAAGGCAGCTGTCCTCTTACCATAGTGGCTCTGTTAGCCCCCTTCCTTCCTCTGGTTTCCGGTTCAAAGGTAAGCGTCTGGCTGCTCTCCTTCTGTTGTTGGGGTTTTGGGAAGCGTCTGGCTACTCTCCTTCTGCTGTTTTGATTAGTTGGCTGGACTCTGTTTTTGGTTCAAATTGGCCAGGGTTCCAGATCTCACAAAGGATGTTTTAGTATTGCTTGCCATGAGGGGTTGGTGATGGAGACCCAAGAATTCGGATTCACTGAGGCCGGTGTCTGGCGCTCTAATGGTGGCCCTGTTTCAGATATTCCTTCAAGTTTGTTCCTCTGTGTTTGAAGGTGCACTATTTCAATTAGCGTTCGCATTTGCGTTCGCTTTCATCGGGGCCCTGCGGGTGGGGGAGCTCGTAATCCCCAGCAAGAAGCTCTGTTTTTTTTTTTTTTTGGCAACATGTTTTGTGGGGATAGGTCAGTATGTTTATTGCTACGTAGGTCCAAGACGGATGTTTTCGACCGGGCACCTGGGTTTCACTGCAGCAGATCCCGAATTCGTTGGTTTGTCTGGTCAAATGTTTTCAAGGGTTCTGTGGGGTTCGCTCTGCTTCCTCTAGCCCTTTTATTGGTTCACAGCAACTCCAGTTTTCTGTCCCGTTTCCAATTTGTCCAGGTTTTCCACATGGCGCTGGAAACCATCGGGTTGCCTGGTAATGAGATTGGGGGCACTCTTTCCGGATCGGGGCTGCTATGGCTTCGTCTCAGCTGGAGTTTTTCTGAGGCAGCTATCTGACGGATTGGGAGGTGGGAATCTAAGAGGTTCCGTTCTTATGATCGTCCAGCTGGACTGATTCCGTGTTCCGTTTTGTCTACAAAGGTGCTGGACTGCGAGTATGGGTGATCGGCCATGCCTCTGTCTATTGAGCACAGCAGCAGAGGTTCGTCCTGGGGGACTTCGGCTTGGTCTGTCGCTGGTGTTGGCGCGTGCCCGCTGGTTCAGTTCCCGGGGCATGCATTGGGCTCCTCTGCTACCTGAAATGGTTTGGTTGGCCCTCCTACTCGGTGTTCCGGACATCCTCATTGTCCATCTGGAGGGTGGGGGGGAGTAACGATCTTGGCACTATTCCGGTGTGGGATCTGTGGGAAAGTATCAAAAAGGATTTTGCTCAATTGTTGACGCTGTTCCCGAACCTTTGTATAATTTTGTCAGAGGTGTTGTCTATGAATTACTGCAAGGGACTCGAGGGCAGTTGAGCGGAGTAGGATCAAGCTCAACAAGAGGGTGTCCAAAGTTGTTAGAGGTATGGGAGGCTCATAGTGCATCACCGCATCTTTGAGCAAAATGCTGTAATGTATTTTCGGAATGACGGGGTCCACCTTACAGAAGTGTGCCTTGATTTATTTAACCTGGCGTTACAGGATGCTTTGGAGGAGGCCATGACAGTGGTGTTGGGGCAGCCCCACTGATTTAGGGGGTAAACCAGCGGGGCTTGTGGCAGTAAATGGCCGTTGCTAACTGGGGGTTGGACCAGTGGTCCATGGAAAAATGTATGGTTGAGGCTGATCCCTCCCCTAACCTCAGGTACAGGTATGGATAACAGACGTGCCCACTGATCGGCTAGTGGTTAGTATTACGAGAATGGAAGGCCCAAGAAAGGCCATGGTGCTGGTTGGGACAAAGGGGGAGGGCAGTTGCCCAAGTGTTTGGTTAGCATGATGGTTTCTAAATGACATATAATTTTGTTGAGAAAGTTATATTATGTTAATATGTTATAAAGTTGATGTTGAAGATATATATATATAAAGTCAGACTGTACCTTGCACACAGGCTCCTACGATTTCCAAAACCGGGTGCTTTAGCCTGGGCTTCAATATCTATATAAGCAGGTAAATTGGCTGCACTCTCGGATTTCCAATAAAAAATAACTTTTATTCAGATTCCCATAAAATAAATCGACGTTTCAGTCCAGCTTGTGGACTTTCATCAGGATTACCAATGAAAGTCCACAAGCTGGACTGAAACGTTGATTTATTTGATGGGAATCTGAATAAAAGTTATTTTTTATTGGAAATCCGAGAGTGCAGCCAATTTACCTGTGTATATATGTGTGTATATATATATATATATATATATATATATATATATATATATATACATTATATAATAAAACTGTGGCCCTTTTTTCACCAAGTAAGTTTGTGGTTTGGTTATTTCGGGAAGTAAAGGGATGATGGGGAGGGAACAGTAAGGTGTTCCCTTTGGTATGCCCACACACAATACCCTCTACCTACGCACATGTAAGTGTTCCAGTAGTGAGTGGTGAGAACAAATAATGAAAGGTCAAAGTGCAAGATCTTAAAATATACATTATAAAATACTGAGTAAAGTTTCTTCCAACAGTCCCTGAGTATTCAGAATAACCTTTGAAATGAAATACAACTTTATTGAGCTATGCTAGTGTATATACCATTCACCTGGTAGGTAAAATAATCATACTTTCTAGAAACCTACAATGAAACCAAACAATAATAATAGTATCATTTATTAATGTTACTACAGAGCTAAATAAACATGGCACTATGACAGAAAGCATACCATGGCACTCTGCCACTACAATGACTGCATTTTTATTTATTTGGAAAGAAATATCCAGATGACTGATGGATTGACCTTAAAATGTAGATTGTGTTTACCATAAATTCTCCAATACTGATGAAATGTAGTTTAACTTTTGAAATGCAGGAAGGTGTAGCAATTCATTTGCAAGGCAATATATCTCATATGCATTTGGTAGTCAATGTGTTAAAGTTGGCAAGAGCAATCTAACGCATGTTGCAAACTTATTGGATCTTCATGAGAGATACGTGTTAACATCTTGGCCATATAATCTCCCCAGGCAATAAATGCTTCTAAAATAAATCAATACACTGCTTCACTCTTTCAGCATCCTTTGAGACTCTAAAAGCATTTAAGACTGGAAATATTATCCAGCTAAGAAGTCGTGAAAAAATCTACATCTATTTAGCACATAGCATAATATTATTACTGAATAAATATATACCGCATGTCTGTATTTGTACGGATTGTGACACAATGTTCTGTCTCATGGGTATGATTTAGTAGAATGTGTGCACAACAGTAAGTCGTGGTAATGATATAGTTAATGTGTGCCCACAATTTACCAAGTCGTACACATAAGTTAACAGTATCCTGGGCAGACGCTTACCTCCCTGCTGCCTTGCAGGTTACAGCCTTATCTATGCATGCACATATAATATTTGCCCACTCTGCCACATATACATAGTGTAGATTAGATTACCGGTATTAGTCCAATAGACAAGATGCCAAAATACCAGAGTATTGCAGTATGTAATGATACTATTTTTATTGGACTTACATCAAATTTCAACGAGAAGCTTTCAAAAGTTTCCTCTCTTCTTTGGGTCTGAAGCAATACTGATCAATCTGATCAAGACCTGAAGAAGAGGAAAACTCTCAAAAGCTTGTCTTTAAAATATTAAATTGGTCCAATAAAAAAGGTATCATTGCATCTTATATCTTGTATTTTGGCATCTTATATATATAAAGCTGGGCCTGTAGTTGTGGGAGGGGCTTGGGTCCCCTTTATAAGGGCTTCTAATCCTCTCCCACTTTACTGTTGTTGGTCTGGCAAGATGAGTGCGACTACTTCTGATCAAGTTGCCATTTTGCTGTCACTTACCTGTTTCCTTGTGGTCCTGATTCCTGGCTCCTGTTCCATCTAAATTCTACTTACCTAACTTCTCATCAAACACTACAGGCCCGCTGTCTCCTCCGGCTTACTCAGAGACTTGTCTCGGAACTGCTCATTTCAACCGTAAGTTAGACCCATACCGTCGCGTCTTGGTTGCACTCGTTCAGCGTCATCATGGTTTGGGTCTATTTCTAATCCTCTCCCACTTTACTGTTGTTGGTCTGGCAAGTTGAGTGTGACTACTTCTGGTTTCGTATGTGTTCGACACTTTTCGCATTACACGCACATACAAATTGTGGCGAAACCGACATCGCCACTGGGCATTGGAGAAGACTGATTGTAGCCTCCTGCCATGTGACTATGGCCCCTGGGATGTATTACCCTTTAAAGACATGATTTGGGCATAATGGATTTGTGTTGTGCTGCTGCTGGCCCTTTAAGAACCATCTGGGGACATACTGTGGAGTTACTGTGGAGTTTCCTGTATCAGAAGCACATGGTGAGAACAATGGATGGCAGCCATTTTAACTCACAGACACTGTTTGGACTTTTCAACACGGTGCTATCTCGCCGGTATTTGGTGCACAGAGACATCGTGCAGTGGTTTTGGACTATACAGCAGGGGACACATTATACAGTGATTGTTTTTCATTTAGCCTGTATATGTTCTGCAGAATCTGCATTAAACTGTATCTTCCAAAGTACTGAATGGATCTGGGTGAATTTTGGATATGTGGTTCACCCAGATCCCCTGGTTTTTATGGGGTTATTGCATGTTTTGGGGTCCCTGTGATGTGGTTTATGAAACTGTATTTCTCTGTCTGTGATAATTAGATTACCCATTGTGTAAGGTAATTGTATCACAGGCAGAGGGGAGGATTTTGTGTGGGAGTGTCTGAGTGTATTGTACGTGTTATTGGTTGTTCTGTAAAACCCTGTGGGCAGTACTAACTTTGTGGATTGGGAATAAAAGAGGCTGTATGTGCCAGTCCAGTCAGTTCCTGCTTAACCCTCAAAGTGAAGTGTCGTCTCATTATTGGGGGAGGATTTATTGTATGCTCTTTCATTTTGACTGCTAGGAGTGTAAACCTATTCGCATGGTTTTTCCTATTCGGCTGTACACAACATTCACATGCTTGAGAGCATTTGTATGCTTCTCCGGTTCGGTGGTTGTGGTGTCTGCTGCAGTGCTTTGAGTCCTCAGGAAGCGCTAGGAGCATCCTTCAACGGAGGTACCCAGTCGGGGTGCCAGGTGATCCGTTACACAAATTATTTTGTTTCTATGTGGTGGGGCTTTCAGTTCTTTCAACCGCACGAACTGGGGCCCTCGTTCGGCACCTTTCGCTACATGTACAGATGCTTAATCGTTTATCCATTTGTATGCTTTCATACGAACCGTCTAGTAAATTGCATTGGAACCATGCAAACAACTATTTAAAGGCATAGACTGTTCGCACGATTCTTCTTGATTACCTGTTATAGCTATTTTCACTGTTACACGAATTTAGACGAATTGTATGTATATCTGTAACTTTTGACGGATATGGATGATATTACAGTTTAAATTACAATTTTGCACATGGTTATTTCTATTAGATATGTAGAGTTGTTATTTCTGGTATATCAAACCCGCTATTTTGCTGACATCTTATGTCCTTTTGATGTTCTAACCGCAGGTGCGTTTCAGAGCTATCAGTCAGAGGAATAGTTCCTGTTTTGACAACTCCACTAAATTGTCATTTTAGGTTGGTAAATTGGTTTAAAATTTGGTTTATTTAGATAATCTCTTTTGGTTCTATGTTAATACCTCAAATTCCTTTAGGTGTCAATATCAGACCAGACTGTTACATTCACAAGGTGTTATTCCATTTGTGGCAGCATTTGCAAAATTTCTCTTCTCACATCTAGGATTTGGGTAGGTTACTCTATATTAATCAGGTCCACGATATGGCCCACATATATTTCTATATACTCAGCTACTTTATTACGTTTTCATCTTTAGGTTGAAGTATGTAATCTACTCCCACCCTCCTTACCCTATTTCCACTGTGAATCATCATTTCTGATTCTAAATATCTCAGGTACGACATTTACAAATTCCGATATCTTAGTCAATTTTTAGCAGAGAGTACTGGCTATCAGGTATTTAGGTTGTCCAAATAGTTTATGTTTCTGGTCTTTATGCCATAGGTTAGTGGTCCCGCGAGGCCAACACCCATCCTTATACTCGGAGGTATACGCCCATCTGTCCAAAGCATAGTTATTCGCCTCGCATGGTGGCCTCAAATTACCTCAGGCCAATGCATAGTTAGAGCATCTCAAGCCACTTGGTGACTAGCAGGGCCTCACCTGTCACTCTGTGGTAGTATAATTTTTCGCCACTTTGTCCTTAGCTAGCCAGTCAGTACCAGGCTACGTTGTCTCACTTATGGTAATTATATATATATTTCAGTATGTCTCAAGTTGCCGAAGTACCTGAAGAACTGTCCCTTCGTAGCTTCCTATTCTCTTTGCAATATTCCACCATTGACAATGCCATCTGGGCCATTTTGGCTGCTGGGACAGGAGCATGGCTCAGTAAAACGGATATTGTCAATGCTTTCAAATTACTTCCCGTGGTGAAAGTAACTTCGCCACAGGCTTCTAGAGGAGCCTGCTTGCCAGCTCCTTGCCCCAGGGCTATGGGCCCTGTAAAAGCCATAGTAAAAGACTTAGTTCGTGCCATTTTCCAATGCTGTTCGAGAACCAAAAAGACGCACGAACTATGGACCACCCGGGAGCTTGTTAAGCCCTATCATTATCCCTTAACGATTCTAACCGCAGTGTTCTAGTTGTTCGTCTGGGTGGCCTTAGTTCGTATGAACGACCACAAGGCGGCAGCCATCTTGTTCCCACAAACGCAGGCAGCAGTGTTTGGGCGTCGAGTTCATGGAACTGAAATTGGACACTGAAACTCCTGAACACCGCTGGACTTCCATCATCGCCTGCGTTTGTTTATACACCACCTGGGAGGGCACTGTTCGGTGGAATCGTTCGTCTGGATGAGGGGATCAAGCTCCATGGTATGACTATTTTTAAACTACCAAACTTTACTGACGCTACCACTTTTTCCCTGGAACTTTTTTGGGCATAGGGCCATGTGTACAGTCGGTGAAATTATGACTTCCATGAAAAACCTGAACCCCTGAACCAATCTGGGTAATTTTTGGATATGTTTGTCACCCAGATCGGGGCTATCAATGTGGGGTTTTATTAATTTTAGGGGTACTTTGGGGGTGTGTGTAAATTGTATGTTTTTCTGTACCTGGAGATAATTGAGTTTGTATAGTACCTAACTCAATTATCTATCAGGCACAGGTGAGGAGTTTGTGACTTGTATAAATTCTGTAACTTTGCTGCCATTAGACAGACTACTTACCAGCATTAAGCCTTGGCTCATGTGTGTGGGGGATTGCTGTACTGCTCTTTGGATTACTATACCTGCTATACTCTCTTGGAGGAGAGGCTTTTCCACTGGGAGCTGGATCTAGGTGGTGGTGCAGGGTGAGAAGGGACAGCAAGACCCCAGCCAAGCTGCGCCGGCTAAGGGGGCTTCAGTGGTCATGGTGTCTGGTGTGGTGCTTATAGTACTCGGTGAGCACTAGGGAGCATGATTGGTGGAGGTACCCAGTCGGGGTGCCAGGCGGTCCTCCACACTTCCCATTCACCCTTCACTTTGGCATCTGCACGGCATTAAGTCTCAAGGTTTATATTATTTCGTCTCCCGGCTCACTTTTGGCTCTAAGAGCAGCCCCAAAATATTTGATATTTCTGCTGAGACCTTGTGTTGGTTGCTACTCAATGTGTGCAGATGTCCAACTGTAATTCACTATTTAGATGACTTCCTCATGATTGAAGAAAACTCACTACCCCCTAGCAGCCTCAAACACATAATTTGCTCTTTTTGAATCCCTAGGTATACCAGTCTCCCCTAAAAAAACGGAAGGTCCTGACACGGTTATACATTTTCTGGGGATTCAACTGGACTCCGTTCACATGCAGGACAGTCTTCCCCAGGATAAGATTGAGCGCACCCTATCGAGCATTGAGCTTTACTTACTTTACGGCCACTTTCCAATTTTTCATCACCTGTTTTCATGTTCCGGTGGTCACAAATATATCAGCTGATCACTTGTCTCGTTTTCACCTCCAGAATTTGCCCACCACTTCTTGTCTGGCTACCCCTGCCCTTCCATTCCAAGACATGCTCCTGGATTAAACGTTTTATTAATTCATGCACATAATCTTTCCTCCATTGCACTTTCAGTTAACTCTTACAAATCCTATGATACGGCTTTTCAAATTTTCACCAAATTTATAGCGGAATTTCAAGTTCAGAACTGCTTTAGAGACTATATTGGGGTTCACTTCTTTTTGCCACCTTAACCTAAAATTATCTTTCAACACAATCAAACTTTATATAACGGGCATTCAACACCATATGCTATTACAATACCCTAATAAAACAGGATTAATTTCATCATACCAGATAAAAACTTTGCTAAAGGGAATCCAAAAATCAGACACACATCTACCCCCTAAAAGACTACCCATCCACAATAAAATATTCCAATCATTATCCGACTTGTTAGATACAGCTCCATTCGAACAAATAATGTAATTTAAACAGCCATATATCTAGCTTTTTATGGATTCTTACGTCCAAGGGAGTTTAACATAATCGATATCCACAAATCCGTAGACCATTACACTAGGTTAGTGGTAGGCTTAGTGGTAGGGTTGGGGTTAGTGGTAGGGTTAGGCTTAGGGAATCGCCGAAGTATCGAATTGCCAAAGTCACGAATTTCGGAAGTGCCAAACCAATTTTTTTGCCCATGCACATCCCTATTATTAACTATGTTTTATTGTATGCAAATTATTTGTTCTCTTACCATCACGGCAATATTGCCTGACCACAAATTTAGGGCTGGGCCTGTAGTTGTGGGAGGGGCTTGAATCCCCTTTATAAGGGCTTCCAATCCTCTCCCACTTTACAGTTGTTGGTCTGGTGAGTTACCCCTCCCACCATTCCCTTTATTCCACTCTCTAAGGTGGGCCCTCTTTATTACAGGCCTACTGCATTGTCGGTACCAAAAAAAACAAAGAAGCACAGGGCGCCACAGTCACTATATGAATACTGGATTGTCGGTTCCGGCACACTATGCATACATTATTATATACAAATTATATGTTATCTTACCATCATGGTAATATTGCCCTGACCACAAATATATATATAAGAAAATAAGAAAATATATTCTAATTTATTTAAATCATGTGCATATCGCAAACCAAACCAACCGACGTTTCGACCCCTGCGGGTCTTTTTCAACCTTGAAAAAGACCTGCAGGGGTCGAAACGTCGGTTGGTTTGGTTTGCGATATGCACATGATTTAAATAAATTAGAATATATTTTTTCACCAAGTCCTGTGAGTGCATCTTGAATTCTTATTTTCTTACATATTGGACGCACCACGGATGGCACCCAGGCGGATACATTAGAATACGGAGAACGAGAGTGCCAAATTATTTATATATATATATATATATATATATATACATATATATATATCTATATATCTATATATCTATATATCTATATAGAGATATATATATATATTTGTGCTCAGAATTTAATAGGTTATGGAATGTATAAGAATATGCATAGTTGGTTGAGGTGTGCCGAAACAAACGAACGAGTAGGCCTGTAATAAAAGAGGGCCTACAAAAGTGATTATGTAATAATTGATGGGTGCAGGTGGGTGGGGTCAATCAGCTTGGACGGCAGAGATGAGTAGGGGCTGAGAGTTTAAGTAGGGGGCATAACTCCTCCCACAAATTCAGGCCTGATGGCCTTTTAATTTGTGCTCGCAATTTAATAGGTTATGGAATGTATAAGAAGATGCATAGTTGGTTCAGGTGTGCCGAAACCAACGAACGAGTAGGCCTGTAATAAAAGAGGGCAAAAAGGAGAATGCAAAGAAAAATACACTTTATTGCTTGTTATAATGCTAGACATCTAAATGCTTGTCTTAGTTCTTTCTCTGGTCGTGGTATATAAGTATTGTAAATTGAAGATTTCCAGCGGTCCAGTCTCTTGGTGATGTGGACTGGTGAGTTAGAGCTAGATGCTGCTGATGCTGCGCCTATACAGAAGGAGTGACCGGAGAAGGAAGCAGGGTTGTAGCCTAACCTTAACAGCAGAGTTATGACATGAGACGTGAACTTAGCTGTGGTGAGAGGGGGGAGTAGTAGTAGTGAGGTGTCAGGTGAGTGTGTGTGGTGAGATTTTAGGAAAGTGTAGTTCCAGTAGGGAAGAGAGGAATGGTAGTGGGATGATTGGTGTGGTTTGTTTTGGTCGAAAGTAATGAAAGGACGTAGTGCTCATTAACTTTCTTTAGGTGAGAAAGCTTTAGACTTAAAGTGGTATCTAACTGGCGTACAACAGTAAATTCCCTAGGTCTGAGAAAGCCATAGAAAGCGATAAAAATGACGGGTTTGATAACTGAGTTTGTCTGAGAATCAAAAGGGGATTTGTCTAAGAGGTCGCTAAGTTGTCTAAAGATAGGCCCATCGATGGGCAGTCTGCTAGTTGCAGGGGTGACTTTCTGAATACCTTTAAGGATATTCTTAATTGGGTGCGATGCTAGAAGAGGTGTGTGATTGGGAAAGTTGATGAGAACGTGGTGCTGTACTCCGGTGAGATAAAGCTTAATGGTGTTCTGAGATAATTTAGGTGTAAGTGACAGAAAGAGGCAAAAGCCATCATGGTTTAATATAGAAATCTCATTGTAAGTGAAACTCAGCAGAGAACTTGTTGAAAATGGTCAGTGGCCTAGCGTAAGTGGTAGTGGTGTTGGGTGAGAGTGCGTGGTGCGTGAGGGCTTGAGCGTGACATAGTAGATCAGTCAGTCCATTAGTAACTCGTGAAATGGTGGTATCCTGGATGGTAGGTGGTGGGCAGTAGGGAGTGCCTGGAAGAACACCTGAAAATGAGAGTGGGAAAGAGCATCAGCAGCTGTGTTACGAATACCATGAATGTGTTCGCAGACAAGGTGAAACTGAGCGGTTGCTGCTAACCAAGTCATCTTAGGTACCAACCTCATGATGGTTAAAGAGGAGGACCACCCCTTATTTATGATTTCGCATTGTCAGAGCAGCATTTGACTACCTTGCCGGTCCATAGATGACCTCATGCATGAGCAGCCACCACAATGGGGTAAATCTCAAACAAGGAGGACGTTTCTCTAAAGGGCGGCAAGGTATCCATCTCAGTGGGCCAGTTATCCCTAAACCAGTGATTGCTGAATACAGCGGCAAATCCGGTGTGTGCTGCTGCATCTGTGTTAATTGTAGGAGATTAATCGGATAGTAGGGGAATGAACAGGGAGACAACATTCAACTAGGACAATCAGTTCCTCCACATGAGCAAATCTGCCCTGGCTGGATTGTTTGAGGTAATTTTGCAGGAGTAGGGCACCCCATGTAGTAGACACAGTAGCCTAGAGACTAATGATCTACCCTGTGGAATGAATCAAATAATGAAGTTAAGGGACCCCAATAAAGACTGGAGTCCCTTTCTGGTGCAAGTATCACTCCGCAGGAACAGACTGATTTCGTCTCTAATGCGGGCCAATTTCTCTGGTGGTAGGCTAGCTTGAAATGACTCTGTGTCCAAAGTGATGCCTGTAAAGACTAGTTTGGTGGAGGGCCCGAGTGTTTTACTTGGTGACAGGGGCACCCCTAGTGCTGTGAAGAGGGCTGAATGCTTCTAGGTGCATGGGAGCCAGTTTCTACCAACAATAAATCATCTAAGTAGTGAATCACTGACTGACACCTGACTATGTTGAGGAGCAGCCAGCAAAGGGTTTTTGCAAAATATGTAAAAAAGCTTAGGGCTGCTCCTAGACCCAAAAGTGAGCCGGGTAGAAGTACCTGTCCCTCCATTTAACACCATGAATAGGTAAAAGCTTGTGATGTCAGTTTTACTTAGCCATGCCTTGCTGCCTGCTGAGATAATGGCTTGCATAGCGTTGTCAATTTTTGCATACTGTAACGAAAACTCCTCAGTGAGAGGGTTTATGCTGGAGGTGTGCGAAGAATGAGGTGCTGAGTTTCCGTGGACAGGAGGCAGGGCCGCCACCAGAAATTTTGGGGCCCCTAACTTAGCTCAGGGTCTGGGCCCCTGGGGCCCGCCTCCAAATACCGCCCACTGGGTCCGCCTCCAAATACCGCCCACAGGAATACACACACAGGCCCAAACACACACACTGATACAAAAGGACACAGATACATACTAACAGACACACATACTGAAACAGACATACACGCATACAGGCATACATACTGACACACGCATACTGAGACATACACACAGGCATACATAGTGACAGACAGACACATACTAACATACATACATACATACATACATTCATACAGACACTGACATCCATACACACATACATTCATAATGGCATACAGACATACATGCATATATACAGACATACTGACAGACATACATGCATACAGACATCCATACACACATACACACAGACATATGTTCATAATGATATGCAGACATACATTCATATTGACATACAGACATACATATATACATATATAATGACATACAGACATACATATATACACATACATACAGACATACACATACATACAGACAGACATACATACATAGACATACATGCATGCATACAGTCAGACAGACAGACAAACATAGACATACACACAGACATACATACATACAGACATACACACAGACATGCATACAGACATACATACATATACATACATACATACATATGCATACAGACAGACATACAGACAGACATACAGACATGCATACAGACATGCATACAGACATGCATACAGACATACATTAAGACATACATTAATACATACACAGACATACATAGACATACATCCAGACAGACATACATAGACATACATACATACAGACAGACATACATGCATGCAGACATACATACAGACATACATGCATGCATACAGACATATAGATACATAGACATACAGACATACATACAGACATACAGACATACATGCATGCATACAGACAGACATACATGCATATAGACATACATACATACATACATATACATACATATCTACAGACATACAGACAGACAGACATGCACATAGATACAGACATACATCGACATACAGACAGACAGACATGCATACAGACATACATTAAGACATACATTAATACATACACAGACATACATAGACATACATCCAGACAGACATACATAGACATACATACATACAGACATACATGCATGCATACAGACATATAGATACATAGACATACAGACATACAGACATACATACAGACATGCATGCATACAGACAGACATACATGCATATAGACATACATACAGACATACATATCCATACATATATACAGACATACAGACAGACATGCACATAGATACAGACATACATCGACATACAGACAGACAGACATGCATACAGACAAACACACACAGCTCATTTTCCAGTCACCCTCCTGTCTCTTACCTTTTCTTTGCAGGAGGGTGGCTGGGGATCATGGGAGTCAGCGCGGCTCCCTCTTCACTGAGAGGGTTTATGCTGGAGGTGTGCGAAGAATGAGGTGTTGAATTTCCGTGTACAGGAGGCAGGGCCGCCACCAGAAATTTTGGAGCCCCTAACTCAGCTCAGGGTCTGGGCCCCCTGGGGCCCACCTCCAAATACCGCCCACTGGGTCCGCCTCCAAATACCGCCCACAGGAATACACACACAGACACAAACACACACACTGATACAAAAGGACACAGATACATACTAACAGACACACATACTGAAACAGACATACACGCATACATACTGACACACACATACTGAGACATACACACAGGCATACATAGTGACAGACAGACACATACTAACATACATACAGACACATATGCATGAAGACATAAAGACACATACATACATACAGACACCAACATACATACATACATACACACATACATTCATACATACACACATACATTCATACATACAGACACTGACATCCATACACACATACGTTGATAATGTCATACAGACATACACAGACATACATCCATACACACATACACACAGACATACATTCATAATGATATGCAGACATACATTCATACTGACATACAGACATACATATATACATATATAATGACATACAGACATACATACATACAGACAGACATGCATACAGACATACATACATACATCCATAGACATACATACATACAGATATACACATACATACATCCACAGACATACATACAGACAGATATACATACATAGACATACATGCATGCATACATTCAGACAGACAGACAAACATAGACATACACACAGACATACATACATACAGACATACACACAGACATGCATGCATACAGACAGACATACATAGACATACATGCATACATACAGACAGACATAGAGACATACAGACAGACAGACATACAGACATGCATACAGACATACATTAATACATACACAGACAGACATACATACATGCAGACAGACAGACATACATAGACATACATAAACACAAAAAGAATTCAGCGCTAGTAATCACAAAATTAGTCAAGGTAGGCAGCAACCCAAATGAAGGAAAACCCCTCGGGTCCTTCGGTGGATAGATATAAAAAGATATGGAAGGGCTGCGCCAAATAAGGGTAGATAGTCCAGTAAAGTATTGCTAGGGTGCCAATAGATGGTCTGGGCACTTGATGCAATTGCTCCGTGGATGGAGGTGTTTGCGGTTGTCAGGCAGAAATGAAGAAAGTAGGGTGACACATTTGTATAGCAGGGAAAGAACTCACATTCAGGGAGCTATGGCCAGGGATTATACCGCTGTACGCTATCCACACCAGAGCTGGCCATAGCTCCCTCAAATGTGAGTTTTTTACCTCTTCTTATCTGCACATTGAACCACATCAAAATTGAGAGCACTATTGTTGCTTTCTGTCTTTCTTTTTCGAGCTCTGGACTACCAGACGGTGCTGATGGAGACCCTTCCCTACATATCCCATAAGCGGGGATTATACCGCTGTACGCAATCCACACCAGAGCTGGCCATAGCTCTCCTGAATGTGAGTTCTTTACTTTTTGTTACCTATCACACTCTGAACTTTCATACTATACCATTAGTCGCCTCTACCTCTCTTGTATTTACATATACGGAACGGTCTACACCAGACGCATCCACAGAGGAACTCTATCAAGTATCCTAGACCATCTATTGGCACCCTAGCAATACTTTACTGGACTATCTACCCTTATTTGGCGCAGCCCTTCCATATCTTTTTATACATAGACATACATCCAGACAGACATACATAGACATACATTCATACAGACATACAGACATACATGAATGCATACAGACATATACATACAGACATACATACATACAGACATACATAAACATACAGACATACATGCATGCATACAGACACAGACATACAGACATACATGCATATAGACATATACATACAGACAGACATACACATACATACAGACAGACATACAGACATATACATAGACAGACATACATGCATATAGACATATACATACAGACAGACATATATGCATACAGACATATACATACAGACAGACATACAGACAGACATGCACATACATACAGACACACATAGACAGACAGACATGCATACAGACACACACACAGCGCTCATTTTCCAGTCACCCTCCTGTCTCTTACCGTTTCTTTGCAAGAGGGTGGCTGGGGATGATGGGAGTCGGCGCGGCTCCCTCTTCACTGGCGCGCGCGCTCCTCCCGTGCAGAGTGAGCTATACCACGGCCACATCGCTGACTGGGCCCCTGAAGATATAGGGCCCATCGGGTGGCCCAAAGTGTGTGGCGGCCCTGACAGGTGGCCCTGACAGGAGGTGGTCCACCGTGATAGGGTCATTAGAGGCTGACAGCAGATTTGGGCATTCAAGTGTGTCTGTAGGGATGGCAATGAGGCCTGTGTGGAAACCCTGTAAAAACACTGTCACCACTGTCACACTGAATGCCTGGCTGGGTGAGAATGGAGATAGTAGGCTACGACATCTATACTGTCCTCGGTCAGTCATTTCTTTGGGGAAAATCTGGCTGGGCACATGGCCTTAGTGTGCGCTCTGAAACAAATGGAGCAGACGTGAAACAACCTACATGTGCTGAAGCTGCATGCGCCAGCATTAAAATTGTTGCACACCTGCACCTTGCCCAGAAACGCAATGGGTCTGCCCAGCTTGTCCCTCTGCCTCCTTCTTGCCTAGAGTGTGAGGTGAAAAAGTGGTGAGAAGAGGAAGTGTCTGCCTCACAAGGGCACAAATCTGTGGAATGGGACGTTGAACTACAAGCAGCACAGGACGGGGGCCTCAATCCGGCAAAGTGTCGGCATAACAACTCCATGTCCATTTGGCACCAGTCAATTCTGATGTTAAATTGGGCCAGATGAGTTGCTGCCTTGGCCGACACGGACTTGTGGTAATCAAAGAAAGAGGACCCCCGTACTTGATGCGAAGATCCACCACTTTGTGCATGTATAGATATAGTTCCTCCCTTCTATGCGGATACACTGAACAGATTACATCTCTATAGATCCCGAAGGCAAGGACAAATTGCGAGATAGATCATTTCTTGTTGAATCGTAGGTCTCTTGTTTTTAACACCACAGAAATGTCCCCGTAGTTATAGGCTCTGTTTTGTAAAAAATCCTGCGAGGCTATGAGGAGGGAAACTAAATTAACATCCTTCCCATCCAGTATTTCTTTTTTAATGGATGCTGGAACAGAGTGAGCCGGTGAAACATATTGGGTAGTGGTGGAGGGTGGGGGGAGGAGGAGGGTGCTACACGACAGGTTAGTAATTACAAGGGGAGGTACTGAAGGGCCTGGTAAGTCACCTGGAGTGGCAATGGCTGATTCCACCTTAGACAGCCTATTATTCAGGGTCTGGAGGCTAGCCAGTATGGCTGACAAGGTTTCCTGAGTATTACATAGTCACGTAGCTGAAAAGAGACTTGCGTCCATCAAGTTCAGCCTTCCTCACATTTGTTTTTTGCTTTTGATCCAAAAGAAGACAAAACCCCCCAATTTGAAGCACTTCCAATTTTGCAACAAGCTAGGAAAAAAATTCCTTCTTGACCCTGAATGGCAGTCAGATTTATCCTTGGATCAAGCAGTTATTACCCTACATTGAAATATTATATCCTTGAATATTCTGTTTTTGCAAGTATACATCTATTAGCTGTTTGAACATCTGTATGGACTCTGATAAAACCACTTCTTCAGGCAGAGAATTCCACATCCTTATTATTCTTACAGTAAAAAAAACAACTTTCCTTTGCCTTAGATGAAATCTTCTTTCTTCCAGTCTAAACGCATGAGCTCATGTCCTATATAAAGTCTGGTTTGTGAATAGATTTCCACACAATGGTTTGTATTGGCCCCAAATATATTTGTATAATGTTATCATATCCCCTCTAAAGCGACGTTTTTCTAAACTAAATAGGTTTAAATTTGTTAACCTTTCTTCATAGCTGATATGTTCCATTCCTTTTATTAATTTTGTAGCCCGCCTCTGCACTTTTTCTAGTGCCATAATATCCTTTTTTAGAACAGGTGCCCAAAATTGCACAGCATATTCAATATGTGGTCTTACCAGTGATTTATAAAGAGGAAAAATGATATTCTCATCCCGAGAATGAATGCCATTTTTCATGCATGGCAATACCTTACTGGCCTTACCCACTGCTGATTGACATTGCAAATTGTTGCATAGTTTGTTGTCTATAACAATTCCCAAGTCCTTTTCATGTGTTGTTATCCCTAATTCACTTCCATTAAGGGTATTCGCTTCCATTAAGTAGCTTCGGAGGTGCTGGTAGATGGCCCTTGTGAGCTTGTGCCAGGTCTGGGGTCACTGGCCTGAGCTGTCAACTGTCTATATAGCCCGGCCTTCCTGGCAGTGGCTGGAAAAGGGATGCCCCTGAGTCTTAGTTCTGCTGAAATTTTAGGAATAGTCCATGATCTCAGGGACCTGGGGGTAGAATACTTCTGGGGACCCAGGCCTGGCTGGAGTGCTGGGTACATCTTCCAAGGACAGGTCATCAATAGGGATGGATTCTTGTGACATCCTGAAAAAGGAATAATGATTAATATAGAAGGGGGTGGTGAGGAAGATCAAGTCCTTGCAGAACTGGCTTGCTGACTAGTGCAGAGGCGAAAAACTTAACTATAGCCACGTGACAGGTGAGGCCCTGCTAATGCCAAGTGGCGGTGAGAGGCTCTACCTATGATTTGGACCGAGGGGATTCGTGGGTACGATACATGGTGGCAGGATGTCGGCCTCTTGATGACAATAAAAGATTCAAATGTGTGTGGCTGTGACCTGTGAAGCCCTGGTTGTAGCCCTAAAGGTGGGTGAGCGAGGCAGCTATGATTTTGGCCGTAGGGCGAAACCTCCGTGGTGAGATGGGGTGTAGGCCTCGCAGGACCCATGTGATTTACTTTGGGTTGTTAAGGCCCATACCTATCCCTGTATGCCAGTTCTCTATCCCTGGTGTCTCATAACTAGGTGACGAAGACATGTGGATACTAACCTTGAGGATTTGTCTTCCGGCTTATTGCGTAATGCAATGATTCGTAGATGAGAATTGCCCCAAAATAATATACTGGTCCGGCCAAAGTATCCTGGGGGTAAGATACATGCTAGTGGGCCTTGAGCGTGCCACTGGTATGTACGACGTACGTAAAAGTGGCCAAACTTATATAGAAATGCGTGTACAAATACCACTAAAATGTAACGTGAGAAACCGTGTAAGATGAGGGACCTGAATGTTGGTCAATACATAGAGACAAGCCCCTAATTACCATTTATTGGGAACATAATGAGGTAAGGCTGAGTGAGGCCTTGAGGAGAAACCGTAATCGTAGTGGGAAGATTATAATACCTGGTGCTAACTGACAGGATACCAGGTTGGCAGTCGGTGATTGAAAGCGTAGTAAAGTGAAAAGTCTGCAATACTGACACAGGGCTAAGCAGCAAACGTATAAACCACAGGTCAAGTGATGCACAGTTGTTGTTTTTTTTTTTTTATGCAAAAAGCGTGTGGGTGAATACGTAGTGAGGGACCTGACCATTTGTCCATGCGGAAGCTTATAGATTCCCCTGTGTTGCTTATGTGTATGTGCAGGTCTCGTGAGTGGAAGCCAGGTACCGTGTCTGGGGAGAAAGTCGGTTGGAAGGACCGGAGGTCGGAGGCAGTGGACTCTGCTGGCGACAGGAACTGTTCGGCGAGAATCTTGAAACCGGAAGTGCTGTTTACTTTGGTGAGTCAATCAGCTTGAACAGCAGAGATGAGTAGGGGCTGAGAGTTTAAGTAGGGGACATAACTCCTCCCACAAATTCAGGCCTAATGGCCTTTTAACACATTATATATATATATATATATATATATATATATATATATATATCTCGTCATGGGAAAAAAAGTGTACCCTCGTTGAATTCTACGGTTTTACATATCAGGACAAAATAACAATCATCTGTTCCTTAGCTAAAATTAGGTAAACACAACCTCAGATGAACAATAACACATGACATATTACACCGTGTCATAATTTATTTAACAAAAATAAAGCGAAAATAATGAAGCCATGTGTGAAAAACTAACAATCTTACTGATGCCATATGAATTAAGAAGCTAAGTAATAGACAGGTGCTCCTAATCAAATGCCTTTGATTAATTGATCATCGGCAAGTGTGACCACCTCTATAAAAGTTGAAGATAAATGGGTTTGCTGGTCTGGAGCATTCCGATTGTGTGTTAACACAAGACCAGTGAGAAAATACATCAGCAATGATCTCAGAGAAGCAATTGTTGATTCTTATGAAACTGTTTTTTTCGAAAAAAATTAAAGTCCATCATTCTACAGTGAGAAAGATTATTCAAATGTAGAAAATATTTTAACAGTCGCCAGTTCTTCAAGGAGTGGATGTCCCAGCAAATTCACCAAAGGTCAGACAGTTCAATGTTCAGAGAAATTGCAGAAAACCCATACTCTACAGGCCTCAGTTAGTATGTTAAATGTGAACGCTCATGACAGTACAATTAGAAAAAGACTGAACAACTATGGTTTGTTTGGAAGGGGTTCCAGGAGAAATCTTCTTCTCTCTAAAAATAACATGTCAACATGGCTTAGATTTGTAAAGATTAATATGAATAAAACACAAGATTTCTGAAAAAATTTATTTTTGACAGATGAGATGTTTGACCATAGTGCATAGCGCCACGTGTGATGAAAACCAAATTGCAAATCAGCACAAACACCAACTTTCAAGCATGGTGATGGAGGGGGGATGATTTGGGCATATTTTGCAGCCACAGGACCTGGAAACCTTGTAGTCATTGAGTCGACCATGAACTCCTCTGTTTACCAAAGTATTCTAGAGTCAAATATGAGACCATCTGTACGGCAGGTTAAGCTTGGCCTAAATCGGGCAGAACTTCAAATGCCGTTTCAAACAAACATATTTGGCCATTGTGCTAGTCAACTGCTTGATTATACACCCGTGTGATGCTTCAGAGATATGGAATTTGTCTAAACAGCCAATCGGTCTAGATTCAGACAAATAGCAAATCAGTTGAAATTGAAAGTATAAGTCTCAGAAAAAGTAACGTAAAATGGTATGCAAGTAATCTCAACTGCCTTTCTTTTGTCTGTTACATTAAACTTATGCATGTTAGTAAATGTTCATTATTTTGTTATTTCTAAGTATAACTGAAATATATTTTTTAAAATATTCATACATAAGTAGCTCTTTGCTATATATAATGCTGAATTACATTTTTTATATATTTAATTATTTATCAATTTTGAACAGCATATGGTAAGCAGATTGTTACATCACTTTGCTCAGTCAAGCAGAGGAAATAGATGGGTGGCTGGTCTGTCATGTCTGAAATGCTAAATTACTGGTGAATGACAGATTAGGTCACTTGGGAAGATTGCTTAAAACACATTTTTATCTGTCACCACCATCACCTACTGTATACAATGCTGACATCTACTTGCCTGCATTTGGGAACTTCACCTTCCTAATTTGCATTTTACACTTTCTGGGAAGCAATAAATAACTTTTTAAATTTTTCATAAAATATTCACTAGTTGATTGATCATTTTGTGTGTGCAAAATATTTTTATTGTGACACAAACGTAATGGTAGAAATTCTGCAATTTAAGTGATATTTATTGTTTGCATAAGTTTTCACTACTCAAAAGGTGCTTTTTTCTTTCTTTTTTTTTTTCACTATAAAGGATAGGGTAAGGAGTACACAGAACATCTTGCACAATTAACCAAAGATCTGTGGTGCTTGGAGTGTCCCTTTAATTTCCAGATGTCCCTCATTTAGTCATAGAATTTAAAAGAGATATATACTGTATATATAATAAGACTCTGCCATAATGAATATAAGGGTCCACTCAGGCTTATTATCACTCTTTGGTCTTTGATAAACAAAATAAGAAGTGTAAAAAGTCCCTTAGTGAAATTATATCTTGAAATAGAAGCCATGAATTCATTGCAAAAATAATTAAACAATTTTCAAAATGTCTAAAAAGGTAGGACCATTGAAACCATTGGGATACAATGTCTTTAAACAGTATAACCAAAGGTATTCTCTGTGCCGTAGGCGTTGATCCCAGTTCCTCTTGCAGGGCGGTTCTGGGATATGTTTAATCCCCATAAAACGTGTGCCAGATGCATACCCACTGTGTTAACCTATTTTATGTTGTTCATCATTTTGTCCTGTTAATCAAGAAAGATTGTTTTACCTGTATTATTATTTTTTCTTACTGTCTTTTCTCAACTCAAATGTTATTTGCTTTGGGCATTCTTATTTTTGGTTTAATCAATTGACAATGTTGCTTTATAAATGACATTGCTGACAAACTAACACAGAACTGCATGAATAAGATTGTATCAACTTTAGCTGCATTTTTTAGAGGCAGTTGTGTAGTCATGGTAATGTACAAATTCATGATACAACATTGTATCAACCCAAGCTGCAAAAGTCTTATGAGAAATGCTTGGTTGTTAAAGGACCACTATAGTGCCAGGAAAACATACTTGTTTTCCTGGCACTATAGTGCCCTGAGAGTGCCCCCACCCTCAGGGTTCCCCTCCCGCAGGTATCTGAAACTGCCATGCTTATAAAAAAAAAGGGTTAACCCTAGCTGGACCAGGCACCCAGACCACTTCATTAAGCTGAAGTGGTCTGGGTGCCTATAGTGGTCCTTTAAGTCTGCCATGTATTCCTAACACTATAGTGTTAAACTATCTATTTACCTCCTTGGCCCCTCTTAGATCGCTTTGAAATTGTTTTAAACCTACCTTTTCTCCCACACCATGCCAGTCATTAAGTCATGGTGGTTTTGCTGACTATTGTGCCCTTTTAACATGTTTAAATAGTTTAAATTAGATAAAATCTGTTCAAATTAAAGAAATTTCAGAAAACCAAATCTGTGTTAAATTCCTCTGCCTCGTGTGATTTCTAGATAAGGTCTATAGTCCTTCAAGTTTCCCTTTCCAGGATAGTGCCTTTGAAAGTCTATATTAAAATGCTTTCCAAACCGCTTTGGGAAAAGAAAATCTAAAAGCACAGGTAAGGAAAAATGTATAAAACAATATTACAAGCCCCTCAGTAACATTTGGAGTATGGAAAAGGAAATTCATGAAAGTGCATTAACTACTAAAGAAACACACCACTGCTCAAATAAAAAACAAAAAATAAACCATAACTGTATAGTAGATATACCCACAATGAAACCATGCATGCGTTTAATTATGCATTTCTCCATTGGGGTATGTAAAAAAACAGCTTGCAAAAGCTGTCTGAAGCCTTTGCAAGCCCCCTCCTTCTAACCCCACCCAGTCTGTCTGTGGCTGTCAAATCACAGACCTCGCAATGCAGCTCAAGTAAGTCTTTGCAAGGCAGATGCTATGAGCAATTGTCTGTCTCTTGAGTTTAGCTCCACTGAGCTAACGAACCAGAAAGTTACAGGATTGGTTGTTTGACAGCCAGGGGGTGTAGCAAGGTTAATTTATAAACATGCCAATTTCTAGTGAAATCTGCATTTTTTTGTAGAATGAAACAAGCTAAACTTCAGCAAGCTAACATGCTTAAGGGATCTGGAGTGGCCTTTTAACTAAACTTCTGCACAGTTGAAATATTGGTTCAGCTGCAATCATTCATTTGACGGTTGGGATTGTCCATGAAAAATATTTGGGAAAATGGTTCAGCCAAACACAAATGTTGTGAAAATGGGCCAATCGGTGTACTGCAAATTATATATATATATATATAATTCAATTATTATGTACATATTTAAAATAAATATACAAATATATATTTATTGACTGGTTAGCGCAATGGTAATGTCACTGTTTAGATTCTGGAAACTCAGTTTTGAATCCTGGTCAGACCACCTCCCTGGGCAAGACATCTAACAATATACTCACCTCAATAATATGAGAGTAACATGAGCCAAGAAAGTCATGCCAGCTCAGACATTACCAAGATTAACAAATTTTGCGTTAGATGCTAGGGAACCAGGGCAATCTGACAGCAAGTATACTGACATGCCTGTCTATCAGGTTAGTCATTTGCTTGGTTATATAGTTGTATAGTGCTTCGCAGACATGGAACAGAAGATCTGCCTAATATTGGCAAATTGCAGTTTGTCTGAAGCTGATCTATTAACTTTATTGATGAGACTCACCATCTTAATTGGGCCATTAACAATGAAAATTATATATATGTAAATTGTATGTATGTAGCTTATAATGACTTCTCCAGTATCAAAATTATTCAACCCCTTCATGGCAAGCATCTTCAGACAGCATTCCTTGAGGAATCTTAGCCAATTGCTTATGAACAATGGCCTCCAGTTCAGTCATATTCTTCGGTTTGCATGTTGCAAAAGCCTTCTTCAAATCCCACCAGAGATTTTCTATGGGGTTCAAGTCAGGTCACTGACTAGAATTTTCCATGAATTCTTCTGCAACAAAGATTTGGTGTAATTTGCGGCATGCTTGGGATCATTGTCTTGTTGGAAGGTCCAACAATGCCTTTGCTTCAGCTTCCTCACATATGGCATTACTTTTTCTCCTAGAAATTTCATGATACTTCAATGAATGCATCTTGCCTTCCACATACTGCAGGTTTCCAGTGCCAGAGAATGCAAAGCAACCCCAGAGCACGACTGAGCCACCACCATGCTTAACTGTATTCAGAGTGTTCTTTTAAGCATTTGCTTCATTCTTCTTCTTCCCCAGACATGTAGCTGATCCATGGGTCCAAAAAGTTCCAGTTTTGTCTCATTGCTTCACAGAACATAATCATCAAACTTTTGTGGCTTAAGTATATTGGTTAGGGGATATTGGAGTCAACTTTTCTTGTACTTTTGGGTCAGTAGAGGTGTATGTCTTGGAGTTCTGGCATGGAATTTTTCTGCGTTTAGTACACCCCTTAATGTGTTTACTGAAACCTCAGTGCACTCAAGAGTTTTTCACAACCCACCTTCTTAGAAATTTGGTTGCAGCCATTGATATTTCTCTCTTTCTGTCCCGTCCAGGTAATGTAACCACTGTTCCTTCAACTTTGAACTTGCAAACTATGCTTCCAATTGTGTCTCTAGGAACATTCAGTGCCTTCTCTATGTTTTTGTATCCTGTTCCATGTTTATGAACGGCGGTAATCTCTTCACTTAACTTTGTGGACCATTCTTTTGACTTAGCAATATTTCTAACATGCTGTCAAATGTGACACTCAACAAAACCCTAGCCAGTTCAGGTATTTCAAGGGTTCCAGCTCATGTAAATCTGGTGCAACTAATGAAACCCTTGATTTGTGCTGTTGTGAGGCATGCTATTCAGGGGGTTGACTAATTTTTATTACAACTGTATGTGTATATATATATATATATATATATATATATATATATATATAGAGAGAGAGAGAGAGAGAGAGAGAGAGAGAGAGAGAGAGAGAATAAAATATGCCATTTTATATCTATTTAATATGATATATACATACACTTATTTGTATATCAATAGATACATGTAAAAATAGATACATGTAAAAAACAAACAAACAAAAAGAACTCCTTGGTTTCACATTTCTACCATATTGTTGATTGAGTCATAAGACATTCTTTTGATATTTTTAAAAAATAAGTTTTTTTTTTTTCCCTCCATCGTTCCTCATAAATAAGTGTGGCAATTGGTCTTTAAGCATGGTCTAAGTTTTCATATATTTTTAAAGATGAATATAGGAGCATGCTAAACTGCAAATTCCCCAGTCTGAATGAGCAAAATAAACTGATTAGATCTGTACGTGGCAGATCATAACTTATCTGAAAATTTCTGTGAGCCATAAATGTAGCCAGATGGCCAATGTAGTTTTCTCATACTCCCATCAAGGAAAAAAAGAGAAAAAACTACCGTGCCTTTTATTCTCACACAGCAGCTCAATACAGATTCAGTTTGTCCCTCCCATATGAATGCCATTAGAGATTTTTTTAGATGTTTGCCGTTATTCTACTATTAGCATATCAGAGGTGGGGCTCTTGTGGGAAATGTCACATGCAACAATAGCTGCCTCTGGGTTTCATTGTTCATGTCGATCTTACAGAAACAGAAGGAATGATAGGGCTCACACTAGCCGGCAGATGTTCATATTTTTGAAAAGCCTCAGCCTAGAGATTCCATAGAACACTATCAAGAAGAGTGACCTTTGCATAAAATACTGAAAGTGGCCCAACATTCATTACAAAATAACAAATGATCAACTCTGCAGTGGCTGTGGTGCCAGGAGTTCCCTGACAACATACCATAATAAGTAATTAAACAATTTATGAAAATGTAGTAGACTCAGAGCTCTATTTTGCTGTGTTGCGTAGCTTTAAGAAATGCATAAATCTAAGTTAGTTCTTAATTTCACTGAAGACCCGATGGAAAACATATATAGAAGGAAGTGTTATAGATTTTTTGTGTTATTTTGTTGAAATTTGTTAAGCATATTTTATATTTACATTCACAGGTAAACAGCCCACCTTAATTGTGACCATGGTTCTTATCCCTGGGTGCATTGTTATAGTATATCATTAATTCAACACTATTTTTTCAATATAATGGTCCTTTCATCGTGTTTTGAAAGGAAATTGATTCTTTGTTAAATTAAGTTTACGTAAAAAATAAAACAATAGGAAAAACTCACTCCTACCATTAGTATATGACAGGATCCTTCAGCCATATGCATGAACCTCAGGACAGACAGTGTTTAAAATTGACAGTCGCTTTGATGATGTCCCTGCACTGCGCAGGGAGGGAAGAATGGAAGACCATAGAGACTAACTGCTGGTTTTCAAACAATGTCTGACCAAGGTGCATGTATATATGGTTGAGGGATCCAATTGCTCTAACCCAGCCCGTATGGTAATGGAATTCATATCTCATATATTAAAGGGACACTATAGTCACCTGAACAACTTCAGCTTAATGAGGTTGTTCAGGTGAGAACTATAGCTCCCTGCAGCCTTTCTCATGTAAACACTGTACTTTCTGAGAAAATACAGTGTTTACATTGAAAGCTAGGAACACCTCCAGTTGCAGTCACTCAGAATGCCACCAGAGGGACTTCCGAGTTGATTGAGGCATAAAACTCCTCAATCCACTCAGATCTGCTGTCAGCAGAGCACAGGGCAGCACTGTGTCTCCTCCCTCTGCATGCAGACACTGAACTTTCCTTATAGAGATTCATTGATTCAGTTCATCTCTATGAGGAGATGCTGATTGGCCAGGGCTGTGTTTGAATTGTGCTGGCTCTGCCCCTGATCTGCCTCTTTTTAGTCTCAGCCAATCCTATGTGGAAGCATTGTGATTGGATCAGGCTACCACTTCTGATTATGTCAGCAGACTGTGTGTTTCTTTTTTAGGCAAACAGCATGCAGAGTTACAGCTTCAGGCTTGAATACAGTAAGATTTTGACTATATTTATGGAGGCATGAGGGGCCCAGGGGGGCTAGATGGTGGTGTTAACACTATAGGGTCAGGAATACATGTTTGTGTTCCTGACCCTATAGTGTCCCTTTAAGTAGTATTTCCCAACAAGTAGCAGGCTTTACAGGCAAAGTTGTATATTTTTATGTTTAAGACAATGTGGTTTTCATGAAGTATCCAACCTCTGACACTCAAGCTGTTATAGAGTTTATGACCAATTCATCTTCGATTACATTTTCTCCCACCATAGAAAAATGATTACCTGTTACACAGGTAATGTATGAAACAATAAAATAATATGTAACCACAAATATATATTTCACTTGTTAAAATGATACACAGTATTTTTAACTTTCACTTGA
>OW240912.1:248904808-248965813 GCA_933207985.1 Pelobates cultripes | reverse complement strand
CAGTCCGGCCGGTTACAGGAAACAGAAACTCCGCGCGGAACAGGAGTTTCTGTTTCCTGTAACCGGCCGGACTGACAGGAAGTGCACATTCAGTGTGCACCTTCTTATCAGTCCGGCCGGCCACCGCGGACCGGAGTGCAGCTCGGCCACGCTACAGGGGAGGGGAGAAGCTGCAGCCGCCTGAGGCTCTTAACAGAGCGCTCAGGCGGCTGCAGTATTTAAAGGGCCTGCCCGCCGCGGCCGGTCTTACAAGAATTTAGGGCGGCCTGGGGGGCAATTGCCTCCCTGCCCCCCGGCCCAGCCCGCCCCTGGCTGCCACCCTTACTTTACTGTCTGTATCACAGGATTAATATTTCTTATTACCTGCATTACGCTACAGGGTACTTCTGCCACAATACCTATACTGGGGTGAGCCCCCATCTTACCTGATGAAACAAACAAAAGGGACAGGGAAAAGAATGGGTGGGAAATATTCACCTCCTGTCATTAATAAAATTAAGATTATAGGTACACTAGAGCTAGCATAATCTACAATGTATATGTATGCAACCTCAGTGTTCTATAACTGACAGTCTTATAAATCAGGGAATGTATAAAATGTTATTTTGAATTTCTGAAAGATTGCTAATCAATTTAAATCATTCTGGTTAAGGGCACTATATAAAAAATGATTAATAAATAAAAGAAATGGCTTCTTTACAAATGCATGTGCAGACGGTTTTATATACCTTCAGTGTTTTGTGATGTCCATACACAGAGATGGTTTTATATGAGCTTGCAATGTGACGGTGATGTGTGCACATGGCAGTTGGTTTACAAACGTAACAGAACTGGGTGTTTTTTCGGACTAGCCTTCAAGGTGGTCTGTTCTTGAGTGCAAGGATAATATCCTACCAAACCCTGCAGTTTAATTTATATTTTCATTACTAAGCACAAGAATATGTTATTTAAATAAAGTAACTACAAAGTGGGACTTCTACAGAAATCCCCAATCTTGGGCTTGGAGAGGCATATTTAGTGGTGCTTCACAGCAGAACTCATAAAAACCAGGACTGAGAACAACCTAATGAATGTCCTTCATCCCTTATTCACTGTGAATGTGTAAGTTCTAATAAAACAGCCTGGGTTTAAAACTTCCACTTCTCGTAAAGCTTTAGGATTATGGAAGCAATATTAATGAGGGTTAACCAAGGGTTTAAAATCCCTTCCCCATAATATATATATTATATAGGTAAAAGGGTTGCTTTAATCACTTAAAACTCCCCAAACGTGTGACACATCAGGGGAGTTTTCTCTAAAGTACTAAAAGTCAGCCATGAGCCATGAAAACCAGTGGAACTAGCAGGCAAATTCCATTGGTGACTCTTCCCTTCTACATTTTTGCACCCCTCTTTTATACCAAAGACTTTGATAAATTTGAACCATAATATTCTATACTATTATATAGTATAGGACAATGCTTACAATTTGAAGTCCCGTGCTACTAGCCAGACTTTGAAAGTTACTGGCCCCTTCAAGCTACATTATGCTGTCACACACAACATAACTATACAGTGAACAAAGTTATGCTCACTAATTGAGTATATAATAAACATTCTAGCCCCTTATAATTTCTGTGTTAATGTTTTCTGTTTTAATTCCTTGTATCTCATGGGTAGAGCATACATTGCAAATCTGTCACCACGTACAAGGGGTTACAGGTTTTCTGACTCCCAGACTTCATAGTCTTGCAGTGTCTGTTTCTCCAAACAGAAGAAGAAGGGATACTGCATGTCTCTCCATGAATGCTGGCTCCTTCATACCCTTCTTTACATTATCCATTTTCCCCCAATAACTACAAAACACCATATTAGTGGGTAAGGGCCACAACTTTATTTAAAAGAACCAGCCAGCCAAAAAAGTATTCCCAAGCCTCTTCAGCCTGTTATTTCTGCTCAACCAAATCAGGCTGTGACTCCCCAAGCTCGTCTGGAGAGTGTTCATTAAAGATTGAAGTACAGGAAACCCACATCTGTGACAAAACAACAAACAAACACTCCACAGCCCCGAAAAGGCAACAGAGGAGGGTTGGCAGGAAAATACACCACCAGGACCCCTCAGCTGTGTTCCAGTGGTCTGATAAGTTTTACCCAAGATTACTGGTTCCAGTATTAGACCCAACATTGTAACAACTTTGGTTACTATGCTAACCACTCTGGATAGCAGTCAAGCTCCACCCTCCCTCCATATTGACTCCGGGGGTTGGCCTTGACTGCTTATTCCTTCGTACCCCTATTTCTGTTACTCATTCTCCCACAATAATTTCCCAACACCATTTTAGTGGGTAAGGGCAATGGCCAGAGCTTGATTGTAAATAACTAGACAACATAAAAAACTGAAAAAAAGCTGTTCAGAGGTAATAAGTGATACTATAAGGTGCCTATCAACACATAAAGTGGAATACCCTTATTTCCATGAACAATTAACAATATTAGAAGATATGGTATAAAACATACACCAACTAGTGGAGCGCTTATACAAATACAAAGTGATAAAAGCGGTCCACTTACTATGTCAATTTAATGTGGTCTCACACTTTAAAATATGCTTGAGAACATATATAAAAGGGAAAAAACTAAGAGATATATAGTGTAGATGGTCTTTTGCGGTGATGAGTGATATAGATAAATAACTAGAACCACTCACATGGTCTGGAGCCTATATGGTATTGGCTCCGTAAAATTAACCTTTTTGCTCTTTGGGCAGCAACACACCACTTCCTCTAAGAATACGGAAAAGAGGAGAAACAAACTAAATGCGTAGTACTGTGCAAACTGGCAGTAAATGTGCTGGTAGTAAATTATTATGCTCACCTTTTTGAGAGCCTTAAATTCCTTGCTCTGAGGGTGTTCAGCAGTGTGCCAATATATAGGGATGGCACTTCCCAACAGAAATTCCTGAAGGCTTCAAGACTTAGATGGATATAAAAATACATTTTATTGGTTCCAAATTAAAAGTAATAAGTAAAACCAAGAATATAGTATAAAAAATAATTAAAAGTCCAAATAAAAGTCCAAATCAGCCAATACCCATTTCACTCATCTGTGAGCTTCCTCAGTCAGCTGTAGTATAGCCTCAGGAATTTCTTTTTTTTTTTTTTTTTAAGAAAGTGATCCATACACACAGATCGGCCTTCAAACACCATGTGATCCTAATGAAATTGAAGGGTAAACACACACCGAACATAGCCAAACAAAGCCGACATGCAAAATTCAAGTGCCCCAACAGAAATTGCAACTGGCGTAGCTGTACCTTTGGAGCACTCAGAATCATATCGACCAACGGTAGCCGGACCCTCCATCTCATCATCAGCCACAGGAACCCAAAACTCCCAACAATGAGACTACAATGACCTACATAATGGGGAGTCTGTTAGTCAAAAAAAAGTAATCCAGATAATGAAGCAGGGAACTATCCGACACCCACAACACAACCCACTACAGAAAGGAGCTAAACAATTCAAAATAGTAACATGAAATCAAACAGCCCATGAAAAGGCACATGTAAAAAAAAATCACCTTGAAACTAGCAACCTAACAAACAGAAGCAATTTGGGTGAACTAGCAGCAATCAAAAGGCCAATTGAATGTCAGCCCTGCCTAGTGAATCAACACTAACACCCAATCAAACCTGACAGTCATCCTTCCAAATGCCATCTTTCACCTAGAAGTGATGAATAAAAGGTGAATGAGAAAAAAGGCGCACGGATCATTTTCGGAGTCACACCGAAAGGGAACACCCATAAGAGGAAAGGAAAACTGACTCACCGCTCCTTCTGCAGCTTAGCTGCCAAGATAGCATCCTTACCCTAAACCGACAACAAGTTAGGCACAAATTACACCTCCTGCAAAGCCATAAACAAAATAATAAAACCCTTCCGTATAACCTCCCCACAGAATCTGAGCTTCCCTAAGCCTGAGGTACTGTGTGAGTCATGGAATCAGCCTTTCCACCCTCATCTGGGTTCCCACCCCTAGTAATGTCACCCCTGTGACTCCGCTCTCGGGAGGGGCTTACCCCACTTAAAGCAATGCACAACTGGGCGATCACTCTGGGAATTTACTGGGCAAAATACTAGCAAAGGTAGCAAACCCTTGCAACCAATTACCAAACGTACGGGGCTATTGCTTACTTTTTTCCCCACCCCAACATCATCACGGCGCGGTCTATCCCAGATCTCCTTATCCATTGGGATAAGAGACATACACACCCTGGAGTATCTTTTCCCTTACCTCCAACGACACGTGGAGGTCCAAAGAAGCAACTTCGCAAACTAGTCCCAGCAAAGGAGGACCACTTACCTCAGCACCACCCAGAAGAGAGCCCCTCTAACCCAGACAGGGAGGAAACCAGAGGACACCACCCTTTTAACATTAGCTGCAGGCACCAAGCATTGTAAAACAGTCCTCAACAAACTGACTACTTTCCCCTGTAAATCACTACCCCCAGCCTCAAACTGTACAGCTTGCCAAAAGCGAACACAATCATACTCACAAGTCTGTGCAGATTCCTCGACCAAATGCAAAGGAAAATGCTGCTCACTTCGTTCACCCAGACGACATGCACTAGATGTAGAACTCGAGTTTCTAATAGTAGTTAAATCCTAATGTCGAATGGCCAGCCAATTCCTCTGGCCAATCCTCCGAATACCGATTCCATTAGGGGCTTCTTGGCAAAAATGAGGCCGTGACATCATGTACATGCCCCTGAGTTAACATCGGCATCATTTCACCATCCTGTGTGTGTGGTCGCATGTACCAACCTAACATCCTGTCCAGCTGGAAGAGAAGGGTGAGGACTGCATGAACTGCACTCAACCCAGCGCCATCTTGAAAAGTCAAACCGCCATCTTGGGGAGCATGCCCAAATTTAGAACCTGGACTCCTGTAATCTCTATCCAGTCTGTAGAGACACTGTTGCTGCCCTAAATTGCCTCATTGGACTGGGAGAAAGCCTGAACGAAGGCCTGGAAGGTCAGGCCCACCTGCCATCCCTGGAAGCCACTGCTCTCACTGATGTCACCTGCTCCTTCGGATCCTCCTTGCAACAGCAAGCCATAAGAAGCCGCCCCATGAGTCCTATGGAAGATAGGCAAAAGAGTAAACAGAGCCTCCCTGAATAGTTCAGATGATACAGTCATCATTTCAATATAGTTTGTGAGTAGAAATTATTATATTATTTTTACTTCAATTGATAGAAAAAATGCACTGCCAGAATCCCTCAGCTGTGCTCAAGTGGTCTGGTGGGTTTAACCCACGATTCCTAGTTTTATTATTAGACCCAACATTGTAACAACTTTGGTTACTATGCCAATCACTCTGGGCAGCAGTCAGTTTCCCGTTCATATTCACTACGGGGGTGGGCCTTTATAACATGATAAAATGTGCCCATTACTTATTCATGTGTACCCATTCCCAGGCCTTTGTTCCCACAAATAATACTCAGACAGCCTGGAATCCTCACACTTTTCACAGGTTGTCAAAAAGTTCAGTTTTGGGCCCAAACCTATGTTCTTAGGTAGGTTTTACTGTATGACTTTGCTAATTGCCCTTCCAGATCTTTTACAATAAAATAATCTTATAACTGCCTTCACAGATTTGGTGGTTGAAATGCAGTAACTCTTCAGTACACAAATTATAAAACCACAGATAGAAACGTGTTAGTTTTTTCCACATAACTACCAAGTGGTCTTCATAAACAATCAACATATCCAATTGTACAGGTCTGCTGAATATGTTGGCACGTTATAAATGCCAGTAATAAATAAATAACTAAATATGAAATGTATCTTCACAAAGCACCAGTCCAGCATCATTTTCCACGTCCGCCAGCCAATGTGTTTCTCTCGATTTTACACATTCCTACGGCATCGGTGATGACTTTAGTCCAAGTGTTTGTTTATGAAGAGGCCAACACTGCACTTGTTAACCACAGTCTACATCTGATTTTCAAATTATGGTTTTCTTAAAACATTTTGCTGGCTTATTTTGTATGTTTATATCATAAGGATTATGAAAATCACTACTTTGTTAGTCACACTTTGAAATATTTAAAAAGCAAAATTACATGTTTAAAATTGCAAAAATTATCTAAATACCTACATTGATGTCTTCAGGTAAAAATAGATAATATTTATAATAAATGTATCTAAACTGAAAGAAAGCAACTTAATGCATGGTTGATAACACAAATGAAGTGAAGGGCTGTGCAACATATATATAAAAAAAAACAGAAAAAATCAACAATGTTAAATACAGTATAAGTATACAAAATAATATAAGAATTATATATAGTCCCAAAAAGTCTCACATATAAAGATGCCTCTGTATTAGAGGTAAGTGCAACTGTGAGTACTTGATAGGTTGGGGAGGTATGTCTTTTTCAAGTTTCTCAGGTACCCATATATATGCAACAAAGACAAGAAGCAGGGACAGCCAGTAGTGCAATATGTCAATTCCAATATAATATATATGTTTAAAATAGCCGTAATACACTCACATTTATTAGAGTTATGCATTAGCGTATGATGCATACAGTGGTACAATCCCTACTTGTAGGATATGATGTAAGTGTCCGCAAGGGTAGAGGAAAAAAATATAAAAAGCGACAAATAGTGCTTTCAATAAAATTAAAAAAATAATCTTTTACTGATAAAAATACAAAGTATTAACATCCATAACGCGTTTCACCAGTTAGGCTTTTTCAAATGGAATTAGTGAGCCTGCTCTATCCTTGTGAGTATATTTTTTTTATTCATTTTATAGTGTTTTTGTAGATTTTTTCAGGTTTTTTTGTATATATGTGGCACAGCCCTTCTTTTCTTTTGTGATATTCTCTGTGATTCTACTAAAAGGGTTGACAGGGATCCTCTTTTTAGGGTTGTTCCATTCCTACCATTGTGGTGTTAATGTGTGTGTTTTGTATTAATGCCATGGTTGCCCATAAGATCACGAATAATCATGAATATAGATAAGTGTTACACGTCTCTAACGGACACCCCATCAAGATTCTGAAACTTCATTCCAGTTTAGCCATTCAAATTAGTTTCACTTGGAACATCCCACACACCTCGCCATGCAATAAAAAAGCAATCTTAGGTTACTGTGACCTCTTGATACATATTCATCTATATCAGGGGGAGGCAACCTTCGGCACTCCAGATCATTATGCTGGCAAAGCATTAAGGGAGATGTAGTCAACCAAATCTAGACAGCCGAAAGTTGCCTACGGATGGATGGATAGATGGACGGATGGATGGATAGATAGAGCAAAAGAAATTGTGATGACGAATAACATTTTTTTCTATTAATTCTTTTGGTTTTTAATACATTTCTAAAATCAATTAAAATGGGAAATAATTGTCAAATCCACCTATCACTATCACTGTGAGTAAATCCACAGTTAAGTGTGGCAGCTGAAGTCTGTTAATGGTCCTAATTATAATATTTAATTGATTTACCAAAACACTTGAACATGCCACCCTATAAAAATTAAATACATTTAGTAAGATATGCGTAATAGAGTGAAAATTACCTTTTACGGTCCTAATGGGAGATTTATTAGAAGAAAATGGCAAGAAACTGGTATTTACAAAACAAGAAAGTATAAGCGCTATTTGAGTATAAAATCTTAAAATTATATATAATCTAAACAGCTGCTAACCACCGTGAAAATCTTTTACAGAGTGATAGAAAATAGTAAGTGGTACCGGTGTAGCGCTTACGTGTAAAATTGAATATGAAAGAAAGTTTTACCCAATTTTCTTCTATGTTAGTCAATTATTTCTTGTTAACCTTAAGGTAAAACAAAGAAAAAATACATAACATAGTGCAGATTGTATGTAAATGTGTAAAAATTAATTTTAAACAAAAGCCAAATGGCAACTCACAATTTTCTGAGCTATAAATCTAGCTCAGAATTTTGGTGCTTTAGGATCCGTATAGGCGACCCTCTCCCTTCTTCTCCTTTCTTTTAGTCCAGTCCTATATGGATACAGGAGGGGGTATATAGTGTAGTATAGTTGATATTATTATGGGTATATAAAAGTGATAAATGGGGTACTCACAAACCCAGAGCCAGTCTATAGGCTCACTTCAATGCGCATATGTGGTTTTAGGACCACACTCCTTCTTTATATTAGCAGGAAAAAAGCCATAAGTGTATCAAAAAGTATGTATATTTATTAGTTATAAAAAATTGTTACACATTATAAAAATTCTATTAGAAATATATATAAAAAATAAATAAAACACTTATAAGGCTTAATAGAGTCCAGTAAAGTCCAAAAAAAGGAGTTTTCAGTGCTCACTTTTCTTTCCAGAACGCGTTTCGCCAGGTGGCTTCTTCAGCTGGTAAAATTCAGTGATGTATCCTTAGACTTCTTTTCCTGCTTTAAATACCTTTTTTCCTGTGTGGAAACAGATTTTCGCGGGTTTTTCTCCCTGCGTTCCAAGCCTCATTCTGGTCTCTTCCTGTTTCCTGTTTCTCGGCCGATACGTCACTTCCGGTTTCGGCGATTTTATGTATTTTTTCTTTGTTTTACCTTAAGGTTAACAAGAAACTGGTATTTACTTATCCAAATTGTCATGAAAAAGGACTGATATTGATTTATCCTGCAAAGCTAATTTAACGAAGAATGAAACAGGCTTTAATTCTGACACATATCCACAGTAGCTTTTGTCCTGCATTTTTATGTTCTGGAGATCAAATGATAACTATCATAACAGTTAAAACTAATGACTCTACCAATCTTTTGTGTGCTTAATGTACGTTTAAAGCCATGCAATCACAACTCCCCTCCCTTACTTAAAACATACGTACTTTGAACTGTCAGTGTATATGCTTGTCTACACTACACTTCACTGCAAAATTACAATGTTGGTGACTTCAGAAGAGATGGAAACAGATGGCCCATGAAAGCTGACTTTTTTAACCCACCATTTATTATTCAAGGCATTTTAGACAAACAATTACATGATGTCATATCTTAGGTCTTCATTTAAATGTGCAATTCAAAAAAAATTTCCAGAAGGAAGCAGATGTTATTGTTATATTTTGGAGGAAAAAAAAATGTGCACCAGTTGTTTGGGCGTAACTGTTTAGAAAAAAATATAGAATGAGGAATATAATTGAAACAGTAATATCTTGGCATGGTATCTGGGACAGAAAAGACTATAATTGTGTTAAAGTGCCCATTTCATGATATGTTAATTAAAAAAACTTTAAAGAAGGTCCCCAGTTGCTAGCAAAGGCATGAATGAAATTTACATTTAGTGAGAATTTTCCAATTTGAACATCTATCTTGCTGGCACAGAAATAAACATGTCATCAGTGAGTGCCCTACCACAGTACAGTATGTGATCCCAAAATGCAATACATGCAGGTTCACTCATTGCATTCTGGGTTTCTATTGAATGCACTATGGGGAAATGAATGTCTTAATCCAACAAGAAACAGGGTTTTTGGTTGAAACACACATGCATCCTCCCATTAAAAAAAAAAAAAAAGAAAGATGAAGAAGAAAGGAAGAAATTAGGGAAACACCTACCTGATATTCCACACCAAGGCCAAGTTCTCCCTTCAGCCTAATTTTCCTTCAGTGATTTCACTTCCCCTCCACTCCATGGTGGATGAACTGAGGGGAGGACTTGGGTGGCATGGAGTGGAGGGCTGTGTCACCATTGGCCAACTTCCATCAACATGTGATATGCACAAAATTAAATTAACTCTAGTTTCACTAGAGTTTTGCTGTCAGCAGCAAAATACTGCAACTCTGTATGTGCAGTATCTCAAACTGAAATACTGCACATACAAACTCCACGAACCATGACCAGTTCAAATCACTTAAGTAGTCATGGTGGTTGGTATAAACCTTTATCATTTGGATTATTAAAGGAAAGCCATCATTACTATCAGGTATTGAATACATATACATTTAAAACAAACTTTAATGGCATCAGTATCATGTTAATTCAGAATTATATATAATTCTTTATTTTGAATCTATCCCCAATTTTGTATACACTAATAACCGAGTAATACTATGATCTAACTTGCTAGAGAGCGGAGGCTTTTAACTCCACACTTATCAGGTGAATCACTGCCTCATGCGCACAATACTAAGGAAGGATTTTTGAGCGTTCTGGTGCCAAATAGATACACAATGAGTTATCAGATACAACATATTGATCATATATATTGTGCAAATTAAATTTCCAACACATGGTGGTCATTACAATCTTGCTTCCCAAGCACAGTTAACTCCCATGACTCTCCTAGACCAGGATTAACCATAAGTGTACCTAAGGCAGCCATCTAGGGACCTGCGTCTAGACAGGGTATTGGGAATGGGAACAATCAATTTGCTTGGCCAAATACATAATCCATATTTAAAGAATGAAGTGGGGGCCCAACCAGTAACCTGCATAGGGCTGACTGCTACTTTTTAGTTAATACATTTCACAATGAAGGAAATGTATGAATAAATAAACCAGCAAAACTAGAACTATGAGTTACTTTTCAGTATTTCTTTAGAAATGTTGTATATTGAGTAGCATAATTTCAAGCAACCGATTCCTTTCAAGCCCTTCTTATGGAATGTAGATTTAAAAGACATTTTTGTATTTATTTTTTTATGAAAAAGAAATGAATTTTGTTGCAAGTAATCTGGCATACAGTATGTTTTTCATTTGATTTCAACTTTGTTCTGTAAGCCGAGCTCTGTATGTGCATTAAAAATTCATAAGGGAGTTGCACTCTGATTCGTATCTTGCTTCCTTATGGATCAATGTCTATCCAAACATTACATGTCTTTTGATTGCATTAAACTAATAAGAAGTTGTAGATTTGTTAACCAAAATCAACTGGGAATAGATAAACATCTGTACTGTGAGCCTCCTTCCTTTGATAGTATCTTGGCACAACATGTTTAATATATGTGTTAGTTGTTTTTCTCTGTATAAATACAGTATTAGCTGAAATAAATCATTACAGAGGGCTATTTGCTGGGTTATATAAAGGTCAAAGTTTTAGGGATAACATGGGTTTCAGGCAACTGTAAAGGTACCATTGGCTGAAGCAGGAGCAGAAAAAGGTCTTCAGAGTTCAAAAGACATTATCATGATATAAAGATGTTTTGCTAAGGACTTTTTTTTGCAAAGTGTTCTAGTTCAAAAGAGATTTTTTTAAATGTATTAATGTACTCATTTCTATACATTTGTTATTGTTAACATAGATGCTGATTGGGCATATTGCGATAATGCAAAATTGTTACTCAATACACTAATCTAAGAATGAACAGGAGATTTGGGATAATGCACAGGTAACTTTGGTTTGCTTTGTAAATGCATGCCTTATTATTATTATTATGTATATAGTGCCAGCAAGTTCCTAAGTGCTGTGCAATGGGTGGACTAACAGACATGTAAATGTAATCAGAAAAGTTGGAAGCACAGGAACAAAGGGGTTGAGGGATCTGCTCAATGAGCTTACATGCTAGAGGGAGTGGGGTATAGGTAAAAGTAAGGGTATCAAAGTAGATTGCTAGAAAAGTATCCAATGAGGACTTAGTAGGTTATTTTTCATAGATCAGGGCTGAATACTATAGGTGAGGGGTAGGTAACCTTCAGCCCTCCAGATGTTGAGGACTACATCTCCCATAATGCTTGTCCAGCGATAATGCTGGCAAAGCATCAGGGGCAAAGTAGTCCATGGCATCTAGAGTGCCAAAGCTCGTCTCCCCCTGCTATCGGCAGTGTACTTACCTATGATAGGAGTTTCAGTGTACAATACACAGACTATATATATGGTTTTGAAATGCCTATTGCTTTGCTATACAAATACATACATTGCCACATAATAAACATATGATACATACATCTGAAACAGACTTTCAATGCCATAAACGAAACGCAACTAGGTGGCACATCTTGTACCACCATGTGAAGTTAGCACTATACCCGCATCAACCACGGTCATAGATGAGTTAGCTTTTTGATTATTCTATCAGCACTGACTGTGTATTGTGCATGTTTGCTTCTAACAAGTATTTTGAGTTTTCTGTATTTTTTAATTCAATGGGGGTTAGATATAAAAAGTGTATGATCTGAAAAGTGGTACAAACATAGAAAAGAAGTGGAGTCACAAATGTAATCATGCTCTCTGGTTCCACTGGTTTCCATGGTGATTGCCCCCCTTTTAGTATTCTAGACCATTTTGCAGAAGATAACGCTGATTTTAAATACAAAATAAAGTGAACCCACTTCAGTTGCTAGACAGGGTGCAAATTATCCATCCCGTGCTGTTTCACTGCCATAATAATGTGCGTTGTAAGTAAATGAAATGGGCCTTGAACTTTAAAGATAAGTGTTCTCCTTTTATTGTGTCATGACACCATGCGGTGTTGTGACCCTTACAAGGGTGTTTATCAAGTCATAATACAAAAAGTGACACAATCAGGCCCATCTTTAACGCAAGGTAAACGGGGCAGCTGCCCCGGGTCCTGTTACTACTGGGGTGCCCAAGGCAGGTGCCCTGTGGGCCCCGCTGTCCTCAACAATTTATTTGGGCCCAGCACTCTAAGGAGGCCCACCCGGTGAGCTTCTATCAGCAGGGGCCCGGTCGGGTGCTGAGGCTCTTTAACAGCACGACCGGACCCTTGCTTTTCAGCAACATGGGAGGAAGTGACTGGAGCGAGCAGCTGCGTGGGATGGAGCAGGAGGAGAAAAGCAGGAGTGAGGGCTCCTCACTCTCATCAGTCTCAGGCACCACACTGGACCCCAGGGAAGCCACCCTCCAGCAAAAGGTAAGAAACTGGAGGGTGGGTTTTAAAATGATTTTACATGTGTGTCAGTATGCCTGTGTGTGTGTATGTTTTTCAGTATGTCTGCATGTGTGTTTCAGTATGTCTCTGTGTGTGTCAGTGTGTGTGTGTGTGTGTCAGTATGTCTGTGTGTGTGTGTCAGTATGTCTGTGTGTATCAGTGTATGTATGTGTGTGTGTCAGTATGTCTGTCAGTGTATGTGCCTGTTTGTGTCAGTATATCTGTCTGTCTGTGTGTGTGTGTCAGTGTCTGTCAGTGTATTTGCCTGTGTGTGTGTAAGTATGTCTGTGTGTGTGTGTGTGTGTGTGTGTCAGTGTCTGTCGGTGTATGTGCCTGTGTGTGTTAGTATGTGTGTCAGTGTCTGTCAGTGTATGTGCCTGTGTGTGTGTCAGTATGCCTATCTGTGGGTGTCAGTATGCCTGTCTGTGGGTGTCTGTACGCCTGACTGTGTGTGTCAGTATGTCTCTCAGTGTTTGTATCTATGTCTCTCAGTGTATGTGCCTGTGTGTGTCAGTATGTCCATCAGTGTTTGTGTCAGTATGTGTATCAGTGTATGTGGTCTTTGTGTTTGTCAGTATGTCTGTATATGTGCCTGTGTGTATGTCAGTACGTCTATCAGTGTATGTGTCTGTGTGTGTCAGTATGTCTGTCAGTGTATGTATCTGTGTGCGTCAGTATGTCTGTCAGTGTATGTGTGTAAGTTAGTATGTCTGTCAGTTTGTGTATCTGTGTGCGTCAGTATGTCTGTCAGTGTATGTGTGTGTGTCAGTATGTCTGTCAGTGTATGTATTTGTATGTGTCAGTATGTCAGTCAGTTTATGTGTCTGTGCATCTTTTAAGTTGTCAGATTGTGTATCTGTATGTAGTCAGTGTGTGTATCTGTGTGTGTATCTGTGTGTGTCAGTATGTCTGTTGCACTATATGACTGTGAGTGTGTGTGCACGTCAGTATGTCTGTCAGTGTATGTGTGTGTGTCAGTATGCCTGTCAATATATGTATTTGTGTGTGTCAGTATGTCTGTCAGTTTATATGTATGTGTATCTGTCTGTGTATCTGTAAGTAGTCAGTGTGTGTATCTGTGTATTTGCATTTGTGTCAGTGTGTCTGAGCACCACAATTATATATAAACACACATTCAAAAAACAACACTACACATAAATGCACGCTTGCATCCAAACTCCAACACCACATCCAAACACATTCAGACAAACATACTTCATACAAAAACATGCTTACATTCAAACAGTGCAAAATACAACCCTGCAAGCATGGGAAATTGGTAGAACCCCACCTGTCAATGCATTGTTGGAGTGGCATGACAGATAGGGTTCTACCTTTTGTCCAACCTTGCAATTGGGGGGCCAAATAAAATTCTTGAACCAGGGATCTTTATACTTTAGTTTCGCCACTGCGTTGGGGTTGAGGGTGTGAATGCATGCAAGGTAGTGGGGGAGGAGAGGGAATGGTCTATGGGGGCCCTAGCAAATGCTTGCCCAGGGTCCAATCATTATTAAAGATGGCCCTGGACACAGTGCAAATAAATGGTAAAAAAATATATCACAAGGAAATGAGGGGTTGTTGTAGGAAGAAGCACAAACATTGGATACAAATTAAGTCAGTGGAGCCCCACTGGAAATATAGAAGATCCAATTTGAAGCACATTAATTTATAACTAGATACAATGATAATCAGATCAAGAATTGATGCCCACAGACATTTAGGTACTCTCTTAAATGTCTTATTAATTCCAACTACTAATCGACGTGTTTTGATTTTTCTTAATATTATCAGTGCTGATAATATATTATGCCTTAAAAAGGTTGATTTTAAGAATAACTTTATGCCATCTATTCATAAGCATCAATCTATTGAAGTCAGCAGAAATTTATTTTCAGTTATCTATCAACATACACAGTCAAATAAAGATTGGTGGGCAATTGGAGGATGAAGCAAATGTAAGAACATCATAATAAAACCTGAAAATAAGGGTGGTTCTACGTTAGCATAAAATATTAAAGAATATTTGGCAGAGGTTATATATATATATATATTTAAACACACACACACACACACATGTATATATATATATATATATATATATATATATATATATAAAAGTTGCAAAAGATAATACTCCAAGGACTTATCTAAAATTTAACTTTTATTTACCTTCAATAAAAATCACAAAGTCAACATTTCAGCTTGATCCCCTCAAGCTTTCATCAGGACGTTTATATATATTAAGTATCCAAAATGTCTGCACTCCAAGTGTATAGAGTTATTTCCGGTGTTTGTACATGCCCTGATGAAAGTTTCACTGTGGGAATTGAATAGTTGACTTTACTCTTTTAAGATGTACTATGAAAAGCTTAGTATTAACTAAATTATCACTTTTCCAAGTCTTTGGAGTGCAGATGTTTTTTTTTTTTTTTATGTATATATTTCTATACACATACACATACATACACACACAAATATATTTATATATACACATACATACATTCACAAAATCACAAATGTGCGCTGAATCTTGTATGATAAATATATATAGATATATATAGACTCACTTGTGCCCCGCACTCACTCACTTTTGCCCTGCGTTGGCATACATGGGTCCCATGGGTGCCCCCATTAAAGTACAGGTATATAATAAGCATTCTTGAATCTGAAGTAATTTAAAGTTAGACACAGAATGAGTAACTCCAAGAAAAATCTAAAAGGGGTACTTACCCATTCAGCATGTTTGTAATACCCTCCTCATGGCCTCTATCCCATCGTCATGCTGTATGACGGTATACAGACTGCTCACATCAGCCGCAGCCATGTGCTGTTCAGGATTTTTTTATGTTCTTCAATCAATGAACGTGTGTTTTTGACACATGTAGGCAATTACATTACTCTAATATTCCTCCAGTAAATGACCTGACGGCTGGATAGCGTCCTTACGCACTTTAGGTAATGCACACAGGACAGGTACCTGGGATGGGTTTCAAACAGATAATCAAATTCATGTTGTGTAATATACACTGTTCAAGTCATGTTTAAGTGTATGCTGAATAATTTAGCTGAAATCATGTACAGGGTCAAGTTCAGTGTAAGTATAGACATCAGCATCAGATAGTTGGCGTAATATCTCTCTTCTGTAGTCATTGTAATTCATAATGACAATTACATCACCTTTGTTAGCTGGACGGATAGTGCACTGGTGCCCAGCAGTTCTTAGCTACATCTCTGCTCTAGAATGCATGCAAAGGTTAAATCCTTTGTAAGCCTCTTAGTTGCTTTCTACAAATGTAGCCAAGTCTTTTATATATTAAATCATATCACTATACACCTGATGTTTTGAAGTAAATAACAATTTACTTTACAATATAATGGGGAAAGACTAACTTACTTGACATGTAAATTTACAAGGATGGTGAAAAATAATAATATAGATCTGTACTTAAAGAAACAGACTAGGACAATTCACATCTTTTTGATAGTGTGCACCAAGGTATATTTATTTCAATAAATAATAGTCCGTTCAACTAAGAGGAGAATTTTTTGCTGAGAAAATCTTGGTAGGTAGACTAAAACACATGAACATGAGTTTCTGTGGAAATATTATCCTACAGAATTCCATAAGTTAAGACTATGAGTCAAGGTAGACTATTGGAATTTAGAAGAAAAAAAAAAGACAGAAAACACAAAAGACTGGTCTACACCTCTCAATGTATTCTAGAGAAGCCTACCAGGAATTGCTGGGTTCTGAAAGTTACCTCACATGGAAGGATACATCTATTATAAACTCTATTGTGAGATAAGGCTTCAAAAGAACAACTAAAAAAGTAAAATTTTTAGCAAACCAAAAAAAAGTATCTATCCTTGTCTGAGCTTTATCTCCTGCAACAGTGTGAGACAGAGTGATAAGGTAATGCCTTCTAAAACTGGAAAAGCATACAACAATTGTTTTTGTTTTTTTCATGTGACTCTTCATATGTTATTTAACTCTTAAAATGTGGTAAGCTATTTTTAGAAGAGACAATTCAAACATTAAAAGATGAAATTTCAACACTTAAATACACAATTAGGTCAAACATAGTATAATTACAGGTACCTTCCTTTTTTTTATTCAAGATACGGTGTGGCTCAATTAAGCTTTCTGGCTGTAGATCAAGCTCCCAAATTGAATACAGTTGGAGATAAGTGACAAATATTAAAATAGAGATAATTATGTTGTATAAGAGAATTTAGAAATGATAGAACCAGCAGAGTAAAGCTTTGATTTGATCACAATTCTTTTAATGTTGGGCCTTTGCTTTTGTCTAATAAAATCTGACTCATATCTGTTTTATCAATTTTTCTCTTTTTAGACTCTATGGAAGCCCTGGGAAGATCAGAATTGCTTATGCTGGTAAATTTTCTGGTTCTCCAAGGGGACCTCAGGATTATGTATCGGTGCAGTAATAACAGCCCTCAGAAGCGGCATATAGTTTATTTGATAGGTAAATATTTTTGAATATTGTAACTTTATAAAGGTCCCATTCTTAAAAGTTGTAAACAACATACATGTGTATAAGAAAATATATAAAACTGTTTACTATTATGCCATAGCTGATATTGATACTCTGAATGTAATTTAGTACTAAGGTGAATGAAAGAATGCTAAAAGCAAAATTCAAATACACAAGAATGAATAAGAAGAGAAAAAAAACCTTCAATATTTTATTTTTATTTTCCTGATTCATATATGTCTGAAGCTAACCTTAAGTGGAAATTGCACGAATACACTTTATTTCCTGAAAATGTTGCACTTTCAATGTGTGCCGGGCTATTTGCTCATCTGTTGACATCATGTAATTCAGATTTTCCAATAGTTCTCTTTGCCCCACATTTTGTTCATGTGTTGTATGTTCTTCTGTGAAGAGTGATCATTCTTCTATTTCTGTCTCTTTTCATCACTTTATGCTTGTTGCTGTTGAGGTCCAAAGTTGAAAGCACATACGTTTCCTGTAGATATTTTGGTCTGCAGTGATGGAATAGTCTGTGGATCACAGTTAAAAGTTTTAAGACTGGCAAACGTTTGGACAATATGCCACATGGTTAATACATATAGTAAGCATAACAATTTTTATTGCAAGGCTTTTTCATTGCATGTTGTGAAATATACGTCCTCCCTATTATTTGTAAAGGTTAGTGAGGGTGCTTGGTGTTTGGTGTGGTGATGACCATGAGTTTGGGGAAGGAATACATTCTTTAGCTACTACCCAGTTAATTATTTCCTTCACGCACATATGGATTTAATTGTTTAATGTTTACTTGGCTTTTTTGCCATTGGTGATGCCCTGCTCAGAATGTGAAAGAAACATTATCCTCAGAAAATACAGTGGACAGTTTTACTGTCATTCATCACCTACTGTCCTTGCAGGAACAACAAAAGCTACTTCCAGAAGTGCGGTCCCACAGCTTTTATCACATTGTTGTAACAAACCAACATAGGATGCAAGCATTAAAGGTTACCTCAGAAGAGCAGAGACTTCTTCAACTGTCAGCACATTTGTACAAATAAATACACTAGCAGCTTTAGATCTGCTATCATTCGACTCTTGCTAGCAGAGACTGAAAGACAGAAGGTAGTTGCCCTAATATTGTAATATTGAACTGTGAGCACCATGACTGTTTAGGCTCAAGCAGCAAAGAGAAGAACACGAAATTGTATGAAGTACTATATTGACTCTGCAGTTTGAGCCCCTCCAAGTGGTGCTGACGTTGCAGAAATTGGGGGGGGTAAATGCCTTGAAAAAAAAAAAAAAAGTAAAATTTTTAATAGATGGTGACACCTTAAGTACCCCTATACTTCCTAGAGCACTTTGTAAACCAGATCTTACTAATAGTGTGTACCTTTATATTGGTCTTCACCAAGTCAATAGAGTTATGATTCCTGAAATTGAATTTAGCAGTACTAAATAAGAACAGACCGGTACAAATGAGATCAGTCACTGGGCAGAATTATTTAAATATACTGTTCAATACTATAGCTCTAAAGCAAAGCCTTTCTAAAGTCAGAGATTTATGTATATCCCTCCTGAACTCATATTGCAGGCTATTGCTTATATCATGAAATTTACATTCTTGTATGCCTCTCCATGAAAGAAATTGCCACTCTAGTAATATTATATAGCAGGATCCATTGTACATCATCCCCAGATTGGATGTCTGGCTGGGTTTCAACTTGTAGGTACACATTGGCCTTGATTTAATAAGCTTTCCAAATGATGCAATATTGTTAGAAAAACCTTCATAACGATTTATCTACATCACCATTAACATCTAAAGTAATTTTTGTAGATAAACTTTTGTAATATTTTCTAACAGTTCTGAAACATTTCTGGAAAGCTTATTAAATCGAGGACATTGTGCTAGGTTCTCTTAGTAGAGCAACTGTTTATTCTGCTTACAGATTAGTCATTTCTTCATCAACGTCTATGGGAAAATTCCTTTTTAATAAGAAGAGTAAATCTATCTCTGCTAATAGAATCTAGCCCATCATGGATTTACTCTTCAATGTGCTGGAATGTCTTCTTTATTATGTAGTGTTAGTTTTCTTTAGACTATTGTCAGTCCCTAAAGTACATAATTTTCCTTAACCTGCTAAGCTCCACTTTTTGTGGGTTTTTTTCACTGATGCCACACTAAAATAATATCAATAGTGTACAGTTGAACAATATCAATAAATATTCCCTTCATTTTAAATTCTTCGCTCATACGTTTAATGCCAACTGAGAAAGAAATCTGCTGAAAAATTACATTGACTAGACTTATAGAATAGTCTGTAGTAGACCATTAATGAACAGAACACGTGCCTGCAGGTACGCTTGTCATCAGATAATTAGAAAATTATTGCAGTCTAGACTAATACTGTGACAAATTAAAATGTGAATGATGCCACTCATTTGTGTCTGGTTCACCACTATTATATATGGCAATTCTTAAGCATGTCTGCCAAAAGCAATTACTACAAGTTTCAAAAGTTGAAAGAAGGATATTAATAAATGATGTGCTAAAATAAGATGATGTGATTTGAATATAGAAAGTAGAAGCTTGTGTGATAATGTAAGAAAACACTTTCCAGAAATTGTAGTAGAAACCAAATATTTCAAATAAAAATGACTGGTGACATAACTTTGTAGCCTCCTGGGTATTCTATGTTATCATATGAATTTTTGATAATCACCTTTGTTTATAAGATTACCTGTGGTAGTTTCTTCAAACTCTTTCTTCAATTTTGAAGATGGACATTTTGTCACTATGTTGTACTTGTTTTGCTCTCTGTGCATCTTTCTGACTACAAAAACACTTGACTGCCAAAGGCATCCTTGAACATAACTTACCATCCACCCAAACAGTTCTCCCAGAAATTGACATGAGACCTAGGAATAAGGGGAAAAGGGCTAAGCAACACCTTTATTGATGAAACCATTTAATATAAACCATATAAAAGTGAACCACTGCCGGCTGGAGGCCCTGACCTCCTGGCAGGTTTTCTCCAACCAGAGTTTGGTTCCTGTTCACCTCCAATGTCAGGAATCCCTTCTCCCAATGCTCTAGCTCCAAGCTACTTACTCCAGATGCTAGATGAACTTCCGCCACCTCAGCCTGCTTTTTCCTGACATGACCAGGCTGCATTCCCTCGCGAAGTGCACTTTCAATCCCTGTCTGCAACCCTGCATTAAATATGTTGAGACCATGTCATTAAGATGAACCCCATCCCATTTCATGATGTCCGTATTCTCCCCCACCAGCTCAAAATGACAATCAAACAACCACACCCCTGATTTTAGGCACTAAATGTGACACAGAATAATTCAACTTGTGCATAGACTTCTCCAAGGCAATCACATTACTCAAGGAGAACAATATAACCTCTGACGAAACCGACTCTTCTGGTGCTTTTGGGTCAGCAGTGGTGTATGTCTGGCAAGGAAACCTTATGCATTTAGTACGCGCCTTACGGTGCTCACTGAAACCTGTTACCTGTTGCAACCAAGTCTTGCTGCAGGTCACGCAAGGGTTTTTCTCAACCTGCCTTCTCAGAAATCTACTTGCAGCCATTGAAAGCTATCTTTTTCTGCCCTGTCCATGTTGTGTAACCACTGTTGCTTCAACTTTGAACTTGTGAACTATGCTTCCAATGGTGTCTCTAGGAACAGTCAGCGCCTTCGCTATATTTTTGTATATAACATAGCGTAATACAGTATTAAATAGGTGAGTGATATTTAGTGGAGATAAGTGCACTCACAAACAAATATGAAATCAGGCTTCTCACCCTCCCAAGGGTAGCAATCTTATGAGTGGACGATCCTCTGTGGGATATATGAAAAATAAAAAAACAAATATAGTGAAGCATGTAATTAAATTACAAAATAGTATTTATTGGTCTCACTTACAAGTGAAGAAAAATAGCAGGCATATCTCCATATAACATGGAACTCCCAGAACGATGCAGAAGAGAGTCCAATAGGAGATCCAATGAAGCAGACAGGATCCAAATAAAATAAAAATAACAATAAAAACTTCATACAGAATTACATAAAAAATAATAAAATATAATAGCAGCATGCATAAACTTAGAGTATCTATCCAACGTGTTTTGTCCAACAAAAAAGGGGACTTCCTCAGGGATATAGATGTGGTGATCCTTCTAGATATATATAGGGTGATATCCATAGTCTTTTAATCTTTTGTACAGATTCCGTTTATGAATCACGACCTATATTTCAGGTTATTTGTATTTTTTTCTTATATTATCACGTATTTGGGAGGTGTTTCCACTTTGTTTTTCAATTATATGTGTTTTAGGTGTTAGTGAGGTACACCTGGGATCTCTCCCTAATATATGATTTTAACATAATTTTGTATAGTGTGTATACTCCACTGGTTTGTCTGCATTTTCTCATTACCCCACAGATTGTCCGACTGGAACACCACCCTCTTGTTAACCAGGAGAGATCCTCAAATTTCCACTGCCACAACTATGGGAAAAAGCTCCAAAAAAGTGAGATTTTAAAGCAACTCATGCCCCCACTCTGCAGGCCACTCCTGACAATAGACTCCTAAACAACAAGAACCTGAGGCATATGCGTAGTGCTTAACAGAGTTAAAAACCTCAACCTCCTGCCAGGACAAAGCTACGTTATAAGAAGCCACAAAACCCTAATGAAATGAAAGGAAACCTTAACACTTTTAATAGCCATGGATAGGCACCTGCTGAAAGAGCATCCAATACGCGACACTCTGCACACAAAATTGAGATGGCCAATCAATGATTGAGGTATGTGAAGCTGCATTTTTCTAGAACACCAACCCTACAGATTAAGGTCACAAATGCCCCAAGCTTTGCAGCAGGCAAGCAGGACACCATGTCAACTGTATTAATCTCAATGTCCAAGAAGGAAAGGGTCATGATCAGCCCTTCTGTCTTGTCATCCACTATTGGAACACCAAAGAAGTCCATGACCTCCTAAAACTTTAGCAACAAAACCGCACAGGCCGAACTGCCTGCTGGGTCCACCAACAAAAAATCATCCAAGAAATTTCCCACCTGTTCACCCACCACCCACTCCAAGAAGGAGAAACATTTTTCAAAAAGATATACTAAAATGGAACAACTCATAGGGAGGCACATGTAAAAAATTAGTAACCCCGGAGCTGGCACCTGAGGAGATGAAAACAGTCACAGTGGGTGGGAAGGAGATAAAAAGCATACTTGATATCATATTTCGCCAATAGACCCCCATTACTCTCACTCGATACTAGCTCCAAAGCCATATCAAAAGAAATGTAGCCCAGCATACCACCTCCATTATCTCACCACTAACAGAATCACCCCAAGGAAACAAAAGATGATGTATAAGCCAAAACTTACCCAAGTCCTTCTTGGGGACTTGTACTAACATCAATATACGAAGATAGAAAAAGGGGCTCTAAAAATGGGTTAGCCATTGTGCCCAACGAATCTTTGCCTTTTAACTTCTCCCAAACCAGGTCCTCCCTCACTGCCACCAACCCTAGATTAGATGACCATGTCAGAAAAACAGGCTGAAGAAACGTGACCTTAAAACCTTGTTGCAAAAGCTCACTATTCCTTACCAGAGGATAACTACTTAGCTATGGGAGCATCCTTTGGATGATAAGTGGGGACCTGGGGATGATCATCACATGGGAGCTGCCTATCAGTGGTTCTACTTGGTTTATGGAAGCACTTGACTGCGGGCTGTGGACTCGAACGTTGGGAGCAATAATGTCAGAAATGGCAAGACCCAGCCCACTAGCATCAGCGTTTGTTGAAGAGCCAGCAAATACCCCACTTGGCACTGGTGGTGGCATCTCCATTGCTCCTAGAGGAGTAACGCTGAAAAGGCTGAGGCTCACTGGGAGTCATGAGCAAGAGCCACATCCTGAAAATCCCATCCTGAATATCAAAACGAGTGTCTGGACGTCCTGCCATTTTTTGATGAAACCCCTGATCATACCTGTATCAACACTGGCACAGTTAAGGAAACCCTGAAACTAATTTCCTAAATTGTGCATATGCTTAACCTTATCCCCTAGAGCACCCTCCCCCCATGAGGCAGTCTCCCGATCAGAAGAAACCAGTGAACCTGTGACACTCCTGCACTAAGAGGGAAAAGCTCACATCCTCAATGGGTGGCCGCAGTCCCTGTTGCAAGTTAGGGGTGACACACTCACAAAACTGGATGGCAACTGGAAATCCATCGTCCATTTTCACAGTTGGGAGTATCCTGAGGAGCAGTCCTGAGACAGGAACTGCTCCTCAGCTGGGAAACTGCAAGCCTAAGTGATCTAGCATGCAGTTGGATCTTGTAGCACCACCTGCCCAGGTAAACTCCCCCAACTGGGTCAGCAACTCAGACATTGGGGGGGGGACCCATAGGTAGCCTGTACGTCTTTCCACAGAACAAGGTGTGAATTTTATGTTTCTTTGCTGCCCAGGACCGAGAAGGAGAGAAATATTTTATAAACTTTTAACAACTTACATTATACAATCCCCTACTGCCTTGCAGGACTGTCCTATACAGGCATGCAAAGCAGCCATGGCCCAACTCACCAAAACGGTGCAATTGGCTCCCGTTTATGGGCACGTACAAATTCTGTGCATGCATAACCAGGTAATTTGGTGGAGTAATAACACAAGCACCTTTAAGCCTAAACTTGAGTCATGCTCTACTTTTTGAATAATTCATCTCATTGTGTAAATCTTTGGAGGTAAGGTGAACCAATATTTTTCCTCATAGTCATCATGCTTTCCATTGCCTCTTAAAATCTATAACTTGTTAGTTCAGTTTTTGGAAATTCTAACAATATTACGGTATTTGTATTCTTTATTTATTCAAAATACATTTTCTAACATTGACATTTGAAAGAAAATGCTTATAGCTATAATAATAAAAATAATAATAAAATATGCAGCCAACTCTTTCCAATTAAAATTCTTTCTCCAGCCCACCTAATGTCTGCGCTGTCATCAGCGAATGCAAAGGCAGACGGACTGTGGAATTCCAGAAAGCCAAGTGTTGTATGCAGCTGCTGGAAGGCAGGAAAGAGGCAGAGCTAACACTCAACAAAAGACAGACCAAGGAAATCTGCTCCCCCACTGTACTGACACTATATGCACTGCTAGAGACAGACACACAGAGATGGAATGAATTGCTCTACGGGACTCTCGTGGTTACCTTCTTCATGTCCTGAGACAAACTTGTGATAACTTGAAGAGCAAACAAAAAACTGCAAAAAAAAAGACCAAAAAAGAAACTTAATATAATTTGAATACATTTAAAAAAAGTGATACTTCCAGGAGATATGCTGGGCTCAGACATGCTGCTGCTACTTTGGCTAACTATGTGCAGTGTTTACCTCTCCCCTGCTGCAGGTAGATTTGCGGATCCAGCAAGGTTAGTCTCAATGTTTTATTAACTATAATAATTACCATAATAGTCTAAGAATGATATCTGAGATTAATAAAAATGTAATGCAGGTTTCTATAGAAAAATTTGAAGGGTGATGCAAATTATTGTTTTGCTTTATATATCTATATTTATAGACTTTTTTAATGATGTCTTCTGCAGTCAGATAAATATAAATATAATATTTTAATTGAAAAAAGACCTTCACTTTTCAATTAAACTCTGCATGCACACATACATACACATGCAGTGTGGTGGTGGGAGATAGCATGCACACTAAAAAAATAGTTTTAACCAGGTGAGTGTGATTACAAGTTGTGTTGCCATTTATATGTGAATCAGCTTCTCGTAAAGTGTGCCTTCAGGATATTAGTGACACATTGCACAACATGAAGTTGAATTTAAACTGTTAACATATTCCAATATTCTATAAATTTCCTATAATTCCATTCTGTTTAATTAACTGCAATTAAGGTCATTCTGTTTAATTAAATTTAATTAGTGCAATAAAAGGTAATCTATATTTAATAGAATCTTATAGACTGGTTCACTTTTTTATGTGTATGTCAATGTAAACATTCATTTCTTGACTGTCATTATATTGAACTGCAGGAAATAGGTATTTTGCAGGACATTAAACAGAGACAAGAAAAATATCATGCTGGAGTCAGTAGGTGAATGTTTCCAGGTCTGTCTCTTGTCATGCCTCGTGTTGTCAAATATGGGACATGCCAGTGTGCACTCTAATTTTATACATTACTATTTGTAGGAGGTTTCTGTGGGTTAACTATTCACTTTGAACTTCTGGTTTGCAAGAATTACCATAAACTGGCTAGTACACTATATGTAGCCCTTTATGCAATGATGGATAATTATTTGGTTTTATTAATTGGAAAGTACCAATGTAATCAACACACCTGTACTACGAGAACCCACCTGAGCTGCCTGTTGCTTCCTGAGTGCCCAGATTTAAGGGTTATTTCAAACAAACAAATTGTGTTTTTAGAAAACACTAGTTTTGCTTAGGGTGACCCTTCATATCCTGATGCTCCTGCTTCCAACAAACTTAAAAAGAAAAAAGCTAAACTGTACCTCAGTTTTAGCACTGAGGCCTCTGCTGAAGTCATTCCCCTTAGCAGCCAGGAAAAGCATCTTGGGGGAGGATGGGCCGAGGGTAGAAGATGCGCAGCATGGAGAGGGGAGCCATGCCACCACTGAATGCCTGCCATCAGCATCCTGAGGGTGTTTATGTTGAATGTCCAATATGCACAGAATTGGCATTTGCCAGTCTAGAACTCTAGTTCCAGGATAGCTAATGATGCCTCAATGATGCTGCAAAGGGATTCAACTCTGTATGTGCAGCATTTCAGTGTGAAACTGCACATTCAGACTCCTGCCACCATGAACACTTCATATCACTGAAGTAGTCGTGGTGCTTCAACAAACCCTTTAATCCAGATTTAAAAACTCAGGATGCTCCTTTCCAAAAATGTCACAGATTACGCCAACACATTAATTGTGAATTCTATGGAGCTTCTTGCTAAATGCAAGTGTAATAGAAAATATCTGAAATGTAGCAACCTTTTTCCCACCAATTAACATCATCATGTGTCAATGGTAATAATAAGTGTATTACTGATAAAGTGTTTGTTTTGGAAAATACCCTTGAGTCAATATAAAATTGTCATTTAAAGGACCACTGCAGTGCCAGAAAAACAAACTTGTTTTCCTGGCACTATAGGGTCTTTAGGTTCCCCCTATCCTCAGGGTCCCACTCCTGCTGGGCTGAAGGGGTTAACACCCCTTTAGCTGTTAACTGGGCTCCCTCAGCGATAGGTAACTCTCCTGCTCCTGTCGATGTCACCACCGAATACGCATGCACAGCAAGAGCGCATTCAAACCGCCCATAGGAAAGCATTACTCAATGCTTTCCTATGGACGTCCAGCATCTTCTCACTGTGATTTTCACAGTGAGAAGCGCAGAAGCACCTCTAGCGGCTGTTAGTGAGACAGCCACTAGAGGCTGGCTTAACCCTCAGGGAGGGACCTGGCACCCAGACCACTTCATCGAGCTAAAGTGATTAATTAGATAGATTAATTCCATGTTAAATGTTCTCACTTGGCTCGGCTCAGTGCATAGGATGTTTAAAATCATTGTTCTGTAATCTGAGTAACAGGTATGGGATCTCCCTACATCTTTCTCCATAGAGCCACAAAAACTGATTCAGCAATGTACGTATCATTAGTGATGCAGTGTTGAGACCTTACTGGATGGTCGTGTATTAAATGTAACCTAATAGGTCACACTGCATTAATGTTCAGTGGGAAAAAGCAGGTGCAAAAGCGGAATAGTTTGTACTGTGTATGTCGAATTAATAACTCTGACCAGATGTTTTCTTCATACAGAGGGCAAGCCAACAGCAGGAGAGGTTTAAAGAATTCAGCTGCCCTGGAAACAAACTGTGTGAACAGATAAGTTTCACGCGTGTCCTTGCTTATTTTTGCCTAGAAACTACAGAATAGCAGCAAGCAGAATTTTTCTTGGAAAGCTTCATTACCCAGGAGCAGCACAATAAGCTAGTAAAATAAGTACATGACTATCACTAGGTGTAAAATTATAAGCACCAGTAGAAGGAAGCAATGAATTGAAATACCCAGAGCTATTTTCCTTCCACCTGGGTATCTGCATAATTTCTAAAGGTATCAAACAGACATATATTTCGCAGCAGGGGATGCCCCTGACAGATGGTTGATGTAAAAGCCAATATGGCTTTAATTTCATCATCCTTTATCTTTTTTAATCTGCCATATCAGTCCCATTCACACCATGCTAGTAACAGGAGCACAGGTAAATTTATTGCTATAAAGAGCTTAGGCTTTGATGTTTTTAAAATGGCGGTTATATGGCCATACACAGGTAAATTCCTGGCTTTGTGAGACTATCCATCACACATTTATTTGTCTAGGACCAATTTGACAAACCTGGGACTCTCCCAGCACACATAGCCTGTCATTCTCCAGCAAAGCTTGTAATTTAGAATTTACATTTTGACAATATTAGTATCAGTTCCATTCAAACTGCATGGGAATGATTGAGTGAGATGACTTAAGAGAGAGGAGACCGGCAGATTCCTATAGGTTTAGAATTCTCAGACACACACCTATCACATTACACCAGCTATAAAAAAAAGCTTGTTAGACTAGAGTGGATGCAAGCCAGGCTGACTGGCCAGAGTGCTGGCCAACTCTACTGAGGGCAGCACATGTGTAGAGGGCTGTTAAATCCTCTGGCCAGGAGGCGGAGCTTAGCCACTAAACCGAATGGTCGCAAGCCCAAAACGCACCGGGGGAAATCGACGGCTACCACAGCCAAGCTAGCCTAAACAGCCCTAAAAACCAACGGCAGAGCAAGAGGGCGACGCCAATAACTGACCGATGCCCTTTTATACCCGCAGACGGGTCGAAAAGCACGCCACAAAGTCAAGGTCTACTCAGACTACAGGGCCTTTGAAATGGCGCAACACTATGTGGTACTCTCCGTCACCACACCACCCGCGGAGAACAAGACGACTGACACGGCAAACATGGGCAAAAAATCCCAACAGATCGCAACAGGTGCACAATGCTCCAACGCACCGTGGTCCCAAAGATGGCAGCCACGCCAGACCCAGACGCCAGCTCCACATGTACAGAGCAGATCCCGGGGGATACCCTTGACCCAAAGTCACCCCAAGACATGCAGTCAGACCCTGATGCGCTGACACCAGCCACTAAACTGGACATTAAAAACCTCCTACTGGAACTGAAACAAATGTCAGCAGCAGATATGGCCATACTGAAAACAGAGGTCCAGGCAGTCACAGACCGCGTAAAAACTTCCGAGGAGGACATTATGGACATCCAACAAGAAGTAAGAGGCCTTAAAGAAACAGTGCTCCAACTACAGTCCTCACACTCAAACCTGATTAACAAGCTGGATGCAGCAGAAGAGAGAAGCCGCAAAACCAACGTGAAAATCAGGGGAATTCCCAATGAAATCAGCCAGTCAGAGCTGCCACACTGCCTCAGACGTTTAGTTGCTACCATATTGCCACATACGCAGGCCAAGAAACTAGCCTTTGCAGGGATATTTTGTGACTGCAAATCGCCACGGGCACCCCCCCTAGCAACCAGAGACGTGATCATCCGGTGCCAAACTCAAACAGACAGAAATACCATCTTCGCTGCCATAAAAGGCAAAATACCACTGGAATTTGAGTCCGCAAGTCTTACCTTCTATCAGGACCTGACAAGATCCACCCTCCAGTGGAGAAGAAACCTGTGCCCGGTGACCCGCCGCCTTCAAGACGCCAACGTGACCCACCGCTGGACTTTACCTAAAACCCTGTCAGTGGAACAAAACAGCACCACTCTGTACCTCACCTCCATACAGGATGCGGACTCCTTCCTCAAAGCACTGGGGCTCCCACGGGGAACTGATACAGCTGATGCGCCCACCAGCTCCCACACTTGGGACCCACTATGACTGTCCCCTTTGTACCAAGAAGGAGAGGAGTCCCGATAGCAGCCACCTAACATCAAGGACTGCCAAACAGCCCACAGGCATAAATGTTGCCTATGTTATTGTTTTTAATAGTTCATTTCTCTTCTACTGTTTTAGCAAACAATTAGGAAGCTTTGTAAGGCACACATCCACGTGAACCCACCCAGATTTACAGGGTTACCCTAACTGCGATAACTCACTTACTGACACAACCTCCAAAGGGTATCCCACCACTCACACGAGTCACCACCATGACAGGGCCAATATAATGACCACAAGCATTTATATCCCGCCCACCGTGAGCTCCTTGGTTAGGGGTCACAGACCACATGCACACTGCACAAGTACCTACGAGGCATACAGGGCAATTAAGGGACAAAGATAGCTGCGTCCACACAAAACACACCTGAACACCATGCCCTAACCTGTGCCAGTGTGGTACTCTTAGTCACCATGACCCCCACTAGGGCCCACCAACACAATATAAGCGTCAGTTGTTCATCACCCAAGCTTAAGATTGGAAGCAAAAAGCCTACCAAACTACACATAACTCCTCATTTGGGACCATGGCGACATAGCGATAGACCTAGCCAGAATGTTGGAACGTTTAAACTTAATTTGTAAAAATTGTGCAACGTTTTCCAATGCCACATGTATGTTGATGCCTAATGTATGGACGCTTGAGATAGCTATTGTGGCTTCTCAAGCATGTATGTCACGCAAGAATAAAGAATTAAAAATAAAAAAATCCTCTGGCCAGGGCTAAATGTCATCAATGGAGATTGTACAACACCCATAATGACACTCTTGTGCTGTACATTTTAGGAACTTGGTCTTTGGTCCATGTAAAGTCTATGCAAACCATTCTCTCATAAACATTATTGTTCCTATGGATTATTGATTCCTCTGAATGTATGAAGATGGACATACTTTTTTTATGGTACAGGCGTAAGGGAGACATAGTGGGGGACTCATTTTACTAACAACAAACGTATATCACAGGTGAAAATAGACCTGGAAATAAACACCTGTTTGGCACAGAAAATGTGAAACAAATGGCAGGCTCAAAGATAGTTGAGTAGCAGAAGATCAAGGATGCAACCAATACAATGGAGGTAGGAAGAGAACTGTGAAATTACTAAAAGCATGAAAGAATGAATGAATTAAAGAAAGAGAACATTTAAAAACTTGATTGGCAAAGTCAGCCTGCGTATGAGCCTAAGAGGGGAAAGTGATTAATCTTGGAGATTATTTTTAAAAAGCCAGCATTAAATCAATTATAAGGCTGCTGGGTCTAGCTGACATTGTAATTGCCAGCAAGCCTAATGCAACTGGTTGGTTCATGTTAAACCATCACTTATACAGTATTCTTACCTTCCAAATTGGCATTATCATCCATTCTGGTTTTACTCTTTCTTCTATACATTTAAACGTGGTAGTTTAGTTAGACTTAGAATGTTTTTTGAGATCTCTTGCATAATACCCCTAATGATTCCTTGCTTTGTGATAAAAATGTCCTGTATTATTTATTAAACTGTATGCTATTGTAACGTAATTTAGTTTTTAATGTACACATAAACATACATGTGTGAATAATCTAAAGACTAAACCCTTAAATATGGTACAATATTGCATCTGTTAACTAATATGTATCAAATAATTACTTTAACACTTTGAGTGGGGGGGATGTAGACTCTGAGTAAATCGCCCTATCCGGCACTATGGATAAGGTCACCCTCCTCCATTTGCAATATAACATGTAAAAAAATTGATTTTTACTTACTTGGAATCCCATGCAGGGCAAAGCCCCCATTGCTGATTTCCACACCCCATCCTCATGTCACAGGGGCCTTGAGAGGTATAATAAAAGGCTTGGGGTTGGAGCTTCTGCTGGCTTTGTGCGCAGCGCATGTGTGTGTTCCAGGTCAACAGAGGGAAGGAGGAAAGAGGAAGAATGGAACTGGCATTTGAATAAAAATAAAAAAAGAAGAATACAAAAGTTACTTCCGTATTACCCTAAATCCCTACGCACATTTAAATTACTGGAGGTTTTTTAGTATCACTTCAATTGCCATTAAAGTGTAAGCTCACCTAACAATTCACAAACAATTCAACTACTTTCATTTAAAAGGCAAAATCTCTAATGAGACAGAAAGGGGAATTTTTCTAAAAATCACCCATCTTATGAAACAAATATGGGGATTCAGTTACACCTTGTTGCCCACCGATATTGGGGTACCGTGACGTAGTGGTGAGGTTAGCACAATATGATCATATGGTATAACTGAATTTAAAAAAACATTAGTAATTTTAAAAAATTGTGATTATAGATATATATATTTTCAATGGGTAGATATACCCAATTTAAAAAGAAATTACAAAAGTTTTAAAAAGCATGTTAAAACATGGTGTGTACAAAATAAAAAGAAGGATATACCCAATAACGTAAAGTTAAAAGTATAATATGGGAGTAACATTTTAAAATATATTACATTTGTCATAGCAGGTCTAGATACATAGTACCTACATACATTTATATACGTGGTATAGCATAACAAGTGTAACTTATAAAGGCACAATCTGCTAGTTGTACAAAAATATATAAGCATCCTATACTGTCCAATTCTTTTTAATATTGCTTCTTGTGAGAATAATACTAACAAATATCTGCAGGGCTATCAGAAATTTTGGGGCCCCTGACAAAGCACAAGGTCTGGGGGCCCCCCCTCCCGGGGCCTGCCCACGCCCTACCTAGTGCGCTGACAATGATGCAGGACTGAATGTGGTGTGCATAGTGGAAGTGAATTAGAAGTGTTTGTTAGTAGTGTTTGTATGTATTAGATACTGTTTGTGCAGTGAATGCAGAGTGTGTGTTTGTGTAGCAGATGCAGTGTGTATAGTGAATGCAGAGTGTGTTTGAGTAGTGGATGTAGTGTGTGTTTGTGTGTACTAGATGCAATGTGTTTAGTGGATGCGGTGTCTGTAGTGGATGTAGTGTGTGTATTAGACGCAGTGTCTCTGTATAGTGAATGCAGAGTGTTTCAATGTGTGTTAGATGTAGTGTGTGTACTGTGAATACAGGATGTTTGTGTAGTGGATGCTGTGTGTATAGTTAATGCAGAGTGTGTGTCAGTCTAGTGAATGCAGAGTGTGTGCATGTGTGAAGTAAATGCAGAGTATGTGTTAGTGTAGTGAATGCAGAGTGTGTTAGTGTGTAGTGAATGCAGAGTGTGTGTCAGTGCAGTGATTGGAAAGTGTGTTAATGTGTAGCGAATGCAGAGAGTGTGTCAGTGTGTGTGTCAGGGTAGTGTATGCAGTGTGTGTTGTATTAGTGTATGCAGAGTGTGTGTTGTATTAGTGTATGCAGTGTGCGTGTTGTATTAGTGTATGCAGAGTGTGTGTTGTATTAGTGTATGCAGTGTGTGTAAATGTGCAAACTAGGGCCTGCAAGGGGGGGAGGAAGGAGGGCTTTTTCAAATTAATTTTATATTAAATTTAATTAAATGTTATTCCCCCCTCCCTGGACACAGGTAAGAAGCAGGGAGGAGGGGATAACATTTAATTAAATTTAATATACATTTACAAAGTGCAGAGATTTTTGTTTAAGCACTGCCTAATTTATTTATCTATAAATTTTTTAAATATTTTTCCAAAAAGGATATATTGAGATTTGTCTCGTTTTCAAGTATGTCCTGGGTCCACATAACTTTGCATCGTTACAATAAAGTAAAATATTACAAAAAAATAAATAATAATGCAATATACAATATATATATACACATACACACATTTAATGTGGGTACGCACTATAAAAGTATAAATTCTAGAATCAGAATAGAGATCTATATACCACTTTGGTGTTGATATTTCAACAAATTTTATTTATTTATTTTTCCTTTGGGGCTTACTAAAGCATCAACAATAGAATAGAATGATAAAGCTGGAAATTAAAATGTTTTTGTTATTGTTCTGTGCTAAAATTAGTTTTTTAAAATATTTGTTAATCCTCCAGCCACCATGAGCAATTACGTCGATTTTGAAATATCCAATAATATCCCAGTTGGTGCTGTCTGGAAAAAAAAAGGATCACAAAGAATGTAACAAATTGTTACCCTACAGACCAGTTCTACTTATAGGTACCGTAACATCTTACAAAGAGGTTTTGTGCTATGTTCTAAAGGTAAACAGTAATAAAAGATCCCAGAGTAGGAGATATGCCCATAGATCACAGTTATCAATTCTTCAAGTCACTATTTAGTGTCTTTCCAGTCTCTTAACATTCCCGTACAACAGGGGTTCTCAACCCAGTCCTCAGGACCCCCTACCAGTCCAGGATTTGGGGATTACCTGGGTGTGTCTCAGGTGTTTAGAAAAAGGGAAAAAAACACCTTAGACTCTAAGGTGTCTTTTTTTCTTTTTCTAAACACCTTAGAAACACCCAGGTAATCCCTAAACCCTGGACTGGTAGGGGGTCCTGAGGACTAACGTTGAGAACCCCTGCCGTACAAGATATCCACTGGCAGATATCAAAATGAATTCATAAATAAAAGGTGGGTTTATGTTTTTGAGCATGAGAGTTTTTTCTCAGTTCACATAGTTTGGCCTACATTTTAGTAGTTACTTGTCAATTATCCACAACCAGCTGTTAAAGGGACAGTCCGGAGTGGAAGTGACAACCCAACAAGTACATGTATAATGCATACAAAGATACCTACCTTTAACTTCTTTAAAGCTGCTGCGCTTGAACAAGCAGGCTACAGCACCAGACAGCCATCTTCCCAACTAGTAAGAGGATTCTTCAGTTGGGAAAGTCTCAGAACCCAGAACTGGAAGGTTTAGTGGTCAGTGACTAGTTGGTAGCATCCTGGAAGGGGTATGAAAGAAGCCCTGAACCTACAGACGTTATCAGGGTTACTTACTAAAGTGAATATTCTAAGTGAATTTCAAATTTAAGGCCAGAGTAGTCGAAACTGAAAGCATAGTTGACTAATAGAATTTTTCCAATTCAGCTCTTTTGACCTTAAATTTAACTCCTTAAGGACCAGGGACATTCTAGGTACGTCCAACAAAAACGGTCCTCAAGGACCACGGACGTACCTAGTCACATGGCCACAATAGAGACATATACACATATATTATATCTATATATAATATCATACTAAATGAATAAAAGCCGAAATTCCAGAGAATTTAATTTGCTAGCACTATATTTAACCCTGTAACTTTTCATGACAGCCTAAAACCTGTACATGGGGTGGTGCTGTTTTACTCGTGAGACTTTACTGAACACAAATATTAGTGTTTCAAAACAGTAAAACATATCATAGCGATGAGATTGTCAGTGAAAGTGAAGTGTTTTGCATTTGTCAAACCAAACGGGACTTTCACTGATGATATCATTGTTTATATTACAGAACCCCCCCATGTATAGCTTTTATAGTGTTTTTGAACATTACAGGGTCACAACAGATTGGTTATGTTGCCTTTGAGAGCATATGAGAATTACCCCCATGATGGCATACCATTTGCAAAAGAAGACAACCCAAGGTATTGCAAAATGGGGTATGTTCAGTCTTTTTTAGTAGCCACTTAGTCACAAACACTGGCCAATGTTAGTGTTCATAATTGTTTTTTGCATTTTTAACACACAAACAAATATAAATGCTAACTTTGGCCAGTGTTTGAATGGACATACCCCATACTGAATACCCTGGGTTGTCTACATATACATGTGAGGTGTGATTCAGAGATTTATGACAGATAAAGGTGTTACAACGTCACTATTAATACATTTTAAAAACATATATTTTTGTAAACAGCAATGTCCTACTTGTACTTATAGCCTATTTAACTTTCCAAAAAAAGCTAAGAACATGTTAACATTGGGCATTTCTAAACTCAGGACAAAATTTAGAAACTATTTAGCACAGGTGTCTTTTGGCAGTTGTAGATACGTAACAGATTTTGGGGGTCAAAGTTAGAAAAAGTGTGGTTTTCTAAATAGTTTTCATCATATTGTATAATTTTTTTAAAGTAAATTATATAATATGATGAAAATAATGGTATCTTTGGAAAGACCATTTAATGGCGAGAAAAACTGTATATAATATGTGTGGGTACAGTAAACGGGTAAGAGGCAAATTACAGCTAAAGACAAACACTGCAGAAATGTAAAAACAGCCCTGGTCCTTAACAGTAAGAACATTTGTTCTACTCTTAAGGACCAGGGCTTCTACACCAATCTTTCAGTTTTAAAATATTGCAAGGTATAGGCTCTCTAATTTTAAATAATTAATAATAATAAAATTGTGTAGATGTACATGATTTATTGTTTTACTTATCTGTTTAGGTGAATATAAATTTTATACACTAAATTCCTATTTTCAGTCTGAGTTTAAAAAAATGTCTTGCTTTAAAAAAAAATAGCAGTGAAGAAGTTAGTACAGATACACAAGAGAATAAACTGACTGCGGTATTCCTATGCAGGTCATGGTTTAGCTATAACAAATCATTAAAGTCTTTTGGCTTGAAAAATACTTTTTTTTTGCATGTAGCATATGAATATAACATCAACTGTAAAAATCATGATGTGAGAGAGCTGAGAGAACATAGTTATGGAATTAATGATAGTCATGCAAATACTTTAAAAATGATGACCTTAAACAGAGGACATTATTTAAAGTAACCCAAGAATAAGCATCTCCATCCATTAAAAACCCTTATACTAATTCTCTCTGAATGCATCACATTATGTAAGTATTCCTCTACCTTGTCTTAAAGGGATTCTATAATGTTCAGAATACAAATCTGTATTCCTCACATTATAGTGCCCTCTCCCCTCTCTCCCCAGTTTGGTTGTATAGATCATGTACCTGCACTCTCGCTGCTCTATGCTATACCATTGAGGAGTTAAATCACTTTGTTTATGCAGCCCTCGGCACACCTCCCTGCATGTGACTTACACAGCCTTTCCAAACACTTCCTGCAAAGGGTCATCTAATGTTTACACTTGCTTTATTGCAAATTCTGTTTAATTGATTGATTTCTTATTTCCTGGTCGGTTAATGGCCTTCTAGACCCTGCAGGAGCCTTGTGAGTGAATAACATTTAATATACAGAGCAGGAAAACATTTTTTTGAAAGTAAGTAACATCTGATTGAAAATAAAACCATTTTATTTTTATACAGACTGTGTCAGCCAAGGTGTGGCTACGGCTGCATAAACAGAAACAAAAGTGATTTATCTCCCAAATTTCAGAGAATTGAGCAGTGAGACTTCAGAAGCATGATCTATTCACTAAAACTGCTTCATTAAGCTAAAGTTGTTTTGGTGGCTATAGTGTCCCTTTAATGGTGTTAGTTTATAAATTAAATACTGAATTGTACTAATTAGAAAACATATTACAGTGGGGCTAAAATAGCCTAGCTGTGATTCTGGATGAGATAGAGAACTTTTCCGAATAAGTTATTTTTGTCCAAATTTTGCAACTTGGTTTTCAATTCACAGTTTGTTGCTTTTGTGAGTAGAGCCCGTAGTGATGACTTACGAACAGGCCTCCTGAGTACTAATGAAAGGTAAAAGTTACCAATGAATGCAATCAGTCACCACCACTTCAGGAATACACAAACATCTCAGGAACAGTAGTTTCTGCATCCCTTGCTTGGGTATTTACAGTGCTATCTGTCGAAGTTAGAATTTACAGCAACAAAATCGATGTTATAAGTATGGATCGATGTGGATCCTTCAGTTTAACCTAGTATTTTCTATCACCAAAAATTTAAAATAATTATTAAAAAATGTTTTAACCAAACTACATTATCAATGAATCCTAATGCAATTTACATGAATTTATGTAGAATTTGAATTGCCTTTAGATGTTTTCATCTAGTTGGGGTTTTGGAATTTAGCTAAAAATACAGAATGACAACATCCACTGTGCTGTTGCCCCAGTTCAAGTCTTGTTTATCAGGGATGGGCTAAAGATTACTTTATATTTTTTACAATTAATGTTTCTGTCAAACTAATAAGCTGGTTTGACAGAAAAAATGACTAAGGGTAATAACATCCAAAGACTTGATGCGGCACGGATGCCCGGTAGGCCCCAGTTAAGTTGTTAGTTCTGATGCAGAGTATTTGGTGCCGGAGGTCAGGCTCAGATGATTTGTTTCAGGCAGACTTTAGAACTTCTAGGGGTTGCACGTTATCCATTGTTATGGTAAAAATAAAATTGGTAACTCCACCCATGAGAGTATTTTCAACAAATTACGGCTCAACACTATGCTGTCATGCTTTCTGTGACTTTCAATCTTAATTTGCTCTGTTATATTACTATTGCATTGCATTACTCTGGGCGAGACCCTAGTAAGTGTCAAACCGTGTTAAAATGGTTTAATAGATTATGCAGGGACACGGATAGGGTAATCGTGGCACTATTACCACAATAGTAGACTGTACTGGTCATCGTAAAAATATTTTTCCTTTAATATATGTTATGGTACATGTCAACACAAGGCAAAACTTATGAAAGACTCAGTAAAACAGAAATGCTTATAGTTCCAAGAGTTCAAAGTCTAGGAAGAGCGAATGCACAGACCACACAGAAATATTAATATAAACACTGCATCGTTCCCAGAATGTAATTATTTCTAATATTGCACAGTTGACAGGATAATTATCATTTATTTATAACGCTCTAGTTTATCCTGCAGAGTTTTACATTTTGTGAGACACTTATTTCAAACAAATTGATATCTAAATATAATCCAGTAGAAAAATGATGACCGTCGACTATTAAAGATTATAATCTAAATAAATTCTGTTCCATAGAGATTCAAGATTTATATGCTGATATGATGCACATTATAAAAATAATGGTTTGTTTACTAATTAATACTAAATAGTTTTCCAACATGCAATGTACCATAGTAAAGTCAGTTTTGCTATATATATGGCACATGAAAGTCAGACGCAATGATGTTTCAGTTAGCTATCATAAAAGTTTCTGTGTTTTCATGGATGAGGTTTCTAGTGAGTTCTGGACTGCTTGCTGATGAAGATTTTGTGAGCTATGCACAGCACCCCCACTGCAAACAATGGACAGATAGCTTGGATGATCATTTTTAGCCATGTTTCCAAAATGCGTACACCTTGCAGCAAATGATAGAAATGCTAATGTGAATATATTGCTTTTGTTCGTTTTTGTTACAATGTACTATTTGCTTTATTTATGCATTATATATCCACAATCTATTGGGGAAAAGTGAATCAGTGCCAATCTGGGGTGTGTGTATAAAAAGAGTTCCAGACCAGAACAAAAACTGGGAATTGGAAATGTACTATGTAAAAAAACAGGGGAACAGGGTCAAATCAGGGAACTAAACTATGGGTTTGATTCAGCTTTGGGAAAATGGTAACTTTAAAAAAAATCATTAAATAGTGACTTACAATATTCCAGACAGCATGGATGCACTGTAGGCAGTTTATTCCATACACATGGCTATTGTGATTATTTGACAATGAAATTTAAATAATAGATGGCAGCAGGGTAAAAGAGTTTATTTGCATTTTAGGAATGCGTATGACCCTTAGACACACAGTAAGCTAATCTGTTACCAGAATCAAAATGTCTGACTCAAATTACCAATGATTTAAAATCCGTAAGTAGAGGAGTGGATTTGTGTTTGGAACATTTATTTATAAAATATTTTACCATGAGAGATACATTGAGATTTCTCTTGTTTTCAAGTATATCCTGGGTCCACAAATCATTGCATTGTTACATTAGGGTACAACAAAATACAAAAAAAATATTAATACACAATATATACAGCATAACATAAAGTGTTATGTAGAAAGTATCAAATTATGTATGGAAGGCACATAAATTTTACTTTACCAGTAAGTGAAAGAGACCCTCCAAATACAATAACCACTACAGCAAACTGAATATGGAAAGGTAATGAAGAAGGGTACTTCTTCATTGTGATGTCTCCAGCGAGAGTTTTTTCCAAAAACTTCACAAATTGTCTCCTAGCACCACAATCCCACAATAACAGTAGTTATTGAGGTGCTTGGTAATTAGAAAGAAAAGCCAGGAATATGTAAAGTTGTATAGTTATAATGATTTGTGATTTATGTATGCTATAATGATTAATGAAAAGAAGAACACTAAAATAGTATTTCATATTAATGTTGCTGAGTCCTTAAGTGTTAGTCAAACTAAAACAAGGGTCACTAAAGGAACACACAAAGCACCATGACCACTATAGCACATTGCAGTGCCCCGGCACCCTCACAGTAGCCAGACATTTCACAAATTCTTTGGAAACTTATTTGGCTTACTTACGTCTGTCTCTGAGATTCTATTAGCTTCAATGAGCTAAAGCAAATGAGGGCTGGTTGATTGGCTGAGCAATCTTAGGCACCTGCGAAGCACCACTGGGTCAGATGAGGTGCTAGGCAAACCCCAGGTAAGTTAACAAATAGCTTGCAAATAGTTTGACTACTTACCATACAAGGGCTCCAGGGCACTCCCGGGGCACGCTTGTACTGTTCTTTTAAGAAGAGAAGACGTGGGTTGAAGGAAAATAAATATCTGACAACAGAAAAGTGAATTGGAAAAGATTCAAAAGATGTGTTTTGTCAGCCAGGAAATATACATTTATTTGGGATGTACCGAGGTCAGAGAAATTTCTTTAAGTGGAAAGTTACTTTGCAGCTGTATGTGAAAGAGGTGCATGGTAATTTTGCTTCATATCCTGGCGCTTCACCCATGTGAGTTAACCTGCATATTATCTTCTATGGTTTGTATAGTATGTGTGTCCTTCCCCACAGCTATATGATGACCAAAAATTAGAACTTTTGTGGAATAAAAAAAGAAATGCATCGGCTTCTTATCTTGTAGGGAGAAAATAAAGAGTGGATATATTTTTGGAATCTTTAATATATAAATAGTTTATTCGTTCACATAAATCCTAGTAAGTACCTGAGGGGAAAGTAGATACTTGTCAGAAATAGCCTATTTGCTGTTTTTTAAACATGCTGGTAGTATTATAGAAAAAAAATTAAAGCTAGCGCTAGGCATTCTGGGTACATGGCATCAGAAATAAAAGAACCATTTCATGTTACCTATACAGGGGAAAGCTAGGAACTTTTCTGCAAATGATAATCATGGATTTATTTCCATTATTTTAGAAGGTGATACATGGAAATAGAGTTTTAGGTGATAGTGCCACATTAAGAGGTCATGCAGTTCATGTTGAGAAACCATTTTGTGCAGAGGAAGCTTAACTGACTGTGGTTCTTATATACTATTATGTGAGTATATTTAATAAAAAAGAATTGTGGTGAAATGTCAACTGAATTTCAAAATTTAGGTCAACTTAAAAGACAACTGTCCCCTTGAAACTATGTTAATATAATAATAATTTCAACAAGTTTGGATAGCTTTTGTTTTGTTAAATTAAGTATTTGAAGAAAAAAAAATCAATGAGAAAAACAAATCCCAACCTTCAGTATATGGCAGGAACCTTCAGTCATACATACATACATGCACCTTGGTCAGACAGTGTTTGAAAACAAAGTTAGCCTCTATGGTCTACCCTACTTCACCCCCTGCACAGAAAACTTGATTAATTAATTATGTTATTTTTAAAAAAAACGAAGTGACAGCTCTTTAACTGAGTTGGTAAAAATATTCCATCTTTTGCAATTTACTCCAAACTATTTTGTCCCAAATTGTTTAGTTTTCCATAATTATTGACAATCCATTGTTTAGTGAGAAAAACAGGCTTTAGTTGTTACAATTTATATATTTGATTTATTATGTAGATACATTCACCAACACAGATGAATAAGTGAGTGTTCTGTAAATAGTAATTCCCTTAGATTTTTTGGTTGCCATCATAAGGTCAGAGCTCAAAGATCTTGTAGTTTAACATAAAGGCAATGCAAGGGCCTTACTCTATTTATCTGGAGAAAGAGTTGGACCACAGCAATGCAATGCAGGTGTTCATGATCTCCATGAGGGAGTACAAGTAAATGAATCAGCCTCTAGCTGTTTCCAGAAAACTATCCAGCTCATATTATTTATTAAATGTCACTAAATATGTAAGAAACTATACTTTAAAACTTAATTTTAGATCAGGCATGATATTGAGGACCCAATCTCCCATAATTCTCTGTTATCCTAAAGGCTAAAAAAAAAAACAAAAAAAAAACATTTTGGGAGATATAATCAACTGCATCTAAAAAGATCTAAACTAGTTCTAAGCTTTAGGCATTTAATAAGCTTTCCAAATGTTTCAAAACTTTTAGAAAAACTTTCCAAATGATTTTATCTGCAGTCACTATTCATTGAATGTGGGAATGTGTGTAGACACATCTAAAACGCTTTTCTAACATTATTAAATCATTTGGAAAGCTTATTAAATTGTGGCCATAGTTTAATGCAGATTTGCAAATTTTATTCTCTATAGAAGGGGGTAAAAATGGAGGTCTTCTGCTATTTAATGCAAACAGTGATATGGTTGACGTATATTGACTTTCATGTAATTAAATTATCGTCTAATGCAAAGGAAAGGTTTTTTTACTGTAAGAACAATCAGGATGTGGAATTCTCAGCCTGAAGAAGTGGTTTTATCAGAGTACATACAGATGTTCAAACAGCTACTAGATGCATACTTGCAAAAACAGAATATTCAAGGATATAATCTTTCAATGTAGGGTAATAACTGCTTGATCCAAGGATAAATCTGACTGCCATTCTGGGGTCTAGAAGGAATTTATTTCCTAGCTTGTTGCAAAATTGTGCTTCAAACTGGGGTTTTTTTGCCTTCTTTTGGATCAACAGCAAAAAACAAATGTGAGGAAGGCTGAACTTGAAGGATGCAAGTCTCTTTTCAGCTATATAACTATGTCAAAATCTGTCCTTCTTTTCTTTATTTCCGATCTAGTTTTCTTATATAAAAATAAATATATATAAAATAAATATATTTTTATATCAATAATATTTAGTCTAACTCCATCCATATTTTCTTACGCTTGTATATGTACTGTACTATGCTTTTGATGAACAAAGGGCTGCATTGTACTTTAGTTAAACAGTGCTCAGTACAAATGACAGATGTAGATTGTACTGACATTTAACCTTTGAGCACTTAAAGGGTGGCACTCAAAAGGTTAACAGACAAAAGGGATGAATAGAACACTTATGGTCACCACTTGTACAAATGAAAGTTTCTCGTTATCCCTCATTCATTTTGCTTACACAATCACTCAATGCCTGGGCTTCTCTTGTTACAAGAAGCAAAATAAACCACTACTTAGAAGCATTTTACATCACTGCCTGTCACACATCTAACAGCAAAAGTAAAAACATGCAAGAACGTTCTTCTCATGTATGTTTTTATAACCTAAATCTTTGAAAATAACTGTAGTATTTTTTTTGAGTCTTTGTACATTATCAAAATGGAAATATGTGGAATTACTGCTGTCTCAAGGAAAATATAATAATCAGGAAGTTTATTTGTTCAAGCGGCAACCTGCTGATTTAAAGGCATCCGCAAATTAATATAGGGAAGTCATTGGAAATAAGTCATGTAACAAAAACCTTTCACACCACTTCAGCTATTTCCTGTGCAATCATTTTAATGGTCAAATATTGCCCTTGTTTCCCATGTGAAGACCTTTTGCCTTCTCTAGAGTACCATAATGATAACATTCTATAGCCATGATCAAGAACACATTTCATTTCATATTAATTTGATCATTTAATTTGAATACGCTGAATTGGTGACTCCAGAGAATCAAATGTGTGTTTTGGTTACAAATGAGAGCAATCTATCTGCATTACATTTAATTGTATTGTATTTTAGTCTGTGTGAGTACAGAGTTTTTTAGGTACTGCTGAAGAATGTTATTGTCAGTGCCATGCTATTCTTGAAATTATATTTGCAAGCATGTGATTGGTACCATAGACTAGAGTAAAATGTCTGAAAAATGGATCCAACTTTTCACATTTAGTTTTTATGTTTAGCACTTCAAACTAAAAATATTGAGTTTACATATATGCAACTGACAGACAGAGTTTTTCTAGTTTAATGCAACTCTAAATCATCTCTCTTGGGACAATGACATGAGATATTAGCCAATCCTGGCCCTCTTGTTATTTCCAATGCAAATGCTCAAAAGTCAATATACCATGTATAGTTCAGCAGTACCAAACAGTTTGATTCTTGAAACGATATTAGAAAATAGTCAGGCAGCATTTACACACATGTCAGATAGCTTCATTCATTTTATTCGTATAATCATGGGTAGTGCAGTACACTCCTTGCCAGAGGATGCATGTAAAAAACCATGGCTGGCCTTGGGCCTTTAGGTGTCCCGTGCAAAAAAATCTTCACAGCGCACCTTCATGGTTACACCCGCTCATCCATGTATAGCGTGTGTATAAGAGTGTAGTGTTTGTATAGGGGGCTTTATTAAACTAATAAAAAAAATTAAAAATATATATATTTATTCCCCATTCCATGTTATGACCTTGCAGTAAGGAGGGCATGCTGATCTCTGGTGGTCCAGTGTGCTGGGAATCTGGTCTGTGCCTCAGCATCCATGTATGTGATATTTGTTATGGGTATATTGACCATGTATGAAATATTTTTGTAAAGACTGTAAGCGATCTTCAGATTTCATTCAGATTTTCTTTTTTTAAATGCATGTAGCCCATGTGTCAGTGCAGGTGTATATTTTTGCAATGTCACATGCACAAAGTCACACATGCAGTAACAGGCAGAGAGTCTTCCAGAGTCACAAACAATCAAACGTTCAGTTGCAGGCAGACAGTCACACACACACACACACACACTCACATTCAGTCACACATACACACACACACACAGTTACAGGCAGACAGTCCTACACACTCACCGTTACAGTCAGTAAGTCACACACACATACACCATTACAAGCAGTAAGTCACACACATACAATGACAGGTAGACAGTCACATATACAGTTAAATGAAGAGAGAAAAAAAACAAGAGTATAATGCACACACTATAAAAGGGGGAATACTACCTGCAGGGTGCTCAGGAAAGGGAGACAGGGAGGGCCAAAGAAGAAAATATCAAGAGAAACATTGTCTCCACTTCCTTGTTTCAAATAAAAAAAGACTGCCTTTTAGAAGAAACCTCAGGTGTGCCTAGATATTTATTTTCTTACATATACAGTTATGCATACAGGCAAGAGGTCACACATACAGTCACAGGCCGACTGCCCTTCATACACACACAGTTACAGATAGACAGTCACACACAGAGTCACAGGCAGAAAGTCACACACACAGTTGCATGCAGACAATTACACACACAGTTTCAGACAGTCACACAAACACACACAGTTACAGGCAGACAATCACACATGCAGTTACAGACAGCCACACACTCAATTACAGACAGACAGTCATACACACTGTTACAGACAGACAGTTACACACACTGGTACAGACAGGCAGTCACACACACACACACACTCAGTTACAGGCAGGCAGTCACACACACTCAGTTACAAACTGACAACCACACACACAGTCACAGGCAGGCAGTCACACACACAGTTACAGACAGTCACACACACACACACACAGTTACAGACAGTCAACCACACACAGTTACCCTTTTCCATTATGGGCTGGAGGGGGAGGAGAGGAGGTATTGCAGTGGTCTGTAGTAGTTGGGGAAGAAGGGATCTCACCCAAGATTTGACGGTACATGGCCCCATCCATTGTCCCTTTGATGCGGTGCAGTTCTGTCCCTTTAGCAGAAATAATGTTTCCACCTCCATGTTTGACGGTGGGGATGGTGTTCTTGGGGTCATAGGCCGCATTCCTCTTCCTCCAAACACGGCGAGTTGAGTTGATGCCAAAGAGCTTGGTTTTGGTCTTATCTGACCACAACACTTTCACCCAGTTCTCTTCTGAATTATTCAGATGTTCATTAGCAAACTTCAGACGGGCCTTTACATGTGCTTTCTTGAGCAGGAGGACCTTGCGGGCACTGCAGGATTTCAGTACTTACAGCGTAATGTGTTACCAATTGTTTTCTTGGTGACTATGGTCCCAGCTGCCTTGAGATCATTAACAAGATCCTCCTGTGTAGTTCTTGGCTGATTCCTCACCGTTCTCATGATCATTGAAACTCCACACGGTGAAATCTTGCATGGAGCACCAGACCGAGGGAGACTCCAGTTATTTTGTGTTTCTTCCATTTGCGAATAATTACAGCAACTGTTGTCACCTTCTCACCAAGCTGCTTGGAGATGGTCTTGTAGCCCATTCCAGCCTTGTGTAGGTCTACAATCTTGTCCTGACATCCTTGGACAGCTCTTTGTTCTTGGTCATGGTGGAGAGTTTGGAATCTGATTGATTGATTGCTTCTGTGGACAGGTGTCTTTTATACAGGTAACGAGCTGAGATTTGGAGCTCTCCCTTTAAGAGAGTGCTCCTAATCTCAACTCGTTACCTGTATAAAAGACACCTGGGCCAAACAAATACTTATTTCACTCATCTCATTGACATGCAAATCAATTTATAACTTTTTTGACATGTGTTTTTCTGGATTTTGTTTTTGTTATCCAGTCTCTCACTGTTAAAATACACCTACCATTAAAATTATAGACTGATCTTTTCTTTGTCAGTGGGCAAATGTTCAAAATCAGCGGGGGATCAAATACTTATTTCCCTCACTGTCATTTGAGAATGCTTTTAATACTCTGGCTTGGTGTCTGAGTTCTTGTTTTAAAATACTGATACTTTTTTTCCTCACTATATCTAAATGAGAAGGGGATATCCATGAACTACATCTGAGTGCTCATATTCCAAAGTTTAGGTGGAACAATCCCCATCTAGGATATATTTATCCCAATGGTGTAATAAAAAAAGTATACTAGATAATGGAGGTAACTACAAGATCCAGAATTTTGCATAGGAAAATATAAAACCTATATGAAGAAAATTAATTTCCACTGTTAAAATAGATAATTGTGTTTCAAAATGAAAACTAGCTTTTTCTACATCTATATAAGTAGGTATTGTTCTTAGATTTACATAATTTAAGTGTGTGAACAATTGATGGTTCAATTCATGCTCATATGATTTGAATACAACATAATAAAGTTGTGAAAAAAAACTGGCACATTTTATGTACAAATAAGCTTTTGCAAAGAACACAAATTACCTCACAATGAGCATTTCCAATTTGGAACTATTGCTGGTCTAAGACAAAAACCAGACAATAAACAGCTGCACGTGTGAACTTGCTCTTTGCTCAGGCACCTAAGATTAGCAATCATCTCAGCATGGCCATAAGGTTTTGCATGTTTATTTAGTTATGTGATATTTACACAGTCACCCTTTACTCTCTGTGTAATGTTCTTTACAACAACTCTCTTACCATGCATAAAAGTAATGGGATGAAATGCTGAATAAAAGATGTTCCTAATTTTTATTTTTATGGCATGATAAGTACACTGTGAAAAATCTGCACATAGTAGGGATAAATAAATATAATGTGAAAAAATATATATTTAAAAAACAGTGAATAAATTAAAACACTTCAAAGCTTACACTCAAAATCTCAAGATGCAAAAAGCAGTCAAAATTGAAAAGATCTTCCAGCTCAACTATTCTCCACTATTGAATGTTTACTGACCAAAATTCAAAGTAAGAAAAATCAGTTTTCCAAATGAAGCTAAATATATGTGTTAATTTAGCTAAAGAGCCAAAACATATTTCAATTGTATACAGCAAATGTCTGTTTTGTCCCCACTCCTTGCCCCTCCTAGCTGTTAATTCCATCAAATAACCGTGTCTAACTCTATTCTTTAGGTCCAGTTCAACAAAGCAACAGAAACAAAGCCACTTAATTTCCACTAAGCAATACACACCCTCCCGTTCACCGTGGTTCCTTCTAACTTTCTAGAATGCTCACAGTCGATCACCCCACTCATTCCATTCACGTTACCACTTACTGCAATTATACTATTAATTGTCTCTGCCATCACCTCCAAATTCCTCTTATCTCATCTCCCCATTTTAACCTTTAGATTGTAAGCTCACAGGCTATCTAGCAAGGTACGCTGTATAAAAGATCTTCAGAGGATAGATCTCTGCTCACGGGCAAGGCAATCTTTACCTTTTGTATTGATCTGTTCATATTGTATTTTCTTTTTCTCAATCGTACAGCACTGTAGAATATGGTGGCGCTTTATAAATGCCAGTAATAAAAGTAATAATAATAAAGAATAATAAATTAACTGATTTGAGCTTTCAGCTTTGGTTCCATCCTATAGTTGTGGAATTTGTCTACGTGTATTTGTAAAGTGATGACATATTCCACAGTGCTGTGAAGTCAGTCTTTTAAAACAAGAACTCAGACAACACCGTGCCAGAGTATAAAAGACATTCTCAACTGACGGTGTTAAGACATGAGTCTAGCTTTCTATTTTCTATAATTTAGACAATGACAAGTCATAACTTGTGCGTGATATTAACTTCATAAATGCATCCATTATAGGTCCAGAATTCATAGGCAGCTCGTTTCTTCTCCAAACACGCTTGGATTGTGTCGATACGGTGCCAGAACAGAGTGCTGCTATGGGTGGACGAGAAACAGCAAAGGACAATGTGAAGGTAATTTATGTAATTGAAAAGCCATTCTCCAAAGGAAATTCATGAAGTCTGTTCTTTTAATCCTGTTTGTTATATACATTTTATCATTATGTTAAACACATTCAAAATTGTTTTCAATATAGGAAAAAAAACAGAGTAAACAGTAAGGTAATAAATCACAATGACACAATGATGGACTGAGAATATTTTACAGAGTAACAAATTAGAAAATCTGTATAAAAGATATATATAAAGTTTGTTTTTTGTTTTGTTGTGTTGTGGGTTTTTTTTATTGTAAAAATGTAAATCTGTCTTGTGCCAGAAGAGTGCATACTATATTGCATAGCTCTTTGACCTGTTTTATATGAAATAGCATATGCAATGTGTATATAACCTGTGCAATGTGTCTCTTACATTTTACTGCTTTAAGAAACTCTGTATTTTATTTATAAAAAAGTAGGTAATGACAGACAGAAAAAAGGCTGATTTCAAAGCTACAGTCTGATTAGCTTTATTGTTTGTTTTTGATCCAATCAGACAGGGCCACCCCTAACTCAGCTCAGGGTCTGGGCCCCGTGGGGCCCGCCTCCAATCCCGCCCACAGGGTCCACCTCCAAATCCTGCCCACAGGGTCCGCCTCCAAATCCCTCCCACAGGAATACACACACACACTGATACAAAAAGACACAGATAAACAGATACATACTAACAGACACACATAATGAAACAGACATACACGCATATAGACATACATACTGACACACACATATACAGACACATAGGCATACATAGTGACAGACAGACACATACTAACATACATACAGACACACATGCATGAGGACATACAGACACATACATGCATACACACTGACATACATACAGACACCGACATACATACACACATACATACATACATACATACACACAGACATACATTCATAATGACCTACAGACATACATACATATATATACAGACATACTGACAGACATACAGACACTGACATCCATCCACACACATTCATAATGGCATACAGACATACATGCATACATTCAGACTGACATACATGCATATATACAGACATACTGACAGACATACATACATACATACATACAGACATCCAGACATATATACATACATACAGACAGACATGCATACAGACATACATTCATACATAATAACATACATACAGACATACAGACATGCATACATATATACATAATAACATACATACAGACATGCATACTGACAGACATACAGACATATATACATACATACAGACATGCATACATATATACTGTGATAAGGTGAATGGGGTGGTCTGTGAGGGAGTTTATATTTCGACTGAATTGTTCAGAGAGGCATATGATCTTTAACCCCAGGGGGAGTCTGTGTGTATATAACCTAAATGAATATTTAGTTATGGGCCCCTGGGGTGGAGCATTTGGAGAGCAGGGTGGGCCAGTGCTCCACTCCGCATTATAGTGGTTTTCTTGGGAGACATAGATCCAGGCCAGGGTTTTTGGACTGTCTCCAACCCACTGCTCAGCTGCAGGTGATCAGCTGCAGCAGTAGGAATAAACCCCTCCCTGCTGGGCAGGTAGAAGGAGAGATAATTTTTTGTTTCTTTCTAGAAGGAATGGAAGCCACATGCTAACTGAGTGTGGAGTGCAGAGATCTGACAAAGGCACTAGGCTGGTGAAACCAATTATTGTTCTGTTATAGTTTAAACCCTTGAGAGATAGGGAACTTGATGTTAGTAAGTGCTCAGACCGAGCTAGGTGTTTGTTTATAGGGATTTGTGTTACTGTTTTTTTTTCATTTGCTGCTGTATCTGTGGTGGAGTTTAACAATAAAGTGCCTGGAATTAAGTTGCCTTAAAAGACTGTGCATGTTTGTGCACAAGAGGACCGTGCTACCTGCAGACAAGGATCACAATACATACATACATACAGACAGACATTCATACATAAATAACATACAGACATACATTCATACATAAATAACATACATACATACATGCATGCATGCATGCAATCATATATACACACACACACACACACAGCTTATTTTCAAGCCACCCTCCTGTTTCCTACCTTTTCTTTGCAGGAGGGTGGCTGGGGCTGATAGGATTCGGCACGGCTCTCCCTCACTGCCGGGCGCGCGCTCCTCCCGCGCGGAGTGAGCTGGGAGGAAGTGACCACATCGTCCCAGCAGCACTTGCGGTGGCTGCGTTTTTTTTTTTTTTTTTTAAAGGGGCCTGGTCGCGCTATACCACGGCCACAGCGCTGACTGGGCCCCTAAAGATATAGTGCCCATCGGGTGGCTGTAATTGCGTGGGCCACCCTATAGGCCACCCTATAGGCCCCATCAGTGTGCGGGCCCATATGAAATTCAAAGCATGATCACTGAGTGGCAAATTGACAGATGAGAACAACCTAATCTTTGCAGTTAAACTTAAGTTTATTTTTAGTAAACACAGACATGTACCATTAACTTTCACAAACTGTGTGTTTCTATACATTTCTTCTTTTATATAAACTGAACTGGAGGTGAAAAGTTACTGTCTCTTTAAAATTAAAAATCTCTGCAATCTTTTGTGAAAATACTGCATGAAGGTACTGATTTGTGGCATTTTACGGATTTAAATCTTATTTCCTTTGCCTTTTCATCTGTTCAGGAGCTAAACTGCCAGTCTGTTGGTTTATTCAGTAATTTCAGAGACCGCCAGTACTGGCAAAGCAGGAAAATATAGACAGATGTTTTAAATGAACAAAAGTAAGCACAAGAAATACCACATCATAAATTTGAATCTGGGGATATAGCATTCATAATAACAAAACTATATGAAAAACTGTAAAGAATGTAAAAGCATACATAACAACTTATGGTTATGTTTAAAGCTAATTAAAAATAATAAGAAGGATCAAGCGTGCAAATTTCCTATTAAATTAGGGCTGTGCCATTTATTCTAATTGCAATCTCCCATAGGTGATGTCACTGTAGTTGAATTCAAAAGAGTCCACTTTTTATCTGTCTCAATCCATGCACATTCCGCGTATATACTCTTGCTAAATTCTTCTGGATATACAGTTTTGAAAGTTTGTGCCCTTCACTTTTTTTTCATTTGTTGGCACAGCGTCAAAAGAGGAACAATGTTATTATTATAACAACCTCTGTTTATATATAAAGGAATTATTATTGCACATGATTACAAGCCCTCTGAGTGCATTTCTCCAGGAATATTATATATATATTATTATATGATATACAGGTGATACCTGAAAAATTTGAATATCGTGCAAAATGTCATTTATTTCAGTAATGCAACATAAAAGGGGAAACTAATATATGAGACGCATTACATGCAAAGCAAGATAGTTCAAGCCTTGATTTGTCATAAGTGCGATGATTATGGCTTACAGCTCATGAAAACCCCAAATCCACAATCTCAGTAAACTAGAATATTACATGCAATCAATAAAACAAGAAGTGTACATAGAACAATATCGGACCTCTGAAAAGTATAAGCATGCATATGGACTCAGTACTTGGTTTGGGCTCTTTTGCAGCAATTACTGCCTCAATGCAGTAATAGCATGGACGCTATCAGCCTGTGGCACTGCTGAGGTGTTATGGGAAATCAGGATGCTTCAATAGCGGCCTTCAGCTCTTCTGCATTGCTCGGTCTCATGTCTCTCATCTTTCTCTTGGCAATGCTCCATAGAATCTCTATTGAGTTCAGGTCAGGCGAGTTTGCTGGCCAATCAAGCACAGTAATCCACGCTCATTGAACCAGGCTTTGGTGCTTTTTGCAATGTGGGCAGGTGCCAAGTCCTGCTGGAAAATGAAGTCAGCATCCCCATAAAGCTTGTCTGCGGAAGGAAGCATGAAGTCCTCCAAAATCTCCTGGTAGACGGCTGTGTTGACCTTGGACTTAATGAAGCACAGTGGACCAACACCAGCAGTTGACATGGCTCCCCAAATCAACACAGACTGTGGAAACTTCACACTGGACTTCAAGCATCTTGCAGTGTGTGCCTCTCCATTCTTCCACCAGACTCTGAGTCCTTGGTTTCCAAATGAGATGCAAAAGTTGCTCTCATCAGAAAAGAGGACTTTGGAACACTGCGCAACAAGACCAGGTCTGTTTTTCTTTAGCCCAGGTAAGACGCTTCTGATGTTGTTTGTTGTTCAGGAGCGGCTTGACAAGAGGAATACGACATCTGAAGCCCATGTCCAGGATCCGTCTGTGTGTGGTGGCTCTTGATGCACTGACTCTAGCCTCAGTCCATTCCTTGTGAAAGTCCCCTACACTTTTGAATGGCCTTTTCCTGACAACCCTCTCCAGGCTGCGGTCATCCCTGCTGCTTGTGCACCTTTTTCTTCCACACTTTTCCCTTCCACATAACTTTCTATTAATGTGCTTTAATTAAGCCGTTTTGTGTATACATCCTGTTCCAAATTATTATGCAAATTCTATTTGTGTCACAAAGATTAAATATTTTTTTTTCAGTTTAACTCATGGATGGCATTGTGTCTCAGGGCTCTTTTGATCACTGAAAACAATCTCGGACACCTGTGATAATTAGATTGCCAGGTGAGCCCAATTTAAGGAAAAACTACTAAAGGAGGGTGTTCCACATGTTTAAGCAGAGCACCATTTTCATGCAACATGGGGAAGAAAAAGGCTATCTCTGCTCCCGAAAAGAGTGAAATAGTTCAATGCCTTGGACGAGGTATGAAAACATTAGATATTTCACAAAAACTTAAGCGTGATCATCACACTATTAAGAGATTTGTAGCTGATTCAGAGCACAGACGGGTTCGTGCAGATAAAGGCACATTGAGGAAGATTTCTGCCAGATCCATGCATCAGATCAAGAGAGCAGCTGCTAAAATACCATTACATAGCAGCAAACAGATATTTGAAGCTGCTGGTGTCTCTGGAGTCCCACAGACATCAAGGTGTAGAGTCCTCCAGAGTCTTGCAACTGTGCATAAACCTTCTATTCGGCCACCACTAACCAATGCTCACAAGCAGAAACAGCTGCATTGGGCAGAAAAATACATGAAGACTCATTTTAAAAAAGTCCTGTTCACTGATGAGTGCCGTGCAATCCTGGATGGTCCAGATGGATGGAGTAGTGGATGGTTGGTGGATGGCCACCCTGTTCCAACAAGGCTGCGACGTCAGAAAGGTGGTGGTGGAGTCATGTTTTGGGCTGGAATCATGGGAAGAGAGCTGGTATGCCCCTTTAAGGTCTCCGAAGGTGTAAAGATGACCTCTGCAAAGTATGTGGAGTTTCTGACTGACCACTTTCTTCCCTGGTACAGAAGGAAGAACTATGCTTTCCGTAATAAAAGCATCTTCATGCATGACAATGCACCATCTCACGATCCAAAGAATACCTCTGCATCAATGGCTGCTATGGGGATAAAAGGAGAGAAAGTCATGGTGTGGCCTCCATCCTCCCCTGACCTCAATCCTATTGAGAACCTTTGGAGTATACTCAAGCAAAAGATCTATGAGGGTGGGAGGCAGTTTACATCCAAACAGCAGCTCTGGGAGGCTATTCTGACATCTTGCAAACAAATTCAAGCAGAAACTGTCCAAAAACTCACAAGTTCAATGGATGCAAGACTTGTGAAGCTGCTTTCAAATAAGGGGTCCTATGTTAAAATGTAACGTGAACTGTTAAAATGTTTAAGAAGTTAAAATGTTGTTATAAGTTTGATTGCAATAGCTTTTGATTTCAGTAAATATAATGCAAATTTTCAGTTCTTTACAACCTATAAAGTGTTTTGAAACTTACTGTGCATAATAATTTGGAACAGTGCATTGTAAGTTTTTTATGTTTTAAAAAAAAATACTGTTATCATTAGGAGGTTTGTTCAATAAAATTTGAATTGTACTCTTAATAGTTGATAACATGAGAATTATGCTGACTGTTATTTACATCAATTATTTAGGTAACTGAACAAAATATAATTTGCATAATAATTTGGAACAGGGTATAGATCATGCTCCTTAATTCTCACTGTTCAATTCACAGCCATTTAGGAGTTAAGTTAATTTTGTTTCTGTTTTTGTAGCCCTAGCCACACCTCCCCTGGCTGTAACTGAAACAGCCTGCATAAAAATAAGATGTTAAATTATTTCAGAAGTTTTTATCTCCTGCTCTATAAATATAACTTTAATCAGACACAGGAGGCTCCTGCAAGGTCTAGCAAGCTATTAACAGTGCATGAGATCAGAAATTCTGAATTAAAAAGACTGTATAATAAAGGAAGCATAAACATTAGATTACTCTTTACAGGAAGTGATTAGGAAGGCTGTGCAAGTCACATGCATGGAGGTGTGACTAGAACTGCATAAACAAAGTGATTTAATTACTAAATGGCAGAGAATTGACTATAGTGCCTGTGACGAACTGAACCTCATCACGGGTGCTTGGAGGGGCCTGCTGGCCAGCCTCTCACCAAAAGACTATGGGCTCTTTAAAAAAACTATGTGAACAGACTTGGTTCGTGGGATTTTATATTTGGTTCAGGAACCGAACAGCCGCACGAACTGGACACCACCCTGGAGCTTTTTAAGCCTAATTGCTGCTTTGTAGCAATTTCCACCGCAGTGTTCTGAGTGTTCGTCTGGGTGGCCGCAACTCCTACAGATGACCACGAGGTGGCGGCCATCTTGTTCTATAAAAACAGGCAGCGGTGTTTGGTTGTCGAGTTCAAGGAACTATTTTTGGACACTGAAACTCCCAAACACTGCTGGACTTCCATGATCGCCCGTGTTTGGTTTTATAGCACTTAGGAAGACACTGTTCAGTGGAAACGTTCCCACGAACAAGGGAACAAGCTCCAGGGTAAGACTCTTGACTATGTTCGGTAGTTAGTTTGTTTTTAAACTCCCGAACTAAATGGGACCGCAAACCCTGATTCTCTGGAACTGTTTTGGGCATGGGACCATGCGTGCAGTTAGTCAAATTATGACTTCCAGGAAATTCCTGAGCCCCTGAACCGATCTGGGTGATTTGTGGATATGTTGGTCACCCAGATCGGGTCTATCAGGGGATGTAACATTTGTGGGGATTAAAGCTATTTTAGGGGTTTTGTAAAAATGTATGTTTTCTGTGCCTGGAGATAGTTGGTTTAATACAGTGCTAACTCAATTGTCTCCCAGACACAGGGGAGGGATTGACCTATTTTGTATGGGAGTGTCCTGAACCTGAGCCAAAGTAATCGTGTGTATGTTTTTACTGTAGTCTACTCTCAGGTCCAGGGGGGGAGTGTCCCTTGCATGGGGACCTGCATATAAGGCCAGTTGTGGCTGCCATTAAAGAGATGTGTTTTACCCTATATAAAGTCTAGGCTCATGTTTGGGGGGATAGGAGAACTCTATTCACACTGGGGATTGCTATACTCTTATACTCCCTTGGATTATAATCACTAGGTCTTTTAAGAGCTACACTGCTATACCTACTATACTCTCTTGGAGGAGAGGTCTTCTCACTGGGAGCTGGATCTAGGAGTTTGGTCCAGGGTGAGAAGGGACGGCGAGACCCCAGCCAAGCTTCGGTGGCTAAGGGGCTATGGTGCTTATGGTGTCCGGTGCGGTGCTTATGGTGCTCGGTGACAGCTAGGAAGCAGCGATTGACAGAGGTACCCAGTCAGGGTGCCAGGCGGTCCATCACATTGGTGGTAGCAGTGGGATGGCTTCTTTAGGAGTATAGAAGCATCCTGGAGACACCGGTATCGTATGGATTTATAATTGAGGGAAATGCTAGCATTTGTACAGCGCCCCTGGTTGCGGAGGAACTCAGCGAGATGAAGCGAGCTAGTCCCCGGGCAGCGTCCCCATAGGAGAAGGAGTTCCAGGGAAGACTTCAAGGTGTACCAGCACAGGAGTATGGCCCTGTTTCAGCCGATGAGCTGGTATGGAAAGATCTGGTACGGCGAGAGCTCTGGCACGAGGCCCTGGAGCAGTCTCAAGCTCAAGGGGGAGAGAGCCTTCCCAGTTCAGAATGGTGCATGCAGAAGCAAACACTGCTGAGGCTGCCTTTACTGGAGTTTCTTCCCCGGGAAGAGTGGATTATAGAATTCCAGTGACTAATGAAGAAGGAACTATGGCTGGACGAGGCATACTGGGCACTATGGTTGTACTCTGTCCAAATGTCCAAATGTGCCCATGGAGGATGGAGAACAAAAGACCAGAGGGGGATGACTACTATGGCCCTGGTCTACTACGGGAGGCCATGGAGGAGGACAGTGATTTTGGCAGCATGGAGGAGTCTAGGTATTGGGACATTCTGGAATACCATATGGAGTGGTCATGATGCTTAATGTAAGCACTATGACTAGTTTAATTTCTGACTTTTGTGTAACTGTAAAGAAATATTCTTGTCTATCTTGTTTTTATTGTCCTTCCTTGTAATTCTAAAATAATGGTCTTCTGCCCAGCTTGACTACAGCTCCAACAAACTGCTTCCTATAACTTACCAGAACACGATACCAAACATATGACCTCTGTTCCAGAATTGCTCAGAAAATGACCTCCACACACATTTCCTATCACAAACATATGCATGCCTTGGCTATCGTCCCTTTCCTTGTACCATCTACTCAGTCACATTTCTTCACACACCACAAACGTTAACAGATTCCATAATTCCAGAAACCTGATCCTGTATTGCTTTTTACATTAAACACGGAAAATGTGATTGTTTTTAGAACTACCAGGTCCACATAGAACAAATAATGACACATTTGTTTCCTTAAACACAATAAACAAACTTATTCAGCACATAAATTTGTACAAACAAAATCTTGTAAATTGTTTTCTCAGCCAATAATCTGTAGGTTTACCGTAGATAAGAAACATATGTAACTTTAAGTTTGAAATTCCAGATGTCAATTTTGCCTCATTTTTATCCATCCCCACCTCGCCAAAAATGTTTGGGTTGCCCATTATAACATAAAGTACCCTGTATAAATACACACTTGCGGGTTTATCCATGCGCATACTAAAGGCTAACAGAGTTATTCATAAAAGTGAGATCTGAAAGTGAATTCAAAGGGCATTTTAAATTTAAGGCCAAATAGCCAAATTGTAAACATTCTTAAAGTCTGCAATGCTTCCAGTTTGGATACATTGACCTTAAATCTGAAATTCAATTTCAATTCATCTTGAAATCTTACTTTAGTGAATATGACTGTAAGATTACAAATGGAATGGGATGTATCAAATTTCTACTACTTTTTTTTTTTTAGATTTTGTTTTTAGATTTTTTTTTTTTTTTTACATATTTCCTGAGTATTCTTTAATTATTGAGAAACATTCCAGCAAACTGTGCTTGAATGTTGGAGAAAAGTATTGCACTGGTGACATGTGACAACAGTAGAGGCTGAAAAGGGAGAACATTGTTTCAGCCTCTATTCATGCTGGATGAAACACCAACTCACCAGTCAGCCACACATAATGCAAATGAATTAAGGACACTCGCTGTTCCCTAGTAGATTTTGACATATATTATATACATAGTATAAATATTATATTATAATTTGCATTTTGCAGTACACTGATAGGTGCATTTTCCCAGCAGTTGGTTCACAGATCAAGTGAGAAAATGTAACCAATAGAAGGAAAAAGTGGAAAGTAGAGCATAAGTACTAAATATATATTATTTGTATGTATAATTAGGATCCTGAGGAAATTCCCGAACCGGGACTGAAACGTTGACCGATTTCCACACAACACAGCAATGTGAATTTTTCCAAGATGGAACAATAAAGAAAAACTTTTTTTACTTTTAAAGACCATGAGCGCTGCCACAGCACATTTGTATTATATATACAATAAAATATAAATATAATTGTATTAATTTACTGCACCTCTTTTTTCCCCTCTGTTGGTCACTTCTCACTTGATCTGTCCCCCAGTCATCAATCATCTTTTTTCCATCACTCATCTCTTTTTACCACAGGCAGAACTACACATACCAAATGAAACAAACATGTTCAGCCATCATTCTAATTGTTTGCTCAGTTATATATCCGTATATAGCATTCAGCCAAACTTGTGACCCAAATTCAGCCGAATAACAATTCAGCCAAGTTGGAAAGCACAATTCTATTATTAACTCTTGAAGTTCCTCCAAGAAAATGTCATGCTCTTAAGGTGCAAATTAACAGTGTTACCTGCAATCAAGAAGTCATAAAATGTTGACAGTGTCAATTGTTGCAAGAATGTTTTTATGTAGTGTCAGTTCATTGTCATATTTACCTTTCGTGTTAGGTTTTTATGTTTCAGAAGATATTATGTATACTTTTTTGCTTATGTCAGGTTCAAGACTGGTCCTTTTGAGGAGGGGCAGGTGGTTACAGGACTTCCAGTTTTATGCGGGGTATGTGGGATATGTTCGAAAACCTGGATGAAAATGTATAATGCAATATATTTATGTACTGGTATTTCTGATCTCTTTGTAACCAGGTCAAACAATCTTGTTAAATTCAGACAAAACATGATATCTCATGACATATATTTCATACATAATACCCCAAAAACCAAAATAACATCTATCATTCTTCCAAACTATATTTAAATGACTGTTCATAGAACTTACAACTTATATTGTAAGTGTGATGTTCTTTGTCAAGCTCTCTCTGATTGCTTATCTCATACGTTCTAGTAATAAATATCACTGGACTTCACAGAACATGGATTAAAGTCATAAATTCCTCAATACTATAAACAAGAAAATAAAACCTACCTTAATTGTCACACCATTTCAGGGTACTTTCCAGACACCACTATGATTTAACTCATTGCTTCCCAGATAAAGTTCAAGTCATAGGCTTTAGTTAAAGGCAGTTAAATTAATCCTTTCCATGCCTCCTCTATTGGGTAACCATTCCAAGCATCCACTACGCACATCACATTAGTTAACCATATTTTGACAATAAACAATGAATAATGGACAATGAATCATGCCTACTTGACATTACAGTGAGGATTAATCTTTGCTTTGTGTCTTTTTTTCCCCAGCTGTCTGTGAAGAGGCTTGTAAGCATGGGGAATGCACGGGACCAAACAAATGCAAATGTTTACCTGGATTCACCGGCAAGACCTGCAACCAAGGTACATTGCACGGTTAGCCTCATAGTGGAGTGTCATACCACATTATTTCTATATTACTAATACTACTACTGACAAAACTAAACGTTCCACCAAAATCGTCACTTATTGACAAAAGCCACTTATTGTCAACTACGCAATCTGCACTATACGGACTTCAAACCCATATTAGTTCAGTGTCTTAGCAAGGGCTTGCACAATGGGTTCCTTATGTCAACTCACTGATTGACATTTATTATTTTAAAGTTCCATATGGTCTTGATCACGAACCCTGTATTTCATTCCCATGCCAAATCTGCACACATGTTTAACTTAACACAAACCATATCCTCTTCTGTTTATTAGAAAATGTTTTACTTTTAAGTAGTAACTGTTCAAACTCTCACATCTTCGTGAGTGTCTGTGGTGCTTTTTTTCACACCAGTAAACAATATTGAATGTTTAAAGGGGTGAAACTTGCAATGAGAATAAGTAAAATATGCTTCTTTCCTTAGCATGAAGTGAGTAGTGTGCACTGCCCTCTGGGAATCATCTTTTATGATAGCCTAGGGATACATGGAACCATTGGGCATTAAAAGACCTGTATTGAATGTTTTGTTGTGTCTTAGCAGAAAGCATTTGATGTAAATCTAAAAAGAAGAAAGGGGCATAAGCTATCAGAATGTCTCAATGACAGTGATTGTTTTAAGTGTAAGTGGTGTCTGAAAAGAATAAAAGTTCACCTATATACCTATATAGTGAAAATGCTCACAAATGCAAGTTGTTCATTTGCACATTATTTTGACCATTTTGGTTTTATTATTATGTCTTCTTCCCCTCTAGAAATGTGTATTGTGAAATCTTTGTTCTGGTTCATTTTGGAGCTATTTGTAATTTTTCGAGTTTTGGAATTGTCAGAAATGCAGAAAATATTGATTCGGACAACCCAAATTTATATTCGGAAATGTGTTTATTTTCTAATTTTGGTTGGGAAATTTTTTAAATTTTCAAACTTGGAAAGACATTATTACTAGTGATGTCCCGAACGGTTTGCCAAACGGTTCGCCGAACGGTTCTCCACGGACGGCGAACATAAACATAAACTTTGACCCTGTACCTCACAGTCAGCAGACACATTCCAGCCAATCAGCAGCAGACCCTCCCTCCCAGATCCTCCCACCTCCTGGACAGCATACATTTTACATTCATTGTGAAGCTGCATTCTTAGTGAGCTGTCCAGGAGGTGTGAGGGTCTGGGAGGGAGGATCTGCTGCTGATTGGCTGGAATGTGTCTGCTGACTGTGAGGTACAGGGTCAAAGTTTATGTTTATGTTCGCCGTCCGTGGCGAACCGTTCGGGACATCACTAATTATTACCTATAGGCAATGAATGAAGGTGATAGTCACAAAGTTACCAAGGAAAGTACCAAATTAGGGAGTATTCTACTAAACAGCTGAAAGATCAAATTAAGAATAAACATCTGTTTAGTAGATAACTTTCTTTCATTTGTTATCCTTTTTTGGCTTGTTATATTTAAGGATACCAAATTAGGGAGCGATCTGCGTCCTAATTCGGTATGCTATAAATATGGCAATCCCACATATGGGTTGATGTGTTTATTAGATAGCGCCACAATAATGTATCTTCAAAAATGGCAATCTTAGTTAGCTCCCTAATATTGTATTCTTAAAAAATGGCAAAAACAGCTGTAACTCCAAAATTAAGCTGTTGAACATATTCCCCTTTTTTTTTTTTTTTCATTTTATACTTCCTCTAGAATAGATTGTAAGCTTTTTCAACCATGGTCCTCCATACATTCTCTTTTTTTGTTAATTCTTGGTAGTTTGAATTCT
>OW240912.1:248884889-248895160 GCA_933207985.1 Pelobates cultripes | reverse complement strand
TTTTTTATTTTATTTTTTGCATTTCTAACAGTTTGAATAAATATGTAAGTTTAACTCTTTCAGTGCTATGTTGGTGTGCAGTATATCGCAGCTCCTACGTGGGACACAAAGGGTGCTATTTACATAAAAAAATGAAAGAGAACAATTTGTCACATTCGAGGTGGTCCATCGGAGATTTGAGATGATGCAATATAAGCTGAGACATACATAGAAGGTTCTTTATGTAGTTGTGTTTTTTATATATTTTAAACCCTGACGTTAAACCTCTGAGGAAATCTGAAGGCCCAGCATAGGAAAAATTATTACTCATCACATCTATAATTAAAAGAATAATCTGTTATTCTGACCATGGATTACTTTACTTGGGATTGGGCAGTATTTAAAGACTAAAAAATGTGTTTGCTCAGACATCATGTTAATGTTTTTTCCTGTATAGCATGGAAAAATTGTATTCAAACCTCTTGAGAATTCAGTGCTAGTTTGCGAGTCCCCAGAGGTCAGCCACGTGTATTAATTTGGAGAGAGAAACCGCAGTTATCGGATGTTTGCGGTAAATGTATTCAGTATGCTCATATAGTTTGGAGCAGACAGAGAGACTTCACAAACTGGGAAGCTTGAACTAAGCACGTACTTGGCTAACTTCATCTAAAATTTCAGTTTTTTAGAGTCACTATATCTGCTCCTTGCTAAGAATGCTGCATGAAATAAAATAGTGGTCCTGGCACTCAAGGTAATAGCCAAAAAAGCAGCTTTATTGGAGCAAAAAGAGCAACGTTTCGACCCAGCAGGTGTTTGCCAAGCTTGACAAAGACCCACTGGGTCGAAACGTTGCTGTTTTTGCTCCAATAATGTGTTTTTTTTGGCTATTACCTTGAGTGCTTGGACCACTATTTTATTTCATATATCTAAAGTGGGGTTTGGTCAATCACCGGATCTGGTGTACCTTGGCTGCCTGGTGAGTGTGGTTTCCTCTACCTACCTACTAAGAATGCGGCATACATTTACCCCAAATTAACTAGGGTCAGAGTAAAAAGCAGCTTTTCTGGTTCTATGGCATGGGCATTCTTACCATCTCCAGCCATCACCAATCCACACTCAGATTATGTTTCCCTGTTTAATGCAAGCTCTGATATTGACACTAAAGTGAACATTCAAAGTGAATTTCAAATTCAAGACAAAAATAGCTGAAATGGAAATTTGAAATCTAATTCAAATATGATTCCAGTTTGTCTACTTTGGCCTTAAATTTGAAATTCACATTCATTTCTTCCTTTGGTGAATAACCTTGTCAGTGTATCATGGCCAGAGATCAGCATTCCTAATGCAACTTGGGCTCATTGGTGTTCCCACGATAAAAGATCACTGCCACCTAGATTCCACTTGGATTTGAACATTTGCAAATATACCCATAGTGGGTAATGAATCATCTCCTAGACCACATTAGTTATTAGTTCATAGCGTGGCCATTATCCCTGGCATAGATGATGCAACAGCTTCAGCAACAGTGCCTGCCATAGATATATAGGGTTAAAGGAACATTCCAAACATTAAAAACAAATCCACTTTTTAATGTTAGTGTTAATGTTAGCGTTACTTTTCTGCTGTTCACCTAAGCTATCCTTCCCAAAATAATTGGATTTTTCATCACATAGCCTCATTGTTACAGAGACCTAGAGCAAATGGAGATATGAAAATTAAAAATGGAGAAAACTCAACATTTCTACAAGGTAGATAATAATATACATTAACTTTGTACATCTTAAAAAAAAAAAAAAACATTTAATTACCTGTCATTCCCTTCCAAAAGGTAAAACTGTGTGCCCAGAATTCAAATAGCTTTCTTCCTGTGGTTTGTTTTTAGTAGTACAGTCAGTGTCTGTATAACCATATTTAATATATGCATATATAATGTAGGTGGAATTGCCACAAGTCCAGTAACTCCTTCCAAATTCAGAAACAATAAACACTGACCTTGTACTTATTTGCCTAAAATGGCTGCCAAGCTTAAAATGGTGGAAGATGTAATGGGAGGGGATCCTCTGAAGCTGTTCCCAAAACTGCCTGCTTTTGTTTTCATGAACACACTTACCTTTATAACCTTTATTTATTAGATGGTCGAGTACCCTCTACATATCTGGCATGGTTTTATAAATTTATAAAGAACTAATACAGAAGAAAAAAATCAGCTTTTTTTAAGTGTGGTTTTGTTATTCTTCATTGTGTTACCTAATGGTAACTTGTGTATACCACGCACAAATTTCTAAACTTTAACAACGAAGGTCTTGTACAATGTTTCAAAATTTCCTGTATATTTTGCTTATGTCTTGGTAAAAATTCAGGTTGTCAATATGGAACGCTCCCACATGATAAGTTAAAGGAACAATAAAAATGTTAGAAATACAAAGTTGTCAAAGTGTCTTTCTGTCCTAACCCCCTTGCACCCTGTCAACTAAAGGGTTGAAAAACCTTTAAAACACTTACCTGATTCCAGCGCTGAAATCCCTCGGAGCTGGCTTCGGCTAACGCATTAAGACTTCCCCATAGGAAAGCATAGAATCAATGCTGTCATATGGGGGATTTGAAGACGCTGGACGTCCTCATGCACAGTTAAACTACATGAAACAGCAGGAAGCGCCTTTAGTGGCTGTCTGGTAGACTGCCTCTAGACACAGTTTTAAAGGACCACTATAGTGCCAGGAAAACATACTTTTTTCCTGGCACTATAGTGCCTTGAGGGTGCCCCCACCATCAGGGTCCCCCTCCCGCCGGGCTCTAGGGAGAGGAAGGGGTTTAACTTACCTCTTTCTCCAGCGCCGGGCGGGGAGCTCTCCTCCTCCTCTCTGCCTCCTCCTCCTCAGCTGAATACGCATGCGCGTCAAGAGCCGCGCGCGCATTCAGCCAGTCTCATGGGAAAGCATTCACAATGCTTTCCTATGGACGCTGGCATCTTCTCACTGTAAAAATCACAGTGAGAAGCACGCAAGCGCTTCTAGCGGCTGTCAATGAGACAGCCACTAGAGGCTGGATTAACCCCAATATAAACATAGCAGTTTCTCTGAAACTGCTATGTTTATAGAAAAAAGGGTTAACCCTAGATGGACCTGGCACCCAGATCACTTCAATGTAAACTACGAGATGTGATCTGAGTGCCTACAGTGTCCCTTTAGATGAATGTACATGCTGTGTTCTAACTTCCGAAACAGGTCGAGAGGATCATATTTCCTTTATCTATATGGTTCAGTACATTCAATATCACATCCATTAAAATGGGAGCTGTTGAAAAAAAAAGCAGTGATTTTCGGTAAGGCATATTTTCCTGTACTATTAAATGTTCAGCATGCTGAAGACTTTAAATACTTTGCACAGGCAGGAAGTACGGCTATTGCTGCTAAGTGAATTACCATCAGAAGAGTTCAAAGTGATTTCAAAACGAAATGGGCAGCTGTGCAGCATTGCTTTTATTAAAGCACAAAGGCTCTCCAGAAGGAAAATATGTAACATGAAATACAAATAAGCTATGTAAGTATGTCTGTGTTTTTGAGACTGCATAGAAGGAATAGTACAACACCATATTAGAAACCAGACTCGTTTGGGTTCAAATACATTCCAAAAATGAAAGGTGAATTTGTCTAACAGAAATCGTACCCGGTTATTCATTAAACTGTGAAATGTTCGGAATTGACCCATGAATTATTGAGGTTAAGTTAATTTACATGTCATGCCTTGCTGTGCCAGCATGGCATGTAAAGTGCTAAATTCAAAAAAATAGAGTTATAAATATAAAAGTACAACCAACACTAAACTTTTAGTTAGCTATTCAGCTGTACAAAACTTCACATGTGACAGTCCGGCTTTGAAACAAGAGCAGACGTCCATGGTCCCAACTTTCCATACAACTTTGTTACCTTGTTTGTACCCATAAAACATGGCAAACATTCTAACACACATTTCTTGACACTTTTACCGTCATAATCTAATTTATATGTGGCATGTTTGGCCCACAACAAGGTTCAGCTCCCATGGTACTTGAATAACACCTTTGACAATAATATTCGATGATAACTTAGTTAGGTTTAAAAATTTACATGTCCCCCCCACTTTTTTCACTTACCCACCTCATAGTATTTATGCTCTCTCTTCAAACAATAGGTTGCTAAATTATTTTTCTCTACTGCTCTGTTGTTTGTTCTTTTATTCTACCTCTTTGTCCTCTGTTAACCTCAGTCTGGTTTATGTCATATAGTCCATTTGTGTTTAGACCTAGTTCTGTGTCCTGCATTATTTGTTTCTTGTTTAACTCTCAGTCTTGTAAATTATACTGTTATATTTCTAGTTCAATTGTCTGTTTTACTTATTATTTTCCTTTTTTATTGGACCCACACTATGGTTTGGCTATGGAGCTTGTTTGTTCTAACCTTGGGTTGAAAAAGCAATCTAATCTTGATGGAGAGGGAGGTTTACTTTATATAATAATTTATTTTTTGGTAATTAGGTTGCTGTTGTCAGCTAAAAAAAATATTCTACAATCATAAATTAGAAATGTATTGAATGTATGGTATTGTTGAGAAAATATGAAAAGCCCTTTAAAAAAATTTTTATTGTAGATATGTGACTAATTCAAACCTAATGCTGACGTGCGGATTTTAATTTGGTGGCAAGCACATTTTTATCCCCCGTGGTGCTCAATTATTTTCAATTAATCTACAGTTATCTGTGTACACAAAGGAAGAAGACAGAGCTTACTAGCTAATTATTATCTTCAGTTTTAAGATGCATGATTGATGCTTGTCCAAGCGACTGCCTTCTGCTTGGGGTGGAAGGTAATTGTCAACCTTAGTTACCACCAGGTCTTCCCGTGTGGTTGGTTGTGTCCTCTCTGGAGCAAAGCGTATAAGATCCAGTCAAGAGTAAGGTAACATACTTCCACACAAGTGGTTGTTTACCTGCTGGTGTTACTGGGAAGGTCATGTAGACTGCACAATAAAATCAAGCAGAGTTTATTGAGATTATAACAGTTTTTGGGTGAGGGATTAAATGAGAAAACGTCAGTTAGCATGTACGTGTTTGTGTGTAGCAGGAGACTACCAAGGAATGCGTTACCATTAAAACAAATGTGTATCTGGTCTGTTGAAACTGTGCAGCACTGCCTCAGGAAGCAGCTCCAGTAGCCATCTGAGTAGTGGCCACTGGAGGTGTGCCAAGGGGGCAATGTAAATACTACCTTTTCTCCAAGCTGCAGTTATTCTGGTGATTATAGTGACCCTCTAAGTAGTTTAGCAACTTTTTTTTCTTATTCATGTGCCAGTTTGTTAATTTAGATTACTTGAGCCCCAGCAATCTTTAGAAGTGGGCCACGCATTCTCCTGATTGTTCTGCTCAGCATGTGGTTTACATTACATCACTAACATATTAAAACTGATGATGAACCTATGTTATTATTATTATTATTATTACTGGTATTTATATAGTGCCAGCATATTCTGTAGCGCTTTACAATATTATTAAAGGGAAAGATTTAACAATAAATGAGACGATTACAAAAACTTACAGGAACAATAGGTTGAAGAGGGCCCTGCTCAAATGAGCTTACAGTCTTAGGAGGTGGGGCGTAAAACACAACAGGACTGGAGGTAGCAATCCAACAAGGTGGAGTGTAGCAGAGCTGGAAGAGAGAATAAAGTGCTGCCCTTTAGGAGAGAGCAAGGGACAGGTATGTGAGGTAGAGGGTACTCTGGGAGGCCATAAGCTTTCCTAAAGAGATGGGTTTTGAGGCACTTTTTAAAAGATTGAAGACTAGGGGAGAGTCTGATGGTGGTAGGCTGTAGGCAGGCTATTCCATAGGAAGGGAGCCGCCTGCGAGAAGTCCTGCAAGAGTGAGTTGGCTGTACGAGTGCGGGAAGCGGACAGGAGAAGGTCACGGGCAGAGCGGAGAGACCGAGAAGGGGCATCTGCGGATCAGTGAAGAGATATGGGAGGGGCTAGAATTGGCCAGTGCTGTTAGCTGTTAACCTTGTAAGTCAATGTAAGGACTGACAGAGGGATGAGGGGTGAGAGGAGAGACAGAAGAGAAAAATTAGTCTAGCTGCAGCATTCATTACAGATTGTAGCGGGGCAATACGACTTGTGGGAAGACTTATTAGGAGAGAGTTACAATAATCCATGCGAGAGATTACTAGAGCATTGACAAGCTCCTTAGTAGCATCTTGTGTAAGAAAGGGGCGGATGCGGGCTATGTTTTTAAGGTGGAATCTACAGGATTTGGTAACAGACTGGATGTGAGGCACAAATGGGAGGCCAGAATAAATTATGACGCCAAGACAGCGCGCTTGCAAGAATGGACTGATGTGGGTACCACTAACTTGAAGGGAGAGTGAGAGAGGAGGATCAGTATTAGGAGGAGGAAGGACAAGGAATTCAGTTTTAGAGAGATTGAGTTTCAGAAAGCGGGGGGACATCTAGTCAGATATGGAAGAAAGGCAAGCAGTGACAAGTTGCAGGGGGGAGGTCCAGGGAGGAAAGGTATAACTGAGTGTCATCAGTGTACAGGTGGATAAAGAGAAAATAGAAGGGGACCAAGTACAGAGCCTTGGGGGCAGTGACAGCTCTAGACTTTGTGAGGCCTTAGGCGAAACTCAAACATGACGCCCCCACTAACACCTAAAGTTAAAAATAGGGGTTGCATTGTGTGTATAAGGTGCTGTAGTTGTATTGTAGCTAGTCTGTGTATTCATCGTTCAGAGGCTTGCAGTGTCGCGGCTCCCTGTGCTGCTGCATTGTGATCTCTCTGACTGTAGTTATGGCATAATATGCAAACTAACTTAATTTGCAATAAACAAATTTAATTAGCAATTATGCCAATCGTTTATACATGACTGAGGAGTAGTGTTGGTAGGGTGGCTGGGGCAGTGGTGGTAGGGGCAGAGGGTGGCTGGGGCAGTGGTGGTGGGGTGGCTGGGGCAGTGGTGGTAGGGTGGCTGGGGCAGAAGGTGGCTGGGACAGTGGTGGTAGGGTGGCTGGGGCAGAGGGTGGCTGGGGAAGTGGTGATAGGGTCAGAGGGTGGCTGGGGAACAGGGTGGCTGAGGCAGAGTGTGGCTGGGGCAGTGGTGGTAGGGTGGCTGGGGCAGTGGGTGGCTGGGGCAGTGGTGGTGGGGTGGCTGGGGCAGAGGGTGGTAGGAGGGCATGGCATAAATACCTTGTGATAAATTTATTCCCTGGTGGTCCAGTGGGCGGCCAGGCTGTAGCCCTGGTGGTCCGGTGGGCTCCCTTTACGGTCTGCAGCTCTGCCAGGTGCAGAGCTGCAGACCACGTGGGAAGTGGTAACCCGCAGCAACGCTCTGATTGGGTGAGATCGAGAGACCCCCTCAGTCTGCAGCTCTGCGCTCAGCTGAGCTGCAGACAGGCTGGCTCTCTCCAGGGCAGGCATAGGAGGGGCCTCGCACCCGGCGGCATCAAGGGCTGACCGAGGACCCGATCTGTCACACTGCCCTAAGGCGATTTAGGTGGCCGCGAGGCCCCCATCAGCGCGAGGCCTTAGGCGGCCGCCTAAATTGCCTAAATAGAGAGCCGCCTCTGATAAGGACCCCTCCACTTTGGACCTAATGGAACAATATTCCATTCTTTTATCCACACTTGATCTCCCGGTTGATAGGAATGAACAGGTGGATGTATGTTAACAGGTAACCTATCTTGCACCCATTTCTGTACTTCTTCCATAGTTTTACCCAACTCTACAACCTGCTGCCGAGTAATTCCTTCCCACTTAGATTACTGAGTATGGGAGGTGGATGCCCATACACGATTTCAAAGGGAGACAGATCCATTCTTCTTGTAGGAGTACTACTTATCCGTAACAGAGTTATTGGCAAAAGGACACTCCACTTGAGCTGAGTTTCCTGACACATTTTAGCCAATTGGGTTTTTATTGTTCTGTTCATCCTTTCCACCACTCTGAGGTCTATATGCTGTATGAAGTTTCCACTTAATACCAAGCAAATTAGTCAATTGTTGTAAACACTGATGGATAAAGGCTGGACCATTGTCTGATCTAATAGAACATGGAAGTCCATATCTGGGTATAACTTCTCGCAACAGAAATCGTACAACTTCTCCTGCCATTTCTGTATGAGTTGGACAAGCTTCTACCCAACCTGAGTAGGTACACACAGCTACCAACAAGTAACGATATCCCCCAGATTTAGGCATTACAGTGTAGTCTATTTGCAAATCTGACATTGGGAGTCCTCCCATATATTGAACTCCAGGGGGTTTGACAAGGCCTTGTCTTGCATTGTTTCGAGCACACAAAACACATCTTCGAAGAATAGCTTGAGTAAGATTGGATAATCTTGGTATGTAGAAATGTTTCCTGAGAGATTCTAGTATTTCCCAGCTTCAGTCTTCAACCACTCTATCTCTTGGGTTGTATATATCGGAGTCCATTGAGACAGAGGTGCCTGCACAAGGGCAGCAACATACCCCACTTGTTTTGCTGCACTATCGGCCATGCGATTTCTTTTTACTACATCACTATCACCTTTCAGATGTGCCCTGCTATGTATATTACAGACTTCCTTTGGTTCCCATACCGCCTCTAACAGTTGGAGTATTTCTGCTGCATATTTGATTTCTTTCCCTTCTGAATTCAAAAATCCCCTTTCTTTATACAATGCTCCATGGGCGGTTAGAAAAGTGTATTTCAAATCTGTGTAAATATTCACTCTCAACCATTCAGCTAATTGCAAGACCCTTGTTAATACAATCAGTTCCGCCTTCTGTGCTGATGTCCCTTTCGACAGTGGCCGTGCTTCTATCACCTTGTCTATGGTTGTTACCGCATACCCTGCATAACATATACCTTCTTTCACATAACTACTACTATCCGTATAATACTGTATGTACGGATTCTGGGTAGGGAAATCATGAAGATCAGGCCAACTTGAAAACACTTCATCCATTATCTCCAAACAATCATGTTGACTTTCAGTAGTCTGGGGTAGAAGGGTAGCTGGATTCAAATTATTGACATTCGACTGTTGCTAAACCAATGATTTCCTTTGTAATCCAATAGGGTCTGTACTGCATGGGGTACTCGCACATAGAGTTCCTGACCCAATGTGAGCTTGTCAGCTTCTGCTACCAACAGGGCAGCGGCGGCCACTGCTCACAGACAAGGTGGAAGACCACTGGCCACTGCATCCAACTTTTTGGACATATAAGCTACAGGTCTTTGCCATGATCCCAAATACTGAGTTAATACTTCCACAGCCATTCTTCTTTGCTCATGTACGTACAGATTGAAAGGACGCATGTGATCTGGTAGAGTGCTGGGGCACTCATAAGTGCTTTCTTAACATCCTCAAATGCCTTCTGTTGTTCAGAGGTCCACAAAAAGGGGTCATATTCTGTGCCTTTCACAGTTTCATATAAAGGTTTCACCAGTATCGCATAATTAGGAATCCATATCCTACAGAATCCTGCTGCTCCTAAGAATTCTCGCACTTGTCTTCTATTCTTAGGTATAGATATCCGACACACTGCTTCTTTTCTTTCAGGTCCCATTATTCTTTGACCATCGGAAATATGGAATCCTAAATATTTAACAGTTGACTGGCACAATTGCGCTTTCTTCCTTGATACCTTGTCTCCTGCTCTCCAGGTAGACTGTGAAGCAAATCATAAGTTGCTTGTTGGCATATCTCTTTTGTAACAGCAGCTATCAAAAGATCATCCACGTATTGAAGCAATACACATTCTCCTGGGATGGATTTGAAATCTTACAAATCCTGGCTTAATGCAGATCCAAATAGGGTAGGTGAATTCTTGAACCCTTGAGGTAGTCTGGTCCAGGTCATCTGATGCTTTGAACCTGTAACAGCATCTTCCCATTGGAAAGCAAAGATACACTGACTCTCAGCAGCAATCCAAAGGCAAAAGAAAGCATCCTTAAGGTTTTGAACTGTGAAGTAGGTTGCCCCACCTGGTATCAAAGCAAGCAGATTATAAGGGTTGGGTACAACTGGGTGTATATTAACTACTGCATCATTAACTGCTCTCAAATCTTGTACAGGACGATATTCATCTGATCCTGGTTTCTGAACAGGTAATAATGGAGTGTTCCAGGGGGAAGTACAGAATTTTAGGATGCCATACCTTACAAACTTATCCAAGTAGGTCTGTATGTTTCCCTTAGCCTTTTGAGGTATATGATACTGACGTAGGCTCACAGGATAGACCCCAAGCTTTAGTTCAATATGTATAGGTGGAATATTATG
>OW240912.1:248610206-248872664 GCA_933207985.1 Pelobates cultripes | reverse complement strand
TGGCTGTGTGCCACAAAAGGTGATACAAATATACAAAGACAAGTTTTGCGCTCAAACTCCCACTACTCCTGGACAGCAGCAATGACCATAATATACCAGTCTCAATACATACAATAAACACTAATGAATTTAAAATGCTAAATTTAAAATTAATTACTCTCTGGCCCGAACATAAATACCATAGTTTTAATATGCATCATGTTAACTAATATTATTTGTTTTATAGGTTTGTGTTTTATATTGCATTTTAAACCAACTTTTTTCGATCAAGGTACAAATCAATGAGAAGAAAATATCCCAGGCACACCTACTATTTTATTAATCTTTATCAGGAGATTATAAACGTCACATTTACTTGAAGGCTTGAAGATATTCATAACTCTATAGTTTTAATTGTTTGTGAGCTAGGATTTAAAACTTTAACATCTCACTTCAATATGCTTTCTAAATGATTCAATACTGTACTGATAATAATAATAAATGATTTGAAAAGATTTTCTAAAAGTCTTAAATAATTTGGAGAGTTTATTAAAGAAAGGCCTAAGTACTTTATTGAATCTATTAGAGCCCTGAAGCCAAAACCCTTATTACTGTACCTGCTTTGTTGCAGGTAAACTAATCCGGGCATATTACTGGGTCCTGACAATAGGTATAAGAAACACTATTTTAGGTGATATCGCAAAAGGATTTCTGTCTTCATCCCTCATAGGCAGGATTTTGACCACATGGGGGTAATGCGGCTTTTGAATATATTGACAGATTTATGTTTTCCAAGGATTATGGGTGGTTGCAATATTGTGTTTGTTTCTTTGCTCCAAAACAATGTCAAAAACTAGGAACTGAAATTTTATTTATTTTATGCTACAAAGTCTGTCTTGATTTGTCATTGAAATGTTACCGCTGTCTCAGCATGTTACAACACTGTGACATGTTTACTGTTCATGAATGTCAGTGCAGTGAAACTAATGTCAGAAGTATACAAGGACAAATGTGCGCATGATATGTGTGTTCTTTGTTTACTTGTTCTGTGTAAACCCTTCATACATTAATCATTATCCAATCTTAGTCTGTCCTCTACTGATTTATTCTGGCCTCAATTGGGAGATTCTGGTTTCCTTCATCACTGTATACTGCTTAGTAAAAAAAACATAAACTTCAATGTGCTGTAGTTCACTGTTTAGTGCGAAAATTCAATTTGTACAGGAAATTACTATCTACAGCAATTTTTTATATGGACGGTTTAATTTATTTCAGGTGTAGATCTCTTTTTTCATTTTGAGCTACCATGAAATAACGTTTGTTTCTTTGATTATTGCACTCCCTACGTTGTCACTGAAGTTTGGTTGTTCCTACTCTAGGCAGAGTCACAGCTGGGACATTTTTTTGATTGAAAGATTTTTTTAAACGTTATCGGAAGGGTACAGAAAGCAAGAAGAGGAGGAACATGAGGAGGAACAAAGAGGAGGTACATACACAAGGCATATCATATTAGTGTAAGGTATTCATATCAAATTCATTGATTCAAAAGAATCACTAATAGATAAGAGTATATAGTACCTTTGAGGGGAAGAGCATGTGTGCAGTGTAGTCAATATACTATGGTCTTGGCAATGGTTCAGACAGCCAACACAGGAAGATGTATATGTGCAGGTATAGCTTATGCTACTCAATAATGTTAAAGATGTGCTCTGTAGACTGGTCTGAATAGAATAGACATGAGCCTTGATTTAATGTGACTTATTAGAGTTAGACCATGTGGAGTTAGTGGATACACGTTTGTGGATATAATGTAAAGCGTTCTTGCCAGAGAGTTTCTGGTAATAGATTTCAAGTGTTTGGCTATGATGGAGGATAGGACAAGTGAACTTTTTCATCTCATGAAAACAAGCTGGGCAAGCGTTTTAACAAAAAGTCTTGGGTTGTGTAGGGTATTGCCATATTCAAGAGAGTCAGCATCAGGCCATAAGCTTATGCCAGAATTGTTCAGCAAGTGGGAATTCCCACAACAATTGTAGATGAACGCTTTATGGTGCACCGAACCTCCACTACTAGGGAGATACTGCTTTAAGACTTGGCTAGAATTTTAGGTGTCAGATGACAGCACATAAATCTTATGTAATTTGAGTAAATTAGTGTTAGAAGCTTCATCATGGCAAATGCTACACATTCTATTCCACTCCTGACATGAGAAGGTCAGGTTAAGTTTATGTTGCCAGCTTTGCATTTATGACAAAAAGAAAGAAATCTATTAATCACATAAGCAATAAAAGTAAAGTACTTAACTTTGTGCAAATGAAGTAGCTTCCCTAGAGCTCTTCCCCACTGAGACCTCCTCATTATCGGATGTGTAGAAAACCAGGAAATAGGGATACAGCTACAAGCTACAATATGAAAAACAAACAGCACATAGTGATGTACAGTAAAGGAAATAGAACACTGCAATGATAGTTGCACTCACAGGATTTAAGTGAATAGAACACCTTGAAATCCACTGAGCTACAGCTATACATTTATAACTTTAATCTGGAGAGATACTTAGTAGTTCTCTTGGGGATATTTAAATGTGGCATATTTTTTTAAAATTCAACCTTGACTGGTGCTTCGTCTAAACCCGTAATGAGATTTCTGCCGTTTGTTTTGATATGCTCTCTGACAAATTCTGGGGACTTCTAAAAACAGGTGTAAATATTTTTAGATTATGTGATATGTAATATGCATGCAGGTATGCTCAGACCAAATAAGTATGTAATATCTGAAGGCCACTGCTTGACCCAAGTTCATTTTTAATATTAATAATATTATTTATTACTTATAAATTAACAAAATATTTTCAAACACTTTGCAGTTGTTGATGGAACAGAGAATGCAACACATATATACCAACACAGGGAAGATTACTGTGAGCCACAATCTAGCAAGGTGGACTTTACAAGAAGGTTTTTGGGCTTACACTCTAAAGGATATACAATTATTAGGCTATGAAGAGGTTGAAGATGTAATTAGGAAGCATTTGGATTAATAGAGAGTCATGCATTAAGATAACTGGGTTGGGCAGGTAGAAGGAAGAATGGGAAATATAATACAATATTAAGCACTTGTACATTAAGTTTATATAATTAAAAATGTAGATAATATTGAGTACAAACACTGGTACTAAATATCTACATAGACATAGCTAAATATATTGAGTTGGCAGGCTAAGCATTTTCATTTCCTACTATGTGACTAAAACCCACTTTTTATCTTTAAACTGACATGTATGCAGGGTTAACATATGTGAAATGATTTTATTGTGAAATACGAATGCTACCTCCTGGACATTTTTACCTGTTTGCAACACAAGCCAAAATAATATAACATCTGGATGCTAACTTTAAATGAGCGCCTGTGTCTGTAGATTTTACAAATGAGTGAAATATTCAGCAGAATCAATGGAAGGCATTTTTTAAGTCTGCACACACATTTGGTTTTATGCATATCTGTCTAAAAACAGGCTAATGAGGAATTGTGCCTTAAGATCTCTCCAAGAAAATCGGAGAAGTGAGAATGTAAGTAGATGTCAGGAGTAGAATTCGGAGTTAGCATGTGTAATAGTAAAATATCGAATTGTAGAAATGTAATAAATGTAAACCTGCATAAGATTCTGTTTGTAAATTAATGTTTTATGCATATCTCTGTCTAATGGCCATTATCCGATGGCAATATTTTGATATTGTTATAGTGGTAGTGGCATGTGAAGTGCCAAGGTATTTTAAATCCTATGCAAAATGCACTGATCTGATTCATGTTATGCCAGTTTAATTTATTTAGCTGGCAAATCTGTAAAAGGTTGTTTTTTACTTTAATCTACAACATCTGAAGAACAATCTTTCATGACTGTTTCAAACTCCAATCCATATTAGTGCTGCTAAGTTATTATATATCTTTTTTTATAAAATAAAAATATATAAAACCCAGTTTGCAGGTATAAACAAAGGATGCAAGATATGGCACTATGTTAGGCCCCAAAGGAGTTAATCAATGAATAAAACTTGTTAAAATGCATGGCCTTGAGAAAGGGTCCAGGAGGTGGTTAGTCTGCTGGGTCTAAAAGTACATAAAGTGACCACTTCCCATGTGTGATTAGGAATTCCTTAGTTCCTAGCCAACCTCCCAGAAAGTGGAAAATGTATTCATACTTACCGTAATTTTCTTTTCCTGGCTATTATTCATGGCAGCATATACACATAGCTCCTCCCCTTATAGCCGATAGGACAGGAAAACCACCAAGGTTTTAAAAGGAGGCTCCATCCCTAAGGTCCTCAGTCAGTTTACAAGCTCTACAGTACATAAAAAGAGACATTAATGGGTGGGAAGTATATGCTGCCATGAATAATAGCCAGGAAAAGAAAATTACGGTAAGTATGAATACATTTTCCACTTTTCTGGCTAATCATGGCAGCATATACACATGGGGAATACCCAAACTTACAAAGGGAGGGACAGAACAGCCAATCAAATAATCAAAATAATTCAACATAGATAGAAGAATGAACTGAGTTAAGTACTTGAGTACCAAATTGTGCATCATAGACTGTTTTAACGAACAGTGTGAAATGCCAGACAAACGTGTCTAAAGAGGTTCAAATGCGAGCTTATAAAAAGTGTCAGCAGAAACCATTGCCATGGAAACCCATGATGCTGCAACAGCATGAGAGGAGAGTGCCCTGATACCCTCCAGCACAGGTAGAGAATGGATGTGATGTCCAAATTGTGCCTCATTAATTGCTTCAATGTCCAATATGTAATGCAGGACAAACTAGTTCAAAGAGGTCCAAATGCCAACTTTACAAAGTTTCAGCAGAGACCTTTGCCATGGAAGCCCACGAGACGCTGTAACAGCACTAATGGAGAATGCCCCAAAATCCTTTGGTACAGGTAGAGAATGGCATTGAAAGGCTCTCACTTTAGGCAGGATCTCCGGTGCTACATGCAAGACAACCATATCCTGTTGAAATTCAGTGAATGGGGGTACACATGATCGAGCCTGGTGTTCACACATTCACCCTGCTGAGGTACCAGCCACCAGCAACAGCAATGTCTGTGCTAACCTCATGGAAGCTCCTGCTAGAGGTTCAAATGATGGTTTAGTCAGAGCCCGTGAGACCAGTGGTACGTCACATATTGGTTTCAACACCCTCAGCGGAAGCTTGGGTTCAATTGTTGCTTACATGAAGCAAAGCACCAGGTGCATCATCTCTCAATGGGTACCCTTCAGTACAGGTAGAGAATGACATAGATAAGCATTCGCCATAGGCAGGATCTTCAGGTGCCAAATGCAAGATGACCATATCTGTTGAAAAGTAGTGAAAGGGGATTCTCACAGGATCAAGCCTGGAGTTCACCCATTTTCCTTGCTGGGGTACCAGCCACCAGCACTTTCTGTGCTACCACCATGGAAGCTCCTTCTAGAGGTTCGAATAATGGTTTAGTCAGGGCCGTGAGGCCAGTGGTACATCACATATTGGCTTCACCACACTCAGTGGAGGCATGATTCCAATCAATGCCGATATGAAGCAAAGTGCAGCTAAGTGCTCCTCTAGAGTGTTATTACACAGAACCTTTCAAGGCCTGAAAGAGGAGTAATTCCAACAGACAAAAGCATGTCAAGCCTTGTAAAGCCTGTATAGGATTGTAAGAGGATCTCAATGACCATCTCAGGGATGCCTATACTAAAATGGACTCCCGCATCAACACCAGAACTTGAGGATCCTGGTGTGTCAAGGGGCCTTGCAATAGGTCTGGATGTACTGGAATTTCCCTTAGAGGTTCCAGAATCATCTTATTCATCATAGGAATTAGAGTCGACATGGTCTTCCACTGTGACCTTTTGCATTACCTTTTTAGGAAAGTCGAAAACAGGAAAATATGTACATCAGTCTAAAATTCTAAATTTGAGTAAGTGTATCCTGAACCTGAGCATTCTGGTCCTAGCATGTAGAAAATACTTCTGGACCTGTTAGTTCCAAGAAATGGCCATCATATCTATGAAGGGTATCAGAGAAATCTGCGTCAACCCCGGGGATACGTCGGGACATGGTTGCCAATCCACCTTGTCCACAGTTATTCGTCTCAAGCAAACAGCATTGATATTTGAGCAAATTTGGACCTACTCGTTCTTCAGCAAACCTCTGAAGTGAAGAAGAGCCTTGAAAATGACTCGTAATTCCATACAAATGAATGGAAATATTGTGCAACGTGGTCCAAACACTGTGCAACCAATCTTATAAAAACTGGAATTCAAGCTAATAATTGACCAAGGAGGTTCTGTTTACTGGAAAGTCAGAGATCTAATCCCTCTTTTCAGCTACCAGGTAAGGTATAACTCCACTGATGGGGACATAGTCAGTGGCTGGCTCCAATAATCTTTCTCTTGTTAAACCAAGATAGGATGGATCTGTGAGGAATCCAGAGATGCCATTGGGTCCATCTGACAAGTCTGCTGGTGGAAGCCAGGATTCCTAGTAGTTGCATCTATTTTCCTGCTGTTACAAAGCAGAAATGAAGAAACTGGGAGAGAAAACCTTCACAATCTGTGGAACTGTTCCTGAGATAAGGAAAAGCAGAGCATAGAATTTTCCACTCGGGAATCATTCAACCACTGAGCTGGTGTGAAACTGCTTTTCTTGATATTCATCAAGCAGCCAAACTTATGAGTTATGAAAGAACTATATACCTCTGTGTGCCTGCCTTCTGAGGGTCTAAGGCTATCAGAAGTAGATCCTCCAGATAATGGAACCAGGTGGAGTTCTGGGCACTCAATAACACTATAAGCACATACAAAGATTCTTGGGGCCGCATTGAGGCCAAATAGTAGGGCACTAACTTAGAAGTTCTCTTCTGAGCTAATGCCGAAGATCTCTGCAGATTGGACTGAAAGTAAGCATTCTTGAGATATATAGAGGTAAGAAAATTATCCTTCCAGATTGCTTGAGATATGGATCTGATTGACTCCATCCAGAAGACTCTGACATCCAGCCTCTTGTTGGCCCCTCTTAGGTCCAGTGTAGGCCTCCATGTGCTTTTCCTCTTAGCACCAGAAGAGAGGCGAAACTTGTCCCTGGAACTGCTCTTGTTCTGGGACCTAAAAAAAAAATCACCTCTTCGTCCAGAAGGCTTCTTCCTTCAGTGCTTTACCTTTTGATTCATTGGTCTTAATACTCCTGTTGGTGTGGAGACTCCTGTGCCTGAAGAAAAAACTCCAGTCTATATCAATCTGGACTATGGATACCACTCAAGCCTCCAGAGTATGACAAGCCCAGGTATGTGTGATCAGAAAAATTAGGCTCCTAGTACTGGAGGAGACATGTTCATTGCTGAAGAGCAAAACGACTGCTTAATAGCTCCATTAGAAACTTGAAAGGCATGTTTACCAACTGCCATGAGTTACCTCTGGAGTATTCCCTGCAGGGTCAGTAGGGGAAGGGGAAGAGCAAAGCAAAATAGAACAGGGGAAGCAAAATAGATAACCTAAAAGTGCCTGCAAGGAAGTTTAAAAGGCAACCAGGTGCAAAAAGTCAAAGTTTAAAGGCACCACAGTCTAAAGGCCTCAAGGGATAAAAGGTAAGTTTTCAAATGTATCACAGTTTTTAAAATGTATCAGTCTTCAAATGCACTGCAGTCTTCAAAAGTACTGCAGTTTTCCAAATGTACTGCAGTTTCCAATGACTTGCGGTATTACATGCAACAGTATTAAATGCAAATTTAAATTAAACAGTTTTAAATGCCGCACAGCTTAAATGCAACACAGCTTAAAGGGAAACTCCAGTGCCAGGAAAACAATCCGTTTTCCTGGCACTGCAGGTTCCCTCTCCCTCCCACCCCCCAATCCCCGGTTGCTGAAGGGGTGAAAACCCCTTCTGTAACTTACCTGAGGCAGCGAAGATGTCCCTCGTCGCTGCTTCCTCCTCCGCGCCGCTCCTCCTTCTGACTGCGCCGGCCGGTGGGCAAGACTGATCCTGCCCACTGGCCGGGGAGACCTAATGCGCATGCGTGGCAATGGCGCGCTTGCGCATTAGCGCTCCCCATAGGAAAGCATTGGAAATGCATTTCAATGCTTTTCTATGGGGAAATGAGCGATGCTGGAGGTCCTCACACAGCGTGAGGACGTCCAGCGACGCTCTAGCACAGGTTTCCTGTGGATGCAGAACTTCCCAAAACACCATAAAACCTGTACATAGGAGGTACTGTTTTACATGTGAGACATTGCTGAATACAAATATGTGTATTTTATTGCAGTAAAGGCAAACAGTATTATAACATTCATAGTTAGAATGTCACGTAGAACTAAACCTTTTTTTTTTTAATTCTTATTTTCTCCCATTTTTTTATATTTTATTCATATTAAATTATGTTTCATACCTAAATATTTAGGTGAAAGCCCTGTTTCCCCTGAATAAAATGATATATAATAAGTGTGGGTGCACATAATACGGAAGAGGTGAATTACGCCTGAACAGACATATTGCGCAAATTCAAGTTTTTGTTTACGTTTATTTTGATCACAACGTGTACATTTGGCTCAGTCCTTAAGGGGTTAACTTTCAACAATGTTGAATTTGAATTTGTACGCATAATAAGGATTTGAAATGGAAATGTATTGTTAGGTTAATTATTTATGTATTTATTTATAATTTGCTTTTATTATAATTTTTTTGTTGTTGTTGTATTGATGTCTAAAAGATTAATAAAAAAGATATTAGATTAAAAAAAACACAACAGGGCAAGGTGATATGTGTTCACAGTTTAAATATTGCTGGCTAGTGTCTCCTAATAGTTGGTGTCAGAAGTGTGACTCCAGAACATCTGTGTGAAGTAGTAGATGGCGCACTGCTGTAGAATCTGTACAGCGACACACATGGTATAGGCTGTAAAAGGGCACAACATTGAAGCACTTTTCACCTAAGAAGATGCAGGAATGCTGCATAATATCTGCTGTATGGCGTGGCAAGATGAGCCAGTGCTTGGGCTATGGGTATCCTGTTTAAATGGAAAATTTGCACTAGGGAGATTCAAACTTAAGGCTAAACTTAAAACAAATCTTCAGAACATCTAGTTTAATAGTTTGCTCTAACAGATTTTAGTGAATAATCCTTTGTATATTCGTCTGTCTGTCCATCTAAACTTTCTATCATTTAAATGTGACATCACAACAAGGATATAAGAAAGGACATTACAATTCAGGCTCCCAAGTCTGAGTAATTACATTTATTTGTATCCTCTTATCTTCTCACTAACAGCCTCCTGCCCAGCTGTATGAATAACAATAATAAAAACTTTTATTTTATAGAACACAGTGGAACATAATGAAGTAGAAGCAATCCATTGCTCAGTGGCTCTTTATATTTCTTAACAGGCACCCAACTTATGTTTATGGCATTATGTAAACCACTCTTTCTTTAATTAGAACCCATTCCTAAATTTTAATACAATAAATGCTAAAATACATTTTAAAAAGCACTTTTATGAGATCTTTCTTGTTGATGATGTACCAACTCCACTCCATGGTTACTCACTAAAGCAGCACGAGGATTCAATTTTAGGTCCCAAATTAGAGTTTCGTAGCAACACTTTTGAAAGACGAAATTGCAAGGTGCAAAATATGGTTATTTGTCAATTTATAATCACATTATTACATCTATTTTGCACTTGCTTATAATGGCGTACATGCTGCCGGTGATAAACTACCGTATATACTCGTGTATAAGTCGATCTCATGTATAAGTCGAGTGCAGTTTTGTGACCAACAATTGTGAAATATGCTATGCCTCGTGGATAAGTCGAGGGTAAAACTTGGGGCTATGAAATTCTGTGATTTTTATAATTATATACACACACACTCTGCATTATATACACACACACTTATACAAACACACACTCTGCATTATATACACACACACACTCATACAAACACACACTCTGCGTATATACACACACTCTGTGTATATAATGCAGAATATATATATATCTGAAGTGTGTGTTTGTGTAGTGTGTGTGAGGAACTACTTACTTGGGTGGGGGAGGGCATTTTTATTTAGTAAAACCAGACAATAAACAGCTGCACGTGTGAACTTGCTCTTTGCTCAGGCACCTAAGATTAGCAATCATCTCAGCATGGCCATAAGGTTTTGGATGTTTATTTAGTTATGTGATATTTACACAGTCACCCTTTACTCTCTGTGTAATGTTCTTTACAACAACTCTCTTACCATGCATAAAAGTAATGGGATGAAATGCTGAATAAAAGATGTTCCTAATTTTTATTTTTATGGCATGATAAGTACACTGTGAAAAATCTGCACATAGTAGGGATAAATAAATATGATGTGAAAAAATATATATTTAAAAAACAGTGAATAAATTAAAACACTTCAAAGCTTACACTCAAAATCTCAAGATGCAAAAAGCAGTCAAAATTGAAAAGATCTTCCAGCTCAACTATTCTCCACTATTGAATGTTTACTGACCAAAATTCAAAGTAAGAAAAATCAGTTTTCCAAATGAAGCTAAATATATGTGTTAATTTAGCTAAAGAGCCAAAACATATTTCAATTGTATACAGCAAATGTCTGTTTTGTCCCCACTCCTTGCCCCTCCTAGCTGTTAATTCCATCAAATAACCGTGTCTAACTCTATTCTTTAGGTCCAGTTCAACAAAGCAACAGAAACAAAGCCACTTAATTTCCACTAAGCAATACACACCCTCCCGTTCACCGTGGTTCCTTCTAACTTTCTAGAATGCTCACAGTCGATCACCCCACTCATTCCATTCACGTTACCACTTACTGCAATTATACTATTAATTGTCTCTGCCATCACCTCCAAATTCCTCTTATCTCATCTCCCCATTTTAACCTTTAGATTGTAAGCTCACAGGCTATCTAGCAAGGTACGCTGTATAAAAGATCTTCAGAGGATAGATCTCTGCTCACGGGCAAGGCAATCTTTACCTTTTGTATTGATCTGTTCATATTGTATTTTCTTTTTCTCAATCGTACAGCACTGTAGAATATGGTGGCGCTTTATAAATGCCAGTAATAAAAGTAATAATAATAAAGAATAATAAATTAACTGATTTGAGCTTTCAGCTTTGGTTCCATCCTATAGTTGTGGAATTTGTCTACGTGTATTTGTAAAGTGATGACATATTCCACAGTGCTGTGAAGTCAGTCTTTTAAAACAAGAACTCAGACAACACCGTGCCAGAGTATAAAAGACATTCTCAACTGACGGTGTTAAGACATGAGTCTAGCTTTCTATTTTCTATAATTTAGACAATGACAAGTCATAACTTGTGCGTGATATTAACTTCATAAATGCATCCATTATAGGTCCAGAATTCATAGGCAGCTCGTTTCTTCTCCAAACACGCTTGGATTGTGTCGATACGGTGCCAGAACAGAGTGCTGCTATGGGTGGACGAGAAACAGCAAAGGACAATGTGAAGGTAATTTATGTAATTGAAAAGCCATTCTCCAAAGGAAATTCATGAAGTCTGTTCTTTTAATCCTGTTTGTTATATACATTTTATCATTATGTTAAACACATTCAAAATTGTTTTCAATATAGGAAAAAAAACAGAGTAAACAGTAAGGTAATAAATCACAATGACACAATGATGGACTGAGAATATTTTACAGAGTAACAAATTAGAAAATCTGTATAAAAGATATATATAAAGTTTGTTTTTTGTTTTGTTGTGTTGTGGGTTTTTTTTATTGTAAAAATGTAAATCTGTCTTGTGCCAGAAGAGTGCATACTATATTGCATAGCTCTTTGACCTGTTTTATATGAAATAGCATATGCAATGTGTATATAACCTGTGCAATGTGTCTCTTACATTTTACTGCTTTAAGAAACTCTGTATTTTATTTATAAAAAAGTAGGTAATGACAGACAGAAAAAAGGCTGATTTCAAAGCTACAGTCTGATTAGCTTTATTGTTTGTTTTTGATCCAATCAGACAGGGCCACCCCTAACTCAGCTCAGGGTCTGGGCCCCGTGGGGCCCGCCTCCAATCCCGCCCACAGGGTCCACCTCCAAATCCTGCCCACAGGGTCCGCCTCCAAATCCCTCCCACAGGAATACACACACACACTGATACAAAAAGACACAGATAAACAGATACATACTAACAGACACACATAATGAAACAGACATACACGCATATAGACATACATACTGACACACACATATACAGACACATAGGCATACATAGTGACAGACAGACACATACTAACATACATACAGACACACATGCATGAGGACATACAGACACATACATGCATACACACTGACATACATACAGACACCGACATACATACACACATACATACATACATACATACACACAGACATACATTCATAATGACCTACAGACATACATACATATATATACAGACATACTGACAGACATACAGACACTGACATCCATCCACACACATTCATAATGGCATACAGACATACATGCATACATTCAGACTGACATACATGCATATATACAGACATACTGACAGACATACATACATACATACATACAGACATCCAGACATATATACATACATACAGACAGACATGCATACAGACATACATTCATACATAATAACATACATACAGACATACAGACATGCATACATATATACATAATAACATACATACAGACATGCATACTGACAGACATACAGACATATATACATACATACAGACATGCATACATATATACTGTGATAAGGTGAATGGGGTGGTCTGTGAGGGAGTTTATATTTCGACTGAATTGTTCAGAGAGGCATATGATCTTTAACCCCAGGGGGAGTCTGTGTGTATATAACCTAAATGAATATTTAGTTATGGGCCCCTGGGGTGGAGCATTTGGAGAGCAGGGTGGGCCAGTGCTCCACTCCGCATTATAGTGGTTTTCTTGGGAGACATAGATCCAGGCCAGGGTTTTTGGACTGTCTCCAACCCACTGCTCAGCTGCAGGTGATCAGCTGCAGCAGTAGGAATAAACCCCTCCCTGCTGGGCAGGTAGAAGGAGAGATAATTTTTTGTTTCTTTCTAGAAGGAATGGAAGCCACATGCTAACTGAGTGTGGAGTGCAGAGATCTGACAAAGGCACTAGGCTGGTGAAACCAATTATTGTTCTGTTATAGTTTAAACCCTTGAGAGATAGGGAACTTGATGTTAGTAAGTGCTCAGACCGAGCTAGGTGTTTGTTTATAGGGATTTGTGTTACTGTTTTTTTTTCATTTGCTGCTGTATCTGTGGTGGAGTTTAACAATAAAGTGCCTGGAATTAAGTTGCCTTAAAAGACTGTGCATGTTTGTGCACAAGAGGACCGTGCTACCTGCAGACAAGGATCACAATACATACATACATACAGACAGACATTCATACATAAATAACATACAGACATACATTCATACATAAATAACATACATACATACATGCATGCATGCATGCAATCATATATACACACACACACACACACAGCTTATTTTCAAGCCACCCTCCTGTTTCCTACCTTTTCTTTGCAGGAGGGTGGCTGGGGCTGATAGGATTCGGCACGGCTCTCCCTCACTGCCGGGCGCGCGCTCCTCCCGCGCGGAGTGAGCTGGGAGGAAGTGACCACATCGTCCCAGCAGCACTTGCGGTGGCTGCGTTTTTTTTTTTTTTTTTTAAAGGGGCCTGGTCGCGCTATACCACGGCCACAGCGCTGACTGGGCCCCTAAAGATATAGTGCCCATCGGGTGGCTGTAATTGCGTGGGCCACCCTATAGGCCACCCTATAGGCCCCATCAGTGTGCGGGCCCATATGAAATTCAAAGCATGATCACTGAGTGGCAAATTGACAGATGAGAACAACCTAATCTTTGCAGTTAAACTTAAGTTTATTTTTAGTAAACACAGACATGTACCATTAACTTTCACAAACTGTGTGTTTCTATACATTTCTTCTTTTATATAAACTGAACTGGAGGTGAAAAGTTACTGTCTCTTTAAAATTAAAAATCTCTGCAATCTTTTGTGAAAATACTGCATGAAGGTACTGATTTGTGGCATTTTACGGATTTAAATCTTATTTCCTTTGCCTTTTCATCTGTTCAGGAGCTAAACTGCCAGTCTGTTGGTTTATTCAGTAATTTCAGAGACCGCCAGTACTGGCAAAGCAGGAAAATATAGACAGATGTTTTAAATGAACAAAAGTAAGCACAAGAAATACCACATCATAAATTTGAATCTGGGGATATAGCATTCATAATAACAAAACTATATGAAAAACTGTAAAGAATGTAAAAGCATACATAACAACTTATGGTTATGTTTAAAGCTAATTAAAAATAATAAGAAGGATCAAGCGTGCAAATTTCCTATTAAATTAGGGCTGTGCCATTTATTCTAATTGCAATCTCCCATAGGTGATGTCACTGTAGTTGAATTCAAAAGAGTCCACTTTTTATCTGTCTCAATCCATGCACATTCCGCGTATATACTCTTGCTAAATTCTTCTGGATATACAGTTTTGAAAGTTTGTGCCCTTCACTTTTTTTTCATTTGTTGGCACAGCGTCAAAAGAGGAACAATGTTATTATTATAACAACCTCTGTTTATATATAAAGGAATTATTATTGCACATGATTACAAGCCCTCTGAGTGCATTTCTCCAGGAATATTATATATATATTATTATATGATATACAGGTGATACCTGAAAAATTTGAATATCGTGCAAAATGTCATTTATTTCAGTAATGCAACATAAAAGGGGAAACTAATATATGAGACGCATTACATGCAAAGCAAGATAGTTCAAGCCTTGATTTGTCATAAGTGCGATGATTATGGCTTACAGCTCATGAAAACCCCAAATCCACAATCTCAGTAAACTAGAATATTACATGCAATCAATAAAACAAGAAGTGTACATAGAACAATATCGGACCTCTGAAAAGTATAAGCATGCATATGGACTCAGTACTTGGTTTGGGCTCTTTTGCAGCAATTACTGCCTCAATGCAGTAATAGCATGGACGCTATCAGCCTGTGGCACTGCTGAGGTGTTATGGGAAATCAGGATGCTTCAATAGCGGCCTTCAGCTCTTCTGCATTGCTCGGTCTCATGTCTCTCATCTTTCTCTTGGCAATGCTCCATAGAATCTCTATTGAGTTCAGGTCAGGCGAGTTTGCTGGCCAATCAAGCACAGTAATCCACGCTCATTGAACCAGGCTTTGGTGCTTTTTGCAATGTGGGCAGGTGCCAAGTCCTGCTGGAAAATGAAGTCAGCATCCCCATAAAGCTTGTCTGCGGAAGGAAGCATGAAGTCCTCCAAAATCTCCTGGTAGACGGCTGTGTTGACCTTGGACTTAATGAAGCACAGTGGACCAACACCAGCAGTTGACATGGCTCCCCAAATCAACACAGACTGTGGAAACTTCACACTGGACTTCAAGCATCTTGCAGTGTGTGCCTCTCCATTCTTCCACCAGACTCTGAGTCCTTGGTTTCCAAATGAGATGCAAAAGTTGCTCTCATCAGAAAAGAGGACTTTGGAACACTGCGCAACAAGACCAGGTCTGTTTTTCTTTAGCCCAGGTAAGACGCTTCTGATGTTGTTTGTTGTTCAGGAGCGGCTTGACAAGAGGAATACGACATCTGAAGCCCATGTCCAGGATCCGTCTGTGTGTGGTGGCTCTTGATGCACTGACTCTAGCCTCAGTCCATTCCTTGTGAAAGTCCCCTACACTTTTGAATGGCCTTTTCCTGACAACCCTCTCCAGGCTGCGGTCATCCCTGCTGCTTGTGCACCTTTTTCTTCCACACTTTTCCCTTCCACATAACTTTCTATTAATGTGCTTTAATTAAGCCGTTTTGTGTATACATCCTGTTCCAAATTATTATGCAAATTCTATTTGTGTCACAAAGATTAAATATTTTTTTTTCAGTTTAACTCATGGATGGCATTGTGTCTCAGGGCTCTTTTGATCACTGAAAACAATCTCGGACACCTGTGATAATTAGATTGCCAGGTGAGCCCAATTTAAGGAAAAACTACTAAAGGAGGGTGTTCCACATGTTTAAGCAGAGCACCATTTTCATGCAACATGGGGAAGAAAAAGGCTATCTCTGCTCCCGAAAAGAGTGAAATAGTTCAATGCCTTGGACGAGGTATGAAAACATTAGATATTTCACAAAAACTTAAGCGTGATCATCACACTATTAAGAGATTTGTAGCTGATTCAGAGCACAGACGGGTTCGTGCAGATAAAGGCACATTGAGGAAGATTTCTGCCAGATCCATGCATCAGATCAAGAGAGCAGCTGCTAAAATACCATTACATAGCAGCAAACAGATATTTGAAGCTGCTGGTGTCTCTGGAGTCCCACGGACATCAAGGTGTAGAGTCCTCCAGAGTCTTGCAACTGTGCATAAACCTTCTATTCGGCCACCACTAACCAATGCTCACAAGCAGAAACAGCTGCATTGGGCAGAAAAATACATGAAGACTCATTTTAAAAAAGTCCTGTTCACTGATGAGTGCCGTGCAATCCTGGATGGTCCAGATGGATGGAGTAGTGGATGGTTGGTGGATGGCCACCCTGTTCCAACAAGGCTGCGACGTCAGAAAGGTGGTGGTGGAGTCATGTTTTGGGCTGGAATCATGGGAAGAGAGCTGGTATGCCCCTTTAAGGTCTCCGAAGGTGTAAAGATGACCTCTGCAAAGTATGTGGAGTTTCTGACTGACCACTTTCTTCCCTGGTACAGAAGGAAGAACTATGCTTTCCGTAATAAAAGCATCTTCATGCATGACAATGCACCATCTCACGATCCAAAGAATACCTCTGCATCAATGGCTGCTATGGGGATAAAAGGAGAGAAAGTCATGGTGTGGCCTCCATCCTCCCCTGACCTCAATCCTATTGAGAACCTTTGGAGTATACTCAAGCAAAAGATCTATGAGGGTGGGAGGCAGTTTACATCCAAACAGCAGCTCTGGGAGGCTATTCTGACATCTTGCAAACAAATTCAAGCAGAAACTGTCCAAAAACTCACAAGTTCAATGGATGCAAGACTTGTGAAGCTGCTTTCAAATAAGGGGTCCTATGTTAAAATGTAACGTGAACTGTTAAAATGTTTAAGAAGTTAAAATGTTGTTATAAGTTTGATTGCAATAGCTTTTGATTTCAGTAAATATAATGCAAATTTTCAGTTCTTTACAACCTATAAAGTGTTTTGAAACTTACTGTGCATAATAATTTGGAACAGTGCATTGTAAGTTTTTTATGTTTTAAAAAAAAATACTGTTATCATTAGGAGGTTTGTTCAATAAAATTTGAATTGTACTCTTAATAGTTGATAACATGAGAATTATGCTGACTGTTATTTACATCAATTATTTAGGTAACTGAACAAAATATAATTTGCATAATAATTTGGAACAGGGTATAGATCATGCTCCTTAATTCTCACTGTTCAATTCACAGCCATTTAGGAGTTAAGTTAATTTTGTTTCTGTTTTTGTAGCCCTAGCCACACCTCCCCTGGCTGTAACTGAAACAGCCTGCATAAAAATAAGATGTTAAATTATTTCAGAAGTTTTTATCTCCTGCTCTATAAATATAACTTTAATCAGACACAGGAGGCTCCTGCAAGGTCTAGCAAGCTATTAACAGTGCATGAGATCAGAAATTCTGAATTAAAAAGACTGTATAATAAAGGAAGCATAAACATTAGATTACTCTTTACAGGAAGTGATTAGGAAGGCTGTGCAAGTCACATGCATGGAGGTGTGACTAGAACTGCATAAACAAAGTGATTTAATTACTAAATGGCAGAGAATTGACTATAGTGCCTGTGACGAACTGAACCTCATCACGGGTGCTTGGAGGGGCCTGCTGGCCAGCCTCTCACCAAAAGACTATGGGCTCTTTAAAAAAACTATGTGAACAGACTTGGTTCGTGGGATTTTATATTTGGTTCAGGAACCGAACAGCCGCACGAACTGGACACCACCCTGGAGCTTTTTAAGCCTAATTGCTGCTTTGTAGCAATTTCCACCGCAGTGTTCTGAGTGTTCGTCTGGGTGGCCGCAACTCCTACAGATGACCACGAGGTGGCGGCCATCTTGTTCTATAAAAACAGGCAGCGGTGTTTGGTTGTCGAGTTCAAGGAACTATTTTTGGACACTGAAACTCCCAAACACTGCTGGACTTCCATGATCGCCCGTGTTTGGTTTTATAGCACTTAGGAAGACACTGTTCAGTGGAAACGTTCCCACGAACAAGGGAACAAGCTCCAGGGTAAGACTCTTGACTATGTTCGGTAGTTAGTTTGTTTTTAAACTCCCGAACTAAATGGGACCGCAAACCCTGATTCTCTGGAACTGTTTTGGGCATGGGACCATGCGTGCAGTTAGTCAAATTATGACTTCCAGGAAATTCCTGAGCCCCTGAACCGATCTGGGTGATTTGTGGATATGTTGGTCACCCAGATCGGGTCTATCAGGGGATGTAACATTTGTGGGGATTAAAGCTATTTTAGGGGTTTTGTAAAAATGTATGTTTTCTGTGCCTGGAGATAGTTGGTTTAATACAGTGCTAACTCAATTGTCTCCCAGACACAGGGGAGGGATTGACCTATTTTGTATGGGAGTGTCCTGAACCTGAGCCAAAGTAATCGTGTGTATGTTTTTACTGTAGTCTACTCTCAGGTCCAGGGGGGGAGTGTCCCTTGCATGGGGACCTGCATATAAGGCCAGTTGTGGCTGCCATTAAAGAGATGTGTTTTACCCTATATAAAGTCTAGGCTCATGTTTGGGGGGATAGGAGAACTCTATTCACACTGGGGATTGCTATACTCTTATACTCCCTTGGATTATAATCACTAGGTCTTTTAAGAGCTACACTGCTATACCTACTATACTCTCTTGGAGGAGAGGTCTTCTCACTGGGAGCTGGATCTAGGAGTTTGGTCCAGGGTGAGAAGGGACGGCGAGACCCCAGCCAAGCTTCGGTGGCTAAGGGGCTATGGTGCTTATGGTGTCCGGTGCGGTGCTTATGGTGCTCGGTGACAGCTAGGAAGCAGCGATTGACAGAGGTACCCAGTCAGGGTGCCAGGCGGTCCATCACATTGGTGGTAGCAGTGGGATGGCTTCTTTAGGAGTATAGAAGCATCCTGGAGACACCGGTATCGTATGGATTTATAATTGAGGGAAATGCTAGCATTTGTACAGCGCCCCTGGTTGCGGAGGAACTCAGCGAGATGAAGCGAGCTAGTCCCCGGGCAGCGTCCCCATAGGAGAAGGAGTTCCAGGGAAGACTTCAAGGTGTACCAGCACAGGAGTATGGCCCTGTTTCAGCCGATGAGCTGGTATGGAAAGATCTGGTACGGCGAGAGCTCTGGCACGAGGCCCTGGAGCAGTCTCAAGCTCAAGGGGGAGAGAGCCTTCCCAGTTCAGAATGGTGCATGCAGAAGCAAACACTGCTGAGGCTGCCTTTACTGGAGTTTCTTCCCCGGGAAGAGTGGATTATAGAATTCCAGTGACTAATGAAGAAGGAACTATGGCTGGACGAGGCATACTGGGCACTATGGTTGTACTCTGTCCAAATGTCCAAATGTGCCCATGGAGGATGGAGAACAAAAGACCAGAGGGGGATGACTACTATGGCCCTGGTCTACTACGGGAGGCCATGGAGGAGGACAGTGATTTTGGCAGCATGGAGGAGTCTAGGTATTGGGACATTCTGGAATACCATATGGAGTGGTCATGATGCTTAATGTAAGCACTATGACTAGTTTAATTTCTGACTTTTGTGTAACTGTAAAGAAATATTCTTGTCTATCTTGTTTTTATTGTCCTTCCTTGTAATTCTAAAATAATGGTCTTCTGCCCAGCTTGACTACAGCTCCAACAAACTGCTTCCTATAACTTACCAGAACACGATACCAAACATATGACCTCTGTTCCAGAATTGCTCAGAAAATGACCTCCACACACATTTCCTATCACAAACATATGCATGCCTTGGCTATCGTCCCTTTCCTTGTACCATCTACTCAGTCACATTTCTTCACACACCACAAACGTTAACAGATTCCATAATTCCAGAAACCTGATCCTGTATTGCTTTTTACATTAAACACGGAAAATGTGATTGTTTTTAGAACTACCAGGTCCACATAGAACAAATAATGACACATTTGTTTCCTTAAACACAATAAACAAACTTATTCAGCACATAAATTTGTACAAACAAAATCTTGTAAATTGTTTTCTCAGCCAATAATCTGTAGGTTTACCGTAGATAAGAAACATATGTAACTTTAAGTTTGAAATTCCAGATGTCAATTTTGCCTCATTTTTATCCATCCCCACCTCGCCAAAAATGTTTGGGTTGCCCATTATAACATAAAGTACCCTGTATAAATACACACTTGCAGGTTTATCCATGCGGATACTAAAGGCTAACAGAGTTATTCACAAAAGTGAGATCTGAAAGTGAATTCAAAGGGCATTTTAAATTTAAGGCCAAATAGCCAAATTGTAAACATTCTTAGAGTCTGCAATGCTTCCAGTTTGGATACATTGGCCTTAAATCTGAAATTCAATTTCAATTCATCTTGAAATCTTACTTTAGTGAATATGACTGTAAGATTACAAATGGAATGGGATGATTCAAATTTCTACTACTTTTTTTTTTTTTTTACATATTTCCTGAGTATTCTTTAATTATTGAGAAACATTCCAGCAAACTGTGCTTGAATGTTGGAGAAAAGTATTGCACTGGTGACATGTGACAACAGTAGAGGCTGAAAAGGGGGAACATTGTTTCAGCCTCTATTCTTGCTGGATGAAACACCAACTCACCAGTCAGCCACACATAATGCAAATGAATTAAGGACACTCGCTGTTCCCTAGTAGATTTTGACATATATTATATACATAGTATAAATATTATATTATAATTTGCATTTTGCAGTACACTGATAGGTGCATTTTCCCAGAAGTTGGTTCACAGATCAAGTGAGAAAATGTAACCAATAGAAGGAAAAAGTGGAAAGTGGAGCATAAGTACTAAATATATATTATTTGTATGTATAATTAGCATCCTGAGAAAATTCCCAAACCGGGACTGGAACGTTGACCGATTTCCACACAACACAGCAATGTGAATTTTTCCAAGATGGAACAATAAAGAAAAACTTTTTTTTACTTTTAAAGACCATGAGCGCTGCCACAGCACATTTGTATTATATATACAATAAAATATAAATATAATTGTATTAATTTACTGCACCTCTTTTTTTCCCCTCTGTTGGTCACTTCTCACTTGATCTGTCCCCCAGTCATCAATCATCTTTTTTCCATCACTCATCTCTTTTTACCACAGGCAGAACTACACATACCAAATGAAACAAACATGTTCAGCCATCATTCTAATTGTTTGCTCAGTTATATATCCGTATATAGCATTCAGCCAAACTTGTGACCCAAATTCAGCCGAATAACAATTCAGCCAAGTTGGAAAGCACAAGTCTATTATTAACTCTTGAAGTTCCTCCAAGAAAATGTCATGCTCTTAAGGTGCAAATTAACAGTGTTACTTGCAATCAAGAAGTCATAAAATGTTGACAGTGTCAATTGTTGCAAGAATGTTTTTATGTAGTGTCAGTTCATTGTCATATTTACCTTTCGTGTTAGGTTTTTATGTTTCAGAAGATATTATGTATACTTTTTTGCTTATGTCAGGTTCAAGACTGGTCCTTTTGAGGAGGGGCAGGTGGTTACAGGACTTCCAGTTTTATGCGGGGTATGTGGGATATGTTCGAAAACCTGGATGAAAATGTATAATGCAATATATTTATGTACTGGTATTGCTGATCTCTTTGTAACCAGGTCAAACAATCTTGTTAAATTCAGACAAAACATGATATCTCATGACATATATTTCATACATAATACCGCAAAAACCAAAATAACATCTAGTGTGATGTTCTTTGTCAAGCTCTCTCTGATTGCTTATCTCATACGTTCTAGTAATAAATATCACTGGATTTCACAGAACATGGATTAAAGTCATAAATTCCTCAATACTATAAACAAGAAAATAAAACCTACCTTAATTGCTACACCATTTCAGGGTACTTTACAGACACCACTATGATTTAACTCATTGCTTCCCAGATAAAGTTCAAGTCATAGGCTTTAGTTAAAGGCAGTTAAATTAATCCTTTCCATGCCTCCTCTATTGGGTAACCATTCCAAGCATCCACTACGCACATCACATTAGTTAACCATATTTTGACAATAGACAATGAATAATGGACAATGAATCATGCTTACTTGACATTACAGTGACGATTAATCTTTGCTTTGTGTCTTTTTTCCCCAGCTGTCTGTGAAGAGGGTTGTAAGCATGGGGAATGCACGGGACCAAACAAATGCAAATGTTTACCTGGATTCACCGGCAAGACCTGCAACCAAGGTACATTGCACTGTTAGCCTCATAGTGGAGTGTCATACCACATTATTTCTATATTACTAATACTACTACTGACAAAACTAAACGTTCCACCAAAATCGTCACTTATTGACAAAAGCCACTTATTGTCAACTACGCAATCTGCACTATAAGGACTTCAAACCCATATTAGTTCAGTGTCCTAGCAAGGGCTTGCACAATGGGTTCCTTATGTCAACTCACTGATTGACATTTATTATTTTAAAGTTCCATATGGTCTTGATCACGAACCCTGTATTTCATTCCCATGCCAAATCTGCACACATGTTTAACTTAACACAAACCATATCCTCTTCTGTTTATTAGAAAATGTTTTACTTTTAAGTAGTAACTGTTCAAACTCTCACATCTTCGTGAGTGTCTGTGGTGCTTTTTTTCACACCAGTAAACAATATTGAATGTTTAAAGGGGTGAAACTTGCAATGAGGATAAGTAAAATATGCTTCTTTCCTTAACATGAAGTGAGTAGTGTGCACTGCCCTCTGGGAATCATCTTTTATGATAGCCTAGGGATACATGGAACCATTGGGCATTAAAAGACCTGTATTGAATGTTTTGTTGTGTCTTAGCAGAAAGCATTTGATGTAAATCTAAAAAGAAGAAAGGGGCATAAGCTATCAGAATGTCTCAATGACAGTGATTGTTTTAAGTGTAAGTGGTGTCTGAAAAGAATAAAAGTTCACCTATATACCTATATAGCGAAAATGCTCACAAATGCAAGTTGTTCATTTGCACATTATTTTGACCATTTTGGTTTTATTATTATGTCTTCTTCCCCTCTAGAAATGTGTATTGTGAAATCTTTGTTCTGGTTCATTTTGGAGCTATTTGTAATTTTTCGAGTTTTGGAATTGTCAGAAATGCAGAAAATATTGATTCGGACAACCCAAATTTATATTCGGAAATGTGTTTATTTTCTAATTTTGGTTGGGAAATTTTTTAAATTTTCAAACTTGGAAAGACATTATTACTAGTGATGTCCCGAACGGTTTGCCAAACGGTTCGCCGAACGGTTCTCCACGGACGGCGAACATAAACATAAACTTTGACCCTGTACCTCACAGTCAGCAGACACATTCCAGCCAATCAGCAGCAGACCCTCCCTCCCAGATCCTCCCACCTCCTGGACAGCATACATTTTACATTCATTGTGAAGCTGCATTCTTAGTGAGCTGTCCAGGAGGTGTGAGGGTCTGGGAGGGAGGATCTGCTGCTGATTGGCTGGAATGTGTCTGCTGACTGTGAGGTACAGGGTCAAAGTTTATGTTTATGTTCGCCGTCCGTGGCGAACCGTTCGGGACATCACTAATTATTACCTATAGGCAATGAATGAAGGTGATAGTCACAAAGTTACCAAGGAAAGTACCAAATTAGGGAGTATTCTACTAAACAGCTGAAAGATCAAATTAAGAATAAACATCTGTTTAGTAGATAACTTTCTTTCATTTGTTATCCTTTTTTGGCTTGTTATATTTAAGGATACCAAATTAGGGAGCGATCTGCGTCCTAATTCGGTATGCTATAAATATGGCAATCCCACATATGGGTTGATGTGTTTATTAGATAGCGCCACAATAATGTATCTTCAAAAATGGCAATCTTAGTTAGCTCCCTAATATTGTATTCTTAAAAAATGGCAAAAACAGCTGTAACTCCAAAATTAAGCTGTTGAACATATTCCCCTTTTTTTTTTTTTTTCATTTTATACTTCCTCTAGAATAGATTGTAAGCTTTTTCAACCATGGTCCTCCATACATTCTCTTTTTTTGTTAATTCTTGGTAGTTTGAATTCTCATTTGGGGTTATATACCCACAATAAAGTTGTAATTAATTGCAGAATATGTTGGTGCTATATAAATGATAATTATCTTTGTTTATTTTTTTCTTTAATTGTTTTAAAACATTGCAGACTTTAAACATATGGGCACGTCAGATTTTGAGACACTGGGAAGAAATCTTCAATTGCTAAATTGCTATAATCTTGCAGCAGAATGATATGGAATGTAATGCTATTCCAGCTTTATGGGGTTACCTCCTCCAGGAATCAGATGTTTACTTTTGAGTCAATCAAAAAAACGAAACTTGCTGAAACTCTTGCAAATTAATGCATAACATAGATTAACTCCTTAAAGGGACTCTCCAGTGCCAGGAAAACAAACTATTTTCCTGGCATTGCAGGTCCCCTCTCCCTCCAAACTCCCATCCCAGGTTGCTGAGGGGGTTAAAACCCCTTTCAGTAACTTACCTGTATCCAGCGCCAATGCCACTCGGCGCTGGGTCAGGCGGCTCCTCCAACACTCCTCCCCCACCGTCAGCCGGTGGGGGAGACCTAATGCGCATGCGCGCCAATGGCCGCACATGCGGATTACACCACCCCATAGGAAAGCATTATTTAATGCTTTCCTATGGGGATTCCAGCGACGCTGGAGGTCCATATGCATTGTGTGAGGACGTCACGCATCTCTTAAAACACTAAAAGTGTTTAAGGAACCCGGCAGCTCCTCTAGTGGCTGTCTTATAGACAGCCACTAGAGGAGGACTTAACCCTGTTAGGCAATCAGTGCACTTAATGAAAAACTGCACTAATTACACTTGCAGGGTTAAGGGTAGTGGGAGTTGGCACCCAGACCACTCCAATGGGCAGGAGTGGTCTGGGTGTCTGGAGTGTCTCTTTAAAGCCCACCACAATAACAAGAGGGAGAATGCAAAAAGTCAGAGTAACAGAGCTTGTCTGTTATCACCCTCAGCTATAGCCAAGGACAGACACAACAAAGCAGGAGCCTGCAGTCTGAGAATGTGTGAGTTGATGCCACGCTGGTAGCTTTTACCGTGGCAAAAGTGAAAAGCATTATACTCGACTATCTGTACCCAAAGTAAATGTGTTTTATAATGTGTTTTGCAAAATGACAGTGGTCAGTTTGAAAGCATCAATCCAAATTTCCTCAAATAAACATGGCTTACCCTTTAAAGGATTCAGCAGTTTGAAGTGGTTGTAGTTCCTGAAGTGTGTAAGTGCAGTGTGTCACTATGAAAAGCTCCACATAACCCTTCTACTACCAGATGTGTAACTCAACCTCCTGCAGCATCATTGGGAAGTCATCAGCCAGCCTGGAACTAGAATTTTGGTCTGCCTAATATCAATTCTATGCAACTTTCATTGCACAGAATGTCAGTCATTGGTGGAGAGCTGTCTGCTAATGCTCTTGGTCAATCAGTGGCAATGGCCATGGCTTCCAGCTTCTGGAAGCCCATTATTGGACCACTTGTGAGCATTGCAGCCAGCAGGGACCCAGATATGGGGGCAAAACATTGCTAAACAGTTTGCTCTCTTAGTAGGGAACCAGACCAAGGTACTTCTGGCATGATGACCACTACAATGGGTGGTAGTAGTTATTGAAATAACCCTTCTTTACATCCTGCACATTGAAGGTTTAAAAAAACTGTTTTGTTGTAATGAAGATGATGGGTTCCATCAACATTTTGAATTTGTTAATGTTTCAAGATGTGTTAATGTAATCAAGATTAAGTACCTTTGGGTTGGGAATTTGTAAGAACTGGATCAACAGGTATCTCTTTAATTAGGCTAGTTAGACGTACATCTAACGGTTCGCACTTCCTGGGGCCTTGTGGCCGCCTAACTCACCTTAGGGCAGACTGACTAAGGGCCTGACACCAGGAGGGGGCCAGCGGTTTGCCCCGTGTGTTACCAGGTGCGAGGTCCCATCAGTCAGTTTTTCCACGGGGAGAATCCAGCAGCCTGTGGTCTGTACCTTTGTGGCAGGCAGAGGTACAGACCATGAGTAACTATCCCCAAGCTGTGGCCAATCACCAATAACCCAAGATAACAGAACAGAAAGACTAATTTTTTTTTTAATATCCCTTATTGTAAGGAGATGGGGGTTTTAAATCTTGTCTTTAATCTTGTCATTAATACACATTTGTTTCAGGGGAACCCACAATTAATAAGTTATAGATTAAGTTATTTATCTGTGTGTGTGTGTGTGTGTGTGTGTGTGTGTGTGTGTGTATATGCATATATTTAATATGTTAACCTATTACCAGATCTCTGCATCTCAGCATATAGTTTGTGTTTAAATTATTATTCATACTATTTTGGGGGAAATGTACAACTATATTTACCTCTGTATTGCTGGTAACTTGTCCTGAGACTTATTTAAAGTTCTAAGTTTCTATATTCAAAGTCTACGTGCCTATACATACAGTACACCCCTATACAAAACACTACCGCCTCTATACACACACACACATTGGAGCCCCTATACATACCATACAGATACATGATGGAACCCCTATTTTTTTGTTTGTTATGGGTGTGTCTGGGGGCCTCATGTTTGAGTTTTGCATTAGGTCTTGTAAAGTCTAGTGTCACCACTGCCTGGCTTTAAATTAACAGAGGGTTATCACAGATTTTAGCATCAAAGCGGTACTGTAACCCACTCCCCCACTCTGCAAAATTAGTATTTCATAAATAGAAAATCTTTATATACTCCTTTCTAGTTTTAGAATTTCACTGAGATTCCAACCCAGTCAAAAGATATACCGAGATACAGAAATAGTATAGTTAAAAGCATATACCAGTGAGGGCGCCACTACCACAAATGTCAAAAGATATACTGAGACAAAGTAGGGACTACATTGTCTCTATATATTTCCTATTCCTGACACTTCTAGACACTGTGTGGAGCTAACGCTGTTTAGAAGTGTCAATCCCCCAGCCGTCACCAGTATCAATCCCCCAGCCGTCACCAGTATCAATCCCCCAGCTGTCAGCAGAGAATTGGCTCTGTTTATGGAGGTTCCCGCAGTCTTGCAGACCCTCTACAGACCTCAGTACTGGGCTTGTGACGTTTAACTCCTGGTGCCAGGAGCAGAAGAGGAGCAGCCGGAAGAAGATGGCAGGTTCAGGTTTGTTAACCTTTGCTCCCCCTCCCCCCCAGCCACAAACTCCCGTTCGGGGGTCTTTGTAAATTATGCAAAGTCCCCTGACAGTAACAGTTCTATTTAAGACAAATATAGATTAGATGAGTTAGGAAATATCAGCTAATTTCCCAGATTTTTTATTTTGTCCTAAATATTTACATTGTTCTTTTAATTATTTCACAATCTAGTGTTTAGTTAATAAAGCTCAACAAGAAAGCAGTTACAATATGTACTGGTTTGCCAAGAATGTGCACATTTATTCTTGCAAACTGAGGCAGGTTAAAGTTTAGAAAATAATCCTGGTATTCAGCACACACAGCTGTTATTGTGTAACTTGTAGCTCCTATGACAATACAGATTTAGGCTTGTGTTCATTAGTGAGGTCAAATCCCAGGAGATAACTTTCTGCCATAGATATATCCTACAAAAACATTTGTGCACACACAAGATCTGATTGAGATCGCAACATACGTGAAGAATGAAACACACAGACTTTATGTAATAAAAGTGACTTTAAATCAAATTAGCACTACAGCCCATTATCTCATCAAGCAGAAATTCTTACATTCTACAGTAATCATCTGTCAAGAATTGTAACATAATAAATTCAACCCTATCTGATGAGCGAACCAAGACATTAAAGTTACACTCTAACCATAACCACTGAAGTGTGTTGTAGAGGTTATGGTGCCAGGAGTGCCTTGGTGCCCCCCACAGGGTAAGTAGTCAAATAATTTGAGAATTAACAGTTTACCGGGGGTCCGTTGAGTGTCAGTCACAGTCTTTAGGAGAACTGGAAGGTTCTGCACATGTATGAGCTAACAGGTCCATGTATGAGCTAACAGCTTTCGTTAGCTCATACATGGAGCCTCTGCTAACTCCCATGAGCTAAATGGCTTATTGCTTAAAGGACCACTCTAGGCACCCAGACCACTTCAGCTTAATGAAGTGGTCTGGGTGCCAGGTCCAGCTAGGGTTAACCCATTTTTTCATAAACATAGCAGTTTCAGAGAAAGTCTAATTGACAGCCACTAGAGTCTCATTGACAGCCACTAGAGGCGCTTGTGTGCTTCTCACTGTGATTTTCACAGTGAGAGCACGCCAGCGTCCATAGGAAAGCATTATGAATGCTTTCCTATGTGACCGGCTGAATGCGCGCGCAGCTCTTGCCGCGCGTGCGCATTCAGCCGACGGGGAGGAGAAGAGGAGGAGGAGAGCTCTCCGCCCAGTGCTAGAAAAAGGTAAGTTTTACCCCCTTTCCCCCTTCCAGAGTCGGGCGGGAGGGGGACCCTGAGGGTGGGGGCACCCTCAGGGCACTATAGTGCCAGGAAACCGAGTATGTTTTCCTGCCACTATAGTGGTCCTTTAAGAGTGTTGTCAGCCAATGAGCTAAGCCATCCACATCCATGCTAGGTCAGTGCAGAGAGTTTCCGGCTCTCCTGGAGGAGGTGACCAGGGCATCTGGCAGGCCCCAGGAACATTGTCAATCGTTTTGACTTCTTACCCATGGAGCGCACCAGTATACCTCTGGCACCATAATCACTTTAATGATTATACTGCGTGAAGTGTTCCTTTAATATACTCCAATTATGCTTGGTAAGTAGCTTTTCTCAGCCCATTCTCAGGTACCAGTAGCAGTCAATGTATGGCAATAATATATACAAACACAGTTGAGTATTGATGTAAAAAGTCCACATGCAATTTTAGTTTTACTGGTGACAAAGAACAGTTCTCATCTTGTTAATACGTTGAATTGCTGTCACATAGCTGGCTGATTAGTAAGTGCACACATGTTCCTTGTTACGTACCCACTGAGTGCATGTAGATTGTATTTATTTATCACTAACAGGTGTTTCTAGCCTGTTACCGTTTACATTACTGTAAAGTTAGTACACCAAGTATAAAGATGTTATAGCCACACGTACAAAGATAAAGGCCTTATTAAAGAACAGACCCAGCTCATCAACAATCAAACATGGGCAATAAATAACATCCAATGCTTATGTTGTCATTTACATTTATAAAGTGCATTCGTTTTTGTAGTTACCATTTGCTTTACAATCAGACATTTTTCAAAAATTACTAAATTAGGGAAATGATGCATATTCTTCCATCCCCTCAGTCTTCAGCTGTGTAAGTGAAAAAAAGAAAAAACCAAAAGGTACAGAAAAATGTGAATCACCAAAGTGACAAACAATAATGAATTAATACAAACTGGATTGTGTGGAAATATTCTGTCTCAGAAATATATCTGAAAAATACATAAAAAATATATAGTGTAATATAGTTACAACCACATAGAAGCAAAGGTGGTAGAGAACTCACAAAATTAAGATGAGATCAGACATATCTCCCTCAATGTATGGGGAATTGAAACAGTATAGAGGACCTCCAGCGATGATCCTGTATATACAGTTGTAGATCTTCTAATTCACTCCAAATAGAGAGAAAAAAATGGATAGTGCAGATGGTACACAATATAACAATTTATTTTAAATATGTTGCACTTACAATGTTTCAAATTAAAACCAGCATATCTCCACACCAGGTGGTGTCCACATGTAGCAGCTAATCCAATGGCAGTGCAGGATCTCAAACAGCACTAGGAGCAGTAAGATCAGGAAATAGGAAATAAAAGTTCATATGAAAGGTAAAAACAATAAATGAAGTAGTTCCAACGCGTTTCATCCTTCTCTGGACTTCCTCACTACACATCCCTGTTATATTGTGTACCACCTGCACTATCCATTTTTTTATCTCTATTTGGAGTGAATTAGAAGATGTACAACTGTATACACAGGATCATCGCTGGAGGTCCTCTATACTGTTTCAGTTCCCCATACATTGAGGGAGATACACCTGATCTCATCTTAATTTTGTGAGTTCTCTACCACCTTTGCTTCTATGTGGTTGTAACAATACTACACTATATATTTTTTATGTATTTTTCAGATATATTTCTGAGACAGAATATTTCCACATAATGCAGTTTGTATTAATTCATTATTGTTTGTCACTTTGGTGATTCATTCATTTTCTGTACCTTTTGTTTTTTTTCTTTTTTTCACTATTGTGTTTTAAGTGTTTGTAAGGGTACACTTTAAAACCTTGGGTACTCTATAAATTATAGCACGAACAGTTAATTTCTTGGTCTTTTCAGCTGTGTAAGGTCTGGATGAAATGTACTTGTTTATTGTTCTTTATAAACTGGCCCCACCAGCATGTTCAGGTGAGGGCAGCCCTCTTGGTTTCACTTGATTAATATTCTAACATTATAGCATGGAATACTCACAACCAGAGGTGAGGACCACTTTTTAGGGTGGTGTTTAAATAAGAGAGCACATCATAATCATAATTTTATGAAAGGGAAAATGTTTTGAGAAAAAAAAATATTTGAATCTGGGTTGAGATAGATAAGGCATTTACTATTGCACAGGAAGATCTGTAAAAGTTGAGGCAGCATGTTGCATTTGCTGCCTCAATCAGCAGGTCCAATCCAGACAGACAGACACTATAGAAGATGAGACAGGGCAGGGCTGGACCAGCACATGGGGTCGACAGGAAGCCCTAATGTGCCTTTTAAATAATTTTCCCTCGGACTGACACAGGCTTGAGGGAGGTGCTGGGGGCCGGAGGGAGATGCTGGAGGCTGGTGTGGCTGCATTTAGACCCTGCCTCCCACATGCAAGCCCAGCCCCCAGACAAGCTCTGCCAACGCATGCTGCTGACCTCGCCTGAAGGAAGAGACCAGAAAATGGAGACTTTTTTGAGTTGGCCCAACTCACTGTCATTCTGAGAAGGGTAATAAATGACGAAGAACATGTACAACCAACTTACATCAATTTACGTAACCATGATTGTCAACTAAATTAAGGGGGGGGGGGGGAACTACTAAGCAAAGTGTCTTAATCCAACATAATTAATCATTGCAATTTATTTTTCCCTTGCTCCAAGTCAGTACAGTGCTCTCAACATGTTCTGCTCCCCTTAATTACTTCCTAAATAAATTTTTACTTTTTAAAGAATCCAGATCCTTGGGACCCAAAGTAGACACGTGATGCTTACAATGACTTGAAAATCACTTTCCAGTCACTATTAGATATACAATCAGACCATATATTAATATGGATTACTAACTCCTCTTGCATCAGTTCACACATCCCTTCGATTATCAGCTTTCGTGAGCGATGTTCTCTATATCGTCTGACTATTTTAATATGTTGCAAATTCTTCCTTTTATAAATCACAGTGTAATCTTGGAGATTTAGCAAGTATTGGAAATTCTAATAATAAAAGCATATGTTCTTCTGCTACAGGTGCTACATGCCATGCATATTTCATTTAATGGTTTTTGTTAAACCCTACATCCATATGTTGTTTCTTTACCTCAGTTCTAACTTACAATACTGTGACACAAATCTAAGGAGATTGTACTTAAATATGTACAGCCATAAAGCCACTACAATATGTAGCCTTAGGGAACTGTTTACAAGACTGACTGACACTCCAAACACCATAACCACTACAGCACTCTGTAGTAGTTAGGATGCCCTAGTGTGCGCCACCAATGAAAGTAGTCATACCATTTTAGAATGATTTGACTTCTTTCAGGTACTACACCATGCATCTTTGTAGCTTCTAGAAGAGCCAGACGCTCCTGCTAGCCATAGGAGAACTAACAGAAGCTACTCCAGCCATCTTGGAAAAAGAACACACTGCTGTCCTCTACAACTTAAAAGTAATGTAGCAACTAATTGCATTTAGAGCAGGGCAGGAGAAGAAGTATTTAACCCATAAACTCCTGCTGTAAGGATTATTATTATTATTGGATTAAAAAATAGACCTGAGTGAGAGTCTTGTGATTGGTCAGAATAGTCTCCTGATTAGTGGAACCTCTTCCTGGTAAAGGAGTAGTCAGTCAGTATGCTGCTATCTACATGTGGAGATGCAGCAGCTGTAATAACATTAAAAGTAATAAATCCCACTGAAAACCATCTTGAGGTAGCAAAATGTAACCATACAGTGCTATGCAGTATTGATGGTCTACCATACAGATCCCAGTATTGTCCAAATGCTTGTTCCCTAGATCTAAATCGATCTCTGCATGAGATCTTCAACATAATGTGGTTCTATATCACAGCTTGCCAGAGGATGGTGGGAACCAGCATTTGAACAATACTAGGATCTGTATGGGAGACCAGCAATACTACTTGGATGAGACAACTACTTTGTTATTATTCTTCACCACTTACTTTATATCTGGCCCTGATTTTCTTCATTTTGCGGATTACCCTCGATATGGTTTTATATCTACAGGGAAATATTTAATAATGAAAAAAGAGATCAAACCTAAGGGCTTTAAATATACTCAGATGTTGTCTAAATTAGGCAGACGTATATCCGTGCGAACAGGTTCTCTTGTATATACCTCTTTAATTAAGCAAGTTCATCTATAGAAACTATCTCCTGGCATTTTTTTTTTTTTTTATATCATCTTTATTAAAGTCTGATCCATATAGAATACAGAAAAAAGAAATTGACATTAATATAAGTATAAATATTTTAGAAGCATTCACGATACATCAGGAATATTTTCCAATTTAGTCACCAAACATTCCAATCCACATTCATACTTCATACATCACTGTAGTTCCCATTGTGATCATCCTTATTTTCGTATTTTCACTACCCTCACTACTAATTTGTTTTTAACACTTTGCAAACGTTTTAATTTCTCTGTCATGTCCTATATCGTGATTTGTTACTTAAGTCACCTATACTATTTTTTTTTTTAAATTCTTTATTTTTGTAGTGCAAAAGCTCATAACAGACAGTTGGGAGGTACCCCAAAGGCAATCCTCCAACTTGGTATATAAACATTTAGACATAGAGGTACATAAGAAAATATGCACAATTTTTATGATTAAAGATGATGAAAGTAATAAACAGTCATAGGTCCAGCAGCCAACCCTGACTCCCAGTTGGAGGTGGCTTTGCTGGCATATCGATTTGGCTAATGTTAGGCAACATAGAGCAACAAAAATATAACCCCGCGATGGCACGGGAGGAGGTGAGGCCATGTTAATTCCATAAATGCCTAAATCGCTTGGTTATAAGGCATGTGTGTAACTTGGTAGACTTGCAAAGGAGAATCAAAGTTACTGCACTGGCCCTGACTACATGCAATTCTAGTCCCTTACTACGCTAATCTCTTATGTGATTCTTTATGTTCCAGCACAAGGTATGGAGGGTACGTAGGCATGTCATATTAGGGAAATGTGCCGTATTGGTGTTAGGGAGTATACAGTAAGGACTTACACAGTTTACATCTTAATGTGCTTGCAGAAACTTAGGTAACTTGCGAGTTTCCCTATGTTTGAGGGATGTGTGGCTGCGTATTGTTTCTCCGCTTACCTAAGGGTGTTGTGTCCCTATGTTGGGGGTGCATGTGAGCGTTACTGGGCCGGAGTTGCAACATATATTTGCGTATCTGCGTGCTTGACTAGGCTGCAGTATGTGCATAGAGTAAGTGTGGTCTTTTAGGTAGTATCCGAGATGACATGGCTGTCAGGACCCGGAATCAGGGCTGTGTCCTGACTGTGTCCTGACTAAATCTATGCACTCCGGGTGAGCACTCGTGACCAAGGGAGTGTCGGGGGGATATGGAGTGTGGGTGTTCTAGGGTGCCCACTAGTTTGTTTGTGTAGGGGGAGTTTGAGTGATTTCAGTTGTGGGATGGTTGGTACCGTATATGTGTTCCCCTCCACTAGTCGTGTTGTGCGCCCTGGAGCTGGTGTTGATCCTAACGGTTGTAGTAATAAGAAATTATGCGGGAAGGGGAGAGAGAGGGGAAGCACAGAAGGTGATATTAATAGTAAATAACTGAACATATAGTCTCTTGTAAGACTTGGAGCGGTTGTGCCTGGCCAGGCAGTCCTCAGGTGTTTCCGTGTACCCTATGTTGGGTCGGCTCTCAATCTTGGTCCTGGGTCCGTCGTTCTCACGCTCTCGTTCCTCGGGACAAAGGTCACCGTCTTGTCCGGATTCCAAATGGGAGTGGAGGTGTTTGGGGGTGTGTTGGTCCTCAGTGGCTCCAGGCCCAGTGCTGTGAGGAATGGTGTTGTGTCTTCCATCGAAGTAAGTGTATGTAGGTTTCCATTCTGGGTCACCGTTAAGGATCCGTTCGTTCCCCACCTGTAGCTTATGTTTGTTGAACGTAAAAGGCTTGTTACAGGTTGGAATGTTTTGCGCCAGAGGAGGGTTGCCTTTGTGAGATCTTGATAAAACGAGAGATGAGCCTCTTCAAAGTATAGAGGCGTTTTGCCTTTAATTGCAGACATAATGAGGATTTTGTCGTGCACTGTGAGGCACCTTAGTATGACGTCTCTTGCCATGTTAGTTGGTCCCCCCGTGGGTCCAGGTAGGCGGTAGATCCCCTCCACCGTCAGCTTTTTAGATACTGCGTGAGGCAGGATAGAGGCCAGTAGGCGCCTAACATAGTGAGGCAGTTCGTCCTCTGTTACTGCTGTGGGAATGCCCCTTATTTTTATATTGGATCGGTGGAGACGGTCTGCCATTGCCGTTATCTGTGTGGACATGGTGTTCTGGTGGGACCAGACCTGCTGCAGTGAGTTCTGGAGTTCTGAGATGTGCGTTCGCATATCTGCTATATCTGTTTCTGAGGCCTGCACTCGGTCAGTGATGGCCTTCATGTCATGTTTTATTGGTGCGAGTTCCGCCGCCAGAATTTCGTGGAAGTTTGACAGTAGGACCTTTAGGTCCTGCCTGGTTGTCGGTGTGGAGTCAGTGGGGATTTCATGCGGCCTCGATTGGGCGGCCGGTAAGCGGTCAGACCCCGTTTCTTCTCCCGGGTAGTTGTGGTTGGTTGGTCGCGGGGTTTCCGCGGGTGCAGTTTTAGGCTGTGCCGGTCGTTGGAACAGTGTCTTTATGTCCCTGTGGTCCGACGCCACCGATTTCTGGGAGCGGCGGCCCATAGCTGGCATTTGGGCGTGGGCATCAGTATGGATCCTGGGGGGATCGTTTCTTACTTGTTGTGTAAGTAGCACCTCCAGGCCTACTCCAGGTAGTGTCAGCGTGGAGTAGGCCCCGGTTTTCTTTCTCCGCTTCGGCTGGTTGGGTGCCAGAAAAAAAGGCATCTGTCGCCTCAGGGGCTGTTGGTGTGTTCAGCTATCCACTTTTTAGAGCTGGGTGGGCTCTCTTTTGCGGGGTATCCGTGGATTTTTGATGTTGCTCGGAGGAGCTTATCAGCATGGCGTCTTGTCAGGTTGGTGGTCAAACTCCGCCCCCCACCTATACTATTTTTAACGTTGTGAAATCCTTTAAAAGAGTAGCATATCGTAAATATCTGTTAACCCAACAGAGAAATAGGAGGGGAAGGAAAAACAAAATGTATTTCCTCAGCTTTAACTGTAGCAATATATACTCAATATTCATCAATATTCATATCCCTTTTAGAGTCTTATTATATTTTGTTGATTGTTGATCTTGAGTATCATTTCCTTTGTTTAGTCCAATTTTTACTAATTTCTGGCGTACTTGGGAACGGGAAGTATCTTTAAACATCAAGGATGAGTTTTCTTGTTGAATAATCAAGGCTGCTGGAAACCCCCCATCTGTAGGCAATATGGTTAGAAGAAAATCTTATCTTACCATTACTTCTCTTGGTAGGTGCTGAGCTACGCCTTTGGAAAATCGTATCTTACTATTACTTCTCACGGTAGGTGCTGAGCTATGCCTTTGGAAAATCGTATCTTACTATTACTTCTCTCGGTAGGTGCTGAGCTACGCCTTTGGAAAATCGTATCTTACTATTACTTCTCTCGGTAGGTGCTGAGCTACGCCTTTGGAAAATCGTATCTTACTATTACTTCTCTGGGTAGGTGCTGAGCTACGCCTTTGGCTTTTGTTAAGCGATGGTATCGTTCAAAGGGGAATTGACCCAATTTAGATAAGGGAATTAATGAACATAAGTCCATTAGGAATTTTTCTAGTTTTTCTTTTGTATAATCCTCCGCTATACCTCTAATTCTTATACTTTTTCTTCGGGCTCTGTGTTCCAATTCAATATTTTGCTTCCAGATCTTTCAATTTGTTTTCTAAGATTTTGTGTTTAATTGACAGCAGTTTATAATTATCTTGCAGGTTTTTTATTGTTTCTGCTTGAAGTGATATGGAATGGAGAATTTGATTAGTTTCTTCTCTAAATGTGTCCTTGAGCCTTGTCATGTCTTGTTTAATTTTTTTTTTGTGCCGGTTATCAATTAATTCCGTCACACATTTGTTTGTTAAAAGAGTGTATTGTTCGGGTTATTCTTGTAGGTTTTCAACATTAGTGAGATTTGGTTAATTCATTTCTGGGCTACACAGTGAGCTTCTGGGTTCCGTTTGTCTTCCCGAGTTCTTAGGCGAATAATAAGTGTTTATAGATTTATTTTTGTCTAGATTTTGTATCCTTCCTTTTTTAGGTGTCATGTTGAGAGAGGGATAATTTTTTGTTAAATTTAACAGAGAAGGTTGCATCTATTTAAGAGGGAATGCCTTTCCAATAGTGGTTTGCTGTAATGGTTCGATTGATATTATGGGGGGAGTGTACCCGATTAGGTGCTTGAGTAAATGGGGAGTGTCCCCTTAAATGTGTTCTGAAACTTTTTCTTTCTTTCACCTCCCCCTCTTCTCTTTTCCTTTCTTCCCTCCTTTTCCACTTTTTTCTTTACCTCTCCTATTCCCTCCTTTTTCACAATTCTTTCCATTTTACCAATTAGAACCTGCACTAATCAGTTGGTTTTACACGCCTTACCAGTTAACACTTTCACTAATCAGTTGGTTTTGCATTGCTTACACTCCTTACTCATATATCGTTAAGACATTAACCCCTTAAGGACCAAGCTTCTGGAATAAAATGTGTCCTTAAGGGGTTAAAGCAATTTATTGTTGCCCCAGGGAGAATTGCTTTAATCTCCTGACATTTTCCCAGTGTTTTTTTTACTTTGTTTTGTCTTATGTTCAATTTATGTTTATCTTTATATTTTATATTTCAAAATATCTGAATAAAGCTCAAATCAACAAACACTTACATGTTCTACTTTATTCTTTTGGAGGCATTCCCTTTTTGGTGTCCTCTCCATGGCAGGGGTTCCCAGTTAATTTTTCCCGTGAAACCCTTTGACATAGTGTATCAACATCGTGGAACCTTTCCCGCTCCCCCCGTATAAAAAGAAAAAAGTGCACCGTTTTTTGTATGTGCCGCTGTGTGTTAAAGGGATACTCGAGGCACCCAGACCACTTCTGCCCATTAACTCTATTACCTACCGTTATCCCTGCAAGTGTAATTATTGCAGTTTTCATAAACGGCAATATTTACCTTGCAGGGTTAAGTCCTCCTCTAGTGGCTGTCTAACAGTCACTAGAGGGACTTCCGCCTTCTTAAAACACGAAAAGTGTTTTAAGCAACGCTGGACGTCCTCACGCTATGTGAGGACCTCCAGCATCGCCAAAATCCCCATAGGAAAGCATTGAATAATGCTTTCCTAGGGGGAGGTCTAATGCGTGGCCATTAGGAGAAGAGTAGGCGGAGCCTGACCAGCACCAAGGTCATCAGCGCTGGACTCCGGTAGGTCACTGAAGGGGTTCTAACCCCTTCAGCAACTTGGGATGGGGGGTGGGAGGGAGAGGGGCACTACAGGGTCCTGCAGTGCCAGGAAAACAAATGTTTTCCTGGCAATGGAGCATCCCTTTAAGGTGTATGTATCTGTGTTTGTGTGTGCCAATGTGTGTATCTGTGTGTCAATGTCACAAACACTGGCACATAATGGCACACAGATACACACAGTGTGTATCTGTGTGTGTATTTGAATCTGTGTGTCAAAGTGTGTGTATCCGTGTTTGTATGTGCCGGTGTGTGTCTGTGTATCAAGGTGTGTGTATGTGTGTTGAGTGTGTGTATCCGTGTGTCAATGTGTATCTGTGTGTGTGTGTGTGTGTGTATGTATCTGACACACAGATGCACACAGACACACATTGACACACACACCGATACACACACACACTGATGCACACAGTGACACACACATCTTGACTCACAAATACACACACTCAGGTACACACAGTGACATATACACACACTGGCACATACACACACTCAGATACACACATTGACACATACACACAGTGTCATATACACACACTGGCACACACTCAGATACACACACACTGACACACACACACATAGGCACATTCAAACACACTGATATACACTGGCATATACACACACACCAATACACATATACTGACATACACACACACTTAGACACACACAGTGACACATACACAAACCTTGACACACGGATACACACACTGACACACTCAGACACACATACTCTTTGACAGACATACATACAAACACATAGACTCTCACTGACAAGCACACATACATTCTCACTGACAAACACATACACACTCACTGACAAACACACATACACACACACTCACTGACAAACATACACTCATGGACAAACACACACTCTCAGTGACAAACACACATACACACACTGACAAGCACACATACACACACACCCTCAGTGACAAACACACATACACTCTCAGTGACAAACACACATACACACACTCACTGACAAACACATATACAAACTCATTAACAGACACACACACAATTTATTCATTTTTTTAAATTTCACTCCACCCAGCCTCTGTACCTTTGGGAGTGCTGGCTTGGAGTCTCTATTTCCCTGGGGTCCAGTGGGGCTGCTAGGCTGAGCAGCTGGTGTGCAGTCCCTGGGGTCCAGTGGGGCTGCTGGACTGAGCAGCTGGTGTGCAGTCTCTGAGGTCTGGTTGGGCTGCTGGGCTGAGCGGCTGGCATGCGGAGTGATCTACCTGCTCAGCTCCCTTGCACGCCTCTTAGTGATGTTGGGGCCGGAGTGACTTCATATTCCGGCTCCGGCATAATGGCTGTACGTGCGAGGGAGGTGAGCAGGGGAGAGAGCTCCCTCGCCGCCCGCCTCAATTATTGCGGTGGCCATTTTGTTTCCCGAAATTAATGTAGAACCCAGTTTGTGTTCTCACAGAACACCATTTGGGAAACGTGGCTCTATAGGGACAATTGTTGCAAATATTGTTGCAAAATCAATGTATGTCTATATGTTGGGTGTGTAATGGTTAATTCTGCAACCTTCATGTGCTCTTCAGCAATGCAAAGGAATGTTAGATGGATGTCTTGTTAATGACTGGTGATTCATCACTAAAAAAGCCCAAGGAAAACAATGCAAGCTCAAACAGACAAATCTACACTATGTATATGTTTTGAATGAGCTATTTTTTGATCTGACATTGTAAGGATAATTGATAAATTTTTGTATATACCTACATGTAGGTTTGACAGTTTATCACCATGATAAGTCAAAGTGTTTAGTTCATAAATGTTCCTGAACCACTGATTGATTCAAGGTTAAATCCTTATGCGGATCATTTAATTCCCAGGTGCAATGCAGCACTGAGGCAAATGCTAAGGCTCATCTATGAGATTAGACACCCAGTTTAAAGAAAAATGAAAAAAATAAGTCTACCGAATAGGAAAGAAAACTGAATAATCGTGAAACAAGGGAATCCCTAATAAAAGAACCTAACACAAATAGTAGTAACACAAAACATCATCATCAAGATAGGGTCAGCCAAACCCAAATCACAAACAATCACATTAACGGTGTACAAAAAGCAATAACGAAACAAAAATCAAATTTGACCTTGACTGCAACTGTGTAGTGTGTAAGGACAATCCCTAGGGTGGCACCCCAATATAGATGTTACAGCTGCTTAATTCAGCCCTCTCCCAATAATATGCCTGGAGAGGGGCTAACAATACAGAAACAAAGTAATTATGTCTCCCCAGCTCTTCCGCCAGTATTTCATGATTGGGAGTATGCGAATGAATAGTGGCAGCTGTTATTTGTCCTAGCTGTGTCCCATTATTTATGATTATTTATACCAATATTCATTTAATAATTATTTGCAATCCGGAGCTATTTCTAAATCTTTATTTAATCAGGATCATATTTTCCTGTTGGGGCTCTCATGGTCTGAAGGCTATGAAGGCGTTACATCCTTCCTTCTATAGTTGTGCTGTGTTTAATTTGTTAGAATCACATTAACAATTTACAAGACAATGGGTGGTGCAGTTTATATTCCCAATTCACATTTTAGGAGGGTTTTTTCAAAACCTTATGAACTCAAATTGAACCCATTTTAGCTCTTGGAGCTTGTAACCTGTGCCTTGGCAGAATAATTCAATAAAATGTGTCTAAATATGTCTGAATTAAATGTCTTTTGCAGATATGAATGAATGCGGCCTGAAGCCACGACCCTGCGAGCATAGATGTATGAATACATATGGCAGCTACAAGTGCTATTGTCTTAATGGGTATATGCTCATGCCAGATGGCTCCTGTTCAAGTGAGTTACCTAGAAATATACATGTATGGGTGTATTTTACTAGATATCCGTTACAAGTTGCAGCTGAAACCCAAGTGTATTAATTCATTAGTATTATGTTTTCAGAAAGCCTGATATAAAACAAGGTAGAAAAAAATAGAATAATTTTATAAGCATTCTCCAGTATGTGTGATGGACATATTTATTAATGTAGCAGAAAAAAATGTGTTTAAATCCTATAATAGGCTAGTTATGGATAGTCTCTGGAACTGCCCTGTTCTGGTAAATGTACAGATTGAGTCCTCATCTCATCGTTACACGTCCAAGGAGTAGAAAATGTGGAACATGTTTTCAGCAATCAGAAATTTAGATCACAGTGATGTTTCATGATTTTTATTTAAAATCTGCTTAATTTGGGAGCATAATTAAAATGAATGCTGAAGCATTATAGCCAGTGTTATAAGCAAAGATGTAAAAGTAGAAATCTCATCAACAAAACGTGAAATGTGTACTCACTGGACTTGCATGGTGTAAAAAATTGTTTAAGCTGAACCACTTTATCAAGAAAAGAAATTTTTTTTTGGAACATCCGAATTTTGTGCATGTGGTGGTTCAGCTTGTCAGAATTTGGTCTGTACAAAAGATTTTGAAAAACAAGAGTCCATCAGTGTACTGCAAAATATATACAGGATTTAAAAAATGTGAATTTACTTTGCAGTACACTGGTTTTCCCACCATTTTATTCAGAGATCAAGTGACACAAAGTAACAGAGGGAAAAAGAAAAGCCGCAGTAATTTTTTTAAAATATATTTTTAAACTATTTATATTTACAAAAAAATAATATAAATGAATAGATTTACTTTTACTGCTCCTCCCTGCAGTCGGCGAGGGAGCACTGATCCTCCTGTTCAGCTCCCTCACGCGCCGCGTAGTGATGTCATATTCCGGCTCCGGCATCACTGCGGTGCTCGCATGGGAGCTGAACAGGAGGATCAGTGCTCCCTCGCTGCCTGCATGGAAAGTGTCGCCGCTGCCAGCCTGGGGGGTCCTGAGGTGTGGCCAGCCGGCCAGCTCCTGGGCCCCCAAGACAAGAGGTAGAAAGTGCCGCCCAAGGCAAATGCCTTGTCAGCCTCATGGTAAATACACCTCTGTGTCCCATTCCAGTGGCAAATGCAGCGTTACAACAGCATCTCACAATCTGCAGTATTTGTGTACTTGCTATGTGTGAGGAGCCTAAATATCAATTGGGAGCAGGAATCTGCGTATCCCATCACATGTTTTTGCAATATTTGCTCTCACGGCAATGGTATTGAGGTAAAGATGACTTAATTGGTCATTTTAAATCAACACCACCCTCTGTTCCTCTCTCTGTAAAAGTTCTATTGGATTCACTCCCAGTTATATTTGAATACCATCTTACTTTTTGTTTTCTTAATTAGGTATATTAACAATAATGTTGGTATAATACTATGGAATATTCTACGTGGTACACTTTTGTTTATTACATATGTTTATATTTTTCTGTTTTCATGTAATTTGAGTTTTTAAGATAACTTGGCCGATACCTGTTTCTGTATAGACAATATACTATGTCCATTCTATTCCTCTGCAAATTATTAATACGAACTAAAATTGTGCTAATGGCATTAATAGTTTACTCGTACATCGTTTTGTTCCAGATTTCTATGTTGTAATATCAAAATAGGTTAAAGTCAATTTATTTTATGCCAATCCCTCTGCAGTTGTTAAACCTATGTTAAATTATCTTTAATGGGGCAAAACATTCTAAACTCTATTACTCAGCCCACCCACTGGTCTGCACAACAATCTATGTCTTGCTCCCAGTCACACCACAAGTTCAGAAATTCTACAGAGCAAACAGTTCTTTATTGAAGTTAATCACTAAAGTGAGAATTCAAGATGAATTCAAATGATTTTCGAATTTAAGGTTATAATAGCCGAACTGAAAAGCCATGCTTCAAATTCAGCTACTCTGGCATTCAATTTTAAATTCTCTTGAATTTTCACTTTAGTGAATAATCCTATATGCAATGAAATTAGCCATTACTGTATATCTTGCTCCGAAGAAATCTGAGCTCCAAAACATTATCACAAACTACAATGGCCATCATTTCCTCTAGAGCCAGTATGGCAACAATTCATTTCCCATAAAACACTGGGAAGAAGTTAGTTTATACATCTTTCTCTAAATACATCTAATTTACAGAGTGTTAGTGAAATGAAGACATTTTGCAGGACACGGTCATAATTAAAACTCTATGCTATAAATTGTGTTTCTCAGACTCCAGAACCTGTGCTGTGGCAAACTGCCAATATGGCTGTGAAGAAGTCAAGGGGGAAGTGAGGTGCCTGTGCCCATCGAGTGGGCTCCAGCTAGGACCAAATGGAAGAAATTGTATAGGTGGGTAAATAATTATGTTTGGAAATGGCAGTTTCCATAAATTACACTCTATATATCAATGGGATGTATTCATTATCATTATAAAACTGCTCAACTAATATTCAAAATCCCAAATCTCTCAAGATCTTTTTCTCTGATCTATAGACAGACTGGCAGACAGACAATTACTAGAAAGGAGACAACAAAATAGAAAAAAAAAAGACATAGAACAAATGTTAACAGGAACAAGATGTGAAGAGAACGGTTTCAACAATATAATAATAAAATATTATATCATGTTATATTCACTAGATGTTATATTTAATTTAGTGACTAACAATAAATAAAGAAAAACAGAAATACTAATAATAAATAAAGAAAAACAGAAATACAGATTTTGTACAATGTGGGCAATGTTTTAAAAAAAAAAAAAAACACTTATATAAAGAAGAAAAAAAACACTGTGGTGGTGCGTCATATAAGTAAATCTTTATATACATAAACATAAGATGAGAAAAATCCCCACCAAAAAAATCGAATACTACCCTTTCTGTGACCAGTATTGAGAATGTAGAATAAATATGATTAAGTATTTTGCATAATTCAAAAGTTCCTGATTAATCTAGGATATTCCAGATTTGTTCTAGAATATTCAGGTGACAGTTATCACATTCTAAATATATTGCCAGCAGTGGTAGCTGACCTTACTGAGCCGTGACAGTTAGTTCCTGCATAATAATACTTTCTGTACCATAATGCAACTAGATAGCAGTGTGTTTCATAGTCCCGGATACATTAAGTTACCTCCTGGGATGTATTCTGACTATAGCCATTTTATAGGCCTCTCCGTTTTAGATTTGAAATCTGTCTCCCTAGATTTATTTTAACGTTGGCATGTCTTGTATATTGAGTACGCAGAAAATCTAGCTGACTTCTTGCTACCTAAGAAAATATAAAATGTTTCCATTTCATTTTGACAAAGAAAATTCTTTATTTCCTAGATATTGATGAATGCGCTCTTGGTAAGGTTACATGTCCATTTAACCGCAGATGTGTAAATACTTTTGGAAGCTACTACTGCAAATGTCAGCATGGGTTTGAATTAAAATATGTGAATGGAAGATATGACTGTATAGGTAAGAATAGTGGGCATTGTAATAAACCCATGTGTTAAAATGTATTTTGTAACTGTTAATTGTTTGTGCTTTGGTTTGTCTAATTATTGTGGCACTGTTTTCTTTACTAATTGTCTAAAAAGGTTATGCAGAATGAAAGCTCATTAATCCATAAATTAATTATATATATGAATTAGCTCTAGCAGGGTACTTATTTAAAGTGCATTCAAAGTGAATTTTCTAGCTGAACTGTAAAAATTGTCTAAGTCACCTGTTAGATATTCTATTCATTTATAAATTATACTTTCTGTTTACGTATGGACAATGGTGAGTAAGGTAAGTGTGGGGATGCTTGGATGGTGGCTCACCACATAAATTTGCCAGAGTGATGGTGTCAAATACGTGTCAAAAACAAGTCAAATGCATTGGGTTTTGGCCTGGTCCTGGCACCTTAACATAGGCACAATCATGTTTTCATACACGTGTAAGGATAGAGTGGTGACCAAGCCATGAGTATCTGTTGCCAAAACCACACAAGTGACAGATTAGCTTTAGAGTACAGTCTGTTTAAAGTGTTTCAAAATGGACAAAAGTTAGTAGTTGATCACCAAAGCATGTAGTATAGCTCTAACAAACTGTGCCCACAGAACAAATGAAACTGGTGGTTAGTGACTCCAAGCACCATTTCTTGTATATACCTGTGTTTTTTTTATGCTTTTGTTAGTTATTATCTTGTTTTACAATGAGTAAATTGGAGGTTATTAAAAAATTGTACCTAGGCTATTCACCCTGTTTCACCATCAAAGGTCACTTTAAAATGTATTTTTTTACTGCGCTCAATCTGTTCCTATGACCATCAAAGTAATGTTACATAAAGGATCACTCCACTGGCATAATAGGAAAAAATGCTGTTTAGTAGATATAGCCAAAATGAAAACATGCATGTATTTAATTATGTATTTTTCTTTGGGATATATCTAAAAGCAGCTTGCAAAAGTTACAGATCTCTTGTCTGTTGCCTTTCCAAGCCCTCCCCTTATTCCCCAGCCCAGGCTTTCTGTGACGGTCCAATAACACACTTCCCATTGCAGCTCAATGAGAAGTCTTTGCAAGTCAGGTGCTCTGGGCAATTGCTGCCTTTTGAGTTTAGCTCATCTGAGCTAACCAAACCAGGAAGTAACAGGACCTGTTGTCTACTTGAAAGGCAGGTGTGTGTAACAAAGTATATCTATAAAAGTGACAGTTTCTAATGAAATCTACACAAAGTAATAGCGCTATAAGGATCAGAATGTCCCCTCTAATGTCAAAGGGCTTAATTGTCTGAGCTTTTATTTAGAGAACCACAGTGATTCAAAACGGATATTGCTTTCCTACAGGAGAACCACTTACTCAGATCGTCCCCCATTTCTTTTACTGATCGTAATTTTGATAGGGCTTAAACCTAATAGATGTGTGTTTCAAATCACTAAAGTGGCATTGTCACCCCTCAAAAAATAGAGCATTTCATAAATATAAAATCTTTAGGAAATTCTCACATTGACTGAAATTCCAGTGCAGTCAAAGGAGATCATAAAACAATGTAGGGAGTACTTTGGTTTATGTATTTTCACTCCCCTTAACAAAACTTTAAAAAAGCAGAGCTACCACCTTCAAGTGTTGCCATTTCCTCCAGCCATCACCAGTGATGGCTGTAAGGAAAGAAGAGTTGTTAACAGAGGCTCCCATGCTCTTCCTGGATCCTCTAAATGGAGTATCCAACGTAATCTAAAGTTTAAAGCTTCCTTATATAACATATATAACAAGTTTTGAGGGTCCATGTTTGTGAGGCTCATATCAGAAAGGTCTTATTTATTAGACTTGTGCACAGTGGAAAAATGTAGTCTATTAAAATCAATTTGTCCAGAAAAAAAAATTGGTTTGGGAGGACCTAATTTTGTCCATGTGGCATTTTTACCATACAATAATTTTTGGGGAAACAATGTGGATGAACCAAAATTGCTTAAAAATTGGTACTATAATAAAATAATCTCAATTCCCGCCGTCTTTTTCTGAAGTCACAGACTGAAGAGGCGTAGGAAATCAATTCCTGGTAGGATATTTACGAGGTTTCTTTTTGTGTCACATCTCAAGAAGCAAATTGATTTTTTTTTTCCATGGTATACAAATGTGATAAAGTTATTCAGAGTGAGAAAAAGTGCAACAGACTTTTGTTGTAGACTTTGTGGCTAATGGGGAATGTACATCCACATTAAGTAGACTTGCTCTGGGGTTAATTCCAATTGGAAGGTGAGGAGACACCTACTGGTTAGCATTCAACCACGCCTTGGCCGCAATTTGGCTTAGGGATGCTAACTCTTCTAAATGAGAGGTAGTTGCCAAGATAGAAGACAACTATCCAATGAATAATCTTACTACTGTCCATAATCACCTCCCCTCATTCCATAAGATTTTGGATCTATGGCTAGTTTACACCTCTAACTAATCAATATCTCTATATAGTATTGATTACATACTGGTACCTCACAACATGTTTTCACTGGTTTCTCCTCTCCCCCTCCCTTATATTATTGGGTTTTTTTTATGTTGGATTCTTGTTCACTATTTCTTTAAAAACTGTAAAACAAGGACATGTTCTGATCATCAAATGTAACAACTGTTTTTGTATTAAGATTATTATTATTATTATATTATTTTTATTTATAAAGCACCGACTAATTTCGCAATGCTGTGTAGATTGTAGCTAGACCCAAAGTAAGCCTTTTATTAAATGATCTGATATTACATGTTGTCTTTTTTTTTTTTTTTTAGATATAAATGAGTGTTTAATGAATACTCACAAGTGCAGTGTCCATGCTGACTGTCTTAATACTCCTGGTTCCTTTATGTGTCGATGCAAGCAAGGTTATAAAGGCAGTGGACATGACTGTTCTGGTACGATATATACAATATTAACCAGTATAATGTTTGTTTATAATACGTGCTTGTATTATATTTTCCTGCTTGTCTAAAAAGTCACAATATATGAATTGTTGGGAATTCAAAGTGAATTTGAACCATTAGGGCACATTTGCCTTCATGGATCATATAGTACATTTATACTGTTTTAAGTATAGTAACTATGTATTTCTCAATGTAGACACGTACAAAAATTCCTTTAAAACATTTGAATGGCAGGTGGTAATGTCACAATGTATATATTGCACCATTATAAATCATCATTTCCTCAACGGACATTAAAGGGTTGCTTCAATAACTATGACAATTTCACTTATCTGAAGTGGTCTTGGTGCTTGGACTCTATGTGTGCAGTGTTTCAGTATTGCTGCCCACAAGTGCCCACAGGTGTTACTCTACCTCTGACAGCATCATAAGCCAGAGTGGAACAAGAGTTCCAAACTGGCTAATGTTGAGCCTGTGCATATTTGGCAGCTCGCACAGCATGCAGGCAATAGATAACCGACACCGCCTACAGTGCCGCATGGGATTTTGGGTATGTTTTGCTTTCTCTTTTTTATCTTTCGGGGGAAGACCATACCAGTAAGAGTTACTCTAGCTTTTTTTAAACACAGTTTGTTTTTTGTTAGAGTAATCCTTTAAACTACTCAATAAAAGCTTAAACATGTATAACATAGAGAGAGATCATAGAGGTCAATGTATAATAACATAAAGAGAGAGAACCCCCCAAAAATACTGCAAATTATTTGCTCTTGTCATGTATGGAATACAGATCAATAATCATATTTTTAGTAGTGAAGAAAGGTAATTATACATCGCAGGAGTTAACATGAGATAAGGAAGTCAGAGTACCTAAAGGAAGGCTTGAATACAAAATTACAACTTTTCATAAAAGTAGTTACATTTTTCTAATCTATGTTCTTGTAGTTTAAAGTAACCCAGAAATAAGCTAACCTTGAATCATAGATAACACAAAATGAAAATCTAGTTTGAGTGTTTTGATTGGTCTATAGCTTTCCAGTGTTGGATGACCAGCAGTTTGCATGATTCTCTCTATAATGGCATCTTGGTGCCTTCAGTAAGAAATGGAGAGGAAATTGTAGACCTGTAATGATTAAAGATACATGTATAACACAGTTGTTTTCTAACTCCGTTATCTCTCAAAGGTCTAGGTTACCTATATTTATATATAAATGGCTACATGCGTACCACTGACTATATAGTTTGTTTTCTTTTTTTTTTTATTACCTGGTAGGGTGCTGCCCCAAGTGCCACAATGGACAAGCATTTCCTAACATGCGTCACCCATTCTGGGTCTGTAAAATGTAAAAACTACAAGAAACTCTAGACATTCTGAATAAAATAATGACAACCCCTGCATTAAATTAGAATAGTAATAATGTAATAAATGAATCAACTACAATTCTAGAGTCAAATCCCAGTGACATCTTCAATCTAGCTAATTTCTTTTAGTTCAATCAACAAAATCCTGTATTGACGGCAGAGAAGAATTCCTTTCCAAAGTCTTTATATGTCAATTAAAATGTAATTAGACGTGCCAGTGCTAATGAAAAACATAGACTAAAATCCAGCAATTACCTATTACTAAACTGGTCTATTCATTAGACACAGGGAGTTTCATAGTTCCCATATGTGCCCTTTAAATATATGGATTTAGTATTGCCAGGAAGAAGCTGTCATATATTGAGCAGTTTACTACGTTCCTGTATTTAATGATTTGGTTCTCTGTAATAAGCACATTGTGACTGGATCCTAAAATTACAAATCAATTAACTTTCACCAATCACATATGTTTAAAATTGATTATTGTGAAAACGGATAAAGCTTCAAGTTAAAATAGAAATATATAACCCAACTGGACGAATAATATTTTCAAGGGTTTTCACTAAAGTGAAAATTCAAAGTGAATTACAAATTTACAATTTTACAAAGTAGCTGAATGGCAAGCTTAGGTGGATTTTTCCCGTTTGGCTAATTTGACCTAAAATTTGAAATTCAATGTGAACTCTCACTAGTGAATAACCCTGCTAAGGTTTTATGTAATACATTGCTTAACAGTAATGCTTCATATTAAAGAAACAAGCTAACTTTAAAATAAATATTTTATTTCTACCATTGTAGTATTCCTTGCTCTCTTCAGATTGATGGCACCTTTGTTAGGTAAATAAAAAATGGGGAAAAAATCCAGAACAATTAAACTTACCTTTAATGCAGCACCAGGACAGCCCCTCTCTGTTTCTGCTGCTTTGCCTTCTGTGAAATCATCAGAATTGATTGATCTCTGTCTGATCCAATGCTTCTCAATGAGAAGTATTAGGGACATGAGGCACATGTATAGCAGTCACTGTGCACAGCTAATCCGATGGTTCTCATAGAGAAGCCCTGGAAGCGTTCAGTGTTATCATGTGGTGCATGACAATGCCAAATGTAATCACCTTGAAAATTGATGGAGGATGTGCCTTAAGGAGAACATCAACAAAAACAAAGAATATGAGCAGTCTGAGAAGGGGCAAAAGCTTAGAGAAACTCAGTAGTTTGCCCTTCAGCTAGTCCCTGCTCAGGTCTAAAACATGTTTTTGCTCACTTGAGCCATTAGAAAGAGAACCTATACTCAGTTGTGTATTTTGCTTTTGTGCTGCCCTAGGCATGACTAAACTCTGGCTCCCCCCAATCTAAACTTGCCGCACCTCTTCCTGTTCAAGACCAAAGTGTACTTTAACTGACAGACACACTCTCTCACTGGTACATGCACTGACATACACTCACTTACAGATACACAGTCACTGGCACACACACTTTCACTGACAGACATACACTGACAGGTACACACTCTCAGCTACACATACACTGACATACAATCACTATCAGACACACACTGACATATACATGCACTCATTGATTTGACACACACATCCTCACTGATTTGACACATTCTGACAGACACACAAATTATCTCACATACTCACAGACTCACACACACACATTCACTGACAAACACACACACACACTAACAGACACACATTCACTAACAGAAAACATACACTCACTGACAGACACATGCATTCACTGACAGACACATACACACATTCAGTGACAGACACACTTACACATTCACTGACAGACACACTTACACATTCACTGACAGACACACACACACACATTTTCTTATATATTCCCAAATTATTATTATTTTAATTTTAATTTAAGTCTAACCAGCCTCCCCACCTTTGAGAGAGCTAGTGTGGATCCTTTCCCTGGGGTCCAGTGGTGCGACTGTCTCTGGGTCCAGTGTGGCTGCTGGACTGGCTGCTGTGCGAGCTGATGGATGGGTGGCACGTAACGGAGGTGGTGAGGTAATCTTCTTGCTCTGCTACCTCTCAGACTGTTTAATGATGTAGCAGAAGTGACGTCACATTCTGGCTTCCGGCATTAAAGCAGGGAGCGCAAGAGAACAGAGCAGGAAGAGCACAGAGATCAGCACTCCCTCAACACCTGCCTGCAGTACACATGGTTGCATGCCTTAAGATGGCCAGCTACAAGCCTAACAAGGCATCTGCCAGGACGTTTCCCCCCCCCCAGAAAAGTGCCAACCAAGACAAATGCATTGTTAGCCTCACAGAAAATGCAGCTGTGCCTGTACCATTTGCATATCAGACTCATTTCACCCATAAAGACAATTGAAAAATGTAATGCCGGCAAATTCTCTCTGCACGAGAAATACAGCAACCATAGATGATCGTTTTGCCTTCTTTAGGCCTCGTCAGCGAGGGCTGGCTGATACCCTACTAGGTACAGTGAGAATGGAGTCCATTGGATCTGGATTAACATTATAGCGTAGGGAGAGCCCAAGCAAATGTATTACAAAAAAAAATAGTTTATTTGAAACAGAATTGATGTATATTGTTTTTATATTGTATATTTATCGTGGACAGAAATATGCTGGCTGAGACGGGAGGGAATAGCATTGTGAAGCAAACACTTGGCAAAAAATGTATGAGGGATACAACTTCAACCAACCTCATCAACAATAGCTTTATATAGTTTTTAAAATGGCCACATAAAAAGTAATATTTTAAAATGGCATTTACACGAATACCGCCCCAAATTATGTTGCTTTATGTATGTTTTTTTTGTTTTTTTTTACACAAAACTAAATCTCAATAAATCTAATTTATGAGTAGTATTAGACTGTAGATTTGTCCCAGGTGCTTCTCGATAAGAAGCATTTAATTGAACGATACCCAGCACAAATGAAGAATTAAGTGCTTGGCAAAAAAGGTTTTGGATCTTGACAGTAAGTGTTTATGGCTTAGGTAACATTTGTACAAATTTTAGTAAATGCATATTTTTTACATTGACTAATGTATTAAATGATTTTTAAAAAAATTTGACATAGAGTTTCCATTTAAAATTGAAAGTCACTTTGAATTCACATTGAACAGTTTCCACTTTAGTGAATAAGATGAGATAGATTTGTGGAAAGCCTATTTGATACTTTATTCAAACCTTCCACCACAATAACGGAACTGCCCATCTCTTGGAACAGAATCTTGACATCCTAAAATAAATGTTTGCAAACTGAGAAACACAGACTTTCTTACTGACTTATCCTTATGCCATACAGAAAAATAGTCTGGATAATGCTGGAAAATATTAAAGCCGGCAATGTAAGCAGACAGCCAGGAAATTCAATCAAATCTTATAACTTGGCAGGGCTATTATACAATATAGTTCTTCTGTAGCTGTAATTACTGATTCTGGAAACAGAAAGACACATTTAAGATTTTCCCCAACAGAAAAGCAGATAACACTGCCCTACGAGCTCCCAATTACTCTTAAAAATGTATATTATATATACATATACAAAATATAGATTAAGCAACAGCGCACACACAAAAATATAGTTTGAAATTTTACAAAACTACTTAAAATCACCTATCTCAGCAAACAAATATGGAGATTCAGTTCCATCATATGGCTTTACTGTGTTAAGCCTATCACTACCTTACAGCACCCCAATATCAGTGGGGCCTTACACTAGTTTTGATTATATATAAATATATTAAATTAAAAAGTGTAAGTGCTAAATGAACTTAAGTGTATTTTATTAATTGCAACATCATTGTATGTATGTGTGTGTGTGTATATATACACTGTATGCTGCTGTATATATAAATAATGCAAAATTAATGTGATTAAAAAAAACAATTCAAAAAAATCTAAACAATTAAAGTGATTTGATTTGATTTGATAAAATGCCTTGATGTATATACCCTCAATGCATATCATATATCAGCTCTATATTAAATAAAAATAATAATTAAAGTGGCATTTCTATCCTAAACTTCCTCAAATGTATACTTCCCTGGGGTCACCTCCAAAGGGGCCTCTGAAGCTGTGTGAGGTATTCAACCCAAAAGGAATCTGATCTGGCCTCTACTCCAAACATACATAGAAAAAAGGGAATTGGGACACCTGGATCATGCCTTTTTCAGCTGCTGTAGATGTATACAAAATACAGATTAAGGAACAGCGCACACACAAAATACCGTTTTATATTTTACAAGGCTACCTAATATCACCTATCTGTGGAAACAAATATGGGAGTCAGTTCCACCATATGGCCATATTGTATTTAGCCCATCACTACTTCACAGTATCCCAACATCAGTGGGTCCTGCACTCAAACTACGGAGACCCACTGATACTGGGGTACTGTGGTATATGTCAATACAGCTCAATGAGAAATCTCTGCAAGGCAGGTGCTCTGGGCAATATGCAACAATGCAAAAGCACAAGTTGGGGAATTCAGAGTCTACACAGATCAACGTAAGGTTTGCCATAAGTCACATAACAGCTACTGTGACAACTGAAATGTAAATTACACTTATCTCATTAGGCTTATGAAACCTTCAGCACCATGCACGATCTGCTAAATCCACTACTAGTGATTTCAAGTAAAACTGTGATCCAGACATAAGAAGAAAAATATACTGAAATTATTTTATATATTTTGATTTTTTATTTAAAAAGAAATGGGCATTGTAGAGATTAATACATTTATATATTTGGTTACACCAGGCACCACACTTACAGGTAATGTAAATGTGCTTGGAATTAGTATGTAACAATTGTGTGATTAGTAGTAAAGGAATGGTAAAGATATGAGAAATTCTCTGTGCCTCTAATATTAAGTTAATTTGGTCAGACAGGCTTAAATTTTGCATTAGTACTTTCACTACTATGCATTTGTGGTGTTTCAGCATAGCAATGCATGGGAGGCATTGAAACTATGGAGAACAGCTAAATAGGTATATATATATATATATATATATATATATATATATACTTCCATTCAAGTAAACTAAAGTTATAACTTGCCAGAGGGCTTTAGAGGTTAGATCCCAAGATACGACTCTTTCGCCCCTGATCTCTACGGGTGGTGGAGAGCTATAGAGCACTGTTGTTTTGTTTTGTGTTTTTTTACATGACACAGTTAATTTTCAAAGCAGCTTCCTAATGTAAAAATATACACCTACAATCTACTCAACTGAGCCAAAAGAAGGTTGTTCTCGGTTGAACAACTGGAGTGAGCTGCACCTTTCACACAAACTTGACTTGAGATGGAAATAACAAGCATGGATTTGATGAACATCACAGAATTGATTACTAATTGTCACATGTCTCTTTTTAGCTATTCCAGACAAAACTGTGAAGGAAAGCCCAAGAATTGTTGGCAGTGCTAAAGACACCATAAAGAAACTGCTTGCTTATAAGAACAGCTTAAAAAGGAATGAAGAAATAAAAAATCTAATACCAGAGGTAGTTCTCACTGTACCTCCTAAAACCCGCCTGCAGCCATTTGATTATGAGGATGGAATCTACATCGGGGGCAACAACCACGAGGAAGAAAGAGAATTTAATGAAGAGGAGGATGATGAGGATGATGAAGAGGAATTAGAAGAGGAAGATGGTCTTGAAAACCTGATTGACCAAGAACGAGTTTATAGAGGTGACGTATTTGGTAAGTTTTTTTGTACACTTAGGACTGTTGTAAAATTATATATCATATGATGGGTCTGACCCATTTTCAGGTTTTTTTATTATATAATGCATCAAGTCTATTTACATGTAGGCAAATATGAAATAAAATCCATTATTGGTTTTACATTTACACAAATTACTGGCATAAAATAGAACAACTACTGACTGTCTTGTGGCCAGTGTGTTACCAATAGTGATATCCCGAACGGTTCGCCGAATGGTTCGCGAACGGTTCGCCACGGACTCATCATTGAGTAAACTTTGACCCTGTACCTCACAGTCAGCAGACACATTCCAGCCAATCAGCAGCAGACCCTCCCTCCCAGACCCTCTCACCTCCTGGACAGCTGACTAAGAATGCAGCTTCACAATGAATGTAAAATGGATGCTGTCCAGGAGGTGGGAGGGAGGGTCTGCTGCTGATTGGCTGGAATGTGTCTGCTGACTGTGAGGTACAGGGTCAAACTTTACTCAATGATGAGTCCGCAGTGAACCGTTCGTGGCGAACCGGGACATCACTAGTTACCAACTGAAAGACTCTCTGCTAACTGAAGGATATATGATTAACTGGTAAGTGGTGCAATACAAAAATCCTGAATTTAAACTGAATTGTGAGCATGTTGGCTTTATAATTCAGTAGTTCCATAGTTATCCCCAATAGTAATAGCAACCCCACGTAATCAGCATTGAGTTCCAATGTTTCCAAGACATTTAAAAAAGATTCCCATTGAATATTAGTGGAAAAGAAATAAAACAAGCAAAAATGCACTTAATGGTAGATGTTATATTTTTTATAAAGACACTTGTCATGTGCTTTTCTTGGATAGGAAAAGTACAGTCTGTTAATAAACCATTCCTAATTGTAGTATTCAGTTGCCAAATGATTCTATAGGTTATGTATAGTGATGTCCCGAACGGTTCGCCACGGACTCATCATTGAGTAAACTTTGACCCTGTACCTCACAATCAGCAGACACATTCCAGCCAACAGCAGCAGACCCTCCCACACCCTCCCACCTCCTGGACAGCATCCATTTTACATTCATTGTGAAGCTGCATTCTTAGTGAGCTGTCCAGGAGGTGGGATGGTCTGGGAGGGAGGGTCTGCTGCTGATTGGCTGGAATGTGTCTGCTGACTGTGAGGTACAGGGTCAAAGTTTACTCAATGATGAGTCCCTGGCAAACCGTTCGTGAAGAACCATTCAGCGAACCGTTCGGGACATCACTAGTTATGTATATAAGCACTTATATTCATTTCTTCAATAAACTTATATTTCAGCTTTGCACACACACAATGTGAGTCTGTTCTGTTAAGGTGGACCAGTCATGCCCCAAGCTACTTATGCTCTTTGGAATGAACATGACATTTAATCTATATCATTGTGCTAGCAGACTATTTAAAAATAAGTCTTTCTCCCACTTCTCAGTCATATCTTTGGTATAGACTGTATGCATACAATTTGACTGATAAATGAGAGTAGAAGACCTTCCACCAGAGCTTGATTTCCCATTAGGCAGAGAAGGCACCTGCCTACATGTGTCTGACCACTAGGGGGTGCCAGTTTCCATCCACAATGTGTTTGTGGGTTTTTTAAGCTTAAAGGGACACTTAAGTCACATCTTACATCTTATAAACTGTCTATACAATGTGCTAGCAGTTTTGGTAGCAAATGTCAAATTGTCTGCATAAACTCTATGCTGCCGATTTGGCTGAAATTTGGAAAATAGAAAAGACATGCCACAGCCAGTTCAACTGCTCTCCCAAATATAGCAACCACAGTATATGTGCTGCGGTTGCTCTGGAAATCCCTAGCTGACACTGCTAGCACCAGCTCGCGGAATGATGCCACTCCATTCTGATGCGGTCATGGAAAGCAAGGAAACCAGCATGTTGGCATCACATAGGAGGTTTGCCCTGTTTGAGGAAGTGTTCTCAAGCAGTCCAAATCATTGAAGAATGCAGGTTAGAAGAGGATTTGTGTATATAATCAATCTGTGTGAGGTCTAGAGATCCTATACATGGCATCCAAATGGGAATATATAAGAGTTTGCACACAAAAATTAAGCAGAATTATTTTTTTTACCTAGCGCAGCATTAGTAAATAGATTGTTATGGCTGGATTAGAAAAAAAAACTATACATGAGAAAAAGAATATACAGCATAGTTAATCAGGATCACTGATGAAACCTACATTCATTAGAAGAGCATGCCAAAATACAAGATTTTCTGGACCACTGTCCCTTTATCAATGTAACAATGCCATTGCAACCAAGTATTAGATCAAGTCTCTGATGTTCAAAGCACCAGTCAAAGATTCCATTGTGCACATGTTCTCTCTCCACTCTGCATTGGTGAAGAGTAGGCACAACTGGCCATCTCCAAAGCCATAGAATTAATTAAATGCCCAATTAAAGTATACACGGTTTGAGACCTTATTTGTAAATGGTTGGATTGGAGGTGACTGATATGCAAAATGCTTGTATCTATAGCTAGTGGTTTAAGCATAAATACTGCTGTCAGCAGCCACTTCTGTATTTACATAGATGCCTGATACTAGTCGTTAAGATTTTCCGCAATTCAAGTCTTCTATAAAAATAATGAAATGGAGTCACATGACCTAGGAGTGGAATGTAAAATGCTGCAGGACACAGACTAAAGGAATTTTGAGATTCATGTTGCAACTAATGGTAATGACTGGTTGGAAAAGGAAGATGCTGTTAATTGCTGGTGTCTTTATTGTTTCTTACACAGTAATAGCATGAGATGATGCTTGGGAATTCATTGTGGCATGATTGTTGGGAATGATGCTTGGGAATTCATTGTGGCATGATTGTTCTTTTCATTTGAACCATGTAATATTTAAAGCAGGTTTATGCAAGTGATATTGACACAGATAAATCAGAACCACAAATTGAAATGTTCCAAGAGATCACTAATGAGCCTGGATTCAGCATCTAACACATGTTGTAAATATACACAGCTGTTAAATGTTTTTCTTTTGATTATAACACTGCGTAATTTGTTAAACTAATTAAATGTAATTGAGCAAAAATAGAATTTTGAAATACATTTCACCTATCTCTCTGTGCCTGCCCAACATATTGTAAATCCCACTCCCATATTCCATAAGTATTTTGCCGCAAAGACCCCATATTTCAATGCAAGTTGTTTAGTATGATTAATTTACTTTTAGGAGTCAGATCATTGCATGCTGTGGTTCGTGTTACTCTTATATTAACATCTGTTCCGTACATTAATGCCGATAATCAATATGTTTCAAATTACTATTTCATATGATGTTCAGTGATGACGTTTTGAAACCTTGTTCAGAGAGCAGTGATGTAAAAAATATATAAAACAGCTGTTACAGCGGATAAAACAGAGTGTCAATACACTTTAACGTTATCTGCTATTACTGTTTCCAAACCATGCCAGTGCTACAAAGTCACTAACGTTTATAGCCACTCATTTTTACTGGCTTGTAAAGGCTCCCAGTTCAGGACAGGCACACTCACAAATAGTCTTAAAACCATCTAAGTGCAGGTTAAAAAAAAAATGTTAAAGGGCTCCTCTTAGCTCCATAATCACTTATTGTTTGTTCGCTGGTGTGGTTATGGTGCATATCCCCAGCCTTTGAAGGGTTTCAGCATGAAAAGCTGCCAATACGAAGATATATTAGAGATTAAAGGTCTACTCCGGCTCCTGTTAATCAGCCAGTTAATCAGTGCATCTCTATGATGAAAATTCAGCATCTTCATGCAAAACATGGGGACGCTGAATGGCAGGGCTGCAGTGTTTACATATAAATGCCTGAAGGCAATGATTGTACTCACCAGAACAACTACATTAAGCTGTAGTTGTTCTGGTGACTATAGTGTCCCTTTAAATTTGGTGTTATCGCCCTCACACTCTCTCATACTGGTCACTGGAAGTTCAACATGGCACCTCATGGCAAAGAACTCTCTGAGGATCTGAAAAAAAGAATTGTTGCACTTCATAAAGAAGGTTTAGGCTGTAAGAAGATTGCCAAGACCCTGAAACTGAGCTGCAGCACAGTGGGCAAGACCATACAGCAGTTTCACAGGACAGGTTCCACTCAGAACAGGCCTCACCATGGTCGACCAAAGAAGTTGAGTTCATGTGCTCAGTGTCATATCCAGAGGTTGTCTTTGGGAAATAGATGTATGAGTCCTGCCAGAATTGCTGCAGAGGTTGAAGGGGTGGGAGGTCAGCCTGTCAGTACTCAGACCATACGCCGTACACTGCATCATATTGGTCTGCATGACTGTCGTCCCATAAGGAAGCATATTCTAAAGATGATGCACAAGAAAGTCCACAAACATTTTGCTGAAGAAAAGCAGACTAAGGAATTACTGGAACTATGTCCTGTGGTCAGATGAGACCAAGATAAACTTATTTGGTTCAGATGGTGTCAAGCGTGTGTGGCGGCAACCAGGTGAGGAGTACAAAGACAAGTGTGTCTTGCCTACAGTCACGCATGGTGGTGAGATTTTCATGGTCTGAGCCTGCATGAGTGCTGCCGGCACTGGGGAGTTACAGTTCATTTAGGGAACCATGAATGCCAACATGTATTGTGACATACTGAAGCAGAGCATGATCCCCTCCCTTCAGAGACTGGGCCACAGGGCAGTATTGCAACATGATAACAACCCCAAACATACTTACAAGACGACCACTGCCTTGCTAAAGAAGCTGAAGGTAAAGGTGAAGGACTGGCTAAGCATGTCTCCAGACCTAAACCCTACTGAGCATCTGTGGGGCATCCTCAAATGGAAGGTGGAGGAGCGCAAGGTCGCTAACATCCACCAGCTCCGTCATTGCGTCATGGAGGAGTGGAAGAGGATTCCAGCGGCAACCTGTGAAGCTCTGGTGAACTCCATGCCTATGAGGGTTAAGGCAGTGCTGGAAAATAATGGTAGCCACACAAAATATTGACACTTTGGGCCCAATTTGGACATTTCCACTAAGGGGTGTACTCACATTTGTTGCCAATAGTTTAGACATTAATAACGGTGTGTTGAGTTATTTTGAGGGGACAGCAAATTTTCACTGTTGTACAGGCTGTATGTACACTTACTACTTTACATTGTAGTGTCATTTCTTCAGTGTTGTCACATGAAAAGATATAATAAAATATTTACAAAAATGTGAAAGGTGTACTCACTTTTGTGAGATACCGTATATATTTTATTGCAAGCGTATTATTTTGCTTAATGCATTCCTCAGGATATTCTCTCTTTTTTTTTTTTTATAATGATGGTCAAGGAGATGCCAGGGATTAATGTACTTAAAGGGATCTTTTGAGATAAATATCCACTATCTGTCAAAGCATTGTAAAAATTATGTGCACAAAGGTGAAAAAGAAAACAAAAAAGATACATACCTCCAACGTTTCCCTCTGCACATTGTTTAGTGGGCATGCCTGTACCTGCAGGAAGAAGCTCTAATCCTTTAAATTTGTAAATGGTTTATGGGACACGTTAATTTGCTAAAACAGTTCCATTCATGACTTCAGATGAGTGGAACTGCTCTGTAAACTGTTACATAATTAGAGAAGTATCCAAACCAAAATAATCATAAACTTAACTTTTATTTATTACGAAACAAAGTAGCTATGTATATACTTGTATAAAACAGCTGGTATTAACGGAACACTATACTGTCAGGAATTCCTGACTCTAAAGTTTTAAAAGAGCCATTTAGGTGTACTGTCCCTCTAGTCCTTTAAAGTGTATGTAACATAATGCAGCACGTTCACATTATAATCTTTATCATTTGTTTGTTGTATTCTAAATGGGCTGTATTGCTTCTCAGAATGAGCTAGCAATACAAGAAAATAATTTCAAAATGAAACCATTACTCTGTTTAGTTGTGGCTCTCCCTGCTTCTCTTCTATCCCAGGCTCTCACTGCTTTTCCTCTGCCCAGGCTTCCCTGCTCTTCCTCTGTCCCAGGCTCCCCTTCTCCTCCAGGCTCCCAGCATATAATTATATACAGTGCAGATACAGATATTGACACACATGCAGATACTAAGACACACACACTGACACACATGTAGATACCCAGACACATAGAAACAGAAAAAACTATGACACACAGATACAAACACTGACACACATGCAGATACACATCTTGCCACACACACATATACAGATGAACAGACACACAGATACAATGACACACACAGATACAGACATACAGACATACAGATGCACACACTGACACACATACGGATACACAGATACAAACACTGACATACAGGCAGATAGAGGCACACACAAAGACACACAGGCACACATACAGTTACACAGTTACAAACACTGACATACATACAGACACACAGATACAAACACATCCACACATGCAGATACACAGAAGCAATGACTGAAACACATCAGTAACACAGACAAACACACATGCAGATGCACACACAAAAACTAACTTGTCTGTCTGATTAATACTGTGCAACTCTGTGTTTAGAATACATGGTACAATAACAGCCAATGTGGATATATTATCTGGATTGGAAGATATGCATAATCTCTGGAAAGATAAATTGTCGTTTTTATAACATTTTATTGCAGTTCACGAAGGAGGTATAAAAGACTTAGAAGTGTATGGGAATCTCATCATTTTCTGCACATATTTCTACATTCATGTTGTAAAAAAAATAACACTACACTGCCAAACATTTCTCAAACTCTTACAAAGTGTAGAATCAAATGGTTTATTTTTCTGTATTTTGGTTTTGACATTTAAACTGGTATATTTAGATTTGTAGCCATTTTAATCAGGTCCTGTCTGACGGATGTTAATTTTCCGGCTTTGAATAAACGTGTGAACTGATATATATTTCCAAAGTTCTTATTTAATGTGGTCATGGTTTATTTATTTCTTGTATTTCAGTTTTATCCATTGAATCTTAGAATTCCAAACATAAAAGTGATAGATTCCATTGTGCTGCACTCAGAGTAATGGGAACTAGCATACTTTAGCTAGCAATTATACTCTTTCCTGTTCTTCAACGTCTCTCAACATGTTGTAGGTCTTGCTGTTTTTGTTAGGAGAAATGAGTTTCACAACTGAACGTACAGTATACAGTTGCCGTAAACCTGCATTATTTTTCAATTAAGGGAGATGTTAGGCATGTATTACTTACATTCTATATTCTAGAATTTAAACTCCTTCTGATTTTTATACTTTTAACTAGTACGAAAAAAGCACTTCTGTGGCCATTACTACTTAACTTACAATGTTATTTACTAAAGTCCAAACTGCTGGGAATTCACATTGAATTCTAAGAGAATTTTCAATTCATTGTGTTATATGTGCCCTAGACATATATGTGTTATATGTGCCCTAGAGGTGTATGTGCCTTGTGTTATATGGCACATAAGGCGGATATATATTTTGGCACCCTCCCCCTCCCAAACTGTAGAATTACTTTTTTTGTCTCGTCCTATGCAATCCCCAACTGTATATACACACACATACATTCATACACAAACACATACCCAGACACACACATTGATATTTATATGGATAGGCTCATACACAAACACACACGTGGACACACATACACACACATTAATGCACAGTACACAAACATGCACACAAAAAAACAAATTACTGTAAAGAAACAAATTAGGTGCTTTCATAAACAGCAGCAACTCAATCCCTTAGGGATTAAATCTCCCTTAATACAACCCAACTCTGAAACACTTCCTCTCACATATAATAGAATAACACAGAATAACACAGCAGAGTATCAGTTTCATTCCCATTGTACAGTGCTACTGAATTTGCTGACGCTATATAAATAATAAAATAATAATAATAATAATTGCGGTATTTAAACATATCAAGATGCAGTAGGGTTTGTTGCCTATTTGTGTGGCGTCAGTATAGTGTGGTATGAGTGTTTTATGTTTGAGGGTGTAACGGATCACCTGGCACCCCGACTGGGTACCTCCGTTGAAGGATGCTCCTAGCGCTTCCTGAGGACTCCAAGCACTGCAGCAGACACCACAACCATTGAATGCTCTCAAGCATATGAATGTTGTATATAGCCGAATAGGAAAAACCATGCGAATAGGTTTACACTCCTAGCAGTCAAACTGGAACAGCATACAATAAATCCTCCCCCAATAATGAGATGACACTTCACTTTGAGGGTTAAGCAGGAACTCTCTGGACTGGCACATACAGCCTCTTTTATTCCCAATCCACAAACTTAGTACTGCCCACAGGGTTTTACAGAACAACCAATAACACATGTACATTACAGAAAGACACTCCCACACAAAATCCTCCCCTCTGCCTGTGATACAATTACCTTACACAATGGGTAATCTAATTATCACAGACAGAGAAATACAGTTTCATAAAACACATCACAGGGACCCCAAAACATGCAATAACCCCATAAAAAGTAGGGATCTGGGTGAACCACATATCCAAAATTCACCCAGATCCGTTCAGTACTTTGGAAGATACAGTTTAATGCAGATTTTACAGAACATATGCAGGCTATATGAAAAACAGTTACTGTATAAGGTGTCCCCTGTTGTATAGTCCAAAACCACTGCACGATGTCTCTGTGCACCAAATACTGGCGAGATGGTACCGTGTTGAAAAGTCCAAACAGTGTCTGTGAGTTAAAATGGCCGCCATCCATTGTTCTCACCATGTGCTTCATCCATTGTTCTCACCATGTGCCTCTGATACAGGAAATGGTGGCCACCCAGTAACTCCACAGTATGTCCCCAGATGGTTCTTAAAGGGCCAGCAGCAGCACAACACAAATCCATTATGCCCAAATCATGTCTTTAAAGGGCAATACATCCCAAGGGCTATAGTCACATGGCAGGAGGCTAGCAATCAGTCTTCTACAATGCCCAGTGGCGAGGTCGGTTTCGCCACATTTCTCCCCTTTCCCAAAAAGACTAACAAGGTATCTGACCTCCTGTCGGTCAGTGCCTTGGTTAGTCCAGCAACCCACCCACAAAACAGAATCCGCAGTATAACCCACCCACGAAAATTGGTTACTACACCTGGAGTAGTGGGTCGCTTGTCCAGGAGCTCCACCTTGGCTCTGGGGGTACTAGCACTCTGGATTGATGGGTTGCTGGGTGGGCAGAGACCAGCGGTACTCAGCCCTGGTGCCAGCACTACCACGGGAGTAGCCTGGTTGGAGCCCAGGTGAGGGACCGGCGTAGTAAGCTCCTCACTCCAGACCTGGGTCTGCTGCTGGAGGGGAAGACAGGCTGTCTCCCCTTTGGATAAACAGCCCTGCTGCAGGGGGACAGGACCGACTGTCCCTACACCCTGTGGTTTGGGCACATAGACCATGGTCCCATCTGCACCGGTGTGGGGCTTATCATCTCCCCTTGGTGGGCTAGGCTGCCGCTGGGGAGGGGGAATGAGACTCTCCCCTCCTGGTAGAATACTCTGCCACTGGGGAGCAGGACCGACTGTCCGTACTCCCTGTAGCTTGGGCGCAGAGACCAAGGTCCCATCTGCGCCGGTGGGGAACTTAGTGTCCCCCCTTGGTGGGCTAAGCTGCCGCTGGGGAGAGGGGGTAACAAGCTTCTCTCCCTTACACACTTTCAGCCGCTGGGGAAAGGAGACACTGCTCTCTATTCCCTGCAAATCACAGTGCCGCTAGGTATCTGAGCTGACCGCCCAGCATCCCTGGAGCTCACTCTGCCACTGGGGAGGGAGGACGCTGCTCTCCTCTCCCTGCAAGGTACACTGCCGCTGGGGAGGGGAGATGATGCTCTCCACTCCCTGCACTTCACACTGCCGCTGGGGAAAGGAGACACGGCTCTCTATTTCCTGCAAATCCATCTGCCGCTGGGGATCGGGGCTGACCTCTGATACAGGAAATGGTGGCCACCCAGTAACTCCACAGTATGTCCCCAGATGGTTCTTAAAGGGCCAGCAGCAGCACAACACAAATCCATTATGCCCAAATTGTAAAGCTTATCCAACAATATTAAATCAAGACCTAAATTAGAATCAATAGAACTTTTATTAAACGTGTATCTTTGATATACTTTCATTATCATAATTTTTCATGAATTTTCCATGAAACGTTTTGGATCCTTTTGATCTGGTAAGCAAAACATTTACCTCTGATCTTTTAATATTGTATGGCAGTAGTGCAACATACTCCTCAAATTTACTAATACATTAAATGTATTCATTTTGTTATTATTCTAGCATTCCAAAAGAATGTATTTCTTTTTTAACTTTGGCAATATAAGGGTCCAAGACAGATAGGTATAATGTATGTACAGTACACTCTTGGCCCCAAATGTTCCCCTCTGGGCATTTAGTTCATAGAATTCACTGTATTGGCAGGAGAGGAATTTCAATTGCATAACCAGAGACCATCAAATCAGTATGTGAGCCTGTCTCGCTGAAATACAGCTTATCCCTCTAAACCACTAAGTTCAGCATAGTTTTACCTTTGGCAAATGTTCTCTAAACCAGCATACTTGTTGCTGATGCTTTCCGCAGATATGCAGACTGAACGATTTTTCTTCTGTGCTTGTATTAGAGTAAAATAAATAGACAGACATAAACTATCTGCTAGCTTTAGCACATAGTCTGTGTTTGGTTGTCTTTTAGCTATGAGACCATCGAATGGAATAGAAAACAATGTAGAAGATAATTCAATACAGACTGTTCAGCGAAAAAAAAATATATATATATGTGTGTGTGTGTGTGTGTGTGTTTTCGACGACCACCTAATGAAATAGGGGTGCTCAATATTTTCAAAAGTGGTTTATTGAGGGGCGTGGCTACAGACCGCATGAAAGAAGTCACATAAGACGAGAGCTCCGCCGAACCCTGGGCCCAACATCGTGATTTGCAGCAAATCTGCAACCAAAAACAGCCCAAGTTATTGCCAGAGACACCCTGACCACGATGGCGACAAAATCTAATAAAAAGCTGAAACAAAAAACGATAGACTCACACTTAAACTCGCAGCAAACAGAGCACATGCGGGATCAAGATGGAGCCGGAGTACCCGGTTCTCCCACATTGGAGTTGGAAGCAGGAGACAGCCATAGCAGCCACAATAACACTGCTGCAATCCCTGCCATGGACGAATCAGTGAGTACTATGCTGGACAAATTGAAAACAGCCCTGTGCTCAGATTTTCAAAGAATAGCAAGCACTAGGGGATAGAACGCCCACCTAGAAGAAAAGACAGAGGGAATGGTAGAAGCACACAACGACCTTGCAGAGGCTCATGCAGCACTAGAAAACAAGGTTAGCTATCTTGAAGGAAAGATTGCAGACAATGAAGACCGAGATAGGAGGAATAATATTAGAATTCGTGGAATACCCAAAAATATAGGTCCACAAGACCTCACGCAATTTGGACAGAAATTGATTAAATCTTTAATCCCAACACTGACAGAGGCTGACCTCCGCTTGGACAGAACGCATAGGCTACCCAAGCCAAGGCATCTGCCCGCAACTACTCCTAGGGACGTCATCACCAGAGTCCACTATTTCATGGTCAATGTACAGCATTGGGGATGTAATTCTTGGAGGCGATACTAACTTTCTCCTGGACATCACTATGGACTCTTCCGCCTCGAGAGCGTTAACCACACCAACCTCAAAACAACGACACACACAAGCATCCACCATCTGCCAAACACTAATGACACATAACTATGTAGACTCATGGAGGATATCACATCCTGCAGAAATAGATTACACCTGCTACACTGCTGCACACAACAGCTACTCCAGAATTGATAGATTCTTGATTAAGACCATGGCACTGGAGAGACTAATAAGTGCAGATATTGGCGTTATTTCTTGGTCAGACCATGCCCCTATCACACTAACTATGACCGAACACTTCCCCTCACACAGCCGAACCACCTGGAGATTGAATGAGTCCCTATTCAATGATCCAGTGATAGTATCTCACATTACAACAGATCTCCAAACCTATTTTACAGAAAATGTACAACCTGACACGTCACCGGATCACATCTGGCTAGCCCATAAGGCAGTAATAAGGGGCAGCTTCATTAAACATGCGAGCCAGGCCAAAAAAGCACGCCAAGCCCAATACCTAGAATTAACAGAGGAAATAACTTCACTAACACATAGAAACAAACGATCACCATCACACACTACCCAAACAGCCCTCCTATAGGCCCAATCCAAATTACGAGACTTTGAATTGGCTAAAACTACATACCTACTGCAAAGAAACAAACTCAAATACTTTGCTTATGGAAATAAAATGGGGGCAAAATTGGCCTCACAGCTCAAAGATCAACCGCCTCCAGGATTGCATTCCTAAACAATAGTAAAGGTAAAAAAAATAATTGACCCGAAAAAGATTGTAAACAAATTCTCTGCTTATTATCACAAATTGTATAATCTGAACGAGCATGAAGGGGTGAAGGTACCCACACTCGCAGACATTGACAATTTCTTAGCGGATATATATTTACCATCCCTGTCACAAGATATGATACACCAACTCAAACAACCAATATTCCCTGAGGAACTATCTAAAGCCATAGCAGAATTACCATCGAACAAAGCCTGGCTTCCTCTCCAACACCTTCTCTATATCAAATGGCACACGACAGGGATGCCCCCTTTCCCCCCACTCTACATTCTATCCCTTGAACTATTAGCCCAGAAGATACGCTCCGACCCCGACATACAAGGCGTCAAACGCTCGGGAAGCGAATATAAATTGGCGTTATTTGCCAATGATATCTTATTAACATTAAGAAATCCCCAACAGTTAGGGCCACCTCGTATGGAGACCTTGAAAACATTTGGCGACATATCACACTATCGCCTAAACCAAGACAAAACCTAAGCCCTTCCCATTAGACTCCCCTTATCCATCAAATCTTCACTGAAGGAAAAATATCCCTTCGATTGGAAGACATCCTCACTGACTGACCTTGGTGTAAAAATTGCGCCCTCAGTAGCTGAAGTAGTAAAATTGAACCATCTCACACTCCCTCAACTATGCACAAAAGAATTGCACAAATGGTTCCAGACTCACATCTCTTGGTTAAGGAAAAGCAACGCATATAAAATGGTGATACTACCAAAAATACTTTATATATTCAGAATGCTCCCCATTCAAATCCCACAAACACTTATTAAATCTTTACAAACTATATGTAACACAATCATTTGGGGGAACAAAAAAACCAAGCATATCAACCACTATACTTCACAAACACTCAAAACAGGGCGGAGTGGTGTTGCCTAATATAGGCCTACATTATAAAGCCTCAGTCTTAGCAACAGGAATACTAATACATACCACAAAGGGGATTATCCAATGGGTCGACATGGACAGAGCCCAATTTGACAAACACATAGCACTAAACTACATATGGACACAGAGAAAGCTTAGGCCGTCTAAGCCAGAGCTACTGCCCACCACGAAACTTACTATCCAGATTTGGACAAAATTTCTAGAGACCTTAGGAGCTAGGAACACATTCCACTCTAGAGCACCACTGACAGCATTTAGGGCCATTTCACCCGACATACATATCCAGAAGTGGTCACGGACTAGAATCATACACATTCACCAATTAATCCAACCCCAAGGAGTTATGTCATTCCCTGATATACAACAAAAGTGGGAACTTCCCGCGGATTCTATTTTCACATATTTGCAACTTAAAGGACTCATCACCACACATGTACATAGACAACAATTAAACTCCAACCAAACATCCCCACCAGCGAAGGCGATAACGGAAAGATGTTGGAAAAACCCTTCAAAACCAAAAAACATTTCCCTATGTTATAAAGCTTGGGAAAACAGTATACCCACCACTAAACCATACTGCAAAACACTATGGGAAACAGACTGCGCAATCCAACTCACAGACGACGAATGGGTACGTGCACTAAATGACCTATTCAAATGGACAAGGTGCTATACACATATTGAAGCACACAGAAAATTATATAGATGGTACTTAACTCCACACAAACTTCACAGAATATACCCAAACACGTCCCCACTGTGTTGGAGATGCTCAGCACTCATACATGTCTGGTGGTCATGCCCCAACATTCAACCCCTATGGAAGGAAGTACACGACACGCTCCTAGCCCTCAAAGTCCCTGATATCGAGTACCCCCGAGATCTATCTACTTATGTGGGTCCCTCCGAAATTAGAAAGATCACACAAACAATTGAGTGCAATCACCATTTTGGCAGCTTGTGGTCTATTGGCCTTCCATTGAAAATCCACAACATGCCCGAGTAGAGCCCAACTATGGGACAAAATACAACAATTCTACATCTACGAACGCGTGGCCTCACTAGATACCAAGACGGCACAGGTGTTCAATACAACCCTGTCCTCATGGGTAAAACTAAATGACAATAACCAATAAAGAGCTCGACAGATCCACAACCGTAACACTAGATACTATCCCACTTAAACTATAAGTACGAAGTATAGGGGAGCTCAAAGACACATTTCGCTATTCACCAACCAATATGTAACCACTGAATACGATGTCAAAAACAGAATAAATACTATGTTGTGCCATATGTGCAAAAACTCTATATACAATCCTGTATAATGATTCATGTTACCTTGCTGTCTATTGTACCTAACTTTACCTAATGATTTGATGTTATACGTGTTTCTGTAATGTTTCATAACATATTACTGTTGACACCCTTGGAAATGAGGAAAATCAATAAAAATAATATTGGAAAAAAAAAGTGGTTTGTTGATCCTGTGTGGTCCAAGAGACATTGTATTTAGACTAGGACTATCTATAAGGACTCCAAGTTATATACTGATATTTGTCATTTTACTTTCATATATATATATATATATATATATATATAGTAAATGTTCTATAATACCTATCTGGATTCCTGCATTCATAAAGAAGGGAGTGTAGTCCCAAACTATACAAAGCCTTTTTACTGAGCCAGATTACAGGCTCTACACTTGTGAGTATTATAAGTACCAGCACTATTATACTTCTGTCAAGTAGAACTTCATTATAGTATTTATTTTCCTTATCTCTGGGAATAACTGAAGCTACTTTATTGAAGAGAGGAGTGGTCGCCTGTAACGGACCAACCGGTTCTTCATACCAAAGCTATTTTCTATAGCTCTGTATAATGTGAGTGTTCTGTTAGCACTCCTAACTAATTATTGCTTTTTAAAAGGACACTATAGTCACCAGAACAACTACAGCTTAATGTAGTTGTTCTGGTGAGTATAATAGTTCCCTTCAGGCTTTTTTCATGTAAACACTGCCTTTTCAGAGAAAAGGCAGTGTTTACATTGCCTTTAAGGACACCTCCAAGTGGCCACTCCTTAGATGACCACTGGAGGTGTTTCCTGGGTTAGTGCTGCCGAAAAAGCAGCCCTGAAGTTCAGCGTCCCCATGCTATGCATGGAGACACTGAATTTTCCTCATTGAGATGCATTTATTCAATGCATCTCTATGAGGAGGTCCTGTTTGGCCCCGTGCTGATTTTAGGGAAAGCATTGGATTGGCTAAAAAAAAAACTGCCCTTTTGATAATGTCACAAAGGGGGCGGAGCCAGCGCCGGAGGATCCGCGCGGCACTGGAAATAAGGTGAGTTTTAAACTTTTATAGCGTGGGCTAAGGGGGGCAAGCCACCTAAATGGTGGGTTAAACACTATAGGGTGTATGCATGGTGTAGGGGAGCTCAGTACTCAGACTGAGTAACTTCATTACTCCAATAATTTTCTTCCAGGAGAAAAATCACACTTCAGTGATTATAACTCCCAAAAGACACTAGCTGACACAGTGCTGGGGACAAGAACTGACTTTATTGTCACAAACAGCAGTTTATATAGGCACAACATCAGCAGAGGGTCACATACAAGAACAATGGGTTACCGCCATGGAGACTCTGAGTCTGGGAGATAAACGCATTACTGACTGTTAATTTTATTAAGCCCCAAGGCTCTAGGGTGGGCGAATATAAAACAGTATAAAAACATAACTTAAACATAGTCATATAAATCATACACCCCTTGATAGGTCTCGTTTCCCCAAGCAAGGTGTTCAAAAAGCACCCTGATCAGATTTACCTAGCCCTAGAAATTGTAAACTAAAGTTTGACCAAGCTAAGATCACATCCCAATCCGGCACGGAGTTCCAGGCTGTTCGCAGCTAAGTGCCGGTCACCAATATAGTCAGTTTTCTTCCTGAAAAAGGGGGGCTGCCCCTGGTTCTGAGGTAGCGATTGTTGGCTGGGGCCTCCTCTACCTCCCCTCAAAAGACTTTGTATGTAGGTTCCGTTAAGATTTAAAAGATACCTATGGCGGGGCGTGGCCTAACTCCGCATGGCAGCAGTCGCATAATTTGGGAGCTCCGCCATTACGTGGGCTTACACAGCGTGGAAACCAGCGATACTCACCCACCACATCTCCCATAAGCCGGCGAGAGAACAGGGGAGGACATGACCACTAAATCCTCCAAAAAACTAAAACAGAAGACGCTGCACTCCCACCTCATGATGGGGAACAATGGCGTCCAAGATGGCGCCGACGGAGCGCACTATTCCGCCTCGGATCACGAGAGTGGAGAAAGCCTGGACCCCCCTAGCATCACCAACAACCACCTAGCCACCGATGCCTCGGTGAGCAGCATGCTACAGTCGCTCCAGACTAACCTGAGGTCGGATTTTTCCAAGATGGCGGCGGACGTAAGGGCAGACATTCAGGCCCTGGGAGACAGAACAGCACACTTGGAGGAGGCAACGGAGGGGTTAAGAGAGGCCCATAATGAGCTGGCAGAAGCGCACACAACATTGCAGCGAAAGGTACAATTCCTAGAGAGCAAAATCGCTGATAACGAGGACAGGGACAGGAGAAACAACATACGGCTACGAGGTGTCCCTGAAACAGTAGGCCCTCAAGATCTGGCCACATTCGTTAAAGAGCTGTTCAAGGCGCTCATTCCGGCATTGGAAACCTCAGACCTGCGCTTAGATCGCACTCACAGATTACCGAAGCCGAAGCAATTACCTCCAACTACACCGAGAGATGTAATCACCAGAATCCATTACTTTGAGGTCAAAGATCGCTTAATGCAAGCATCCAGATCTAACCCATCATTGCCAAAGCCGTTTGCTGATATCAAACTGTTTATTGACCTGTCAGCGGCAACCATGACCAAGAGACGAGCGTTTGCACCTGTAACCACAGCGCTTAGGAATGCTGCTATCCCGTACAAATGGGGATATCCCACGAAGATACTACTGAAACGAAATGGAGTGGATTTGGTAATCTTTACCCCAAGAGATGGCGCAAAATTGCTCAAAGAATGGAACATCCCAATGGCTCGACTTGACGTAGCCAGTTCTCCAGCACCCTCATCACCCAGAGAACAACCCCGAGACTACCGACCTGTCCCATGGCACGCGGCAGAACCACAGAAGACGCCATACCATCAAGCGAGGCCCAAGGATGTAGAACACCACTGATGGAGTACAGATATGTATCCCACACAAGAACTATACAACTAGTTCCCCCCCGGTGCACCCTCGCAGCTGTGCTCACTTGCAAGGTGTCTCACAGCCGAGAGCCCACCCAGGCGGAGAACCGCTTTACTGTTTACGTTACTTAATTGGCACTGTTATTCTTTTTTCCTAAACTTAATTGTACTGTTAAGAAATATTACCTATACGGTATATCAATAGAGGGACGCACACGTATAGCGTTGCGCCCGGTAACTCAGGGCACTATAATCAAAAAAAAAAAAAAACAAATTTTTTTTTTTCTTATACTAGGTAACATAGGAAAACCGTAACAGGTAATACCTACCAGCACCCACAGAGCCCCACTCGGCTTACTTAGTAAGCCATTTCTTTACCCGTCGGCAGATTTCTGCACTAAGCCACCCGGCTAACGGGTTTTGTACATAGTTTAAGTTGTATTGTTATACGTTGATCCCTACCGCACCCCTCCAACTCCCACCCACGCACTTGACGAAATAAGGTGACACTAGGGGCTGAGTAGCACGGCATAGCCTTTACCTCCCTGCCCACCTGATTATAGTGGTGAGGATGTCAATCACTGTACTTTCTCTCAATGCCAAAGGGCTGAACACGCCCCATAAGCGAAGACTGGCACTTTTAGAAGCCAAAAAATGTAAGGCGCAGGTAGCCTTCTTTCAAGAAACCCATTTTAAATGGGGTTCACGGCCTAAATTTAACTCCCCCTGGTTTCCAATAGATCACCACTCCTGCTGCTCCACAAAAAAAAGAGGAGTCTCTATTTTAATAAGCAAGAACGTCACCTTTGAGATGGTCCGTAAGATTAGCGATAAGACAGGTAGATATCTCATCATTCAGTGTCACCTTAACAACAACCCCTTCACATTAATGAATGTATATGGACCCAACGCTAACCAAGAAATGTTTTTGCACCGTATATTTGCCTTGTTGAATATGTACAGCTTTGGGGAGGTAATACTTGGAGGCGATACCAACTTTCTTCTAGATAGTTTTAAAGATTCCTCTGCCTCACATACTATAACACCCAACACCTCTAAGAAACGGCTCACACAATCACATAACATATGCGATATCCTAGCAACACATGATTACGTTGACCCTTGGAGAATTACACATCCCAACGAAACTGATTACACATGTCATACAGCGGTACACAATAGCTACTCCAGAATTGATAGGTTCTTGGTCAGAACCACCTCCCTTCTCAAGATACTAGACACTACCATAGGGGACATCACGTGGTCCGACCACGCACCAATCACGTTAACGATCAAGGACCAGTTCCCTCAGACTGGCCAGAGAACTTGGAGGTTAAACAACACCTTGTTAACAAACACACACATAGTCCAGGAAGTCACACAGGACCTACAAAACTACTTCGAGGACAATGATAAGCACAACACTGATCCGGATTATGTCTGGCTAGCACACAAGGCGGTCATTAGAGGCAGCTTCATAAAACATGCCAGCCATGCCTACAAGACACAAAGAGCACAATACTTAGCCCTTATCAGTGAGATCCAACACACCACACACAACAACAAACATGCACCCACCCCTGAGACACAACGAAAACTCTTGAGCCTGCAAACACAATTACGAGATATAGAGTTAACCAAAACAACCTACCTCTTACGAAAATCAAAACACAAATTCTTCGCGGCAGGGAATAAAGCAGGCGCTAAGCTAGCGGCGCAATTAAAACAAAAAATGATCGCCTCCAGGATTGCCTACCTCACCGATGGAAAAGGTCACAAAACTATTGATCCACGAGATATTGTTAATATGTTTGCAAATTACTATCGTCAGCTATACAATTTAAGTGAAGAGGGTACCACTAAGGTCCCAACTGTAGCGGACATAGACGGATTCCTACAAGACCTCTGCTTGCCCGCCCTGACACCGACCGCAATACAATCACTACGACAGCCTATCTCCTTAGAAGAGATCACTTCGGTGATCAAAGACTTACCCGCTGACAAATCACCTGGACCAGACGGTCTCACCAATGCCTATTACAAACTATTTGCAAATACCCTCTCCCTGTACTTGTTGAAACTATACAGACAGAGTAATGACAGAGGAGCCCTACCGGCTGAAGTACTTCTAGCACACATATCCACCCTCCCCAAGCCAGGAAAACCACCGACACACTGTAAAAATTTCAGACCCATCTCCTTACTAAATGGGGATGCTAAAATCTACGCCAAGATCCTTAGCAACAGAATAGCACCACTCCTCAGAAACTTAGTGCATAACGACCAGTCAGGGTTTGTCAGAGGACGGCAGGGCTCAGACAACACCAGACGAATCCTCAACATACTGACACATATGGAAAAAAACAACACAGGGGGCCTTCTCTTGGCGCTAGACGCGGAGAAGGCATTCGACCGCCTCAATTGGAAGTACATGTCTGAAGTCCTGAGGAGGTACAGATTTCCGCCCGAAATGATTAGAGGGATAGCGGCGCTGTATAGCGCACCAGCGGCGAGGGTCTCCAACGGAGGCTTTACGTCTGACAAATTCTCTATTACAAATGGGACGCGCCAAGGTTGCCCCTTGTCCCCCCTCCTCTACATTCTCTCGCTGGAACCTCTGGCGTTAAAGATCCGTACGAATCCTGACATAAGAGGAGTAACAGTGACAGGCCAGGAACACAAACTGGCACTGTTTGCCGATGACGTCTTGGTGTCATTAACAGACCCAGAGAAGTCATTGCCACACCTTATGAACACACTCACCGACTTTGGCTTAGTTTCCCACTATAAACTTAACCAAGATAAAACTCAGGCACTTACGGTTAACCTATCCTTAGAACGCACGCAGACACTACAACGACAACACCAATTTGACTGGAGACTCTCATCCCTCACATACCTAGGGGTCAAAATCGCAACTTCCATAGCAAAAATCGTAAAATTAAATTACCTACCCTTACCACACATGTGCAAGGCGGACACCCTAAAATGGAAACATGTACACCTATCCTGGCTAGGAAGGATTAACGCTTTCAAAATGTCTATATTACCCAAAATTCTTTATGTTTTCCGTATGCTACCTCTCACGGTACCACAACCTCTGCTTAAGAGCATACAACACACGTGCAACACCTTTATATGGGACAATAAAAAGCCCAGGATCCCTCACAGACTTTTGTACACTCAGGTCAAACAAGGAGGAGTGGGTCTACCAAACATTAACCAATACTATAAAGCCGCGGCGCTAACAGCCGGCATAACGTTACACTCTCCTAAAGGGGACATCAGCTGGGTAGACATGGAAAACGCCCAACTAAAAACACTAAATATAGTTGATGTCCTATGGACGCCTAAACACCTACGGATCCCCAAACTAGACCTATTTCACTCAACGTCTCTGACACTTCGTACGTGGGACACGTTTATGGCCACAATGGGGTGCAAACTTTCCTTCCATCCCCGGGCACCACTGACTGCCCTAAGAACCGCATCCCCCGATCTCCCTCTAACAAGGTGGACTAAGGCAGGAATCACTTACATCCAGCACCTAGTAGACAATAAAGGCGTAATAGCATTCGCGGATATACAGGCCAAATGGCACCTACCGATGAGGGAGGTATTTACCTACCTAAGACTCAAAGGGACCATACTGACTCATGTGAACCTACACAACAACACTCGGGAGCAATCACTAGTGGCGGGCGGGATTTTAGACAGATGCTGGGCCGCACCAAATAAACCAAAAGCCATCTCCCTCTGTTACAAAATGTGGGAGACCACATTACCACAACACACCCCCCCCTGTAAGACTAAATGGGAGGAGGACTGCTCCCTTCAACTCTCAGAGGACGACTGGGTCAGAGCAATAAATAGCCTCTCAAAACTCACTAGATGTTACACACACATAGAAGCGCATAGGAAGCTACTGTATAGGTGGTACATGACGCCAAGTCGGTTACATAAAATATACCCCAATGTCACACCGACATGCTGGAGGTGTTCAAGGGACACCGGTACATTCCTCCACATATGGTGGACATGTCCAGTGATACAACCCCTCTGGACAGAGGTTAGGAGATTGCTGTATAAATTGGGCGTGACAAACCTATTGCCAAGCCCGCAAACATACCTCATGCTTCTGCTCCCCAGTGACCTAGCTAGAGAACACAGACAGGTGTGCGCCATCACGATACTGGCGGCCAGGAACCTTCTAGCGAAGAACTGGAAGGCGCACCTATGTCCATCTAAAACACAACTATGGGACAAGATTCAACAATACCATGTCTATGAACGAATGACGATGACCCATAGTATAGAATCACAACAGTTCCATTCAACATGGAAACAGTGGACATGTTTATACGACCAAGCCACAAATCACCAAAATCCACCTTGAGACCGTTAAATATGGCCTGACAGACTGTACCAGCACGCAACACCGTGCTCACAGAACCAACCTTTATCCTCCCGCACCAGACTGCTTTGCCCACAAACACCCAACAAGGGTAAACAATACGTGAGTGTAAAACTATACTAAGCAACCTTAAGTATGTGTATATCAGGTATATTGTTATTGCGGACACAGCCGCCTGCGAAACCCTAAATGTCACTGGCGAAAAACTTGATAACAAACCTTGTAACAGTCCATATTGTCTGCTTTCCCCCATTGTTATCCTTATAACTCCCTTCTCTTTTCTGTACCCCATATACTTGAAAATCAATAAAAAATTTGCATTTAAAAGATACCTATGGCATCTGCACAGTTCTAATACATTTTAAGTCTGCTTGTAAAATTACTTCAATGGTGTTATATAAATAATTTGTTGGACAAATTGTCTCACTAAAGTTGGAATTCATACAGATTCAAGCCTCATTGTTTAGCAGACACTGAATTCTCAACATTTGGGACACCTGTCTTATCCTGCGCTGAATTGCTTGTAGTTGAATTAACATTTAGAATTCTTGTTGCTGGTTTAGACAATTTAAGTATTTATTAATGCAAAAGACAGCATGATCTTATATGTTGTGAAGAAATATGGTATCTGGGAACATAGCACAAAGTAGGTTTAAAATCTACCTTCCACAAATAATACATCAAGTTTCTTTAAAGAGAAAGGAATGAAAAATCTCACAAGTGTTTGATAAATAGCTAGTATGTGTTTCATAGAGAACGCTAAAGTGAATTTCTGTATCATATACTATGACCCTGTAATAGAGAAAATTAAAGGGAGGTCCTACATTCAATAGTTTCACTGCTGGACACTTCTGAATTCAGACATGCAGGTTTATTTATATTTTAAATTGGAATTCAAAGTGAATTTTACATTTAAAAGGACACTCCAGGCTTCAAGAGACATTGTATTTAATGACGTTATGGTGCCAGAAAGCCCCTACAAGCACTCTTACCTCAATGGGTTAAACTGTTATTGAAAGGTTTAACCCCAAAGTGTTTCCAGCAGTGATGCCCACTTCCTCCCAGATTCAGGTAACGTGGAGTGATTGCAGGCAGGGGTGCCCCTAATTAGCAAAGAGCGGTCAGCTGATGCTCTCGGCCAATCAGTGACTCCCTATTCACTAAACTGGCTTAGAAAGAAATGTACCTTTTCCAAGCCAGGTTAGTGGAGCCAGTCTGGCCTTAAATTTGAAATTTGTTAGGAATTCACGTGGACATCTCACTTTAGTAAATAACCCTGACAAATAATACAAGAAAAGTAGAAACAAAGGTAGGAAATCATCCTGTGGTACATCCATTCTCTTCATCTCTAACACATACCCAATTATTAAACTTTCCTACAAAATAGCTTATATATCTTATATAATAATAATATTGTTGCTTGAATGTTAGTATGAACTTCCTAGATCTAATACTACAAATCATCATCAGTGGAAAGGTCTGACTTGTTTCCATTGTTAGTTCCCCAGGTAAAAAGAGAAGCGGTCAGTGATCCTCATTCAGGAAAAGAAAAGGGTTCTCGCAGGAAATCTGAAGGTATGTTATAACTAGTTATCGGATTCCTGTACTCTAACATGTCACTCTTCAATGCACTGGATCATTTCCATCCTTTCTATCTTTGGCACTACAAAGTCGTTGCTCCTTTTATTAATCAAAATCCATAAAACCTGCTTATGTCATGAGATTCAATGCAATAGTAAAATAAATGCCATTTAGTTAGGAAGTAGCCATAATGAGACCCAAAGATGCAACTGGAAGGCAGCAATAGTAAAATATACCTTTCCTATTTAACCCCTAATGGTTGGGCATTCTATGCCGTCCTAAAAGGGCTGGTCCTCAATGCCGGTGGGCGTCTTAGAACCGTCCTTATTACTTACCACAAATACTGACCAAAGTTAGCTTTCGTGTTTGTTTTTTGCATTTTTCACACAAAAGCAAATATGAATGCCAGTGTTTGTGACTAAGTCTCATATGCAATATCCAGGGTTGGCTACTTTTGCAAAAAATGGTATGCCATCATGGGGGTAATTCTCATTCCTGAGCTGCCATACATTCTCAAAGGCAACATAATCAGTCTTAAAAAACAGAAAAGAACCCCATTTTCAGAGGTAATAAGTGATACTATAAGGTAGAGAAGAAAAGAGGAGAAATCACCTCATACATAGACAGGGGGGATCCTCCTCAAGACACCACCCCCCAAAAATATAAAAGCTTTGAAAAAAAATAATAATAAATAAACTTTATTGAAAGCACACAGTATATAAAAAATACAAAAACTAAATACTGATAAGTAAATTGGCTACCAGTCACTGTCTGGTTAGTTCTGTGGTAGCATAGATAAGTTCCCTAGGGATATAACAATCCTGCTTTGAACAAAATTATAGAAACATAGTTGCAATGTTTATATACAGAGACTCAACCTACAGATAATCAGTAGGTGCCAAAAAACAAAAACCCACAGTACTTTGTGCTCCAATAAATAGACCAGAGGGCAAAAAAAAAAAAAATTGCCTATATAAATATACCTCGCTCTGTCCTTTCGATTTCCTACTGTTTTAGGATAGGATAGCCATTAATACAGTATATGGGCTATTGGGAGAAGGTTTGATTCATATGGGGGATATTTTTTATTTTTATTTTTTGCCCTCTGGTCTATTTATTGGAGCACAGCGTACTGTGTTTTTTTGTTTTTTTGGCACCTACTGATTATCTGTAGGTTGAGTCTCTGTATATAAACATTGCAACTATGTTTCTATAATTTTGTTCAAAGCAGGATTGTTATATCCCTAGGGAACTTATCTATGCTACCACAGAACTAACCAGACAGTGACTGGTAGCCAATAAGTGCACATGTTGAGAAACAATGCTGAGAACACATGTCGCTTCATAGTAGCACCAGCAGTTGGTTTCGGGAGAAAAAAAACTGGTTGTACATCTTAGTGCAAGAGAAGACTCCATAAACCTAGAACTAAACCCAAACTACTTGGACAAGTGGCTTCCTGCTGGCCTGCTGTTTAAAGGATTGTTGTTGAATTTTTGTTTTTACTCATGGCACACAAAAAGGCTGTTGTATATTAATATATTAGGACATAAAATATTGTTGATTTTATTTAAACCATTCTCCATCAATTCTTGAAAGAAATATATTGGTATGTTATAACTATTACTGCGAGATACTTAATATTTCTTTGTGTCCTCCATGTCTTTAGATGTGTCTATTGACTGCAGTTTTCATCAAGGTACTTGCAACTGGATACAGGATACTAAAGATGATTTTGATTGGAAACAAGTCGATTACAGCAATGGTAATATATGTCAGTGGGTACTTAGCTAGTGTGTACCATATTCTGCAATTCACTGTAAACCACAGCTAATTTTCTATTAATGTAAATCCATTCAAATAAAGAAAGGTCACTTGTTTTTTTTTTATATAAAATAATGCGGTATATCAATGCAAGTTAGGTACCATTCTGGGTGCAAAATGCTAAATGTTTTATTGGTGTCCATGGTGATTTAGCATGTCACCCCAGAACAGCTTTTGTCTTGCTAAATCCCCTTACATGTAGAAGTTATTGTTTTGGCTATTGTACCTGTGTGCATTCCTTTATATAACAATACAGAATCTGGGGTGTTGATGTGATACAATGTAACTTCGTCAACATCAGTCAAATTAATGTTATGTTATATTGTTATTTTAATTTACCAGGTGGACATTACATGGCTGTATCAGCAAAGATTGGCCAAAAGAAAGACATTGGGCGTTTGAAACTTCCACTTGAAGGACTGAAGCCAGACAGCAAGTACTGTTTGCTATTCACCTATCGCATAGCGGGAGAAAAGGTTGGTAAACTACGGGCATACATAGATGACAGCAGCAACCCAGTGTGGGAAGAAAGCAGAAATAAAGGTGAAGGATGGAGAACTGCAAAGACTGAGATAAAGACGGCAACAAGCAGGAGCACAAGCCAAGTAAGAAGCCAAGTATAATTCTTTGTCTGTTGTGATGAGTACAGTACATGGCGGCACATAGTAATACAGCGTAAAAAAGCTAGTTCCCCAAAGCTGCAAAAAGTGAATTTTATGGAGAATAATTCTAATATTCTGCTTTGATATCTCCAAGAAGGATTTTCAGGTGCAGTCCCTCTTATACTAGTATCAATATTGCCTTCTGCAATCTTCATTTATATATTGTCTAACTCAGGCTGAACAAAGATTACTGTAGATATAAAAGGTATTGTTGAATATAGATAACCTCTTATGACGCCCACTGGATAGTGTAAATCATGAGAGCTTTAGTTTGTCAACAGCTCTGATGTCCCTAAAAAGTTAAAAGAAATATGAAAGGTTGAAATGTGAAATTATGCACTCCAATAGGTAAAAAGGTTAAAAATAAATCTTATTTTTCTCTACAGCAGTTTGACTAATAGTGCCACCTAGTGGCTGTTCACATATGAACGCACAAGATCCTAGTTTTTTCTCCTCAATTTTTAGCAGTCATTCTGCTACATGTACAGGGTTATTCTACTGAAAATGGTACCAAGTTTTCTAGGCAAAAATAGTCAAGCTGTTACCATTGGTGAGATGGAAGATTTTTTTTCAAATAAATCATTTTACAAATGAGCTAATTCTGCCTACATTTTGCAATTCAGTTTTTAATTCTGTACAATTCAGAAAGTAGTCAGTTATTTCTCTACTTATAATTATAGCATTTTTCTCCCAGTGGGATTCAGTGTGCTTTGTAAGTGTACATACAGTACAGGGAAAGCATAAAATTAAAGGAATACAGATCATATCATGAAAGAGGAAACGTACGATGTAAATGCTTGGCAAACAGATGTGACTTAGTTGTGAATGGCTGAGAGAATAGATGGCTGATGCAACCAGTTCACAGTGAACAGGGCTGTGTGTAAACTGATTGCCGCTACATTATGGCTAATATCAGTTTATAGAGCATTTACACTCATTCATATGAGGAATGCAAGTTCTCCTGGGGTTCAAACTGCTGAGAAGGGGTCTACGGGTTAAGAATTCCTCTCTGGTGTAGGGATCAGCAGACCGGCTAAACAATGCATTTAGAGAAACTTTAAGTAAATAACTTGTTGGGGGTTTTTGTAATGAATGCATTTATTCCATTATTGTTTAATATATTAACGTTTAAAAGTATTAAATATAGGGTTTAGTTTCTAAGGCATAGTTTCAGTTATACACACTGGGGGAGAGTTATCAAAGTGATGTTATCTGAACATTTGTGCAAAATCGCAGTTTGTTTTAGTTTTTCACAGAATCTTATTTACTGTAATATGTATTAATTTCTGAGTTTTGCTAATTTTGTTTGGTACGTTTATCTTAACTTGTGCTATTACATCTATTGTAATATGACAAACCACTTGATATGGATAAACCACTTGAGCATTTCCAAAACAAAAAGCTACTGTCAATGCTACTTAGATACAGGTGCACAATTGACATCCCTGTGAATCCCAATAGAAAAACCATGATTCGTATCAATTTTAGGGCAAAAAGTAGCCAGGAAATCAGTGGACAAGTCACCAGGAATAGATAACATGTAAGAGAGGAAATAATATAGACAGTGAGGGGTCTTATGCAATAAAGAAAGGAAATCAGCTTAAAGATAGAAGGTTGTCAGCTACCACTAAGCTGACACAGATGTGCTATAAGTCTAAATGCAAAAACATGTCCCATGTGTTGATAATCAGTCTCAAGCATGCTAACTCTATGTGCATTTCCATAACCTTAGAGGGGTTCTCCAACCCTTTTTAAAAATGTAATTAGAATAAAGCCCTTTGGCATTGTTCTTTAGGTCTCTGGGAAGAAAATGCTCAAAGGGCGTTTTAAACAAAGTTTATCTTACATCAATCCAGGCCCGGGCAAAACTCCTAGTGCTGCTAAGCAATACCCCGTCTGATGTCACAAGAGCCACAGAGAGGTCCGATCAAAGGCTTCTCGGGGGGAGAGTAAACCAAAAAAAATTATCAGTGGATGGGATAGGCAGGCAGGGAGTATTACAATCAGTGTGAGGGGGAGGAAAACAAGAAATTCTCCCTTGCGGGCACTGTACACTCCCGACACACGTATTTTATGCACAGATTTGACATTAGGTAGAATGTATCTGGGGGTATAGCTAGCCCCGGCACAAAATGGTCAATATCTCTGTATGTGTAATGTTTCAAGCTGAAGCAATACACATGCAGACTTCTACCACCATAGCCACTTCATAAAGTTTAAATGATCTTGGTGGTTGGAGTAACCCTTTAAGTTAGTTCAACAGGGGAGTAATGTGTGAAAATATTTGCACATTCAGGAATATACCCTTTGTTAACTTCTGTGAGCAATTAGTTAACATATGTATAATGCTCACTAAACATTCAATTGAAAACAGTGGTGGGTCAGTTATTGGTTGTAAAATTTTGGTTAGCTTCTGGGTTGAGTGGATCTCATTGGAGTAGAAGCTGATTCCTGGAATTATGCACTAAACATATTCGGAGGTCATGTATTATCTTTATAACACATTAAAAGGGTGTTATCATATATTGCAGTGTGCATTAAAGTTTAAATAAGTCTGACCTGCTTTTTCTTTGTTTGCAGATTATCTTTGAGGCTGAACGAGGAAAAGGCAGAGCTGGTGAGATGGGCCTGGATAAAGTTTACATTATTTCTGGCTCATGCTCTGAAGACTGAGCCAGGGACATTGAACACCCAGTTAACATTAGTGTTTTACAAAGTAGTCAAAATCCAGTTATCGGTGCTCTCATTTACATACGGCATTTTCTCCATGACATACTATGTCTTGTGCAATAAGCATTGTCATTAGTGTTAGCAAGACAGTTGCTCAGGGCCGGACTTCCAGTTAGGCAGAGTATTTCCCTCTCCAGTAGGTGGCGCCTGCTATGCCTCCTAAAATCCTCATCCATACCTCCAGTTCTGTGTCTGCTCGCTGCAGGATTTTGGGATCACTGCATTCAGTCTGCGGAGCCTGATCTGTACGTAGCCCCAAACCCTCAGACTGAACGCAGTGCTCTACAAGAGGAAGAGGGAGAAGACTGGCCAGGAGATGGGATACAACTCAGAAATAAAATGTATACACACTGTTACACTGCTGCACATACTGCAACCAGCCAGTCAAAAATTAAACAAAAAGGAAAATGAGGAGGAACGGACTGGGATCACCACGTAGATAATATATCCCTACTACTTATATATTGACTGCTTAGTCTATTAATTATGTATTGTACTGATATATTTAAACAGTGTACAAAGATAAGAATAGTGCAAACAAAAAACAACAACAACAACAACATTATTGGGATGATTCCTGTCAGACACCAATCTATTTCAGTACAATTTACTCAATATAAATAGGGGTTTATTATCCAAGTACATTTACACACACTCACTCTGTGTGTATGTTTATACAACTATTTTATCATATTAAAAAGTCCAAAAAAATGTATTAATAGTTTGGAGGGGAGCTTGATAATTCTGTGCCTACTGGCACTCTTGATGTAAATCTGGCCCTGCAGTTGCTATATATATATTCTTGACTGTACTATTTCTTAAAGGGGCACTCCAGGCATATAATGTGAAGAATTCTTCTGAAAATGGATTCCTAAAAATATCATCCTCTTATCTTATTTTATTTTATTGCATGATGTCCGATGCATCATGAAAAACACATTTAGCTCCACATCCTAGCTTCTCAATTTCCGCACAAAGCGATAAAAATCTAGCACAGCTATTTTGGATTCATCCTGCTAAGTTCATGTTAAATGCCTGCACAATAAGGTGAAATTTGCCTGTGATTTCAACTCACTTTTGCAAAGGGTTATAATTCATCTTTAATAAACTGAAACAAACAGAGATATTTCACATATGTATTCTTATTCTGGTTATCTATTTGAGGAAATTCTCCAATCAAGTGGGTGAGCATGCAATTTATCAACTGAAATATATGGACAAATGATGACTTGATGAGACAATTTACTCACTTTCTGGTTAGAATTGTTAATGTTTTTTAAAAATCACAGTGAATTTGTTTTCATGCATTATGTATTACAATATAGAAAGAAAATGTATTGCCAAATCCAGCCTGTGATGGTTCTTTTGAGTCTATAATAAACCTGAACAATGTTTTAATGTTTGCAGAACAATGTTAGGTTCTGCAAAGGACTGTGCTATTACTCCATGGAACCACCAGAATTCTGAAAAGTCATTAGAATATGGTGACAGGTCTACTTGTGTACTTTGTCATTTTTTAAACATTAAGTATTATAAGATAAAATGTGAACAAGTTGACAAGATTAGCTATCAAGCTACAATGAGTACATGCTGCGTATTATTTTTGAATATATATATATATATATATATATATATATAGCTATCCAGATCTCATCATGTTCATGGTATAGTTTCAAGTTGTCATACATACATACATGGCAAAGTTTAGGCTTATATTGGTTTTACTCAACTCTACATGGGTTGCAATATAGGAGACTCACTCTCCCCATTTCAAAACTGGATACAAGTCGATCATTAAGGAATACTAAGCACAATGACGACTACAGTAGATTGCAGTGTTTATGGTGCTAGGAGTTCCCTGGACCCCCCATGCCCTATGTACTAAGTAGTCAAAACATTTGGTAAAAGTTTGACTTCTTACTTTAGGTCTACCGAGAGACACTCCATGCCTCTTCTCTGCAGACAGGAGAGATTATCAACTGATACCTTTTGACTACTTACATTGGGCGGTGCCAGGGCATCCCTGGCACCATAACTACTATAATGAGCTTCAGTGTTTATGGTGCTTGGAGTGTTCTTTTAACAGTGGAAAGGCAAACAAACATGATAAATTATCTAGCATTGAATATCTGTAAAAATCAGATCACAAAAAAATATAACTGAGCACTTTTGGGTTATATATGTTGTAAATATGACATACAACAATGTAATGCGCCTTAGTTCTTTATTGTGTGTTTATTTTCCTCTGGTGCTATGATGGAAAGCTGAAGTTTATATATCCAATTGCTATGAATGTGTGTATTTGTTTGGTGAATTGAGTTCTTTCAATATCACGTTTCTATTAAACTGTAAACAAATTAACTTTTATTGATGTCCACTTATTAGATATAGTCCAAAAAAGAAACTAAATATGGGTATTAAATTCTGTCAAAATAAAAGTAATCAAGACAGTTGTTTTATTAAATTAATGTGTATTTTTTTTTTTATACGAAATACACTTACAATGATGTATGGAGTATCTATGTTGTAAGGATTTAAAAAAAAAAAAAAATTTGCAGGTGTTAAACTAAATAATCAAAGGCAATTTTGTTTATGAATCTGGGTCATCACATCCCTGGGTTCTAATATGATTGAGCTGCCTTGCTATTTTCTTTATTGTATAGGATGTGTTGGTTCATTTTTCTTTGCTTCTGTAAAAGGATTATGTTTTACATGGCACAGCCGTGTTTTTTTTTTTTTTTTTATTATTTGTGTCATTGGCGAATAGCATTATCAAAGTCCCATATCATCATATGCTTAAAACATTCCAAGAGAGAAAGGGGAGAAAAGAAAAGAAGGAAAGAAGAGAAGAAAAAAAAAGGGGGGTTGGGGGGGTTCTGCCAATACTTCTAACCTTAGTGATCTATTAACTCATCCTCAGTATGTCTTAATGTAATCTTGCTATGATGTTTCTGCCCAATACGCTCGCCAGAGTTCCCATATCCTATCATAATGATCTCTCTTCCCCTGAATGGCCCAATGGACTTCTTCAAGTTCTCTCAAAGCTTCCACTCTAAAAATCCATTGTTCTTTAGTCGGAATACTAGATTTAAGCCAATACAACGGGATCAAAGCATTTGCCTCATTGAATAAGAAACTCAGCAATATCTGTTTGTTATTCTCCTTAAAGGAAGCTGGCCATCCCAATGGAATCTTGGATGGAGATAATTGATCAGGCATTGGTAAAATTTTATAAATGACACTCAGTACCTGTAACCAGTAGCTCTTATAAGTTTGCCCTCCCACCATATATGTTCCATATTCGCCCCCCTCTCACCACATCTCCAACAGCCATCCGAAGCCGGTGCACCATATTTTTTAAGTCGATCTGGAGTATTGTACCATCTAGTGACTCTTTTAAAAAATATAATTTTCCTAGGAGTGCTCACCTGGGCTTTCATCCCCATTTTGAACACAAGTGACCAATCATTGCTGGTCATTTAGATGTTCAAAACTTGCATCCACTTCAATTGGAATGAAGGGACAGTCTTCTCCATAGCTCCCTTATGAATTAAACTATATATACTGGACAGGTAACGTTTTTTCTCTATTCCAGGACCACAGAGTGACTCAAACTCTGTTCTCTCTCTCGTCTGCCAATATGGTAACACTTTTTGGTTTATGAAAAACTTTAAGTACATAATACCCATTCTATCTATAAGAGCTGTCATATTGTCCCATGAAGGGAACTCTCTTAATCTATTGGGTGTTTCATCTGTTATTAAACTTGAAACTGAAGGGTCTGCATCTCCTCTTAACTTTTCCAACAGTTTGTGACCCGGCCCAGACTGGAAATCCACATTAGATGCTATTGGAAAGAATACAGATAGTCCCGGGGATAGCCCCCATCTATCTTTAAGCCTTCTCCAAATCTGTATGGTGTGGTTTATTATTGGGTGTTTAGAGGGTGATAGTAATTTTAATTTACAGTTCTGCCAAGGCAGGGTCTCCAACTTAACCTTAATAAAATCCTGTTCTATCTTATACCAAGGCTTCCCCTTATCTATAGCCGTCCATTCTCTAATTCGCGCACATAATACCACAACATAGTATCTATAGATATGCGGGAGGCCCAAGCCACCTCTCTCAACAGGTAATGTCAATATATTATACACAATACATGGAGTTTTATGATTCCATATAAATGAAAGGAATGTAGATCGCAGTTTTCTAAAGAAGTCTCTCGGCAGTGAGACCGGCAATGTCTGAAATAGGTATAATATCTTGTAGAATCATAATTTTTATATTTACTCTCCCGATCAATGAGAAAGAGGCCTGGTTCCATTTTTTTAGATCTTCTTCAATCTTTCGCAATAATTTTCCATAATTCAATTTAAATAAATCTTTTAACTGTATCGTCAATTGTGTCCCTAGGTATGTTATACTAGTGTCTGTCAACTTATGTTTATATAGCTTTTGTATTTCCTCTTTAATTCCTGTATTTATCCCCACTCCCAGTATTTCAGACTTATCTGAATTTACTTTAAAATTAGATAAGCCACCGAATTTCTCCAATTCCTCATGGACATAAGGAAATGTATATCGGGGTTCTATAAGCGTAAATAACACGTCATCGGCAAAAGCACTTACTTTAACCTCTCCTCCCGTATACTTATATCCTTTAATGTCCATATTCTTTCGTATGGCTTCTAAAAGGGGTTCAAATGCTAAAACAAAAAGAAGAGGGGACAATGGGCAGCCCTGACAGGTGCCGTTGCCAATAAAAAAAGGGTTGGAAAGTTGACCATTAACACGGACATTAGCAAAAGGGCCTCTGTAAAATGTCTGTACCTAATTGCAGAATCTCGGGCCAAGCCTCTAGAGTTGCAAACAGATAGGACAGATCCACCCTGTCAAAGGCCTTCTCAGCATCTATAGTTAACAGAGCTGTAGGACTTTTATTTATTATAGCTCCATGTATTACATTCAAGATTTTAGTAGTGTTATCTCTGGCTTCGCGGCCAGAGACAAAGCCAGATTGATCAGGTTGGATCAGTCCAGGCATAAGGGGCTTAAGCCTATTTGCCAAGAGTTTTGCAAATATTTTTAAATCAACGTTAGAGTGAAATCGGTCTATAACTACTGCATATTTCTGCATCTTTCCCTGCTTTATGTATCACAGCAATTACTGCTCTCAACATTGATGGCGGAATGTCCATAGTTGGAGATAGAACATTAAAAGTTCTAAGAAAATGTGGCTCAAGAATATTATGGAATTGTTTATAATAACGTGCCGAGAGACCATCTGGCCCAGGGCTTTTATTAAGAGGCATTGCCTTTATCACTGCCGAAAGCTCCTGAAGGAAAAACAATTCCTCCAATTGGGCTGATGTTTCTTTAGAAAATTTTTAATGGAATATTTTTAGATAGATATTGCTCTCTTTCATATGGGGTCTTCTCAAGGAGCTTTAAATTATAAAGGTCTTTGTAATAATTCCTGAAAGTGTTTGCTATTTCCTCTGTAGTATTACAAATTTCCCCTTGTTTATCTTTAATTTTGGGTATATATGTTTTTTGTAACTTTACTTTTAAGGTTTTAGCCAACAATTTCCCACTTTTATCCCCATGTGTGTAGATTGTACTTTGTGTCAACTGGACCGCTCTTTGGGCCTCATAAGTCAATAATGACCTCAGCTTAGATCTAATTGCAAATAAACATTTAAAATTTTCTTTGCTTGGAGTTTGCTTATGCATAGACTCCAGTGTATCCAATTTTTTTACAAGCCTTTGTATTTCTTCGGCTCGTTCCTTTTTACATCTGGCACCCCATTTAATTAAGACCCCCCGGATCACACTCTTATGCGTTTCCCATATCCATGATTCATTAATATCGTCTGTACAATTATCTAAAAAATATTGAGAAAGCGTATTTAATAAGTCCTTGGTGACCCTTGGGTCGTCAAGAAGAGACTCATTTAATCTCCATATGTTATTACCCTTCCCACCGCCTTGCAGTTCAATATCCAAGAAAATGGGGGCATGCTCAGACCACGTAATATTTCCTATTTTTGCTCCCTTTACCAAATGTAGATATCTATGGTTTACAAAAAACATATCTATCCTAGAATAACTATCTGCAGCTGATGAGTAAAAAGTGTAATCCCTTTCACAATGATGGAAAATCCGCCAGCAATCAATCAATTGGTAGGAGTGCAACATTTTTAGGACTAACGACCTCTGACTCTTTTGTGTTTCTCTCATATTTGAAGAACTATCCACTGTATAATCTAACACCATATTACAATCCCCACCAATTATCAAAACTCCTTCCTTGAAATCTTCCAGTTTCCTTAGACAAGTTTTTAAGAAAGATGCTTGGCTAGCATTAGGCACACATATATTTGCAAGCATGATCATTTGGTCATTGAGCTTCCCTTTTAAGAAGATATATCTACCTCCTCGATCCAATTTACTATCTGATTGGGCAAAGTTCAACTCAGAGTTTAAGAGAATTGCTACTCCTCTAGACTTGCCTTTCATAACGTTGCTGTAGAAAGTCTGCTTGAATTTATTCGTATTAAGTCTAGGCTGAAAAGTGTTTTTATAGTGAGTTTCTTGAATAAATACAATATCTTTTTTTCCTATCCCCAGAGCCGGGCAGGAGGGGGACCCTGAAGGTGGGGGCACCCTCAGGGCACTATAGTGCCAGGAAAACGAGTATGTTTTCCTGGCACTATAGTGGTCCTTTAAGGACACATGACGGAAATATTCCGTCACGATTCCCTTTTATTCCAGAAGTTGTGTCCTTAAGGGGTTAAGGGGTAACTTAGGTCTATTTAGTTTCTTCAAGATATAAATTTCAGACCCTGTTGAATATTACCCAATTCCCCGTTTTGCAGGTCTAATAAATGCTCCTTATAGTTTAGATAATCTTCAGAAAATCTCTAAGTACCACTCGGCACTAATCCAGCACTAATCTAGCAGCATATTGTATCCCAGTTGCATGGGCGTCCGCAGGAATTTTTCCAGGGGGGGGCAAAATTGTAATGACATCCATGCTTGGTACCTTTTTGACAGTGTCATGAAAGGGAAGGGGCATAGCCATTATCACATAAAGCCAGGGTGAATAGCGTTTTCACAACTATGGTGTCAGGAATATATGTTTGTATTCCTGACACTATAGTGTTCCCTTAACCCCTTCGCGACCGAGGACGGTTCAGGACCGTCATCGGCATTTTTGCGTTGCCGACCGATGACGGTCCTGAACCGTCCTAACGGTCTCCATAACTTACCTGATCGCCGTTGTTCCCCCGGCGGCGATCAGCGTTGCTCCGGTTGTGGGGAGACTGTCTGCAGCCCAGACAGTCTCCCCACACTGAATTAGGACCCCTGGGGCCATGTGATCGCTTAACACAGCGATCACATGGTCACAATAGGTGTCCATGTGTCTGCCTGCAGGGGGACTGCCTGTGCTGACAGGCAGTCTCCCTGCTAGTGTAAAATCGGAAAAAAAAATAAAGTTAGTGTTAATAAAAAAAAAAAATTATATATGTGTATACATATATGATATATAGACATATATTATATGAATATATATCATATATATATATATAATGTCATACTAAGTGTATTTTTATATTAATATGTACTTATATTAATATAAAAACACTTATAATTAAATTACACACGTATATATATATAATATATATAATAACTATATATATTGTATATATATATATATATTATTATAAAATATAAATAATAAGTAATTTAAATTAAATATTTTTTTAAAATAATAATACAAAAATTTTAAAAAATTATATATCTATATGAAATTTTATTCTAACTGTATTTTAAAATTAATATATATATTTATATCAAAATACACTTAGAATGAATTTGTATATATATCTATGTATATATAAATAAATAAAAATAATACGAAATATACATATGTCCATATACAAAATTACATAAATAATTATATAAATATACACGTAGACTTCAAATATATAACTATGCATATATATTTAAATTCTACGTGCGTATTTATGTAATATTTTTACATAATTCAGTAATTTTATTGATTGCAATTTGAGGGACCTGCCTGCCAACCCAGGCCGAAATTCCAGAGAATTTAATTTGCTAGCACTGTATTTTACCCTGTAACGTTCTACGACACCCTAAAACCTGTACATGGGGGGTACTATTTTACTCGGGAGACTTCGCTGAACACAAATATTAGTGATTAAAAACAGTAAAACATATCACAGCGATGATATTGTCATTGAAAATGACTTTTTTTTGCATTTTTCACACACAAACAGCACTTTTACTGATGATATAATTGTTGTGATACGTTTTCCAGTTTTTAAACACTAATATTTCTGTTCAGCGATGTCTCCCGAGTAACACAGTACCCCCCATGTACAGGTTTTATAGCATTTTTGAAAGTTACAAGGTCAAATATATGGGTCAAATATTTTTACATTGAAAATGGCCAGGTTGGTTACGTTGCCTTTGAGAGCGTATGGTAGCCCAGGAATGAGAATTACCCCATGATGGCATACCATTTGCAAAAGAAGACAACCCAAGGTATTGCAAATGGGGTATGTCCAGTCTTTTTTAGTAACCACTTGGTCACAAACACTGGCCAAAATTAGCGTTCAATTTAGTTTTTTTACTTTTTTCACACACAAACAAATATGAATGCTTACTTTGGCCAGTGTTTTCGACTAAGTGGCTACTAAAAAAGACTGGACATACCCCATATTGAATACCCTGGGTTGTCTACTTTAAAAAAAATATGTACATGTGGGGTGTTATTCAGAGATTTATGACAGATAATAGTGTTACAATGTCACTATTGATAAATTTTAAAAATGTATGTTTTGAAACCACAATATCCTACTTGTACCTATAGCCCTATAACATGCAAAAAAAAGCAAAAAAGCACGTAAACACTGGGTATTTTTAAACGCAGGACAAAATTTTTAGTTTTTTTCATTCGCTTTTGTAGATGAGTAAAAGATTTTTCAAGTAAAAGTAAAAAAACATGTATTTTTTTCAATTTTTCATCATATTTTTTATTATATAAATAATGGTATGTAAAGAAAGCCCCTTTTGTCCTGAAAAAAACAATATATAATTTGTATGGGAACAGTAAATGAGAAAGCGGAAAATTACAGCCAAACACAAACACCACAAAAGTGTAAAAATATGCCTGGTCGCAAATGTACAACATCGCAATAAAGGTCCAGTCCTTAAGGGGTTAAGCAAATTAAAGGACATTTCTGGTCACCATAACAACTTCACCTAAATGAAAATGCTATGATGCCAGGAAGCCCCTGGGTGCTCGCTTTCCTTTAAGGGGTTAAATCGCTCTCAAATGGTTTAACCCCAAAGGCTTCCTCCAGCTCCAGGTCACTCAATGGTATTTGGCTTCTGAAACAGAGTGTAAGGAAGTGCAGATTGACGTTAGGCATGGGTGCTGCTGATTGGCTAAAGTGGACAGTTGACGCTCTAAGCCAATCGCTAGTTCCCGGTTCATAAAATATTTTTACTTTTTATGAATGGGGAGCTACTGATTGGCTTAGAGTGCCAGCTGACCGCTCTAACCAATCAGCAACACCCCTACCCAACGGCACTCTGTGCTTCCTGACACTCAGTAAATAAAAGTGAACACATTAACACCGATATTTTTTTACCTTTGGAGATGAGTAGGTCCAGCGTTTCCCTGCCAGGCCCAGGTACCAAAGCCTTATGATGTGGTGTCCAGAATAAAGTGGAGGGTTCACTTAATTTGTCCTTCCTGCTCCAATCTCCTTTTCCTCTCCTTCATTGGACAGTCTTTTTTTTTTTATTCTGACACTGTTTTCTATCCTTGGCCCCTTCTGCTCTTTTACCTTTCTGCTACTTTCTGCTTATTTAGCGCCCTTCTGCTCCTTTCTTATTCTGATCCCTTTCTGCTCCCTTTTCTACTTTACCTTTGTGCTCCTTGCTGTCCCTTTCTGCTCTTTCTCCTACTTTACCTTTGTGCTCCTTCTGATTCTTTCTGCTCCTTTACCTTTGTCCTCCTTGCTGTCCCTTTGTGCTCCTTCCTGCTCCTTGCAGGCCCTTCCTGCTCATTCTCCTACTTTACCTTTGAGCTCCTTCTGCCCCTTCCAGCTCATTTCTGACCCTTTGTGCTGCTTTACCTTCAAGCTCCTTGCTGACCCTTCCTGTTCATTTCTATATATCTATAGGCTGCTGCACCCCCCAAAATCTATGGGCTGCTGCTCCCAAATCTATAGGCTGCTGCCCCCAAATCTAAAGGCTGCTGCCCCCCCCCCAAATCTAAGGGCTGCTGCCCCTCCCCAAATCTATGGGCTGCCTTTAAAATCTAAATCTACAGGCTGCTGCCCCTAAATCTATGGGCTGCTGCCCCAAAATCTATAGGCTGCTGCCCCCCTCTCCCCCCCTCCCCCCACTTACCTGATCTGTAGGCTGTCTCTGGCAGCATGTGTTGTTCCCCTGCGGTTTCAATCAGCAGAGAGAAGCAGGGATAACATGCAGCTTCCTATCCCTGTCTCTCTCCATACTCTCTCTCCGGTATTGCAGTTCATTTTAAATCTCACACGAAAAATAGCAGAACAAGCTGAAAAATCCAGGGGGGGGGCAAGTGCCCCCCCTTGCCCCCCCCTGCAGACGCCCATGTCTGTAACTGTGTGTGTGTGTGACTGTCTGTCTTGTGTGTGTGTCTGTAACTGTGTGTGTGTGTAACTGTCTGTCTGTAACTGTGTGTACGTGTGTGTAAGAGTCTGCCTGTAACTGTGCGTGTGTGCGTAACTGTCTACCTGTAACTGTGTGTGTGTGCGTAACTGTCTACCTGTAACTGTGTGTGCATAATTGTCTACCTGTAACTGTGTGTGTGACTGCATGCCTGTAACTGTGTGTGTGTGACTGTCTGTGACTGTGTGTGACAGTCTGCCTGTGACTGTGTGATGCTGCCTGTAACTGTGTGTTACTGTCTGCATGTAACTTTGTGCGTGACTGCCTGTAACTATGTGTATGACTGTCTGCCTGTGACCGTGTGTGTGACTGTATATGTGACTGTCTGCCTGTAACAGTGTGCGTGACTGTGTGTAACTGCTTGTAACTGACTGTGTGTGTGTGTGTGTGTAACTCTCTACCTGTAACTGTGTGTGTGACTGTCTGCATGTGACTGTGTGTGTGTGTGACTGTCTGCTTGTAACTGTGTGCGAGGGGGTGCAGGGATTTTGTAGAGGGGGGCAGGGGTTTTAAAAAGTTTACAAATTTGTTCAATAAATGTTTTAAAAAATGTAAAAATATAACTCATTATAAAAATTTAGTAGGTTTTTTTTTTGAGAAGCTGGGGGGCAGGGGGTGCCAAACCCAGGACCCCCCCCGGGTGCCACTTGCCCTTGGTACGCCCCTGATACAGACACACTGACCCATGCAGACACACACATATATACACCGACAAACAGTTACCCATGCAGATACACAGTGTCCCATGCAGACACACACACCGATCCATACACTAACCAATTCAGACACACAATGACCCAGACATACAAACTCATTTAGACACACAAGAACCCATGCAGACACACAAATTGAACCATACAGACACACACACTGACCAACACAAACTAACATACACAAACATACTGACTGATGTAACACACATCTTACCATTGCTGTTCCTATGTTCATCTTGCCTCCGCCTGACGACCCATCACTTCCTTTCTCAGTCACATTTCATCTTATAATCCCGCCCACTTGTCCACACGTACGGAGAAGCAGCAGGAGCAAGCAATTGATGTGCCCTTGCGCTGTTGCCGCAATGGATGTCTGGGAGGGGGGCCTGGCTCTGAGGGTTGAGGTGGATGCCGCCAGACCAACAAAGACGTAACTAGAAACCACCTGGCCCCGGTGTGAAAATTGCCCAGGGTCCCACCCCCACGTGTCATATTCTTCACCACAGCCCACAGCCCCTCCATCTGTCTCATTCTCCCCTCATCCCCTCTATGTGTCTCATTCTCCCCACATCCCCTCTGTTTCTCATTCTCTCCCCCAGTCCCATCCATCTGTCTTATTCTTCCATGCCCCTAGCCCCTCCATGTGTCTTATTCTACCCCCAGCCCCTCCAAGTGTTTTATTCTCCCATACCCTCGTTTTTTTAATTAAATTATATATTTTAAATCCCACTGGGTATATTTATGTGCCTAATATGTTTTTTTACTGTTTTATGTAAGTAATTACAATCCGTTTTGTGATTGGCCAGAGCAGTTCTGGCGCAATTTTCAAAGTTATTCATAGCCTATATAAACTCTAATAAGCCAGGTTGTCATGTTTTTAATCCATTGATAAAGCCTACATTGGTGAAACGCGTTTGGATATTATACTATTATATTTTTTAAATTATTGTTAATAAATAGATTTTGGTCACTTTATTCTCTTGTACCACTATCTTTTATTTATTTTTATTTTTAAATACCTGGCTTTTTTTATCTATTGTCGTCAATACTCCAACGAATCCTGAGGTGGGGATCATACCACCTGCGCCTATACCATAGAGCAGTTAGTCTGCCCTATATATTGTGAGTATATTTTATTTTATTATTCAGCATTATTTTACTGAGAGCACTATTGCTGTTTTATTATCTTCTCCCTGAGCTCCTGCTACCACCTTAAAGAACTGTACTAACGAACGCTCACCGCATATCCCAGATACGGGGGATCATACCGTTGCAAGCCTACTACACTAGAGCTAGTATAAGCTCTATTAAATGTGAGTGTATCTTTTATATTTTTATACCTTTTATCTACTTTTTGGGACATATTGCACTATTATTGCTTTTTCGTTTCATCTTCTACCTGGTTGCCGGTCATCATACTGAAGAGGAAGCTCACCGTATATCCTATAAGCGGGGATAATACCGCTGCAAGCTATCCACACCAGAGCTGGATTAAGCTCTACTAAAAGTGAGTATTATCTCTTCTTTTTTTATTTGGATACCCGTTGGATCACTCCACACCATCTCATCACTCATCACCCTCCTTCATATACCAGGAAGGAACAAAACTACAGAGACGAACACAATACCAAGTTTTTTATTACATTTGGACTTTATTTCCATATTTTAATAAGGACTTTTCATTTCTGTCTATTGGCGCAGTCCCATCCTTCTATTTGATTGTTTTTTGTATTTATTCCAAGGTCACTTGAGGGAGTCCTTGTTTGGGATTGCTGCCTCTTGTATCTCTCTCCGATATATTAGCGCTGACTCTATTCTCTATTTTCCATACCCTTGATGTTTCTTATTACTCCAATCTATCCCCCCGCATCTCCTCCATGTGTCTTATTCCTCTATTTTACCCCCCAGCCACTCCATTTGTATTATTCACTCCTCCCCCTAGCCCCTCCATGTGTCTTATCCCCCCATTCTACCCCCACACAACTCCTCTGTGTGTCTCCCCCACAGCTCCTCCATATGTCTCATAATCCCCCCAGCCCCTCTACGTGTTTTACTCCCCCAATCTACTCCCCTTCCCATTCTGTGACTCCTGATTATGTGTAGCGGATTGCAGTAGCCGGTCTGACAGGAATTGCCATTTGCTCTCACGGAGGGCATTTCCTATCAGACTGCGGTCTGCTTGGCCACGCTACATTCAGTGACCAGCTGGAGGGGAGAGCCGTGCACTCCCCTCTTGTGGGTCACTCCAGTACGCAGTCACTGGGTGAGCCACAAGAGCAATTGCACAGCACAGCTCTCCCCTCCAGCTGGTCACTGAATGTATTGTGGCCGAGCAGGCCATGGTCATGCACCGGCCCTGAAGTTACAAGAGTCGTCAGGGTGGCCAGGCCCACTTGTGTGACGTGCCTTGTCACAGCTGTGACCCCTGCATCCATGCTTACATTTAAAGAAGCAGGAAGGGCTAAGCGGTCTGCTCAGGGGGATATTTTTATCTTCCAAACTGGACCAAATAGGGTTGTAAGTTCCCAAACAGGCCCCTGAGAGGAATAAGACTTGCTGGTCAGTCATCACACATGAAGTGTAAAGTGTTGACCTAACCTTTTATTGTGTCCTAGTAGAGTTGCTATAGCAATAAATGGAAAAATCTGCCCTTTGCCCACTTTGCAAAATGGTACATGCTAACTGGTGGTCAGCATTATTGGATGTGGCAGCTATTAGTAACAATGCCTAATGTGACAGGGCTCCCCGGATGCTGACTATCTCCACCAGGTTAGCTTCCTTTCTTCTAGGGACTCTGGAGTGCTTCAGACCCAGTCGCTGAAGCTTGACTGGGGTCTCTGTGGACCCCTTTCCCTATACCAGCTGCAGTGAATATAGCTTTGGAGATCTCTCCTGAAGAGAAGTGATTATAGCTTTACTCCAACACATTAGACAAGTTAATATGTAGAGGAAGAATGATTTTTATTGAACAGAACACAGCTATTTACACACAGAATTGTTGACTCGGTCTGAAGGCGGCTCCCTGCTGTGCCCTCATAGTCAGAGGCACAGCACACACAATGTGCATCATAACCCCTTTTCCTGGATTATACACCCACACGATATATATCCATGGAAAGCTTGTCACCAAATGTCCTTGCTGTCCAAATAGCGGCCTAATAGAAGATTCTGTATTCAAATTACAGAGTGTTAAAGGATTACCCGGTAGTGGCAATTCTCCGATCCAGTGAGTAGTTTCAGGCGTGCGGCGGCTTAGTCATGGTCTTCTAAAAAAGGTTCCAGGACCTCTGAGGAGGGGAGCAGTTTCAAGGCCCAGGTATCTTCTAACATTCCACTCTATTTTGAGGATGGGGGTACCACGACGTACCAACTTAAAGACTGACCGGAGCTCAGCACAGTACTGTATCTCCCGGTCAGCTGCTCGATTTGTCAAGCAAGTCCAGGCAATCCACAGAGGTCCTAGAAAGTGTGAAGCACAGTAAGTGTCCTGGGCCGCCATACTCCTCCACACAGTGATAATAGCCACTTTCTAGGGGCTCTTGGGACCAGACCCCTAGTCCGTGGGAAGGAGACTATCCTTCAAGCCTCTCCAAAAGTCCTGCAAAGGCGCTTCTGACAAGCATGTAAAGAAGCCCTTTGTTTAGGAGTCAGTCATCCTCATCATTGTGCCTTCCAGATCTTATATTACTAGGAAAACTGATTCAATCAAGGGACTAAAGCATGAACAAATTATCCTTCAGAAACCTCATATTCAAACCAGGATATAGCACAAGTTTCATGTGGCACTTTTATGAAACAGACTAGAAAACAGAGAAACTGTTTCACAGTAGCCATATATGACACATTAAAAGTAGTTCTTGGAATATTGCTTGATGATACCAACTAGCATGGTACTATAAACATCAATTAAAGTAGTTTTCAAACATGGCACTAACTTTATGAAACTAACACATTTACTGTGTTAGAATTTAATTTTGAGATTTGATTCTCTTCACTGACTTTATTCTCCCTCGTGACTGCTCTGATTGTAGCGCTATCGGTCTGGTCCAGAGATGCAACACCAAGTTGACCAGAGACTCCTTCTTGTGTTCTTCCTGTCTCTCATGCCCTCATTCAAATTAACCGGCATGTGCTGGCAAAGCAGGTTACATATTCATTTGATAAACCTTATTTTTCAGGGATCAGGGAGCTATACAATAACTGTGGAAATTGTATAACAGCTGTTTGAAGCTGCACATGGAGCTCCAGGAAAACATTGGAGGTAAATTTTATGAGAGAATAGTACATAATTTGATTATAGAAGTATATCATGTACGATTCTAATTGGTAGCAATTGGTGTTTTCATGATTATTTATTAGCAGATTTCTTGTCAGACAGTGGCAGATCACCTCGCAATCAGGTGTGAACTGACCATTAGTTAAACTAGCGAATTCTGCAATGACTAAGGCCAACTAGGAAAATTATAGAATCTCCCCAGCCAATCGGACACAAACCAAGTACTGGCCAAAAGAGGGAGCTCTGTCCCTTCATGGACCAGTGGGCAGAACAAATATATACAAAGTAGCTTGATGAGCATTTCGTCTGCACCTCCAGCAGATGCAGACTTTTAGTATTTCTCCTGCGAAGTCCAGCCATTCACAGATTTTCTACAAGCTACCATAGCAATGCTTTGGTATCATCTTAATTCTGGAGCTCATGGAAGAAAACACCAGCTAGAGATGTAGACCAGACGCTCTGCCCACTGGACCACCAGGACTCAGCTTGTCCCCCTCACTGACCAAGAGTAAACTAGAAGGAAACAACCTTTTTTTATTATTATTGTTATTATTTATTATTTAAAAAGATCCTTTTATAGTTTGTCTGTGTGTGTGTGTGTATGTATATGTCACTAGTCTAATATTATCCTTACCTTTTTGTGTCATTTTACCCCACTCCCTCTAGCATGTAAGCTCATTGAGCAGGGCCCTCTACCCCTCTGTTCCTGTGTGTCCAGCTTGTCTGGTTACAACTACATGTCTGTTCGTCCACCCATTGTAAAGCGCTGCGGAATTTGATGGCTCTATATAAATATCATAATAACATATATACACACACACACACACACACACACACACAAACTTCAGTCCCACCTGGGGACTTTCCTACGGACTAATAAATTATTGGTCCTGAGGAAAGTCCTCAGGTGGGACTGAATGGTATACCGGCTACTGAACTCATTTGTTCCCACACAGTATAGTGGATGTTCATTATAAATATGAAGAAATCAAGAAATACTGGAACTTCTACATAAAAAAAATCAGTGAGTGCAGCTTTACCAGCTCTATACCATTATGGGGACACTAGTGGCAAGTCACTAGCAAATATAACACAATTGTGTCATTAAAATTGATTACAATGTGCACACACAGGACATTTTCATCAAAACAATAGCACTCTGATCCAACATGCTCATTTTAAAGGTATGAGGGTGGTTGTCATGATAGGGTCTGGTGGGGTAGGGAGAAGAGGGAAGAGTGGAGACATATAAGTCACCATCTATCTTTATATCTTTACCTCAAGTATAATGTGTTAAACCACTAATACAACTAATAAAATTGTCATGAAGAGCAACATGTTCCTAAATTGGCGCCTGCAATTTTAGTTTCCTGTACCATATCTGGCAAATCGCACTTCAGTTAATATCCCAGACATACTTCCCAACAGTCTGAGGCTCAGCGGGAGACTTCTGCATTTGGGCTCCTGTAGCACTGTTTCTGCATCTGGGGACACCAGAAACCAAGTCAATATAACACACAGTGCAAGACCATATTCATTAGACACACACACACACTGTGCAAACTGTGCAGCCCATGGGTAGGGTGCTTTAACAGTGATTTCAACATGTAAACCCCCAAATGGGGCTGGCTGTCAGCCTGGCAAACATCCAAAGCAGGCTGACCTGCTGCCCCCAAAGCACCAAAACCACTGCATCTTACGTATATGCAATCAGTACATTTATAGGTACAATTATTAGCCTGAAAATGTAGGTACACATTTCTCACACATCACTGTTTAGTGAATAGATCATTTTAACACACACACACACAGAGGAATCCTAGGAATCCTAAAAAGATTCCTCACACTATTTATTTTAAAGTTCTAATTCATATAGACAGAATAAATTATTTTTAAAAAAATGTACACACCTCAACCTCAACAACTGCATAGGGCTTTGTTTTAAATAGAACTATTAAATTATACTTCACTTTTCCTCAGAGTCTTTCTTTCTACAGTAGCACAGTAGCCCAGTGACCCTGCTCTGTGCTGTGTCTATCAGCAGCCTAATCTCATTCTCATTTTTATGAAACTTGAGTTTTTACTTCCTGTAGCGATCTGTATCATGTGACCTACCCAGTCACATGACTGCAGTGACAAAGCAGGGCCTTTAACTAGATGGGAACTAGCTGTTAAATGGCAGATCTGCCAGGAGCGTTTTGAAGGTGTATTTTTCAGTAGTGAGTATATTATCATGTTTATATGGATTTATGGGACAGCACTCTTTTATTCTATCATGTTTGCTGATGATTTAATTTTATTTTTATATAGCTTATATAAATAGAACATGCAAGCATATATGTAGGTAGCCTTTCCTTATCAATATATCTGCACAACAATGTTAATTACTTGTTTTAATCCTAATACAGTACTGAAAGCTTTGTGGCATGCATCAAAAAGAGAACTCAATGTTGCCCTTATAAATCTCAAACGTGTTAATTGTCACGTCAAAATTTTGCTTTTAGAATATTGCTCAATTTATGTTCAGTGTCATTACTGTCGATATTTCATAATATGCGTTTTGCTACTCGTTATTTAAAATGTTGCACTTTGTCAGAAGTTTCGCTTTCACAATGTCACACTATTTATGGCACGCATCAAATATTGTCTATTTAAATTGTTGCGTCATTATATGACACATATCTTCTGCCTAATTTTATTTATATCACTGCCACTTGTTTATCATAAATTATAATTCTGCAAATTTATAACACACTGGCACCTGCTTTCTTTTTATGGGGAGGTCCTCTATTAACTTTTTTTTTCCTGCATCCACACTAGATGTGTGTGTCTCTTTATCACGTTTTCTTCCCTAAACCGTATACATAGCTGCATCACTGTAGACACATTAAACTCTTGCGTCAGTCACACGTCTATTAGTATTCTCTAAAAAACTTGCACTGACGATCAAAGGTAAAGTACAACCTCCACTCCATGTCATGACGCCATTTTTGCTCAAACTCTCCAACAATGAGCAATAGCCCCCAATTTACATAAGCGAGAGCGTGCGACATTTTTAGAAATGATGGACAAGCACCTGCCAGACAGGCTACGTGGCATATATGACCCTGTCTACATGCACAAGATTTTGAAGGAAGATGACAAGGTGAGTGATTATCTTTATTTATATTTGGATACACCTAGATTTCAGTATTATACATCTTCCCCTTATTATGTCACCATATCCATATTTGTACCTTTTTTTTTTTTTCTATTATTAATGTAGGTGTTACTTACCTTTTTATATTTGCATTTTTTTATATTTGAATATTATAAATTTCCATGTTACTATTTTACCATATCTGCTGTAAAATGTGACAGAATAATCCTTTTTTTTCTCCAGGATGATGGATTTCGGCATAATCGCTGAATCCTTTTACTTAAACGCCATGAGCAAGGACTCGTGGCCAATATTAGGAGTTGTGAATATCTTTTTGTTAATCATTTTTATTTATAAAATTTTTTCGATTATAGCCAACTGCAATTAATGTTCCATGCTTATTCATGCTGACCCACATACTCATACAATACTGCACTGTGTTCCCTGTAGAAATCTTCACTGTAAACATTTCTCCTGCCAAGGTCCTCTAATTCCTTATACTAGAGCTGATGGAGGGCCATGCACACTGGATTAGAGCTCTCTCCATACATTCTCAGCTGCAGACCCTGGCTTGTTTTACATTGTGCTCCAGCAGGGCTGCCATCAGAATTTTGGGGCCCCTGACACAGCTCAAGGTCTGGGCCCCCCGGTGCCTGCACCCGAGTCCGCCCAAAGTGCTGCCCCCCCCTCCCCCCCCTCGAGTCTGCCCACAGGGATGCAGTGTCTGCAGGGCCGGTGCAAGGATTTTTGCCGCCCTAGGCAAAAGTAAAGTTTGCCGCCCCACCCATATGATCTGCCATGTTAAAGGACCACTCTAGGCACCCAGACCACTTCAGCTTAATGAAGTGGTCTGGGTGCCAGGTCCAGCTAGGGTTAACCCATTTTTTCTATAAACATAGCAGTTTCAGAGAAACTGCTATGTTTATGAATGGGTTAAGCCTTCCCCCTAATCCTCTAGTGGCTGTCTCGTGACAGCTAGAGCATGCGTGATTCTCACTGTAGAAAATCACGAAAGTGAGGAACACACCAGAATCCATAGGAGAATTTAGATGCTTTCTATGAGACACGTCTGTGGCGCGGCTCTTGCAGCGTGTGCATTCAACCCGAATGGGAGGAGGAGGGAGGACAGGGTAGGAGGCTCACGCCAGCTGGAAAAGGTAAGTTTAACCCCTTTCCTCTCCCCAGAGCCGAGGTAGGGAGAAAGACTGAAGGTGGGGCACCCCTCAGGGCACTATAGTGCCAGGAAAGCGAGAATATGTTTTTTCCTGGCACTATAGTGATCCTTTAACTAACACTAATTCTTCCACCAGTGCCTTAGGTATTTTACAATAAAAGGCCTGCAGGGACAGGCTATAGACACCAGAACCACTACATTAAGCTGCAGTGGTTCTGGGGACTATAGTGTCCCTTTAATGTGGGGTAAATTAGAGATTAGTGCCACGAATAATATACTAGATTGCCTACTTACAACCAGATGAGGATGATGATGGGCTCTAGCTGCTGTCTGGCTCCACTGGTCTGGTGTACAAAAGGCTCTCTGGAGGCGGTTTGTAACTGTGGTCACAAAAATCACTGTTCTGGGAGAACAGGAAGCAGCTCCATTTTTTTGAGGGCCCTTTACACAGCTCAATGTCTGGATCCCAGGGTCCACCTTCATGTTCCACCAATGAGTTTGTTCACAGGGAGTGGAGTTGTGTGTGGGGGGATGTCCTGATGTGTAAGGAATGCATTGTGGTGTGTTTGTATGTGTAAGGGCTGCAAGGTGGAGTTTGTGTATGTATGGGATGCAGTGTGTGTCGTCTATGGGGATGCATTGTGTTTTGCTGTGTGTGTAGGGATGCATTGCTTGTGTATGTGTGTCTGTGTGTATTGCATTGTGTTTTCTGCTGTGTGCAGGGGTGCATTGTGTGTGTGTGTGTGTGTGTGATGGATGTCAATCTCTCCCCCTGTCAATTTCCTTCTTCTCCCCTCCTCCCAAGTCAATTTCCTTCTTCTCCCCTGATTCCTTCTTCTCCCCTCCCTCAATTTCTATTTTCTTCTCCTCTCCAACTTCCTTCTTCTCCCCCCTCCTCTCAAAATTTCCTTCCTCTCCCCCCTCCCTCAAATGTCCTTCTCTCCCCCCTCCCCTCAAATGTCCTTCCCTCTCCTCAAATGTCCTTCCTCTCCCCCCTCAAATGTCCTTCACTCTCCCCTCGATGTCAGCCCCCTCCCCCCTCAAATGTCCTTCTTTTCCCCCCTCAAATTTCTTTCCTTGAGGGGATTCCCTGGGGTCCAGTGGTGACACCCGGCGGCTGTTCCTGCGCGCGCGCGCGAGGGAGCACTGTCCCTGGCTGAGTGCTTCCTCTTCAGCTCCCTCGCGCGCCGCGTACTGAAGCTGGTGCCGGAAGATGACGTCATCTTCCGGCTCCGGCATCAGTGCGGTGCACGAGGGAGCTGAAGAGGAAACACTCAGCCAGGGACAGTGCTCCCTCGCGCGCCCGCCCGGTGTCAGCAGGGCCAGCCTCTGGGGGGCCCTGAGGTGACCGGCTGTTGGGCCCCCAAGGAGAAGAGGTTGGCCCAGTGGGTACATACTGGGGTCGCAGGGCCCCCTGCGACCCGGTATGTTGTACACCACTGAATGTGGGGCCCGGACGACCTGAGCAGTCCGGGCCCCCCAGGACCGCCGGGCCCATGACAACCGTTACGATTGTCATGCCCTGAATGCGGCCCTGTGCTCCAGTAAAAGGCATTAGTGGAGACAACCTCCCGACTCTGAGTTTAACAGCCTGGCAAGTGACTTTTATAAAAGTGCAGATTTTTATTTGTGGAGTAGTATGTTTGGCTAGGGGGCTGAGATTTCTGTGTAAGGGCTATAGAGGTCTATTTGTATCTAGGCCAGGGGTAAGCAACCTATGGCACTCAAGTCTGCCAGAGCCAAACAGGCTCTGGCCTATTAAGAGTCCAAGTGGACTTCAAATATCTGCTAGTGCAACCTCAGCAGAGGTTGCAGGTGGTGAGGGACAATCCTCAATTTACACAAAGAGGAATCCACACTGAAGTAGAGCAGACCATAGCAGCTATCACAGCTTCTGTCCTTAACCTTTACCTTGCCAGCCCGGTTTCCACTGGACCCTAGCCACCGACACTGCTATATATACACAGCTATATATAGACGAAGCCTTCCCATAATTCCTTCTGTACTCTTTACTCTCTTGTTCCCCAATTTCTAATCTTCTCCTCTATCTGCTGCAGTGCTTCCCCCTCTTCCCAGTAAGTAGAATACATACGTATATATTTACGTTATAAAAATTGATACATTGCAGAATTTTACAATCAAAGTCAAGCACTATTTTTTTTCTGTGTGCAGCCCAATAACACCTAATGGCAAATGTTGTTGAGAGAAACAAGAAGATTCAGAAAACTGTGGAAACTATAAACCATGTCATGGAGGAGTTTCAAAAATTCAAGCAAGTTTTTTTTTTTTTTTTTTTTAAAGCTTTCCTATTTTTGTCTATAGGTGCTTGTTTGTACCATTTTGGTGTTGGGCCATACCATCAGTAGCTCTCTGCATTTCTTACTGAAAATGTTCTGCCTATGGACAGAGTCAGCTTGATCATGGACTCAAACTATTACAACCTTGCACTGTGTATTATAATTAATAAATGTATTATTGTTTATACAACTTATAGGTCTAACTATTTTTTTTCTATATAGTTGTCCCACTATATAGTTGTTCAGTGTTTGTGCTTGGTATATGGTTGTATGTGCAGTGTCAGTGCATGTCTGTAACGGCATTAAAAGATTGGTACAGGTAGACTCTGTTGAGAGATAGATGAGAGAAAGATTAACATTGGGTATGACTACTAAATGCAACCTGCAATTGTCTCTCTTGCTCTAAAACAGATTTCTAGAAACTCTGGCCCTCCAGATATTGCTGAACTCCCATGATTCTCTGGCTATCTGTTTCATTCAAAGTATCATGGGAGTTCTAGTTCGGTAGCATCTGGAGGGCCAGAGTTTAGAGAACAGAGTTCTCTAATCTCTGGCCCTCCAGATGCTACCTGCTTGGAATAACCCTTTAAATGTATGTCCCATTCGCAAACCGATGACTGCAGTTTGTTACACCAACAGTGGAAGTAGGTGGAAGCCTATGTCCTGCCAGTTTTTACTGTAAATACACCAGGAATCCTCTTAACTTCCATGCCAACCTTGTTGGGTGTGTGGTTGCTCTCTTCAGGCTCCTTGTGCCAACACCATCCAAAGAATGTAATATATTGTGTACTCCCAATTTTCTCTTGCTGGAAGGTGTACTTGTTTCATACTAGAAGTTCAGTACTTTTGCTGATCTTAATAAATTCCATCCTGGATCAGTAGTGTAGTCCTCATAGGAAATGATATATTTGTGTTAGCTTGCCATATATATATATATATATATATATATATATATATATATATATAACTCAAGCTCTGTTTGTCGAATTTCATTGGCCAATTTCAATTTGGAATGTTAAACTTCCCCATAAATTACGTTATGTATTCATTGATTAATTCTCCTAGAATTTTGTCATGAAGCTCCAATTGAGCTCATATTCTAAAACCTTTGATGCTAACATGTACTCATTGGTTAATTATAATGACTTACTATCAGTTTTATTAGCTCTTTTAAATTTAATTTGTGTCACCATAAATGACACAGCCTAAATGACATATGACAATGCATTTATGCATTAGTTAGTTCAAATACAAGGTTCTTAAAGGGATCCTATAGTGCCAGGAAAACAAACCCATTATCCTAGCACTATAGGCTCCTGGAGTGCCCTCCTGCCCAACATCCCACATCGCTAAAGGGTTTAAAACCCCTTCAGCCACTTACCTGAATCCAGCGCCGAAGTCCCTTGGCGCCGGGTCAGACTCCGCCCACGCTCCTCCCGTACTGATGTCAGCCGGTGGGGATGAGCCTAATGCGCATGCATTTCAATGCTTTTCTATGGGGAAAATGTGACGCTGGAGGTCCGTAAGGACCTCCACCGTCAGATAACGGGCCAAAAGTCCGTTTGGATTCCGGAAGCCCTCTAGTTACTGTCTGTTAGACAGCCACTGAGGGCAAACTTAGAGCTGCAATGTAAACATTGCAGTTCACTGAAACTGCAATGTTTTACATTGCAGCACTAAGTGCAAAAGGTTCACATCACCCAGACTGCTTCAATTAGCTGAAGTGGTCTGGGTGCCTAGTGTCCCTTTAAACATGTACTCATAACGCATGAGGATGTCCACCATGTTCAAAATCCACATAGAAAAGCATTTATTCAATGCTTTCCTATGGGGTAGGCTTAATGTGCGTGTCTTGCCGCACATGTGCATTTTTTTTTTTTTTTTGGTTTTTAATCCTGCCACTGGGAGGAAGGGAGAAGGGACAGAGGGACACTATAGTGTACCTTTTAAGGCTGCTGGACATTTGCTAGTCATATATAACACATTTTAAGAGAGTTTGTAGGTACCCAGACCTCTTAATCTGATGCCCCTGTCTTTTATTTTTATTTTTTTATTAAATGTATTTTATTTAGTTTTGTAATAGGGTGCATCCCTATCTTTTTAGCCCTGCAATTGAAAACATTTATGTTTTGCAGAAACTATAAAGCTTTCATTGCATGACTATAGTGGCTGTCAGGAAGGTGCTCGCACAGCTATAACCAAGTTAGCACAGAGAACAGTGCTCCACGGGATGTAAGGTAAATAAAGTTTGACTTTTAAACCCCTGCAATTGCAGTGGACACCTACATAGGTAAGGGAATAATATAGCGTTAGTTATACATGTTTTGTTTCCTATCTCTATAATGTTTAAAAGTAGTGGGGAAAAAATCATATGTTTTAATTTAAGAAGTCTTGGGTGCGCACTGGAAATCCAGATGAAGAAATGATGACATTTGTTGTATGTAGTACATGTGGTGAAAAATGGTACCACCATAAATGGATGTCTGTGAGCCCGGTCATATACGGGTTACTAAAATTCGGTGCTATGATCAACGGAGGAAGGAAGGATGTTAAAGGATCACTATAGGGTCAGGAACACAAACCTGACCCTATAGTGTTAACACCACCATCTAGCCCCCCGCCCCTCATGCCTCCATAAATATAGCAAAATCTTACTGTATTCAAGCCAGAAGCTGTAACTCTGCATGCTGTTTGCCTCAAAAAAAAACAAGCAGTCTGTTGACATCATCAGAAGTGGCAGCCCGATCCAATCAGAATGCTTCCCAAAAAGATTGACTGAGACTGACAAAGAGGCAGATCAGGGGCAGAGCCAGCATGATTCAAACACAGCCCTGGCCAATCAGCATCTCCTCATAGAGATGAATTGAATCAATTAATCTGTATTAAGGAACGTTCAGTGTCTGCATGCAGAGGGAGGAGACACTGAATGTTTGGATGCATTTTAGGCAGCCATGACCCAGGAAGGATCTCTAACAGCTATCTGGGGAGTGGCCAGTGAAGTTATCACTAGGCTGTAATTTAAACACTGCATTTTCTCTGAAAAAAACAGTGTTTACAGCAAAAAGCCTGAAGGTAATGAGTCTACTCACCAGAACAAATTCAATAAGCTGTAGTTGTTCTGGTGACTATAGTGTCCCTTTAAATGTGTGCCTTTCTTAAAAAAAAATAAAAAAATAAACTAACAAGATACCTTTTATAACCAAGACTATGAATATTACTTTTTATTCAGGATACTTTCTTCTCTCACAGTCAAACATTTATGTAAATGTTGATACTTTTATCTACTTTTGGCCCTTTTAAAGTCTGGAACAAATGTACTATAGCAGGGGTGCCCAAAAGGTATATCCCCAGATGTTTTTAAACTACAGCTTCCATGATGCTTTTCCATTCTAAATGCATTCCAGAAGCATGCAACGCATCATGGGAGTTGTAGTTTTACAACATCTGGGATCTACCTTTTGGACACCCCTGTACTATATGGTTTATTAACATTTGCAAAGTTAGTGATTTCATCACACTTCATTTTTTTTATGTTTCCATTGGCAGGAATTCTAGAAAATTAATATGGAGTTAACATGCAGAGCTTTACAAGTGGAGAATCTTCTGCTTGAACGAAAGTATGAGGACATTGCATTTCACCTTACTGATTTTGAAACTTATGATGTCACTTTAGAAATTCTACAACAAACAGACATTGTCAGCGTTATCTATAGAGTTCTTAAGAGCTGCCCACAAGGAGACCTGAGAAAGAGAACAAAGTGCCTACTATCTAAATGGAAAACATTGTATAAAAAAGGCTGTGTTAAAACCAGTACCTTAAACAATGAGCGTCCTATGTGTAAAGACAATAGAATTTCTGAAAAAGTTGCCGTAAGCTGTAGAGACCCACTTCAGCAGAATGATCAAAGAATACTTGATGTTGGAATTCCAAGTATTTCACTGTCTTCTAATGAAGAGTACTTGAATAAGGAGTCTAGTACACATGAACTTTGCAGTAGTCAGCCCAAATTTGCTGTGAATCTCTGTCAAGAGAAAATAGCTGTTGAAGATAGTGCTCTAAGGACTACATCTACAGCTCTTCTGTGCCGAGCCCTAACAGAAAATATAGAGTACCAAGAGAAAGCACAGCACTTGGCAGAGGAGATAGAGAAATACATATTTTCTCTTCATTCTGGGCATGACAAAAAATATAGAAACTGCATCAGAAGTAAAGTATCTAATTTAAAGAATCCCCAAAATAAGCATCTTAGAAGCCAACTTTTCTCAGGAGATTTAAGTCCAATGAGATTTGCTCAGATGAGTTCAATGGAAATGGCTAGTCAAGAGCTTAGGAAACTTCGAGCTAGCTACACAGAGGCAGGCATACAGGAACACCAGCTTCCTCAGAGTGTTGATGGAGTCCAGACTAATAAAATTAAATGTCAGAAGTGTGAGAATTTTAACTGCACAGTAACTATGATTTCCAGAGGGACTTTGTTTCTACCTGGTTGGGTGCGCACTGGAAATCCAGATGAAGAAATGATGACATTTGTTGTATGTAGTATATGTGGTGAAAAATGGTACCACGATAAATGGATTTGTTTGTGAGTCCGGTCATATACAGGTTACTAAAACTCGGTGCTATGATCAACGGAGGAGGGAAGGATGTTAAAAAAATAAACTAACAAGATACCTTTTATAACCAAGACTATGAATATTACTTTTTATTTAGTATACTTTCTTCTCTCACAATCAAACATTTTATGTAAATGTTGATACTTTTATCTACTCTTGGCCATTTTAAAGTCTGGAACAAATGTACTATAGCAGGGGTGCCTGAAAGGTATATCCCCAGCTGTTTTTAAACTACAGCTTCCATGATACTTTGCCATTTTAAATTCATTCCAAAGCATCATGGGAGTTTTAGTTTTACATCTGGGATCTACCTTTTGTGCACCCCTCTACTGTAGGGTTTATTAACTAGAGTAAGGTTTGTTCAAGGCAAATCAATTGCACCTTTTAGGGATATGCTGCAATAGCACTTCAGACTCTTCAAGTATTTGAGGCCAACATAACTGAGTTGGAGAATTTTTTAATATTTTGTCTTTGAGTCTGTAAATGATCTCCATATAAATCCTACCTGGCTGATAATTTTGCCCAAATGAATGGGTTTGTACCAATGATATCAAGCCAAGTCTTTAAAATATATACATTTTTCACCAGGTGATTCAGCAAGCAAGTGCTACATAAAACGTAACATTTCCATGAAATATCTTGTGCATTTAGTTTTTTTTTTTACATAAAGTTAAACAAACTTATGTGCTAACTGATTAGCTGCACTGGCTAGTATCCCACTTTTCCTTAGTTAAAGGGACAATGTAGGCATTTTATCTCATTGAATTTGTTATTGTGCCTACTGTCCCCCATAGCTACACTCATTGTTTAAACTATTTTTGAAGCAGTTGAATACTAAATGAGGATCCCTGGCCAACCACAACTTGCCACTCACTGAAGGTATGGCTAATTACAAACACCTATTTATACCAGCAATGGTAGCTGTGATAGACTGAAAGTGGTCAGTTGACACTCTCAGCTAATCACTGCTGCCCATTGTGGATCCAGCTAACCACTTTTTTTTTTTAAATTTGAGTTTATTGGTTTTTTCTGACACAAAGGAGAGTAGGGAGTGGGTACAGAAGGAAAAAAAGGGTAGGGTAAGGGGTTCAGGGTTACAGTACAGAGAATCTGATACATCACAATGACATTCACATTTCATGTTAATCACCGTCTAACTAGGTGCGCAGTTATTTGGGCGTAAAGTAGTTGCTGCTCATCCCAAGTCAAAACTGGCACTACCTATACCCCACTGTTCACCCTCCAAGTGTATCTCGTCGATGAGGCCATGGAGCTATCAGCTTCTTGCGTGCGCTGAGGGCGATGCTCTAGTTATTTCTAGCCTATTTGTTATGCGATCTGCTTGTATGTCGCATACCTTAACCTTGTAGGGCGTTTGGGGGGGATCAAGGAGGCTCAAGGTTTGGCCCTCTTGCTTTTAAGGTCTTACTGTCCCTCCACTGGACGGGGCTCCCTGCCTACGCTGTTAATGCCTCCTATGTATCCCTGAGAAGTGTGGAATTCTGTGAGGTATTGCACAGGTGACCAGGTAATGCTCTGCCTGAACCTTCCTAAACAAAAAGTGAAACCGAAAAAAATAAGGTAGAATATAGTGTAACAAAAAACAGTTTAACAATTTAACGTGAGGGAGACACAATCTGATTGCTATCCAGCATCTAGGTGGAGGCCGAGGGGGGGGGGGATCTAAGGCGTTCCTTGCGCTAAAGTCCCTGTTTTTTTTTGTTTTTTTTAGAAATATAATACCGTTAGTAACAGGTGTGTGTATGATCCGGGTCTCAGGCCGGATGATGGTTTTATGGAGGCTGAAATTGATAGTGGCGACACCAAGGTTCCCAGGTTTTAGATATTTTATGTTTTTGGTTAGGAGTTATCGCAGAAGAGATATCATACACATAATTTAGTCGGATTTTGTCCATGAGGTTCTTTTCAGACGGGCAAATGGTTGATTTCCAATTGAGCGCTATGAGAGCCCTAGCCGCCAGTATCACCTGTGCGGCCAGTCCCCTCTCCTGCTTCGTCCAGCTGGGGGGAAGGTCCAACCAAAGGCAGGACCCAAACTCCAGCGGGAGAATAATATCTACGTTGCTAAGCAATCTTGCGACCACCAACCACAATGGCTGAATAAGGTCACATCCCCACCATATGTGGAGCATCGTGCCTCCTTGGGCTCGGCACCTCCAACATCGGTCAGAGGTGTTTGGATAGATTTTGCTGAGCCTGTCTGGTGTCAGATACCATCGGTACATTAGCTTTCTGTGAGCTTCTATGTGTGAGTAGCACGCAGTATGACCAGTCAGTGCATTAACCAGTGCTAGCCATTTGTGGGGAAGGAGAGTTGTTCCGCTTTCTTTTTCCCATTGGGACATAAAAGACAGGGATGGGGAGAGTGGGAAGTTCGATATTGCTTTGTAGCACTTTGAGAGCAATTTAGGCCTAAGGGGACATTTCCAACATGACATAAGCAGGTCGCATTGCTGATTTGGTTCTCCAGCCTTGCCCTCTAAGGTCCTATCGACATGCTCCAATAATGCACTTTTAATTTGGAGGTAAGGGAATATGTATCTAGGGGCTAGACTGTACTTCTGTTGGAGGTCGGCAAAAGGAGTGATTCCCGTACCAGAGAGTAGCTGGGAGATACTAGTGATGCCCGCTTTCGCCCATGTGGATAGTGGGAGCCATGGTAACACTGTGGACATGGCGGTCAGTGGAGCCAGTCTATGGAATCTGGAAGTCTTAGTTTGAAGTGCCTTGTACTTATCCCATATGTGTATGGTCAGTTTCGTTGTTGAGAAGAGTGTACGTGCTTTCCCCCGTTTAGCTGGTGGGGACCACATATACTCTAGGAGGGTTTCCTTAGGCCATTGTTTGCGTTCCATGTCGACCCAAAGTAGTCGTCCCTTGTCTGCGTGAAGATTTACTGCTTGGGATAGTATGGCCGCCAGGTGATACATGGCCACCTGGGGTACCCCCATCCCTCCCATCTGGAATGGTCTATACAATGTGGAACTCGCTACTCTCGCACGTTTGTTTCCCCATATAAAGTTATTAATAATGGACTGGGCTTTCTTGCAAAAGCTTTGTGGGATAGGTACCGGTAGCATACGAAATAAGTACAGTAGTTTAGGTAGGGCCATCATTTTCACCGCGTTGATTCTCCCTGCCCATGAGATCATCACTTCTTTCCATGAATTCAGCTCTTTACGGATTATTTCTAAGAGAGGGACATGGTTTAGTTTGTATATAGTATGTATTGATTTGGCAACAAGCACTCCCAAATAGGTTACCGACTCCGTCCTCCAATCGAAATCGAAGGTCTTTTTTAATTCCTCAGCATTCTGCAAGGGGAGATTAATAGGCAGGGCTTGAGTCTTAGCCGTATTAAGTTTGTAATACGAGATAGAGCCAAAGGTTTGTAGGATGGGCATGAGGTTTGGGAGTGATATCTTTGGCCTCGTCAGTGTCAGCAGAATGTCATCAGCGAATAATGAGAGTTTGTATTGGTGTTCGCCGACAGTGACTCCGTGAATGTTTGGGTCCTGCCGAATGATCTGGGCTAAGGGTTCTAGACATAGTATAAAAAGCAGGGGGGACAAAGGACAACCCTGTCTCGTTCCGTTCGAAATTGGAAAGGGTGTGGAAACGAATCCTGCGTTGGTGACACTAGCTTCTGGAGAGGAATATAAGGCCATAATTGCTGTTATGAATGCTGAAGGAAAGCCAAATTTATTTAGTGCCGATTTCATGTATAGCCAATTGAGCCTATCAAAGGCTTTTTCCGCATCTAATGCGAGCAACAGTCCTCCCAGTTTGTTAGTGTTGAGACCCTCCAGGACATTAAGAAGAAGCCTAGAATTGTCTGAGCCCTGTCTGCCTTTGACAAAGCCAGATTGGTTATAGTGGATTAGAGTGGGGAGTAAATGTTTGAGTCTAGTCGCCAGAATTTTTGCATATAGTTTGGTATCAATATTCAATAGGGATATCGGGCGGAAATTAGCGCATGCTGTGGGTTTTTTACCTGGTTTGGGTAGAGTGACTATGTGAGCTCGTAGCATTTCACCAGGTAATTTACCTTGTGTGAAACCTTGGTTAAACAAAGAAATTAAGTGTGGTGTAAGAGCAGTTTGGAAGGTTTTATAGTATATGGAGGAGAGTCCATCTGGTCCTGGCGATTTAGAATTGGGTAAATCTTTAATCATTTGTGTAACTTCCTCAACGGAAATTGGTTTAATAAGGTCAGATATCTTATCATTGGGCAGCAAGGGTAGCTGGACCTTCCCTAGAAATTCGTCTATCTGTTCTTGTGTGGGTTGGGGTGTCAGGTTATCATCTTTAAGATTATAGAGTGTGTGGTAAAACTGAGCAAATTCCTGAACTATTTTATCAGGGTTTACGATTTTCTGACCCTGGGGGTTGTGAATGTAAGCTATTTTAGTTGCGAGGTTACGTTTTTTAAGCCTGGAGGCAAGTACTTTCCCTGCCCTGTTTCCTTGCTCATAGAATTTGGCTTTGAGACGCCTTAGGAAAAAGTTTGTTTTAGCCACTTCCAGTTCTTGTAATTGCGCACGTACTTCTGTAATCTCCCTAAGGTGCGTCTTTGAGGGTGTTTGTTTATTACATGTGTTTAATGTTGTGAGGCGGCTGGTGAGGTTTATGTATTTAGCTATACGCGCCGCTTTGGCCCTGCTCGCGTGCTTAGTTAATACACCCCTAATGTATGCCTTATGGGCTAACCACATAACTTCTGTGGGTGTGTTTGGTTGAGAATTAGTCGAAAAATAGACCTCCAGTTCCCTATGTAGGTCTTCTAATATTTTGGGGTCGTTGAGCAAGCTTTCGTTAAGCCGCCAAGTTCCTCTCCCTTTAGCAGGGAATTGTTCATTCAAGTGGAGAATGATCGGCGCATGGTCCTACCACGTTATAAGGCCTATAGTTGTGTTGACCACGTTGCTAATCAAGGAGGTAGGTATCAGGAAGCGGTCTATTCGGGAGTACGAGTTATGTGCCACTGAGTGAAATGTGAAATCCTTTTCTTGCGGATGTGTCACCCTCCATGGGTCTATAAAATTCTGCTCTAAGAGAAGTTGGTTAATGTGCCCGGAGGTTGTTTTCCTGCCTGTTTCAGTAGATGCTTTCACTGTGTGCGAAGAAGACGTGTCTAGTTGAGTATCTAGAATGAAATTCGTGTCCCCACCTATCACTACCTCCCCCAGTCTGCCTTCATCCATGGCATTAAAAATATTGAGGAGAAATGCGGCCTGTGCTGTATGAGGGCCATAGACGTTAATTAATGTGTATGGGGCATTATTCAGCAAACATTGTATAATTAAGTATCTTCCCTGTTTGTCTGTACGTTTTTTTACTAGTTCAAACGCCACATCCTTCCCAATAAGGATCGACACTCCCCGCTTCTTTTTAGAGAAACAGGAGTGAAAGTCCAAAGGATAGAGAGGTGAGTTAAATTTAGGTCTTTTACCCCATTGGAAGTGCGTTTCTTGGAAGAATGCAATTTGAGCTTTAGCCCTTTTCGCTTCCAATAGTGCCAGTCTCCGTTTATTCGGGGAGTTGAGCCCTTTAGTGTTCAAAGATATAAATGTCAACACCATTTTACATACAACCTACTATGCTGTCCAGGATTGTTAGATTGTATTCTAGTCTCCCTTAAGTCAGTCCTCCTGTCGGTTACCCCCTCCCCGGGGCTCTGGGTACAGGTCTCCCTATATATCCGCATTATGAATCCCTCGAACAAGACAAAGAAAAAAACATGAAAGTATATGAACTTAAGATCAAAAGAATAGAAGAAACTTATATACAGTTGCCTGAGAACCGTGTGCCGAGCACACGGTAGGCAATTAGTATTGGTGACGTATACTGCATACGTCGTAGTGGCCTGGCTCGGGCCACTGGGGGGTGGAACGGTGGATAGTACCATCTATCAAATATACTATGTCACAGGGGACTGTCCTTATCCTCAGGGTTAACTTTAGACCGAGACAAAGATGCCAATTTCATAAGTCAAATTAGGGAAAGGACAGGCATTATGTATCACGGTGTTGCACCCTTCGTAGTACGGCCCACAGATCTGTTTGCATGAGTACATGTATACTATTAACGTCTGGGAATATGCTGAAACTGCCCAATTTGTAATCATATATATATATATATATATTTTTTTTTTTATTTATTTTTTTTTTGCTTCTTTTTATTTATTTATTTATTTATTTTTTATTTTTTTTGTTATTATTTGGGCGCTAACTCCTTCACCTGTTATATTTATAACAACCAGTATCTAAATCACCTTCCCTCTCAGTCCAAGGAGAAAGAAGGAAATAGTGACCGTAAGAAAAAAAGTTTATGGCATGCTGTTCACTTAGCTGCGTCAATTCTGTGCCAGTCTCCAGCCAGTTTGGTTGGGCGTGCAGGGGTGTTCTTTTCCGCCGACTCTGGCTGCGGCAATGATATGCTCCACTGTGCTAGCCCGTTCCTCCCGTCTTCCGGGTTAAGAAACACCTTCTCCACTCCATTTCTTCGTGCGATTAGGCGCGTCGGAAAGCCCCATTTGTACGGTATGGACGCCTCTCTCAGAGCTTTGGTGATGGGGCCAAAAGCTCTTCTTTTAGCCATAGTCGCTGGTGATAGGTCGGTGTATAGCTGTATCTCCTTGAAGCGTTCTCCCAGATTCCGCGCCGCCATCATCAGCCTCTCTTTTACTGTATAAAAGTGCACCCTGACAATGGTATCTCTAGGTACTGCCGCTGGCAGGCCTCTGGGTTTCAGCAGCCTGTGTACTCTATCTATCTGTAGCTCCTGCTCCGACGCCTCAGGTAGCAGTGCCTGAAAAAGTTGGGTGACATAACCTCTTAAGTCCGGTTGTGTAACCTCCTCAGAGATGCCGCGTAGGCGGATGTTGTTTCTACGGGCTCTATCTTCTAGGTCTACCACTTTTGTCTCCAGTTGTTGTATTTGAGATTTGAACGTGGTATAGGTCTCAGCCAGGGTGTTATGTGCCTCTATGACCTCCTCCATCTTGTCTTCTAGATGGGCCGTGCGGTCCCCAATTGCCTGTACATCTCTCTTAATGTCAGCCGCTAACTTTTGAAAATCAGCTCTCATAGTGTGTTTGAGGTCATACAGCAGGGTTCTAATGTCTCCCTCAGCGTGGGGGAAGTGTTGGAGGCGAGATACTGAGGTTACATCACTTGCCTCTGATTCTGTTGCTGGTGAATGCACCCCGTCGGCGCCATCTTGGATCAGTCTGCTCGACGGTGAGAGGGCCGAGATCTGCAGATCCGCGGCTTTTTGCCGCTGCTTTCTGGCTGATTTGCTCGTCATCGTAATTCACCGGTAGTTGGCAGCTGAGGCAGCCGTTTTTCCCGGTCCAATGCTGTGGATACACGCTGTTAAGGTACCCAGTCCGACGGAGCTAGTCCTTCACACGTCCAGCTCCGTCCGTGTCGTAGCCACGCCCCAGCTAACCACTTTTGTGAGATGAAGTAGTTAGTGCCCACTAAATGTAAACTATGTACTGCCACGTTTGTGCAACTCCTTCAGAGAAAAGGCATGTTTACATTACAGCCTTGGAACATCTCTAGTGGCCACTCCTCGGATAGGACAGTGCTGCCCACCTACTCAGCATCTATTCTGCATGGATATGCTCAACATTCCTTGTAGAGATTCATTGAATCACCTCCTTGGCTGAGATCATCAGAATTGATTATCTCAGCTAATCCAATGCTTTCCTTTGGGAAAGCAATGTTATTGCCGGAGATCATCAATTCCGATGTCAGCCAAGGAGGCAGATCGAGGGTGGGACCAGATGAGCGGAGCCCCACGTGGTGCTGGAAAAAGGTGAGTAAATCACCTTTCTCACTGGAGGTGGGAGGGGCTGACCACCTAAACTGTGGTTTTAGAACGATAGTGTCAGGAATACGTTTGTGTTCCTGACACTATAATGCCCCGGTAAGCAGTTCTTCCAAATTCAGCTGCATAGGCTTAAAGTTTGAAAAATCACTCAGGTTATTCAGTACAGAGTAAATTCATGGGAATTCGGTGTCAAATTTAAATTTTTGGCCAAAATAGTTAAACTAAAAATAAATAAATATGAAAATGACTTGGGATAGTGTTATGATGCTAACTCCATTTGAGAAAGAGTTAAGTCTATGGAGCATTCCAATGTACTCAATTATAAAAAACATTTACTCAATTATTGCAATGTTATATCATTATCATATATAATTATATAAGATCACTAAGATTGATGATCTCAGCCAGCGGAGGTGGGGAGGGGGAATGGAGACTGGTGCAGCAAAAGAAATAAGATATTTTTTTTATTTCGATTGGGTGTGGTGCTGAATCTAAATACACTGCTCAAAAAAATAAAGGGAACACAAAATTAACACATCCTAGATCTAAATGAATTAAATATTCTTCTGAAATATTTTGTTCTTTACATAGTTGAATGTGCTGACAACAAAATCACACAAAAATTTTAAAAAAAATGGAAACCAAATTTTTCAACTCATGGAGGTCTGGATTAGGAGTCACACTCAAAATTAAAGTGGAAAAACACATACAGAATGATCCAACTTTGATGTAATGTCCTTAAAACAAGTTAAAATGAGGCTCAGTAGTGTGCGTGGCCTCCACATGCCTGTATGACCTCCCTACAATGCCTGTGAATTCTCCTGATGAAGTGGCGGATGGTCTCCTGAGGGATCTCCTCCCAGACCTGGGCTAAAGCATCTGCCAACTCCTGGACAGTCTGTGGTGCAACGTGACGGTGGATGGAGCAAGACATGATGTCCCAGATGTGCTCAATTGGATTCAAGTCTGGGGAACTGGCGGGCCAGTCCATAGCATCAATGCCTTCATCTTGCAGGAACTGCTGACACACTCCAGCCACATGAGATCTAGCATTGTCTTGCATTAGAAGGAACCCAGGGCCAACCGCACCAGCATATGGTCTCACAAGGGGTCTGAGGATCTCATCTTGGTACCTAATGGCAGTCAGGCTACCTCTGGCGAGTACATGGAGGGCTGTGCGGCCCCCCAAAGATATGCCACCCCACACCATTACTGACCCACTGCCAAACCGCCCATGCTGGAGGATGTTGCAGGCAGCAGAACGTTCTCCACAGTGTCTCCAGACTCTGTCACGTCTGTCACATGTGCTCAGTGTGAACCTGCTTTCATCTGGTAAGAGCACAGGGTGCCAGTGGTGAATTGCCAATCTTGGTGTTCTCTGGCAAATGCCAAACGTCCTGCATGGTGTTGGGCTGTAAGTACAACCCCCACCTGTGGACGTCAGGCCCTCTTACCACCCTCATGGAGTCTGTTTCTGACCATTTGAGCAGACACATGCACATTTGTGGCCTGCTGGAGGTCATTTTGCAGGGCTCTGGCAGTGCTCCTCCTGTTCCTCCTTGCACAAAGGCGGAGGTAGCGGTCCTGCTGCTGGGTTGTTGCCCTCCTACGGCCTCCTCCATGTCTCCTGATGTACTGGCCTGTCTCCTGGTAGCGCATCCATGCTCTGGACACTACAGTGACAGAAACAGCAAACCTTCTTGCCACAGCTCGCATTGATGTGCCATCCTGGATGAGCTTCACTACCTGAGCCACTTGTGTGGGTTGTAGACTCCGTCTGATGCTACCACTAGAGTAAAAGCACTACCAGCATTCAAAAGTGACCAAAACATCAGCCAGGAAGCATAGGAACTGAGAAGTGGTCTCTGGTCACCACCTGCAGTACCACTCCTTTACTGGGGGGGTGTCTTGCTAATTGCCTATAATTTCCACCTGTTGTCTATCCCATTTGCACAACAGCATGTGAAATTGCTTCCCAAGTGGACAATTTGATTTCACAGAAGTGTGATTGACTTGGAGTTACATTATGTTGTTTAAGTGTTCCCTTTATTTTTTTGAGCAGTGTAGTTCCTTGAACACCATAGTGTTAGAAATACATGTTTGTATTTCTAACGCTATAGAGGGGATTTGTAGAATGTAAAAAAAAAAGAGCTGATGAGGAAAAATATTTGAAATAAAATTTCTTCAATTCTAAATTCTGTTAATATTTTACAATTTTCACTTGATATCTATCTAAACTTATAATCATTTTGAGTAAACAAGTATGTGAACAGTTTATATTCATTGCTTTAATATTACTTAACCATCGATTATTTAATCCCTTGCCGACATTCAGGCATTCCATGCCGTCCTCCATAGAGTGGGCTTTAACACCAGTAGGACTGCATGGAATGTCCTGCAGTTTTGGGGTGAGTAGGGTTAAATCTCTGCTATCAACAGAGGTCCCAGATATCAATTAATACCTTGTTCTCCCCTCTGTCAGCTGGGCCCATTTTTAGTAACCCCAGACTGACCAATGAGCTGTAAGCTCAAAGTGGGCACTAGCACAGCGAGAACACTGCTGCTGAGAGGATAAGGGTTATGATTGGTATAGGGTTAGAGTTAACATTTTATTCACACTTAATGTTGTGTTAGGTATGCATATAGGATAGTAAACCAAATCCCTTTCTGTCCTTTAAATCAATAAATAATATGTATGGGGGCACTTAAAGGGACACTTCATTGACCAAATACAAAACCATAAAAATCACTGTTTAGTAGTTATATCAACTATGAAAACATTCACACATTTAATTATGCATTTTCTTTATTGTGCTTACATCTAAAATCTGCAGATTTCAAGTCTTCTGTGTTTGCAAGCCCTCCCCTTCTAACCCACGCAGACTTTGTACAGCTGACCAATCACAGACTTTCCAAAGTAGAAGAATGAGAAGTCTTTGCTAGGCAAGTGCTTGGAGGAAATGCTGCCTCTTTACCTAAATGATCAGTAGGTAACCGGACCTTTTGTCTGATTAACAGCAAAAGAGTGGAAAAGGGTAAATTAATTAAAGTGCCAATTTCTCCTGAAATCAGCACTTTTTGTAAAATGAAAAGAGGACACGTTCTTCATACATAAATCTTAAAGAAACACTATAGGCTCATAAATACAAATATGTATTCCTGACCCTATATAGTGTTAAAAATCCAGTCCCCTTACCCTCCTTAAATAGGTTTAAAACTCACTTATTCCAATGCCATTTGGGTCTGCCAGTGCTGACCCCACCCCAATTTGTCTCCTTTACTGAGATCATCAAAATTGATGATCTCAGCCAATCGAATACTTTCCAATAGGAAAGCATTGGAAGACTAATATGCACTAGTGTTAATTTTGACGGCTAAGAGCCATTTTGGTTTTAGTCATCTTGAATTGTTTTTAACACGAGCACCAAAACACAGCGTTGCACCAATCAGCAGTGGAGACACTGAATGTTGTGCAGCCCTGACCCAGGAAGAACCTGTCGTGGCAGTCTGAGTGGCTACAACTAGAGGTGTACTTAGGCAGTATTGTAAGCACTGTCTTTTCTGAAAAGGCAGGTTTACATTTAAAAACCTGCAGGGACATACTATACTCACCAGAACTAAATTGAGCTGTAGATCATGGGTCCTCAAACTCCGGCCCCCCAGATGTTGCTGAACTACAACTCCCATGATTCTCTGGCCATCTATGTAATTCAAAGAATCATGGGAGTTGTAGTTCAGCAACATCTGGGGGGCTGGAGTTTGAGGACCCCTGATATAGATATTCTGGTGATTATAGTGTCCTTTTAATGTTCTGTAGTGAGCTGGGGGACTTCACCCACTATCCATAAATTACCCTGCTGAGCACAATATTACTAATCTTTATTTTTATAGTAGCCGGCTGCATTAAGAAAGTGTTAATAAAAACACACATTAGTGTGTCTAGTACATTAACACTAATAGACAACAATATCGACTTATTAACACTAGAACTATTTAAAAAACAAAACAAAAAAAACTATAGTTGAACATGCAATAACCAGTGTACCAACCATAGTTGATTTAAATATGACATTAAAGCTCAGGCCCAGAATCACTGCATTCCATTGCCATGAAAATAAGGAATAAACACCAATAGTTCTAACTAGAGACAGGACACAGGTCACAAGGCTCTGAGCCATCACATGATTGACACCACCCAAGGCCATCCAATCAGCGCCTCGCTCAGCGCGGCTCGAGAAAAGATGTCAACAGAGTATAACCTCGCCCTCTTCTGCGGCTCAGCCAATAGCGCGTCGGTTACCGCCCCTTCACCCCAGCTAGACTCCTGGAGGGAACGCCCACAGCCGGTGATGTCAGGGGTGCTGACTTCCGCCATGTTTTCTCCTGTCTGAGCCGCCGCCAGCAAAGTGCTAGGTTAGTATCCGGGGAGCAAGAGTGCCGGGGGGCTTGGGGGAACCGGGGGAGACAGGGAGTGGACGGGTTAACGGGAATAGGGGGGAGTCAGAATGCTGGGTTTATAGGGAACACAGCACGACTGAATGTGCTGGGCTCATAGGAAACCGTGTCAGGCTGGAGTTTGGGATTACCAATAATAATCTGTTTATACAACTGGCATGAATATAATGCCACAATATTGAATTAAACCTTTACCGTATTATATGCAGCCCTAATATGCTGTAACTCCTTATACTGTATGCAGCCCTAACACTCTGTAACTCCTTAGACTGTATGCAGCCCTAACACGCTGTAACTCCTTATACCGTATGCAGCCCTAACACTCTGTAACTCCTTATACTGTATGCAGCCCTAACACTCTGTAACTCCTTATACTGTATGCAGCCCTAACACTCTGTAACTCCTTATACTGTATGCAGCCCTAACACTCTGTAACTCCTTATACTGTATGCAGCCCTAACATGTTGTAACTCCTTATACTGTATGCAGCCCTAACACGCTGTAACTCCTTATACCGTATGCAGCCCTAACACTCTGTAACTCCTTATACTGTATGCAGCCCTAACACTCTGTAACTCCTTATACTGTATGCAGCCCTAACACTCTGTAACTCCTTATACTGTATGCAGCCCTAACACTCTGTAACTCCTTATACCGTATGCAGCCCTAACACTCTGTAACTCCTTATACTGTATGCAGCCCTAACACTCTGTAACTCCTTATACTGTATGCAGCCCTAACACTCTGTAACTCCTTATACTGTATGCAGCCCTAACACTCTGTAACTCCTTATACTGTATGCAGCCCTAACATGCTGTAACTCCTTATACTGTATGCAGCCCTAACACGCTGTAACTCCTTATACCGTATGCAGCCCTAACACTCTGTAACTCCTTATACTGTATGCAGCCCTAACACTCTGTAACTCCTTATACTGTATGCAGCCCTAACACTCTGTAACTCCTTATACTGTATGCAGCCCTAACACTCTGTAACTCCTTATACCGTATGCAGCCCTAACACGCTGTAACTCCTTATACCGTATGCAGCCCTAACACTCTGTAACTCCTGATGCTGTATGTATGCAGCCCTAACACTCTGTAACTCCTGATGCTGTATAAAGTAAAGGGGAAAGCATTCTTTGTTGTTAAGAGGACATTGAGCATAGTTTATATTTCAATCAGAGTATATTGTAAAATGCCTCTTGCTTTTTTCTCCCTTCTAACTCATTATATTAAAGGAACACTCCAAGCACAACTATTTGTAGAGGTTATAGTGCTAGAAGTGCCCTGGCACCTCCCTAATAGAAGTAGTCAAACAGTGTAACTTCTTATCTCACTAGTTACTACCTATCTCTTGTGCTGTGAATGGCATGTTTTAACTCAGGAGAGGTAATGGAAACACTTAGCAGGCGCGCTCCATAGAGGCAGTGATTGGAGGCAAGCAAATCTGGTAAGATATCAACCATTTGGAAACAGTTTGAGTACTTGCGGTGGGGTTTCACCCAAGGCACTCCTAGCACTATAATGACTATAGCACACTGCAGTTGTTATGGTGCTTGGAGTGCTCCTTTAACAAGTTATGCCACTAGCTGCAAAAACAAGTAGTTTGTGTGTTTGCCATCTTGTCCCACAAGCTGCACACATACCTTCATTAAAGAATTACTCCAAGTACCATGAGCAGTTATTTTAAGTGGTCATGATGCCTGGAATCGGTGTATACATTATTTTGCTATGAGATGTTGCATAAACATTGCTTAAGCCCTCTGCATCATTGGGGTGTCAGCAGCCAGCCCAGAATTGTAATGTAATATGTGCAAACTTCATTGAACAGAATGTCAGTCATTGATTGAGAGCAAAAACACAAAAAAGGTGTAGAGCTCTATACAGAATAAAGGAGTAAACTTAAAAGGTTTTACAGACCATGTGGGAGTGTAGTCCCACACTACACAACGTGCTGCAAGAGAGCCGATATAGGCTCCATTTTTGTGACTATATTACTATTATTTTCTCAGTTCCTGAATATACTACACCATATATATTTATCTGTCTACACTACAGTTGACATTGGTTAAGACCATTTGTTCCTTCAACAAAGAAGGGGAGGTCGCCTTTACGGACCTACAAGCTTAGAGAATAGTTTAGGAAAATGTGAGTTATCTCATATAAAGTATATACAAGGATTTTGATGTAATTCAATATTACGATATTGGAGTGTATTTTCTATTTTTAGGTCTACCACCCATTGCCTGTATTGGCCAAAGTGTGAAGACCCAGTTGGTCTGTGAAACCTTTTAAGTTTACTCCTTTATTCTGTATAGAGCGCTACACCATTTTTGTGTTTTTGTGGTTTGAGATTAGTGTGGTAGGAAAGACTACACTTTGGTGTTACAGCAGCTATTATTAACATATTAGTAGATACTATCTATATTACGGAGTGATTTCAGCGCCAGTACTGTGCAGAAGCCGGTAGTGCATCAAAAGACCGCCAGGGAGCTTTGGAGCCTGATAGGACTCTGGTAAGGGGGCACACTGTTGCTAAACAATTTGCCTCATTACCGGGGATCTAGGCCAGGGTATGTATTACATTGTAACCAATACAGCGGGCTGCAGTGGTTATGATTGAAGTAACCCTTTAAGGAAGAGCAACTTTACATGAAGCCAGTAGAGGCAATGCTTTATATTCAGAGCATTGCTTTTGAAAGCAATGGGTATGCTGTGGATCTAACTTCTTTCTTTGAATAAAGGGATACTCTTGAGCTTAATGAAGCAGTTTTTGTGTATAGATCATACCCCTACAGGCTCACTGCTCACTTCTCTGCCATTTAGGAGTTAAATTACTTCTGTTACTTCTGTTACTGTTTGTGCTGCTGTAGCTACACCTCCCCTGGTTGTGACTCACACAGTCTAAATGATAAAATGGTTTCATTTTCGATCAGATGTGACAGCACATTTACTTTGAACTTTAATCCTGCAGCCTCTAGGAGGCTTTTGACAGCGCAAAAGATAAGAAATTTTAAATGAAATGGACACTATAGTCAACAGAACTACTACAGCCTAATGTAACTAGTGTTGCTTCAAAACTCAGTACATCACCTATGTTCGTTTTCGCCATGTTCTGCATGGAGACGCTGAATGCTTCCATAGATATTCATTGGGAGATGCTGATTGTTGCGGCACTTTTCTGGGCACGCGCCATAGATTCCCAATACGTTCCTATAGGAAAGCATTGGATCGGCTGAGATCGTCGAGGTTTATGATCTCAGAAACAGGGCCAGCAGCGGCAAGACCAGCATGACCATGGAGAAATGGTAAATAAACTACCCTATTCCATTCTGAAGGGAGTAGGGGACCCTAATGGATGCTCCAACACTCTAGTATTAGGAATACATGTTTGTATTCCTAACACTATAATGTTCCTTTAAGCAAAGTAAGTTCTCTGTTTACACGACACATGTGGGGAGGTGTGACTTGGGCTGCATGAACTTCTAAATGTCATGGAAATTAGCAGTTAGACTGCGGGGGCATGATCACCAAAACCAATCCATTAAGCTTAATTTGTTTTGGTGCATATAGTGTCCGTTAAATTAGAAAAAAAGTCAAAACATGAATTATCTAAACAATGCATTAAAATTTGGAGTCAACTTCAGCATTGAGCATCTGTTTAACTTTAGTCATTTGATGGCTAAGATTATGTGGTGACTTGAGAATATTTTCGGTGTTTTATGTCTTGGCAGTTCCAAGCAAAAGCTTTTAAACACCATACATTGAATATAAATCAGACTACAGTTGTTATTAAAGATAAAAATGCTTGAGCTTTATTCCTTACTAATTAGTATTCCCAGCCTTAAAGAGATTACTGAGAACACAAGTTTGGCGTAGCAATTGTCTAAAATAATTACACGTAATTATTGCATCAATTTGTTGAATCTTTGGCATTTTAAACTAGGTGTGTTAGGTTTTTTTCCACATAAATTCTTATTGAGCTCCCAGTGGTAACTAGCAGGTTTCCGTTTTCTAATGAAAGAATTTAAAGGGACTCTCCAGTGCCAGGAAAACAAACCCATTTTCCTGGCACTGCAGGATCCTGCAGTGCCCCCCTCCCTTCTGCCCTCATCCCATGAAGGGGGAGGGGTGCAGAGCCTTACCCAGCGCTGAGGGACATGGCGCTGGAATCTGGTAAGTGGCTGACACTGGAGATGCATGAGGATGTCCAACGTCAGATAACGGCCCAAAGGTTGGTTTGGATTCTGGAAGCCATCTAGTGGCTGTCTGATAGACAGCCACAGAGGGCAGACTTAGAGCTGCAATGTAAATTAAGTGCTATAGGGGCACAGTCCTAGACCACTTCAATCAGCTGAAGTGGTGTGGGTGCCGGGAGTATCCCTTTAAAAGACAGCAGGTTAATGATAATATGGAGCAAGCCATCAACCATATCCTCCCTTGTGTATCCACATTCCAAAAAAATACTCCAGCCCAATTAAGCTTACCCAATGGGGTATCACAGTGCTGTTACAATACCTCACAAAAAGTTAATGTGAGCCGTTATGTCCCTCTGGGTGAGCCGTGCGATCGTCAAACTTGTATGCTACTCATATGTCCCACCAGGTGAGACATACGATTGGAATGAGAATTAAAATGTCCCACCCTGTGGGATAGTCGAGGGGAAAGGGTTGAGCAAAAATATTCAAACTGAAAATTGTTCCCATTTGGCTATTTTGACCTTAAAGTGCAGATTCAGTTTAAAGTCTTTTTTTAAAATTTCCAACTGTTTCCACTTGTATGACTAACACTGAGTATATAATTTTGAAACTCCTTGAGGAACTGCTGGATTCTAATGAGAAAATGTATCAGCCAGTGGGAGAGAGCTCACAGTTCTAAAATGTAATCTTTATTTGTGATTGACAGTGAGATTTTTAATTGAAGTTTGTAAAAGTGTGCGGGGTGTAGTCTAATACTACTGGAATTCTGAGATTTTCCATGTCTATCATTTTATGAAAAGGAGTTTTTTATAGTTTGTTTTGTCTCCTACATTGACGTTGAATCTTTTAGCAATTCAGTTCTTCTTTTGTGTTTTTTCATTATGGCTGAATCTACTACTGCCTTTTAGTCTAGTAACAAACACATCTTTCTCTTCCTGTTTTCGCATTTGGTTTTAAAGTGGTTGTAATGGATTGTGTTTTGTGTGACATATAAACTCCAAAATTTCATCCTGTTTTGAATTTTTTTTCATAAATTTGAAGATGACAACATAAAAGTGCATTTTTAAAAATAAAAGATTTAAACAATATTGCTCCTTAGACTATAATGTCCATGTTAATGCAAGCACCATTGAGAGTGGTTCTGTGCTTGGCACTAACCTTGGCACTAACCTTGGCACTAATGACTATATCATGTTCCTTTAGAAAGGGCATCTTAGGAAATTTAGTTTACAAATGCATTCCCTACGTTGTCCGTACAGGGTTATTACTGGTCAAGGTAGTGAAATACGGATGGAAAGTGAAGGATAAAAATTGTAAAAGAATGCCATGTTTGCTTCATGGGGCTCTGCCCTGCTCTATTGCCTTGCATTATAGGACTGCCAAGAAAACAAAGTTTGCAATATTTGATACTGAAGGCACCATAACCACCTCAACAGACTGAAGTGGTTATTTTTCCTGAAGTCTGTAAGCAGTAGGTCCCATGTCACTACTAAATGATTTACTCACTGTTGGTAAAGATTCTCACTCAGTCCTCTTATGCTGAAAGACTGGCCTCCAATGATGAAGTGGTAGAGGCAGAGCTATGCTTCCACCGTACACCATACCAATTTACCCTGTTTGGGACAGTGATTGGCTGATGCTTTCAGTCAACTATTGTCCACTTCTCCTGCTATGGCATGAAGTGATTCATAGCTCCTACATTTTGTCATTGGACGCCTGAGGCTGGTTTTGGATTGAAAATCTCCACCAAAAAGTGAGAAAGTAGCTACTTTATTATGAGGGAGCCAGCATACTCTAGGCACCATAACCACAATCTGCTGAAAAGCAGCTTATGAGTCCATTCACTAGACCGTTAACACAGTAAATTGAAAAACACACTTAAAGTGTTTGTCATGTTATACATAAGTGTATATTAAAAAGTAAATGTTATTCTCCTAGCATTGTGTTCAGGAATTAAAATCAAATGTATCTATTGGGAGGAAAACCTATTTAAAAATATGGTCCCTTTCTCACCTGTCAGTCTGTTCTTTGGCATAACCTCTATGCTGTAGAATTGACAGAAGAACTCTCCTACAACTACCAAAGGCTAGTATGAGATCGGGAGGCTAGACGTATTTAAAGGGAAGAAAATATTTTAGAGGGACTGGATAATAAATCTTAATATAAAAATAGATTGTAAAATTAAATTTCCCCATTTTTAAATGTAGCTTGGTATGGTTATTCTTCCAATATATTTCTTAGTAACTCCATAACACAGCGATTAGTTCTATGAATATCGGGTCATTGGCTATAGATAGTTAAAAAGAGACGAATAAATCACTGCTAACTGACTAGGAAACGCATGAATTGTGTATCTCTAAATCCTATATAACTGTAGCATTACCATTGTAAATAAGAGAATTGGGAGGCTAGACTAAAGATATCTTGGAGGGACTGGATAATAAATCTTAATATAAAAATAGTAAAATTAAATGTCTCCATTTTTAAATGTAGCTTGGTATGGTTACATACCCAATATATTTCTTAGTAACTCCATCACACTATAAATATCGGGTCGTTGTTGCACCGTTTTGAGAGGGATTAGACTGTTACTCACTTCCTGCAGGCACTTGGGTTCCAGGTTTCATGTTTTGTGGTGATGGGATACACACAGATGGAGTAAGTAAATTAATTAAGTAATCACATGCATTTGGTGTATAGAAGTGATATTGCAATGATTGTAATTTGTCTTGAGAAAGGGCCACGAGTGGGTCTGAAACGTTGACGCTGCTAAATTCATGTTTTTACTTTTTCATAACAAAGTCCTGCGAGTGTGTACTCCTTTCCAATATTTGAAGAATGTATTATAGTTCCACTGTGGAGCACCAAGGCTATATTATCTCAAGATTTTTGTGGTTGAAAACAGTGAATATATATATATTGCTTTGACGGTACATGAGATCTTTTCCTGTGTACACTCATTTCATGTTCTGGGATGATTTTTATGTAATGGGTCTGCACCATTATTAATATAGCAGAGCCTCAAATCTAGATCTCTCGTCTGTACACTGTACTAAATAAGCAATTACTAATAATGTATACAATCGGAGTTATTTAGATTTGAATCTTGCTTGTATGGAACAATTTCTGGTCCAGTGACTTTTCTTGGCTCAGTCTGTATGTCCCTTCTCATGTATTATTTGCAATGGATGATACTTTTAATTCACTTTAAGGTGCAGAAACATAAACAGCAAAGAGCAGTGTTTGCTACATACCCTTGAGTGTCCCTATTGATGAGACAGTCCAGAATCCCTCTGTCCCTCATTTCTAGGAGCTCCATATTAATGTGTCTGAGTGTATAACAGAGATTCACAGCAATAATACAGAAACTACAATAAATGTGCTTTAGCAATCCGTGTGTAAATAAGATACATTATTCTTCTAAATTACATTTTAGTTGCACTAATTATTAGTAAGTCACTCACATTTCTCAGAACTGACCCATGCCACACAAACCCTTACAATTAAACAGTGCTTATTTGAAATTTTAGGATGCAATTAGCTAGGGCCTGGGTATTTGTCAGCCGTTCTCTCCGAGGTGGGCTCTGGCTATAAAGAATGGAGGAGACGAGGGAGCTGTAATCTTCTTGCTTTGCTCCCTTGCGCACCCTGCAGTGATGCCGGAATATGACATCACTCCAGCCCCGACATCACTAAATGGTGCTTGAAGATAAGAGCTGCCCCACAGGACCCCAGGAAAAGTGGATCCACTCCAGCTCTCCCAAAGTTAGGGAGACTGGATGGACTTATATTGAAATAAAACAAATAATAATTTGCAAGTATGAGAGAAAATTAGCGTGTGCATCTGTTTGTCTGTCAGTGAGTGTGTATGTATGTTTAGGTTATCTGCCCGCTTCCCTGTGAATGGTGTTTTAACGCACCTTTTTTCCCACACCGCGCTGGTCTTGCCGTGGCCCTGCTTCAGTGGCTGAGATCAAGCTTGATGATCTCAGCCAATTCATTGATTTCCCATTGGAAAGCATTGGTAGGTAATTGCGCATGCACAGCAAAACATTACGCAAATTAGCATCTCTATGGGAAACATGCAGAGCCCCCATGCAGAGTGAATACACTGAATGTAGGTGCTGCCCACTGTGCACCACTGATATAGGAAGCACTTTGGTGACTTCCACTAGAGGTGTTCGTACAAAGAAATGAAAATTACTTGAGGTGCAAAGGCTGTGTTTAAATTGAAAAATCTGCAGTGACAGGTTGCGGAAACCAGAACCACTATATTCAACTGAGAGCAAGCAGTTTTATGCGCTTTATTCATAGCAATATTTAGAGGGCAACAGTAGTCTATGCATAGTCTTGACTAGAATTATTTTAAATTAAAATACAACGTATAACAGTTTGTAAGATATGTAACTAACCTTTCTTAACTTTTGGACAGTATTGATTCAAAAACACAATTTTTATATTAGCTTGGTATGGGAAGCAAAACTGCTCATGAGACTTAACCTATTATACAGTCCATTTTCCTTTCGGCATATGCAATAGAGTCTCTATTAATGTGGCTTTGTCACTGTCTGGGGTCTTTGTATATTTTGCTGCTTTGTGTCCAGTTGCCGTGGGGTGCAGGAGAACGTGTGCTTTACTTACCTGAACCTGTCCCTCGCGGCCGTTCCATGGTCTTCCTGACTGTCCTCTTCAGCTCCTAAAAGTTAATCTACCAGGATCCCACTGTCTCCTTCACACTGCGGTCTATGGAGGAGACAGTGGGATCCTCCACAGACTAGTCCTCTGCTCCTCTCCTGCCGACATCAGCCGGCAGGGGAAACCTAATGCACATGCATGGCAATGGCCGCGCTTGCATTAGGATTTCCCCGTAGGAAAGCATTATACAATTTTGAAATTTCTATTTTACATTTCTTCTAATGTACTTTGCAAGTCAGACACTCACCCTTTGTGTTCCAAATATTAATTTCAGTTTGTAAATGCACTTACGTTAAGTAATGCATTATAACTATTGTCGGTATACCAGAACATCATATCAGGTTAAAAAAAAATAAAACAATTGTATTTAAAAGACTTTTGCATGTGACATCGTTAAGAATCACATGACTTGTATACAAGTAATTAGGGTGATGCTCCAACTCATTATATATTAACCACGTGATTCATGTCCCATGAATCGGAGTTATCTCTATAGTGATTAGATTAAAGCATTTAAAAAAAAATTCTGTGCAATTCAATCTACAAAGTGCTTTTATTAGTACTTAAAAGTTAAAGGACAAGTATTGTCTGAAGTGCAGTTTGTGTTTAATTATTAAATGTTCAACCTGAGCAAACATTGTAAAATATGGCTTGGATTGTTCTGGTTGCTTCTTTGCTGCATTTTAATTCTGCTAAGATTAAAATGTGTTTATCGTGCACTTGCAATAAATTCAATTGACAAAAAACAGACTAGGTTTGTTAAAAAATAAAAATACACATATATATATATATATATATATATATATATATATATATATATATATATATATATATATATATATATATATATATATATATATATATGTGTATATGTGTGTATAATCACTAAAATGTAGCCTATTTTAGAACACCATACTCTGAAGATCTCTTGTAGCTGCTACTTGTTCTTTAACCAAGGGTTTTCAGTGATAGCAGCTTAGGTCCCTTGCTTCCCTTTAAAATGGTATTTTACTTATTCCTTTTCCAGCTTTGTAATGGTCTCGCTAAACTCCCTCTCCCCTCCTCCATCTTGCCTCCAGGTCTGAGATTATCAGGTTTCACAATCTCAGCCAATCCAGTAGGAAAACATTGGAAGGCTATTGCACATACATAGCAAAACCAGCATCTCCTCATAGAGGCATTGAATCAATAAATCTCTAGGGGAGCGTCTGGCGTCTCCATGCAGAGTGTGCAGCACTGACACAGGAAGCACCTCTAGTGACTGTCTGAGTGGCTGCCACTAGAGGTGTTACTGGGTTCCAATGTAAACACTGCCTTTTCCATTGACAAGGCAATGTTTACATTAAAAAGCCTGCAAGGACAGGGTGTAGACTCCAGAACAACTACATTGAACTGTAGTTGTTCTGGTGTCTATAGTGTCCTTTTAATCCTTTAATTGTCCAAGTTATGAAACAAAACCTCGAATTTGAGCCATGTCTGTTTAACTGCAATTTACCTCTTTCATATTTCATTCCAAGGTTGTTTTGATATATGATCTGCAGAAAACTTCTCTGCGTTACTGTAGTACCGCACCATGTCTGGACTTCCTGCTTTAATGAGGTCTGTGAGGGTAGAAGCTCTAGTTGCAAAATGTGGTATAAACCATCTGTAATGGGCAACAATCCCCAGAGAGGCTCTAATTTAGGTCTTTCTAAGTGGCTAAGACCAATTCTGTATGGCTTCTGCTTTGTTAATCTGGCATTTCACTACCCCTCTCCCAACACTGTAACACAGATACTTGACCTTTGTCATACCAATAGAACATTTAAAGAAATTAGCTGTTAGCCCAGCATTTCTGAAGGTGTTCAACACATCCTCTACCTTCTGCAGGCGCGAGTCCCAGTCTGTGCTATGAATTATATAAGCAAGGTATGCAGCTGCCTACTTGGCATGAGGTCTGAGCAACTTGTCAGTCAGCCGCTGGAATGCCACGAAGGCCAAAGGGCATTACCCTAGGACTAGGTGAAACAAGCCATCTGGAGTAGCAAATGCAGTTTTCTCTTTGGTATGGTCTGCTTTTTAGTTAAATCCAGAGTAGAAATCCTTTTCTCCACCAGCTCATCCACCCATGGCAGAGGTTATAAATGACTCCAGAACACTGATATGACCTCTATATTTCATTATAAGTTTAGGCTAAAGTTAGTGCGTTAGAGTTGGTGTTAAGGCAAGGGTAGTGTAGTGTTAAGAGTAGGTGTGAAATGTTATGGCATACAAGGATGTGCATTGAGGCTTCTACAGTCATTACAGAACCAAATGTATCCATCTGACTTGGGCACCAAAATGATGGTTTGGACCAATTACTATGAGAATCTTTAATAACCCCCAACTCTAACAATTCCCTGATTTCTCTCCTGACTGAATTCCTTTTTGCCTTGGGTATCTTGTAGGGCTTTGGTTTAAAGGGACACCATTTAGTAGATATGCCATAAGTAAAAACTTGCATGCATTTAAATATGCACTTTTTAAAAAAAAATTTATTGGGGGTATAGCTAAAAACAACTTGCACAATCTGCAGTTCTCTTGTCTGCAGGCTTTGCAAACCCTTTTCTTCTTCTGCAACTTAGACTTTCTGTGGCTGTCCAATTATACTCCCTTATGCAGCTCAATGAGAAGTCTTCGCAAGGCAGGTGCTCTGAGCAATTGCATTTTGAGTTTAGCTTCACTGAGCTAACCAAACCAAGAAGTAACAAGACCACTTGTCTACTTGAAAGCATTTAATTTCTATTAAAATCTGCACTTTTTGCAAAATGAAGAGGACACACTCTTCACACGCACAGCTTTTTAGCAATATAAAGTGCTTTAGGGGTGTGGAGTGTCCCTTTAATAGTAACTCCAGGTTCTTGTGAAAAATTTTGAGTACTACCTGGCATGGGGGAGAAGACACCCAAATTTCATTCCACCATGTCCTTAACTTCTTCCACTTGGATAGGTCTTATCTCGGTGGAATTAGTCACTGAGCATTCACAAGACTGGGGATCAATTTGGGTATGGTCCAAAAGGGATACATGTGCCTCTCTGTTACCATGGTTTCAGAAGGTTTACATGTAAAACCTGCCCTTTATTTCATCAGTCAGGCTGACTAACGTTTGTAGTTAACAGGACTAATCTTTTCTAGGATTTCATATGGACCTTGCCAACAAGCCAGAAGTGTACTAATTACTTTTGTAACAAACACTATCACCCTGGGTACACTGCATTACTGTATCACTCTGATCTTAATAAAGTGTTTGGGCATCTTGTGCTGTCAAACCAGAGGAAAGATGTGAGCCATCCCTGTACCTTTTCAAACAACGTTTTTCTTGCCAGTCAGGCTCAGTTTCACACACTCTCGGTGTCTGTGATCAGCAGCCTAATGAGAAAATCTCAGCAGGCGCAATAGGGCAGGGCAATGTTAATAAAGTAGCTGCTGAAGCGGCTACAAGTATTAACCCTAGTAGCAGGGGGAAAGTGCACTTTCCATGTGCTGGCTTATGTACCTGCTCCTGGTGACCCTGTCACTATATATTTTATACACTTGTACTGAAATTTTATAATTTCACTACAAGTGTATTGTGATGTATATTATGTAATCTTAGTGAATATAAATCGACAGACCTGTCTGATGACACAGGCAGTCCCCCAGGAGCCGATCCAAGTTTTTGTGCTTTGTATAATGCTTCATTTGTGTTCTGAAAATCCCCTGCAATCAGAGCCCAAGTTACTGGAGGTACTTAAGAAATTAATTTGTCTTTTAAGATTACTAATATTTACACAGCATCCACAAGTTTCAGAGTACAAGGATGGAAGGAAATTTTGTGTGTATTGGTTTCTTGTCTGTTAAGTTTGTAAACACTTTGTAGATATTATGACCATGTAAGTTTACCTTTGGATAATATCAAGGTTATAAACAGAGTATTTCAGGAAATGTTTGACGAATACCCCTCTGTCTCATTAGAGATTTTTTTTTTTATACCTGAAGCTCAAAGAAGCTAGGTGAATTGTTAGCCTAGGACTAACCTAAGAGGTTTGCCTTGATGCAGGTGCGCTTACACTTAAATGGCCATTGGATTGATACTAGAAAACAGTTATTTAAATGTGCAAGTTACTTTTTTTGGTTTGTATTTTATTGTATGCATTGGGACTGATATATACTATAGTCATTGCTGCCGTCCAGGAGTAGTGGTAGTTTGAGCGCAGAACATTTTATTTTTATATACGGAGTATTTCAGGACTCTGATCATGAAGTAGAGCAATCACACTGGAAGCCTTTGTTATATTTTCACTGATGACTACACTTTTACAACTTTACTCCAGAATTGCCTCTCTCTCACAAAATAATGAAATAATACCATTGAGGGATTCTGGGCATCTCCTAATAACGGTTTATAAATGACTCCAGAACACTGATATGACCTCTATATTTCATTATAAGTTTAGGCTAAGGTTAGGGAGTTAGAGTTGGTGTTAAGGCAAGGGTAGTGTAGTGTTAAGAGTAGGTGTGAAATGCTGCCTTTGATTGTGAGAGTTCTAAACCAAAGTGGCATTACAGGAATGACGTCACTTTACAGTTGAAACTGTTAAAATTTTAGAGGAACGCACAATGTCCTGGGGCAGACTTTTTAAACAAGATTTTTGTTAAATGTCTGCACCCGAAGCCTGGTAATGGTACCTAAAACTCTTTTTAAACTTGAGTGGAACTACTCAGATAGCAAGCTATTCAGTGTCTTACAGAATTGTATTGGTTTGAATTCAGACCAGATAAGACTTCTTAAATGTAATCTTGTTAGTTGATGTCAATTCTATTTATTCGGTGTCTTTATGAAATGTGCTTTCTAATCATCACGGTTATGTCCTTGTGTGACTATCTTTTGACATGCTTTCCTTAGTGAAGCCCTAAGTGCCACAGACGCAGATGGATCATGGATTGTGGTGCTTTCTGAGGAAACCTATAATATCCTTCCACGTTGCAGGGTACAATCAAACCGCATATACAGTGAGGGAAATAAGTATTTGGTCCCCTGCTGATTTTGAACGTTTGCCCACTGACAAAGAAATTATTAGTTTATAATTTTAATGGTAGGTGTATTTTAACAGTGAGAGACAGAATAAAAAACAAAACAAAAAAAAAATCCAGAAAAACGCATGTCAAAAAAGTTATAAATTGATTTGCATGTCATTGAGTGAAATAAGTATTTGGCCCCTTCGACTTAGTACTTGGTCGCAGGAGGTATTTTGTCCTACTCCTCTTTGCAGATCCTCTCCAAGTCATTAAGGTTTTGAGGCTGATGTTTGGCAACTCGAACCTTCCGCTCCCTCCACAGATTTTCTATGGGATTAAGGTCTGGAGACTGGCTAGGCCACTCCACGACCTTAATGTGCCTCTTCTTGAGCCACTCCTTTGTTGCCTTGGCTGTGTGTTTTGGCTCATTGTCATGCTGGAATACCCACCCACAACCCATTTTCAATGCCCTGGCTGAGAGGAGGTTCTCACCCAAGATTTGACGGTACATGGGCCCGTCCATCATCCCTTTGATGCGGTGCAGTTGTCCTGTTTCCTTAGCAGAATGTTTCCACCTCCATGTTTGACGGTGGGGATGGTGTTTTTGGGGTCATATGCAGCATTCCTCCTCCTCCAAACACAGCGAGTTGAGTTTATGCCAAAGAGCTCGATTTTGGTCTCTTCTGACCAGAACACTTTCACCCAGTTCACCTCTGAATCATTCAGATATTCATTGGCAAACTTCAGACGGGTCTGTACATGTGCTTTCTTGAGCAGGGGGACCTTGCAAGCGCTGCAGGATTTCAGTCCTTCACGGCGTAGTGTGTTACCAATTGTTTTCTTGGTGACTATGGTTCCAGCTGCCTTGAGATCATTAACAAGATCCTCCCGTGTAGTTCTGGGCTGACTCCTCACTGTTCTAATGATCATTGAAACTCCATGCAAGATATCACCTCGTGGGGCACCAGACCGAGGGAGACTGACTGTTATTTTGTGTTTATCCCATTTGCGAATAATCGCACCAACTGATGTCACCTTCTCACCAAGTTGCTTGACGATGGTCTTGTAGCCCATTCCAGCCTTGTGTAGATCTACAATCTTGTCCCTGACAACCTTGAACAGCTTTTTGGTCTTTGATATCCTGGTATAGTACTTATTTCTTGTTCTGGTGAAATCTTATGAATTAGTCCTTTTTAGATGTCTAATTAAAGTAGAAATTTGTTTTAAGATGGATTTTATGTGTATAAAAAAAATGTGGATATGTGTTTTAAATTGCGAAATTGAAATAGCACAAAGTCACAGACATTTAAGGGGGTTCTTTGCAACTCTGTATAGGCGGAATTAAAAGGAATGGGCAGCAAAGGTCTGGCAGATCTGATGAAGTGGTCGTTGCATCAGGACGTCAAAGGGTTCGAGACCATGCCTCCCGGAACTATCGACTAGCGTTTCTTGAAACAGAGATGTGTCTTCCACGAGGCAAACAAGACATCTGCCTTGGGCGGCACTTTGCAAGGGCTGACAAAAAAAGCCACCCCAAACGCCTAAGCAGGTCCCTTGCTTGTCTCGTGTCCTGGGGGGCTCAAGAGCTGGCCACTGTTGAGCCCCCTGAGGCGGGCAGCGAGGGAGCATACTCAATATGACGTCAGACCGGCTCCCAGCATCACTAAGTGGCGCGCGTGGGAGCTGAGCAGGAAGATTAAAGCTCCCTCGCCGCCTACTCTGCCTGTCCGCCCCCTGCCTGCCCGCCCAGTAGCCCTACTGGACAGGTAAGTAATCCATTTCAGCTCTCCCAGGGAGGCTGGGTGGATTTAAAATAAAATAAAAATAATTTGTGAGTGTTGGGAGAAATATGTGTGTGAGGGAGGGGACAGTATATTAATTTGGAAAGGGTGGGAGCCAGTGTGTTAAATTGAGGGAGGGAGGATGCAGTGTATTAATTTGAGGATGGAGGGTGCAAATGTGTTAAGTTGGGAAGGGGGAGTTGTGTATTATTTGAGGGAGTGAGGGGGCTCTATATTGGAGTGGTGGGAAGGGGGGCAGTGTATTAAATTTAGGTTTAAGGAAATGTATTGGATTTGTGGGCAGTGTATTAGAATAGGAAGAGGATCAGTGTATTAGATTGGGTCTGCGTGGAGGCGTTGAATGCTCCTCATGGAGATGCTGATTGGCCGTGCAGCTTTTTGCCACACAGGCACAATAGCCTCCCAATGCTTTTCTCTGGGAAAGCATTGTATTGGCTGAGATCATCAAGTTTGATCTCATCCAAAGTGAAGAACACTCTCATAGGACTTCAAAATCAACATAACCTCATGTTTTTTACAGCTGTGCCACAGCATACATTCACCATTTCAGTCCAATAAGTAAACTTTTCTTAAAGGGACACTATAGTCACCAGAACAGAACAGCTTATTGAATTTGTTCTAGTGAGTAGAATCATTACCTTCTGGCTTTTTGCTGTAAACACTGTCTTTACTTCACTGGCCACTCCTTAGATGGCTGTTAGAGATCCTTCCTGGGTCATGGCTGCCTAAAATGCAGCCAAACATTCAGTATCTCCTCCCTCTGCATGCAGACACTGAACTTTCCTCATAGAGAGTCATTGATTCAATTCATCTCTATGAGGAGATGCTGATTGGCCAGGGCTGTGTTTGAATTGTGCTGGCTCTGCCCCTGATCTGCCTCTTTTTCAGTCTCAGACAATCCTATGGGGAAGCATTGTGATTGGATCAGGCTACCACTTCTGATGATGTCAGACTGCTTGTTTTTTTTTGTTTTTTCTTTAGGCAAACCGCTTGTAGAGTTACAGCTTCAGGCTTGAATACAGTAAGATTTTTACTATATTTATGGAGGCATGAGGGGCCCGGGGGGGCCAGATGGTGGTTTTAACACTATAGGGTCAGGAATATACGTTTGTGTTCCTGACCCTATACTGATCCTTTAATATATCAAAGTGGACTTAAACATTGGTTATATGCAAATGCACGTCTCCTTAAAATAAATTTGCTCTTTTGTTTACATTAAAGGCTTATGAGCGTGAGGACAACCAGTTTAAGTTAAGCAACTTTTTTCTTTATACTGTACTCTTCTAAATAAACCTATGTTTCTTAAAAGTTAAGTTTGGGGGGTTTGCGTCCCACATAAACTTAAACCTTGTTTATTTGGCCCGTGTTAGCCTTTGAGTTTGACATGCTTGTTCTACACAATATTAAATACAGAAAGCTTTTTTTTTTTTTTTATATATATATATACATTCTCCAGTCTATATTGGGAAGGGAACCTATGGGGGACAAGTGAGCTCTATATGAAGAATTATATAGATAATGTATTAAACAAAATAATGCAAGAAAAATATACTTAAAGTTCCCTGCAGATGTGCTGTTTAGTGGGTCTAAGCAACCTCTAATTAAGGGTCTGTTAGGCAATTAGTGGAACCACCCTGTAACAAGTAAATGTGCCTTAACAAGATCTAGATCTAGGGCAAACATTGTTCTATCCCATAGGTCTATATTGTGCTTGGCAAATATTGCTTAACCTTTTAGAGTAAATACAGTAAATGCAACACTCGCTATGTCTGCATGGAAAAAAAGAATAGCTTGTGGAATTGTTTGGTGCACGTTGCAGTTTTAGTTATGGAACCAGTTTGTCGGGGGGAGGGTAGAGAATGTGTATACGTGTGTGTGTGTTTACTTTCACTTTTCTCCAGATCTGAGTTCATCCAGTTTTTGTTCAACCAATCTTGTTGTAGTCAATGGGCACCAATTGTGTAACACATGTACAACACTACCCATTTTCATTTCAAATACACTATTGTTTTCCAGGTTGGACAGAGTCCTGTTTAATAATGTCATTTTTGTAGTACTGTTTGAGATGGAATGGGCTAAGGATGCCCAAATTAGGGATTGACCGATGATCGGTTTTGGCGATATTATCGGCTGATATTCCGTTTTTGTTTTTTATTTATGTATCGGCCGGCAATACTAATGATAAATGGGTGGTCCTGTGCGTCCATAAGGCGGCACATGCAGCCGCCTTAGGGCTGACAAGCCTGGGGGGTGCTAGGTCGGAGTGACCAGCAGGAGGTGGGTGCACAGCGTTCCCTCCTGCCAGGCACTCCGTGTAGCGTGGCCGAGCGGAGCAGTGCGCACCACGGTACAGGAACTTGTTTCCTGTACCCGGCCATACTGAATGGAAGTGCTCACTGAGAGAGCACTTCCTGTCAGTCCAGCCGGGTACAGGAGACTGAATCCACTCAGCCACACTACCAGGAGTCACACCGGGGAGCGGAGACCAAGGAGGGGAGATACACACCGTGAAGCAAGGAGGGGAGTGAGAGAGGGGCACTAAGGGGTGAGTGGTAAGGATCACTATGGGGTGGGGTGGTAAGGATAATTATTGGACGGGGGTGGTGGAACACTGTGGGACGGGGGTGGTGGAACACTGTGGGACGGGGTGGCGGAAAGGGAACACTGTGGGACGGGGGGTGGCGGAAAGGAACGCTGTGGGACGGGGGGTGTCGGAAAGGAACACTGTGGGACGGGGGGTGGCGGAAAGGAACACTGTGGGACGGGGGTGGCGGAAAGGAACACTGGTATGGGAGGGAAAACTAAGGGGGCACTAAGAGACAGATGAGGGGGGCACCAAAAGACAGGTATGGGGGGGAGGGGAGAGAGAGAAATAACACACACACACTCACTCACTCACTCTCTCTCTCACTGCATCCACTACACACACACACAAATATTCTTGAAAACATAAAAAAAATCTGACTGGCATATTTTCTGCATTTACCACTAGAGATGTTGCGAACCATTTGCGAACTTCCCGCTAACGGCTCGCCGCGGTTCGCCAGCTTCAACATGGATGCTGTCCAGGAGGTGGGAGGGTCTGAGAGGGAGGGTCTGCTGGAGATTGGCCGGGATGTCAGCTGACCGGAGCTTGCCGCGAACGGTTCGCGACATCTCTATTTACCACTTAACAAAAAAAAAATATTGCAAAAAATAACCAAATACTGTAAATGTACAGAATATCGGTAAGCTATTGGCCTGAAAGTTCACAGATTATCGGTATCTGCTCTAAAAAAAAAAAAAAACAATATCGGTCGATCCTTAGCCAATCTGCTTCATAACATTTGGATAAAGAATAATAAAAAAAACTTTGGGATGTTGCTCAATCTTACAGCATCAAAACTAATACAATGATCATTTGTGGTCAAAGTGTTTTGAGTGCTCTAACTTATACATATCTAGAAGACTAAATATATAAAATAACAGACAAATGGTTTATATAGAAGGGGACACTCCGAAATGTATCAAAATTAAGTTATGGTGCCAGGAGTTTCACAGAGCTGACTTTCCTTTAAGGGGTAAAACCTTTCACGAATGGTATATCCCAAAGTCTCCTCTGCAGCGCTGAATCTCTCTGCTCTCTCTAATATCTGCATGCTGAAAATCTTAAAAAAGGAAGTCCAGGGCTGCCATGAGCTGGGCCGCCGCTGTTTGGCTTAGGCTCAGGCCACCCTATTTCCGATCTATTTCAGTTGTGTCCGAACTATGTTGCATGTGTCCAATAAACTTCGAATTCCATATGAGTTCAGCTAGTCAGAATTTGCAGGATGCTAAATCAAGTTGCAATTTGCTAATTTTCAATGCCTTAACTAGTTGATCGCTTTCAGCTTTTTTTTTATTTTTATTTTTTTATTATAATATTAAATTGACCTCATGTTAAAAAAAAAAAAATGATTTTTTAAAAAATCTTTATTGAATTAACAAAATTTTGCAGTGACTAGTGATCAAGAAATTTAAACTTGAACTCTGAATGAAAGTAGAAAATGCTGCTTTCTTTTATTTTTCGGGTCATGTTGCCTTTGTATTTTACAATTTGTAACACCAATGCCACTAATCTGCACTAATATGTTCCTTTTCTTTGAAGTTATGTTATTTTAAGCCCAGTAGTCGGCAAGAATCATGCTTTCTTTGTTTTCACTGCCCTCATGGCTCTGACAGTTGGGCTAATGGAATGATGGTATGATGGTAAAAAGAGGCACATCAATTGTGTTCTACTTCAGTGGTGCCAAGTTCTAGAGTAACTTTGCTATTGAACAAAACTACCCCTTCTCTCTACAACTGTCTGCATATGTAGGTGCTTTGTGATTGAGGACAATGTTTCTCTGCTTGATAGCAAAGAAAAACACCCTAATTCAGGTGATTAAAAGAAACTGAAAATGTTCCATTTACTCATTGTAATGTAATGAGACACTTTATTTGTTTTTTCCTTGTGCATATCTGGAATGCTGGAATGGCAACTGTTGTTAACCCCTTAAGGACACATGACATGTGTGACATGTCATGATTCCCTTTTATTCCAGAAGTTTGGTCCTTAAGGGGTTAAAGGAATACTTCAAACGCCATAACCACTACAGCATAACGTATTGGTTATGGTGCAAGGATTGCCTTGGTGCCCTCCAAGAGTAAGTAGGCAAACTATTTAAGAATGGTTTGACAACATACCTTGTTCCCAATGAGCATTCATTACTGCCTCCCTCCCCTTGTAGTAAGCTACCATCTTAGTAAAGTAGTTTTGGCGCATAAACCAGGAATGTTGTCAAAACCATGTGGGTCGTAGAGGTGCACTTTAGGCACTATAGCCACTTAATTTCATTGAAATCATTATAGTGCCTGAAGTCCCCTGATACAGTCCTTCTGTTTTAATGGTAAATGAGTCCCCAGCAGACTGCCCCCCTTCTGCACCTCACACAAATGAGGAAGCATTAGTCTTGGCAGCGATAGACACAGTGGTGGTATAAATTAGAATGGGTAAGGAGGGGAATGTACTTGGTCTTAGCCATACCTCCAGTAATGGGTGGAAAATGTGTTTAATACTGAATGGAGAAGTGGCAGTAATGTACATCAGGTACTATAACCAATTCAATGAGATGAAATGGTTATAATGCTTAGTGTCCCTCTACACACATGTCAATGACTCCTCCCTCAAAGCTGCATCCTATGCCATCCTTTAACTCCTGGAATCCTGAAAATATCGCTCACCTCCAATCCTTTTATTTTATTCTTTGTGTATCACTCTCTCTCTCTCGTTGCTTTTTACCAAATTATGCCTCTAATGGCTTAGTATATACTTGTGCTTCTAGAGGTGCTTTTTAGTAGGTACTTGATTCTTTGTGCGTTATGATGATCTTATAAAAGGTGGATTGACTGCCTACCATTAGATAACCATTTTAAAGATAAACATAAAAACAACTTCATCTCAATTTAATTAAACTGCCTCCTCTCTCATCCCTGTGGTTTCCCCACTGATAGAGAAGGGGATTGGGATAGGAAGAGTCAAAATCTCTTTGCAACTGTAGCAAATAATGACTTCTTTCACAGGTCCCATCGATTACAGAAATCATGATTGTTGTATGACCTCACAGCAGTGTATATTGTTCCTTAGGAATCATACTATATCTGAAAGGGAAAAAAAAGGGTATCGAGAGGTGAGGATGGACAACAGCTCAAATAGCCTGCCCTTTGGTGGGTCCCCGCTTAGATCGCAAGCTGGTTTTAGCTCTTGTGCCATTACAGAGAGAACATCTCTGAAGCATATTAGACTGGTCCCACCCATACGGGCAGTCCAGATCCAAAATGCCAGCAAATTCCCTCTGCACGAGAGATACAGCAACCCCAGAAGATCATTTCAACCTTGTAAGGTATCATCAGTGAGGTATAGCCAATATCTCTATAGGCACCGTGAGCAATGGGTCCACGTCTGGATTGCCCTTTACACTTAAGTAGAGAAAAAAAAAGGGGGGGAAATATCTGAGAGGAGGATAATATAACTGTGACTATCAAAACAAAAATTCTTCATAAAATAACAAATTTAAACCAAAATGGTTGTCTTGTCTCACGCCAAATAGCACTGGAAACACCATTACTCTACTTGCTGTTTTGCCCATCTAACATTTTTTTTTTTTTTTTTATCTGTTTCTCCTTCATTATAGATTCAATAAGTGATGCTGAAAAGTGAAGCTATAAGGTGTGTAAGATTGATGTATATATTTTTAAGATTTTATGAAAATGTTTTAGTAAAACTGCAGCTAAATTACTTGTGACATAAAAACCTTTAATGGAAGCAAGCACCCTCTCAGGCTTGCTCAAGTGCTTCATGTATCTGGTGCTTGTAATTTCAACTGTTTCTGAAGGTGCTGATTTCAGTTGAAATCGGCACTTTTATAAGCGGGCACAGATTTGACCGCTCCACAGAGCTAAAGTGGCAGGTGTGCTTGCCTTCCACCCTTCTCAATGAGCTCTATTACTGTTCATTGAGAAGCATTGTAAAGCCACCATGTGCTCATGGCACAGGGGGGCTTACTGAAAGTTTGTGTCTGGGGGAAAAGAGGGGAGGACTTGCAAATGAAGTAGACAGCAGGTGAACTGATCATTGCTACATGGAGCAGACTTTTTGGCAGTCTCATCTACTTTTGTGCAGAAAAAAATATATGGCTGTGATATTACAAATTCGAATTTAATAATTAGAGGGATGCTAGTGTTAAAAATACAAATCTATATTTCTAACACAAACGTGCCCTCTGGTCCATTCCCCCACTCACCCCCTGCAGCTAAAGGGTTAAAAGAAAAATCACTTGCACAATGCCAGCTTGGTCATCACTCAACGGACGGGTAATGCTCAGGCGTGGCAAGAGCATTAGGCATTTTGATTTAATGCTTTCCTATGAGGATTTCACTAATGCTGGATGTCCTCATGCATAGTGTGAGGATGTCCAGCGTCATTTATGGGGACACAGGGTCCGCATCCAGGAAGTGCTTCTAGTGGTTGTCTGATTGCAGTACTAAGACCGCCTTCAGTGGTTGTCAAAGTAATCATTGCTGTTTGTCAAAAACTAGGACTAAGTGGTACAGGGACATTGCACCCATACATACTTTTAGTGGTTAATTTGTGGATGCCGTGTATTGAGGCTGAAGGTTTCACTTGGGAAGTCTTGTCCACGTTTTTAAGGAAAAGTGCACACACACAACATTTCAGCTTGTAGAAGGGCCTTATATGTTTGGATTCTGTCACGTTTGTATATATATATATAATTTGATAGCCTGGTAGCCACATAGGACTTCAAAATGTAAGACTTCTATGTGTGTGTGTGCGTGTGCGCGTGCGCGCAAGCTTTCTAATACGGGACTCACCTTGTTTTTTGTTTTTCTTTTCAGGATATCCGCTTGAATTTATTGGAAGTTTTAATTTTTTATATATATTTTTTATATCATAATGACAACCAAGTCTTCACTACTTAAAGTCATCCTCCTTGGAGATGGGGGGGTGGGGAAAAGCTCCCTTATGAACAGATATGTCACAAACAAGTTTGACACTCAGTTATTTCATACAATAGGAGTGGAGTTCCTGAATAAGGAGCTGGAAGTTGACAACCATTCAGTCACCATGCAGATCTGGGACACTGCTGGTCAGGAGCGTTTCAGAAGCCTAAGGACCCCTTTTTACAGGGGCTCTGACTGTTGTCTACTCACCTTCAGTGTGGATGATTCTCAGAGCTTCCAAAATCTGAACAACTGGAAAAAAGAATTTATCTACTATGCAGACGTCAAGGATCCAGAAAGTTTTCCGTTTGTGGTCTTGGGAAACAAAATAGACATGACAGAAAGGCAGGTGTCATTGGATGAAGCCCAGGCTTGGTGCAGAGACAATGGAAACCATCCTTACTTTGAAACCAGTGCTAAAGATGCCACTAATGTTGCAGCAGCATTCGAAGAAGCGGTTCGAAGGGTTCTTGCTATTGAAGATCGATCGGATCAGCTTATCCATACAGATATGGTTAATCTTAATAGAAAGCCCAAGCCTAGTTCAAATTGTTGCTGAATCCTTGGATTTTTGAAAGGCCCATAGTTCCTCCTATAATTTAGCAGCATCCAGCAGCGTATCTTCTGACTTACATCAATGTACTCCCAATAACTTTATGCCTTAACAGCAGGGACACACGGTATGTCCTTCCTATTCAGATGAGCAAGCATTAACGAATTAACGACTAGCTAATTTCTGTTTTGAATGCTAATTATTATTTTCCTAAAATTGGAATAACCACAAAATATGATTTGTTTTTAATTTGTTTCCTGAAAAAATTACCCCACCTGTTTTTTGTTTTTTGTTTTTTTTCTTTCAGCTAGTGAACATTATACCAAGTGTAGCAGAATCATTCTTCTTAGAACCAAAATAGCATTGGTTATCATAAAGTCTAATATTTCTATATATTTAATGTCTCAGATCTCATACAAGAAAAATGAATATCACCAGGTCAGGCTTTTATGTGGTTATGTGGCATATTGCTAATCGTGTCACAAAATGTAAAACCCCACGGGAAATAAGCAAGCCATGTAAACGTAAACTGGTGGTTAAATATTTATTTCCCTTTTAATTCAGTTACCCATTGAAAACACAATGTGCTAGTGAGTGCATCTACTTTGATATAGTAGATGCGTTTCATCTCATTCCACACAGGAACATGGTCATTTTCAGATTAAAAATACCCGTAAAGTGTAAATTTCATTAAAGGGACAATCTAAGTACTACAACTTACTGTAGTGATTATGGAATCCTGGTGCTCAGGAATATGATGCTCAGTCCCACTGTTAAAAGAACACTCTAAGCCAGTGATTGCTAACCTTGACACCATAAATTGTTTCTGGACTACATTTCCCATGATGCTCAGCTAGCTTTTAGACTTTAAAAGTTAGCTGAGCATCATGGGAAATGTAGTCCAGAAACCATTTATGGTGTCAAGGTTAGCCATCTCTGCTCTAAGCAATATAACCACTACATCACATTAGTGGTTGTGATGCTGGGAGTTCTATCTCGCCCTCAATTAAGTAGACAAACTGTTTGCTAACGGTTTGACTTTTTATGTGGGGTTCATCAGACACAGATCACTCTCATGTTCATGCATGGACCTTCCATTAGCTCTTCTGAGCTAAGCCCTGTGCAGAGTCAGCTGATAGCTCTCAGCCAATAAACAAAACATTGCACCTCTTGACTTGGCTCAATGCAGAGAGCTTCCGGCTCTAATAAAAGCGGTAGCTGACGGATCACCAGGTATGTTACCACACTTTAAAAAAAACTGTTTGGCTACGTACATTGGGGGGAGGGGGGGCAATTTGCTTGAGCTGTTCTTTTAAGACTCAAATCGTTTTTGAAAAATAACATCATGGAGGTTTCATTTCTGCTTTAGCAATAGCAATTGTGTCCAAACTAATTGTGTATAGAACAGAATTTAAACAAACAAACAAAAAATATATTTTTTAAGTTATAAATGACGTGTAAAAATAGTTGGCCTCTTAGCCTTAACTATTGAAAGATATGTAAATGTATGAAAATAAATGAATCAAAGAAAACATTCATCACTCACAGGTCTTACAGAAAATATAAACTGATTATTCCTAATGTAGCACTGGTCCAACTGGACATCCATCTTTGTCTGCATTGAAAGTGCCATTCAAATATTGGTTATATAGATAGATATATATATAGAGAGAGAGAGAAATAAATGAATGACGTGTATATAGATATATATTTTTATTCTTTCCATTAATTTACTAGCTTTTCCACTAATTAAAAGGAGTGATGCGTTTGTTCAAAAGCAGCTGTGCTTATTTAATTTAATTGTGCAAAATAAGTTACGAATGTAAAGAAAATGTATTTAAAATGAAAAACTTGAACATTCGTAAAGCACTACTTTTGGGAGATTTGTGGGGGGTTTTTGTTTTTGTTTTTTTATTACTGAAGCAACTATGAAGAATAAGGTGTGTAATATTTTTTATGAAATCTGCCTTTGTTTCTTTGTTTACATAATGTATTCTATAGAAGTAAAATAATACAACATTCTACTTTTTGTATCACAGGTACTTTTATTTGCAAACTTTCTTTTCTAGTTTGTCACAAGAACAGTTTATTGTAGCTGTAGTTTACCAATGCCGGATTTAAATATCCAGTTAAAGTGCTTGGCATGGGGGCGATAAAAGACTTGTTGGCACATTATTCTGAGGTAGAGGAAGCCATTGATCCCTGAGTCAGAAAAAGGTAGTCAGGGCTCTCTAGAATAATGTCTATTCACGCTGACAATGAACACCATGCCACTTTATTTGTTTTTCTCTCAATATCAAAGTTTGTGTGAAGAGTGTGTCTCTTTTTGCAAAAAAAAAAAAAGTGACACCTTTCTAAATTCACTTTGTTACATCCCCGGTCCTGTTACATTCTGGTTTGTTTAGCTCAATGGAGCTAAACTCAAGAAGCAGCAATTGCCAAGAGCACCTGTCTTCTCATTGAGCTGCATTGGGAAGTCTTTGATTGGACATCCACAGAAAGTCTGGGCTGGGGACGAAGGGGAGGGCTTGCAAAGGCAGGATACAAGAAATACAGGTTTGCAAGGTTTCTAAAAATACCCCCAAAGAAGAAAAGCATAATTAATGCATTCATGTTCCATTGGGGTATATGCACTAAACACTTTTTTTTATTTTTTTATTCTGGTAGTAGTCTTTTTAAGTCAACGTAGCTGAAAAATAGGATTTTTGACTGCTAATAGAAGAAAACAGTCAGCGCATAACTGTTTAGACTAATGAAAGTGATACATTATACATGAAATCTTACACATACTGATTTGTATAATTTTTTTGTTTTTAATATAGGTTTAGGATGAGAAATATGCATTTATTTATTTTTATCCCTAAAGATGCATTCTGACTAGTCCCTTGGCACCATTTCATATTGAAGAGACAAATTGTCTTGATCACCTTAACACCTGGATCCCGTGGGCACCCACAGTCCAAAACCCTTCTCAGATGTAACTAAAGAGGAACTTCCCCTTCTGTATTTGTATCAATTTTGCCCTTATTTAGATAGAATTAATTGGCTTGGGAATTTGGGTAACTGTCAATTTGTTTCAAAATCGTTTGACTCAGGTGCCAAGGTTGTTTTAGAATGCCCCTTTTGTAATACATATTACATAAAACGATCCTCCCTTTACATACTGTGCTAGTTTCCATTGTTAAACTGATCTGCAGAGAACATAGAAATCTGTAAAATTGCACCTTATTTTGCAGAGTTTTTCACAGTTGCTCTGATTTTTAACTATGGGTAACTATTGAAAGTTCTCACTGCATAATACTGAAAAAAACACATTTTAGAGAATTAAGCACGTGTTTATTTACACATTATCTGATCTATATCCAATTCGTCTGCCCTGTAAATAAATACCAATCTAGATATGTCTGTATCATAGAAGAATGCCAGGGTATTCCAAATTGATTTGTTAGTTATAACCAAATTATCTCGCTGCTGGTTTAGGTTTTTTTGTATATGCACAACCATCATAAACCTAAACTGTAAGAATATTTAAAGTGGTGATTTGTGTTGGAGGAATTTGACCTAGTACAACCATAGCCCTATACTTCCTTGAGGGCTGCCTTGCAACATTTGATACTCCTATAACTTGCTTGGCAGTTACTGCTGCATCTCCCATTCTGATTTAATTTACTGCCAGAATGTAGAGAACCAGGCTTTCCATGTTAAACTCCAGCAATTGTATTCACCAAGGAGTCTATTCAATGAATGCAGAATGCTGTTCAATCATCACAATTCATCTGTTTTAACCAAATGTCATGGAAGACAAGTATGGTTCTTTTCAACCAAATTTGTACTATGTTGAAATCAGTAGTCTCCATGCTACTTGTCCAATTGCATCTAAATTTGGTTGTTCAGTTGTCCCAATTTCCAATACAGATCAAGGAGACTGCACTTATAACTCAAAGCTCCAAAATGCTATTGCAGACCTTTCTTAAAGGGACTCTCCAGTGCCAGGAAAACAATCAGTTTTCCTGGAACTGCAGGTCCCCTCCCACCTCCGGTTGCTGAAGGGGTGAAAACCCCCTTCAGTCACTTACCAAAGGCAGCGACATGTCCCACGTCGCTGCTTCTTCCTCCGTTGCCGCTCCTCCCCTTCATTACGTCAGCCGGTGCAATAGACCTCTCCATAGGAAAGCATTGAAAATGCTTTTCAATGCTTTCCTATGGGGATTTGCGTGACACTGGAGGTCCTCACACAGCATGAGGATGTCCAGTGATGCTATGGACCAAGAAGTGCCCTCTAGTGGCTGTCTAGTAGACAGCCACTAGAGGAGGGGTTAACCCTGCAAGGTAATTATTGCAGTTTATGAAAACTGCAATAATTACAGTTGCAGGGTTAAGGGTAGTGGGAGTTGGCACCCAGACCGCTCCAATGGGCAGAAGTGGTCTGGGTGCCTCGAGTGTCCCTTTAACCTTAATTCTGTAACGAGATATAAACCCCAACTCTCCATGTTACCTGAGCAGGATCTTTTAATATTTGAATGCAATTCGGTTGAGCTGTGTTCAAATGAATCTCACTGCAGCAACAGGATTTAGCTGAAAATAGCAAGGAGATATTGGGCTTAATTTGGTAGCGTTCAGTTAAAGGGACACTCAAAAGAACAAAAGCATTTCAGCTTGAAGTGCTTTGTTTGAAATATGTCCTTTAACATTTTTATTAAAAAAGTAGGTTAATAGAAATTGCCACTATTATAAATTAACCTGTCAATCACAACTTATCCTTTTACGTCATGGTTGCTTAGCCGAGTTGAGCTAAACTTAAGAGGCAGCAATTGCCCAGAGTACCTGCCTTGCAAAGGCTTCTAATTGAGTTGCATTTGGAAGTCTGTGATTGGGCCGCCATAGAACGTCTTAGCTGGAAAAGAAGGCGAGTGTTTGTGAAGGCTGCAGATTTTGCAAACTGTTTTTAGATATACCCCCAATGCAAAAAAATGTATAGTTAAAGTATTTTTTTTTTTTTTAGTTTGTACGTAGGCAGTGGAAGGTCTCTTTAATAATGAATACATTGAACGTAAGATGCTAGAGTTTTCAGCCAAATTAAAATGACTCAATTTGCATTAGCAAATTTAGAGAGTTAAGTTATGAAATGTAGGTTGAAATAAGAATTGCTAAAATTCTCCACTTCTACCATTTGGGTCTGGATATTGAAGTTTGGTATTCATGCCACCACAATTGTGTCCGTGAATACATCTTGACACATGCATCTAAACTGGCTGCCATGATATTCTGCTATTTTTCTTTTTCCCAAGTATTTGATGATCAATTGCAATTGTGTTTTTATACATGTACTGTATGCCACTACAAATGCACAAATAACCTGTGTATTTTGTATGAAAGCAAAGTCCAGGTTTAACTATCAATTTAGTTTAAATACTTATACTATTCTGGGTGTAATTATTGTAGCAATAACATGTCTTCCATGGACTTTCAAACCATGCATTTTTGTTTAGATTTACAAAAGATTGCCCTTATCATTCTGATTTGTGTATGCAATTAAAAACATTTGACCAACCAGTATTCAGCTTTCTTTCTTTTTGGTAGAAGTGTGTTTTTCGTGTGCAGGTTTGTGATATAAAAGTTGTATTAAAAATATTGGGGACCCCTACCAAGAGCCCTGGACAGTGACAGGGCTTTTTAAAGGGAAAAAGAGGCAAAAATAGCCCATGCTAAAAAGACTAACACTGTTATAGTCACACATGGCTACTTTTGACATTTAAGTTTATTTTGCAACCTACCCATTGCCTTCCCCTAGTCTGTGCTAGCGCTGTGTGCGTGCGCACAGAGAGCACTGGTGCTTGAAGAAAGTGTAGTGTATGCTAGATGTATGTGATGGTTATATACTGACCCATATACACTGCTCAACAACCACAAACAGCACAGATTATCAATAGTGGGTGTGCAGCCTGTTCCATGCTCTCGTGTTGGATACCTGGATATTACATCATGCTAAATCTCAGCGGACCAGAGTCCTGAGCATTGTGAGTAGCAGTTTTGGATGCCATCGCTCCTCAAACGTCCCTGTGGGCCAGTCCGACTCTCCACCGTAACCACACTCCCTGCCTGGCACCAAAACTCCCCACAAAGCAGCCCGTGCCCATAACTGCATGGCTTGGGCAACATACATTCCACATTTTAGCATTCATCTAGACAGTATGGATAAAGGTACCATTGGAAATAATTTTATAAAAGGACTTATTTAGCAACTCGACATTGGCACACAACATTTGTCATTTACCATGTTTCGGTATAAACATTTGTTCTCACAATAACAGCACTGCATACTGCACAATTTAAAATTACCATAAAAAAAAAAGTACAATGAAGATATCATGAGGAACAGACTGCAATGTACATTTAAAACTGACATATAGCCTTCAGTGTGTAACAGTGCCATTATTTTAAAGAGAAATACCAGCCCTGTAACTAAACTTTGGACAACCACCCCAATGGCTGAGCTTGCCAGGTGTTTCAAATACTCTTTAAGGGACACAGGCAACTTAATCTCAAAGTGGTCTGTGTGCAGTGGCCCTGTCCTTTTAACCCTGCAGTGTTTTTATTTTTATTATAAGAAATGGCAATGTTTACAAGCAGGATTAAATCCACCTCTAGTGGCCGTTTTCCTGACAGCCACTACAAGCACTTCAGCGGCAGTGTCTGAATAAACCGCTTAGAAGCCCATTAGAAAGCACTGAATACATTGCTTTCCTGTGGGGGAGTTTGGATGTGGTCCCAATACTACTCTACAAAAAGCATTGGATTGAACCATTGTGGAGAAGGCTATGCCCTACTCAATGACATCATGAGAGGGAGAGAGGTGAGCAACACCAAGGGATTTTAATCACATTTTATGACAGAACTAGGCACAGACTACAGAGTTAGGAACAAATTCTTTTAAGAGACAATTCTAAAAAAAAAAAAAAAAAGTCAACCAAAGAAGCTCTTAAAACACGGTATGTCTTTATTTTTCATCAAACTATTGTATGTAGCATTAGTATGCATAAACTGATTTTGATTTCTGTAAACATACAGAGAAACTACATATGTATAACAAATGCATGCATATGATGGGTAAAGTTGGGGATGGCATACATTAAGCAGAAGACTTTATACAATTTAAATAAGGATGCTTTAAAATTAACTTTTTTTTTTTAAACTATGTAGAGGTTTATGTTAAAGAGCAGTACTTGATCTACACTGTCACTATTCTGATATTTACATCAGCAATTGGTGCTGAAAAAGTGCAATCAAGCTGTTATACATATAGGTTTATTATGTACATCACTATAGCACTGCCTGGTAAGCGATGCAGTGCTGACAAAGGATCTGCAGTACAGAGCATCAAAATAAATGATCTCAGATGGATGCTCCACAGCACGGCTCTTTATTCAGCTGAGCAGATGCTTCTTGCCAAGAAATTGTATCTTCCGATCAAAGGCAGTAGACCTTATTGGAGAGTTGGTTTCATAGAATGGATTCATGGCAAACTGGTGGAAAAAACCCAAAAACTAGTTTATCCTTTACTGTCACATAAATAAGAAATGTACATGATTATTAATTAAAGTCAAAAATCTAAGTAACTTTCAGGTTTAAGACCAAAAGTAGCTTCACTCGAAGCATAGATGACTTGGATAATGTTTCCATAAGGCTACTTTTTAACCTTGCATTTTAAATTCACTTTGAATTCTAACTTTAGTGAATAAGCCTTCAAACTGAATTTTAAATTTTAGGCCAACGAAGTTGAACTGAAAGCCTATTTAGAGAATTTTGCTTTTCAGTTATTTTGACCTTACATTTGAAATTCACTTTGAATTCTCACTATAGTGAATGACCCTGCCAGTGTAATATAACAAATCAGCAATTATTTATTAAAGGTGAACAGTCATATTTACTCATGCCCTATATTTAACAAATGTGTTTTGTGAGGTCTAACCTAAAGTTAAATGTTTAAATCTTCATAGCTTTATTTAGCTCTAACCTTGAACTAAGTCCTTTCATCTTTGCTCCTGGTCAAGCATTATCATAAAGCTTAACACTTTCCGGTCACTGAACATGGGTAGGAGGAAAACAAAATAATGGGCTAAATTTTGAAGTGGGAAAATGCTGAGCCCTGTTTTACTCAATGATGTAATTTAATTGAAGTGACTGATCTCCTTTAAAAGGACACTATAGTCACCTGAACAACTTCAGCTTAATGAGGTTGTTCAGGTGAGAACTATAGCTCCCTGTAGCCTCTCATGTAAACACTATTTTCTGAGAAAATACTGTGGTTACATTGAAAGCTAGGAACACCTCCAGTTGCAGTCACTCATAGTGAACCAGAGGGACTTCTGAGTTAATGGAGGCATAATATGCCTCCATCCACTCAGATCTGCTGTGCACGAGCATCCTGTGATTTAGTGTCTCCTCCCACTGCATGCAGATACTGAACTTTCCTCATAGAGATTCATTGATTCAATTCATCTCTATGAGGAGACGCTGATTGGCCAGGGCTGTGTTTGAATCATGCTGGCTCTGCCCCTGATCTGCCTCCTTGTCAGTCACAGCCAATCCTATGGGGAAGCCCTGTGATTGGATCAGGCTATCACATGTCAGCAGACTGCTTGTTTTTCCTGAGTCTAATAGCATGCAGATTTACAGCTTCTGGCTTGAATACAGTAAGGTTTTTACTATATTTATGGAGGCATGAGGGGCCCAGGTGGGCTAGATGGTCGTGTTAACACTATAGGGTCAGGAATACATGTAGTTGCACTGGTGACTATAGTGTCCTTTTAAGAACAATAGATTTTGCAATGATACACAATTTCTGTGAATAATGCAGAACTTCAATATGTTATAACTGAGTTTTATTGTTCTCCAAATAAACTTTGATCATATTAAACACAAATGTTAAAAAGGAACACTCCAAGCAGCCTAACCACTACAGCCCACAGTAATGGTTATGGTGCAGGAAGTGTCCTAGCGTCATTGCAGTCATTTGTCAAATTGTTTAAGATAGTTTTGACAATTTACCTGGGTTCCCTGATGCCAGGGCACTCCTTTCTCCTGCTATTGAAGCTGTTTGTCTTGCCTAAGTTAGGCCAAGCTCAAATGGAACTATTCGACATTGTGTGGTTCTATAGAGTAAGGTGGAGCTACCTAGATTATCCTAACAGGAGAGTCTAGAACTAGGCATATGTTTGTGGGTGCCTAAGAAAACCCAGGTAAGTTGTTAAACCGTTCTTAAACACTTCAACAACTTACTCTGAGAGAGTACTTCTAGCTCCATAACCACTACAGCAGGTTGCTTGAAGTGTTCCTATAGCATCAGGTGCTAGGAGCAGTATATGAAAATGTGACACCGTGGAGGGAAGGTTATTTATTAATATGGGGTACAGGGGGTCTTGCATGAATAGTGTAAATGCTAAGTGTACCAATTTAATCTTGACCAGAGTAGCACATCAAAGAGGCTGCTGCACGGGCGAGTTCATGGGGGGCAGTTTCCCAAACTTGATCATCCCACAAGATAAGCAAGAATATCAGAATCTGCTTTTTAAATAGCCAAACCCAGAATTGCAATGTTATTTCAGTGTATGATAAATATACAAACATAATTTGCAAGAAAATCAGACATTACAATTTATATATTTTTTTAAAGAAAATTCAAAATAATTGTTCTAAACTGTATTTGCATTTTCAGGTCTAATCGAATTAACTTATTTGGATACCTGAATGACAATTTCCATTGCCAACCAAAGTGAATAACACGCATATTAAATGAGAGGCAATTAGAATTCAGAAATTAACATTATAGATATCAAGTAACATTAAAGCTCTAAATACAGTCTGTTACATAGCCTACATTATTATAGCTTACCTTGATGTATAAATCATATGCCTCATTAAAGAAATTTTTAATACCATCTTCTTGGCGCACATCATGGAGCATGATAAATCTCATATGTAGAAATGTTAAGGAAACTGCACGTTGCAACAATATTTCACTGACATCAATGGAAAGAAAAATGAACACAGAGAAACAGGAAGAGTAGATCTTATAACGTGTAAACAGGATGTGGAGTAACAAACTCTGCATGATACATGGACATCTCCCTGTGGATGTGTATGTACAACCAGGCACTAGGGAGGCTGCTCAGTAATAGAAGGTTCACTAAACAATCACAATATGGTCTACTGTTATTTGTCTAGAAGTATGCTTCTACTGCAGAAGGGAAAAGATAAGAAAATAATAAGCCTTGGAAAATGAATTTGAAGACCGGGAACCATAGACCTACAAAATGCATTAATAAAATAAGGGGTGTATTTACCTTATAGTTTCCTTAAGGCTATTTGTACATTGTAAGGTCATTAACACACTTCAAGGACCCCTTCCACTGCGCAGTGGCGGTCTGCAATGATTTGGTTAAAATGGGCTATTCTAAGCACTAAAAACCACTAGATATCATTGCAGTGATTTTGGCACAAATCTGTGGGTTCTGTCCACCCAGTTTCTTTAGTTTGAAACAAGATTTCTGGTCTGCTTCTGCTTGGCTAATGTTGAAGTGAATTTCCACATTAGCCACTATAGCTCTGGATGGCATTAGTACTGAGAATAGTTTAGTCTACCACTCCCACCCACAGTTGGACTGGTTAATATGAAAGTTTAATTCCATGTTAGCCAAACGGCATTTGAGAAGCAAATCTTTCATTAGTGGAGAGAAAACCAAAAGACTCTTTGCACCATAACCATTTGAACAATCTGTCATGGTGCTTATAGTGCCCTTTAATCAGACATATGCAATTCATTCTCATCGCTTGAGATTAGGGCTCCAATTCCTCGTTCTTTGGATCAGCATTATCCACTTAAATATCAGTTCAGTTTATTAACAGTGTGTAATACTTAGATAGTAACAATGCACAGTTTTTCCAAATAAAAGGTAAGAAGATACCGCATACCAGACATAATGCCATTCAGCATGAACAGTTTGATTACCAGTGGATGATGTCATTTAAAAAAATGGTATTAACCCTATGTAGAATAAAAAAGGATATGACCAGCAGTTACAAACGCAGAGACAAACCATTCATTGAATTTGTCCACAGTCTTGAGGTACATGTTGTTAGAAAGCCACATATTCTCATCTACCAGGTCAAGGGCAGCATGAGCTATAAACTGATTCAAGTGGCGATGGTCATCCTAAAGGACAAAACATAAAAAGCAAACTGTTTACATCACCAGTTTTTCTTATAACAAATGAGAAAATAAGGCACATAAAATAAGAAATAGAGATCTGCTACTATATTAAGATACAATGTAATGGATGTTGACACCATTTGTTTTTCCAATTTTTTTTATTTTATTTTTGAGACAAAAAAAATATTTATTAAGTAGTATAATGAACACATAATGGCAAAGACTTATAGAGTGTGTAGGGAACTGCACTCACTCCCATCAATCTGAGCCAGGGTGCTTTAGCTGTACCAGAACCAAACACCAGATTCCCAATGTAGTAGAATAAAGGGAAATAAGGTCCAGGCACTCCTTGGTTCAAAATAGGCACTTTATTAGAACCACAGCAAGTGGTTCTAATAAAGTGCCTATTTTAAACCAAGGAGTGCCTGGACCTTTTTTCCCTTTATTCTACTATAATGGCAAAGAGTGTCTTAGGGAGAAATAATGCCTTCTTGGAGGACCCTATATGATGATTTCCAAAGGCCTTTAACATTTTTCACAATACCAATTCACTGTAAAACTATATAGAATGGTATATGCACGTTATTTGCCTGTTATTAAACAAGGACAGATCGTGTTTTCAAACAATATAACTTATGGAGACCAGGTTATCTCCAAGGATTATCGCACGCATCTGCTATGTTCCCACTTCTCCATTCTTCTCATGACAGCCATCAGCGGTCAGAATGCTGTAAGGAAATAGACATACTTGGAAAATGGGCAGCAACTTGCCAGATGATGGTGGTGACCTACAGTCAGCAGGTGATCGAGGAGAATATCAGTGCAGAGTGACACATATTGAAATATAAAGTGTGAATTGTAGTGAAATAAAAATAGCCAAGATGGAAATATTCTACAAATCAGCTATTCGGTTTGAATACTTTGGTCTACAATTTGCAATTAAGTTTCAACTCCCAACAATCCACACCATCCTGTGTATACGCTAAATTTCAATAGATTATTTTACTTGATGAATGTAAAGCAGGGCTTGTTTTGAACCTAGGATCCAAGTAAAAAAGTTAGAAGTGTTTTTTTCTTCTTCTCTCAATGAACAAAGTTTTATTTTTACGACACAAATAAACACTGCTACAAGAGGTGCTTCCTAGTCCAGTGCATGCACCTACATTCAGCACCTCCACGCTATGCATAGAGGTGCTGCACGTTACCCATAAAGATGCACGGATTCAATGGATCTCTATGAGGAAATGCTGATTGATGCAGCGCGTTGCCATACATGCGCAATATGCTCTCCTATGGCCGGACACTCACAAATTATTATTTGTTTTATTTTAACTTATGTCCACACAGTCTCCCTACCTTTGGGAGGGCTGGAGTGAATGATTTGACCACGGTGTTATGGAGCCTGTAATCTTCAAGCTCTTCTAGCTGTGCTCCCTTGCGCACCGTTTAGTGATACCGGTGTGATGTCATATCCAGGCTCCTGGCTTTACAACAAGAAGTGCGAGGGAGCAGAACAGGAAGATTACAGCTCCCTCGCCACCAACCTCCATTCTCCCTCAGCCAGCCAAAAACCCAGGCACCAGGGCAAAATTCCTATTCGCTATTGTGATCTGCGATTTGTTGAACCCTGATGTAAGGTATTGTTATGGGCACTCTACAGATAGTTACGGGATTACCCTGTTTATTTCACCGTATACCCTGTTTCGGTAGTTATACTGTATAAAACTCATTTCACGTACAGTGTGGACTATGTATTCGTGCATACGAACGACGGACGACCCAGCCCTTGGCGTGTGCTGCCACTTAACCTTTTTCACCTTTAAAAACAACCGAACGACCGACCACCCTACGAGCGGAGTGTGCTTGCTTCTAATTGACCACTGGGAAGCTGCGGTCTGCGGTTAACCGCAAGCTTAATTGACTGTCTCAGGGTGGCCTTGTTTGTGTAATAATTCACCGAACTGAAACTCACGAAAGACTCCAGCATCCTGGTGTGTGGCCCCAATTAGAACGTTGGGTCTGCGGTTAACCGCAAGTTAAGTATCCACCTTCATGGTCGTCTTTGTTCGGCTCACGAAGGGCTGAGACAACCATCCTCTGAACGGTGTTCGCGCAACTGTTCAGCTGCTACTTACTCCATGGGTTTTAGGTCCAGGTCCCGCTCTCTATTCACCAACCTGAAAACATGGCCACCATCTCGTGTTCGGGACTAAAAGGCACAAACGGACTTTGTATTGAAGAAACTGGCTACACCGTTTGTGAGATCTGAGCGCTATTCGCCTATCTGCTGCGCTCAGATCGGGGCTACCTAACGAATGGTGGAATGCAAGATGTGTCTATTAAAATGTTATAGTTATATATTTTTATACTGTTTTATATGTTACAATAAAACGTGGGAATTTGGGCGCTTGGAGATAATTAAATTGTCATAACTGTTAGAGTCATTATCTCCAAGCTGGGCGGTGACCATTTCAAATGATACACTGTAATGCAATTGGTCAACTGTTTGTATTGTCCCTGTATCCCATCAGGTCCAGAGGGGGCTGTCCCTGGACCTGGGGTTTTGCATAAATAGCGATGCCTGTGTGCTATTAAACCCAGTTCGTTTTGACCCTCAAATCGCAGCCTCGAGTCGTTTTGTGGCGACAAGGGTATACTAGCTGTACCAGAGTTAGTGGGATTGCTTTATATTCACAGGATTCTTGTGGTATGCTGATCGGAACGGCGCTTCTCTCTCTCCACACTTTATCAATATTATCAATGTGAAGTCTTAATTCCAAAAGCAATACAAACAGGGTTAGTCACTTAAAGGAACACTATAGGATCAGGACCACAAACATGTATTCCTGACCCTTTAGGTGGCTTGTCCCTCCTTAGCCCTCTTAAAAGCAATTAAAACTCACCTTATTTCCAGCCCCGCGCAGGTCCACCAGTGCTAGCTCCGCCCCCTTGGTGACATCATAATTGCTGATTTTTAGCCAATTCAATCGGCAAGGGGGCGGGGCCACGCAAAAGGCAGTGTTGACATAAAAATGCCTGAAGGAAATTATTATACTCACCAGAACAACTACATTAAGCTGTAGTTGTTCTGGTGACTATAGTGTCCCTTTAAGTGTGAATAGAAACATAGATGACCTGGTGATTCTTCCCCCTCTAACCCCCCCTATTTAGAGTAAGGATAGAGAAGATGCAACAAAACAACACAATAACAAAGATTTTAAAAGGCAGATACCTTAGATTCTGTTTTTCCTGGTGGAAGAAATTCCATCTCAAACACTGGATTATCATGATGACCCACAATCACGAAATAGAAACTGCCAGACATGGTAACCAAGACCAAAAACCACCTAAGAAAGAAAATAAACATTACAAACATGTATTCCTAACATCATAGTGCTTGAATAAATATTTAGGTTGGAGCATCCCCCCCCCCCCCTCCTCTCTGTGGAGTAAAAAGGTACTTATAATTTCTCCATCACAGCGCTACACCTGTAGGGTCCCTGGCCTCCCCCTTAACTAATAAGAAAACAATAGCAACTGCCACGCAGTTCCTCATGTGCTGGCCCTGCCCCCGATCCACCTCCTTGGATGACATCATCAGAATTAATGATGTTAGCCAAACACAATGCTGTGATGGTCAATTCTGATGATACCAGTCAAGGGGGTGGGGCGAGGAAAACGCCACCCTAGCCAATCTGCATCTCCCCATAGAGATGCAATGAATCTCTATGGGGATCATTCAGCGTCTCCATGCAGAGTGTGGAGATGCTGAACGGCAGTGCTGCCTTCTATGCAGCACTGATCCAGGAAGCACCTCCAGTGGCCATCTGAGGAGTGGCCACTTGGAAGTGTCCCTTGTCAGCAATGTAAACACTGACTTTTTAGATTGTGTTTAGATTAAAAAGCCTGCAAGGACGGACTATACTCACCAGAACAACTACATTGAAGGTTTACTATAGGGCCAGGAACACATACATGTATTCCTGACCTTAAAGTGTTAAAACCACCATCTAGCCCCCCTGGGCCCCTCCTGACGCCATAAATATAGCAAGATATTACTGTATTCAAGCCAGAAACAAAAAAACAAGCAGTCTGCTGACATCATCAGAAGTGGTGGCCTGATCCAATCACAATGCTTCCCCATAGGATTGGCTGAGGCTGACAAAGAGGCAGATTAGGGGCAGAGCCAGCATGATTCAAATACAGCCCTGGCCAATCAGCATCTCCTCATAGAGATGAATTGAATCAATGAATATATATGAGGAAAATTCAGTGTCTGCATGCAGAGGGTGGAGACACTGAATGTTTGTATGCATTTTAGGCAGCCATGACCCAGGAAGGATCTCTAACAGCTATCTGAGGAGTGGCCAGTGAAGTTATCACTAGGCTGTAATGTAAACACTGCATTTTCTCTGAAAAGACAGTGTTTACAGCAAAAAGCCTGAAGGTAATGATTCTACTAACCAGAACAAATTCAATAAGCTGTAGTTGTTCCGGTGACTATAGTGTCCCTTTAAGACGTAGTTTTTCTGGTGACTATATAGTGTCCCTTTAAGTATTTAAGGACCATAACTCCAAAAAGTAGTTGCTGGATAGGACTTGTCATATCACCAAAATTTAAAAGGCACTATAACCATGTTATCTCAATGAATTGGTTATAGTACTTGGAGTTCCCTAGCACTATCTCTCAATCAAACCATTTTCAAGCATTTTAATACTGAATTTGGATCCCTGGCTACCCACAGTCCAGCCCTCAGTGGATGTATGACTAAGGCAGAAATGACACACTTCCTTCTAGCCATACCAGCATTTGTGGCTGTGGTAGGCTAAAAGTGGTGAGTTAACACTCTCATCCAATTACATCAACCCACAGCAACTCCAGTTGATGCTTCCTCATTAGCGCAAGCAGCACATAGGGGATGGGAAGCTGTGGTCTCTCATTTAGTATTAAAAATGGTTTTAACATCTAATGAAGGGACTGTGCCAGGGGACTCCAGACACTGTAACCACTTCAATGAAATGTCGCAGCTACAGTGCCAAAAGTGTCCCTTTAATGCGCGCTACATTATTTGCAAACAGGCCAAGCAAACCCGACTGAGTCAAGTCATATGGTGTTGGGGGGAACCAGAGGAACACTTTACAAATGGTCATATTTATTATTATTATTATTTATAAAGCTCCCACACATTCCGCAGCCCTGTACAATATCATTAGTGACACTAACTGCACCACTGACTCCCTCTCCAAATTTCAGGTCAGAAGAGCTTCGTCCTCCCCACTGGAAAATGTCATGGGGCACTATAGTCACCAAAGCAGGTTTAGTTTAATTAAGCAGTTATTCTGTATACATGATATAAAAGGCGAGTATTTGGGGGGGAAAAACCACCATCACTGGATTCTCCTGGTTAAAATGTCACTAAAACTCCAATAGCAGTATTTCCCCACAGGACAGATATAGCCATTGACCGTGTCAGTATTGCTATTATTATTAATTATTATTATTATTATTATTAATCTAGGTCTATCCAGTGACTTTCCTCTCCCAGCACCGACATGGTACACAGTCCCCACCTATCACAAGTCCAAATTACAACATCAAAACATGTCACAGAACCTGGAACACACTCGGCTCACTCCAATGTAGAATACATACTGACAGATTGGAATACTGACGGCTCCATTACCTGTGACAGTGGCAGTTCGAACAGGCAATAACATTCAGCCTACACCTATGGAGAGGCGGTCATTTTCCTGAAGACCAAAATCCGTCGGATATAATGCTATGGGGTGTCTCTAGTGTTTAGAACTCGGCATTCTTCCGTTGAGTTCTACGGCGAGGCTTTGGAATACGGAAGTGTCGCTCTTGGCAACGACGGCATTTCCTGTGATTGGCCGTTGGTCTGCAATGGGATTGGCTGCTGTTGTCTCCCGTTGGATGTGATTGGCTGCTTTGCTGGTGGCTGAGCATCCGCCTGTGGAGCCAGTAATGTGTTTACATTGTGAGTGACCGTTGGCAGATACAGAGGTAGATTCATAAGGGATTCTATAGGAACACACAGTATATTATTAATATATATTAGTAACGTGCTGTGCAGTATTCTATTATAAATGTATATATTGTAACATGCTATGCAGTAAGTATATTATACATACATTAATACATTAAAAATATATATATGTATATTTAGTAACATACTTTGCAACTATTAAGTATTATATAATATATACGCAGATACTGATCATGTCATGGGACAAAGAGAGATTGGAAGGGATTGCATAAGAAAGCAGGAAATCAAAAGTTGTGAGAAAACTCAGGATAAAAAAAGACAGAGGTGATGGGGGGGGGGAGTGGGTGTTTATTGAGCAGGGTCTGTTAGAATGGCTAAACCATAAAGAATAATAATTTTGCCTTTGAGTTATACCAAGTCTGCCCTGCAATGCCAACACGCAATACAAGGTTTCTGTGCGTAGGCTAATAGTGTGTCATTTTGAGATTTCTTACTAAATGTTAAGAATTGTATTTGCCAAGTTCTCAGTTGCTGCTGTGTTTATTGTAATTTACTTTCTTTGTATTACATGGTTCAGCCTTCCCGGTAAAATGTCTGACAGAGAGTTGAAAGCTCTTTCCCAAGAGGAAATGCGTAAAAGGTTATACCAGACATTTAAAGAAAAGGGTATTTTGGATTCACTCAAGGTATGTTATTTTATGTTATATAATATTGCGGTATGAAGGCAACGCATATGTGGATAAATGTCATCACAGGGCAGCTGGTAAATTTATATTACCAAGCCTAGTGGTATGTCCCCTTGATGTTACTTTTGCTATGACTGGCTTTAGTGATGTCGACAGTTTTGAGTTCCCTGTTTATATAGCCTAACTCTTGGGTTCTCTGTTGTCCTGTTTTGTTGTATAGAGCAGGTACTTATCCCAGGGTTCATTGTCGCCAACCTTCATACCCCAGGCATCCAGGAGGAGCTGCCAAATCCTATGTGTTCACCTCCAAAGATTCTGAGTTACAACTGCTGACATTATTGCTGAAGACTTGTTTCTTGGCTATCTATCCATCCTGATCCCTGGTAACAGTTTTGTGAATAGCACTGCATCCAGCAGTCTTCTGAGCTGCTAAGCCACAGCTCAGCCTTTCTCCAGAGCCAGGGCAGGATTCCCTGTCTCTTGTAGTTGCATACATGTTAAACAGATATTACACAGTAAGGAAGAAGCAAAATTTCAATCTATTCCATCCATATCAGAAGAACAAGTCATATAGCTGCAGTTATAAGCTATTGTGTTCAGTGGCACAGTAATAGGTTATTATGATGCTTAGAGTGACTCTTTTAGGTTACCAGCTTTATCAAAGAAACCATGTAACACTAACAATTATATTGATGCTTTGTCATTGTTTGTTTTAATCCACTTGTTTAACTGCTCTTGTGGAAATACTGTAACTATTTGAAATGGCAAAATGTTTGAATTCTGAATGTATATCATCATTACAGCACTGTTCATAAAGGCACAGTTTTAAATGTAAAGCGGTTACAAAATCTTAAAATCTTCTGTACTGGGAAACAATACATTTTGTCCACTGATATCGCTGTGCTTAAGTTATTTGCTTCTGGATGTGTGCTGGAGCATTTCCATTAATCTTTGTCTTACCGATGTTCTGTAGTCTCTTGGCTGCTGGCTTTGTTGTTATGGTGTCTCATACTAAAATGCCATACCATTTTATCTTTGTTAGTCACAACTCCGAAACCATCTTATCCATGAACTGAAACATCAAGCTTTCAGCGGAGCACAGAGCCTTTTGTCTGAAAATCTTAACAAGGAATCTCTAATACACAGAGCTTCCAACAGCTTGGTAGCTGATCACTTGGCACGTTGTGGTTATGAGTACACGCTCTCTGTCTTTTATCCAGAGTGCGGATTAGAAAAAGAAAAGGTGAGTTGTTTTTCTAGTTCTTTTTTCTGCAGATACTTTTACATCAAGTAGAGGTGTATAAATGATTGGTTGATATAATCGCATAGTGTTGGGCAATATTAAACAATGTATAATGCAACCTAGCTTGATGGAACTGGAGGTTCAAATCACAACAGAGATTTTTCTCCTTCCAGAATCAATAAAATGAGTACCATGAAAGGAGCTTTCTAAGTATAAACATGCATTTCTAACTATTCTAGGCCCCCCTGTGAAATTTAAATAAAAGATTTTTACTTACCTTTACTCCCATGCCGTGCCTGCCTTGCCACAGCCACCACTCCATCCATGGCTGATATCATCAGTGACAATGAACTCAGCCAATCCAATGCTTCCCCATAGGGAGGCATTGGAGGACTACAGAGCACGCATGGTAATATCTGCTCTGAGCCACTCCTCATCTCCTTATAGTGATGCATTAGCTCAGTGCATAAGCATGAACACTTTGAGTGTTTTACCTGCAAAGATTGCAGTACTGCAGTAGGAAGCATTTCTAGTGGCTGTCTGAGTGACGGCCTGGAGAAGTGTTTTTACAGCTCAATATAGTTCTCAGAAAAGGCAGTGTTTACAAGTGAGAGAGTACAGGGACAGTCTCTACACTAAGATAGAGGGGTTCTGGTGCTTAGTGTTAAAAGGAAACTAGCATTAGGAAGACAACACTTTAGAGTTTCTTCCTATCCTTTAGATTTATGGCTTCCCATGTAAGCATGATCTCACCCAAAATGAGTGACCACTACTAGAAGTGTCCTTAGGAACAAATGTAAACACAGAAACGGCAATGTTTAAACATGAGCAACTGCAAGGACAGTCTATTTGAACCTACACTACTTCAGTCATTTTTGTTGTTTTGGTTGTTTTGTTGTTTTGGTGCTTAAAATGTCACTCTAGTTTGCATAATACTAACTTCTAGACCTCAGAACATAACTGAAAATTATGGATCCTTTCTGATCAAATACATTTTCCACCCTTGATTCACTTAAAATATTAGTTTTTTTTTTATTACAGTCCTGCTAAAATAATCAAAGTTTTTTTTTAAAGAGGAGCTGTCACTTTCCCATATCATGCGTTTGACAGTTCACAATTTTAATAAACCCATGTAAGGGTGTTCATATATTAAAGTACATATAATTCTGTTTATATGCAAGTAAGGGCAAGCCAAGACACAGGATTTGCAATTCCTCTCCTGTAAATGAGGGATAGTTTTGTTATGGCAGCCATAGGTGAAGTGAGCGAAAGGGAGAAATATATAAAGAGTATTTGCACAAAAATACCATATATCTTATCTTAAGATCAACTCATCTTATTTTAAGGACTAAAAACATATACATCATACCTACATTTTTACCCCAGCATGCACAACCTGTAAGTGGGAGTTATGTATATAAACGTTTGCTTTTGCTTTTATGTATATTAAATGTCACTTTCACTTTTTATGTGCTTTTTTTCTGCTTTTATTGTAAAAACAGCACAGTGGCATTCTTGTGTTGAAAGGCTGCCCTCCCATTCAAACATGTCAGCATATGGCCTTATTGTCCACAAATTAATGTGCTCCTGTGCTACACCTAACATCTGTTCTGTTTTACTTTGTGAAAGCATTAAAGGGACACTATAGTCACCAAAACAACTTTAGCTTAAGGAAGCAGTTTTGGTGTATAGATCATGATCCTGCAGTCTCAATGCTCAAATCTCTGCAGTTTAGGATTTAAATCCTTTTTGTTTCTGTCCATGCAGCCCTAGTCACACCTCCCCTGGCTGTGACTCACACATCATGCATAGAAAAAAAACATGGTTTCACTTTCAATTAGATGTAACTTACTTTAAAAGTTCTTATTGCCTGCTCTTTAAAGTGAGCTCTAGTCATACACAGAATGCTTCTGTGGGGTCTAGCAAGCTATCAACAGTGCAATGAAGGAAGTATAAACATTAGCTGACTCTTTACTGGAAGTGTTTAGAAAGGCTGTGCAAGTCACATGCAGGGAGGTGTGACTAGGGTGCATAAACAAAGGGATTTAACTCCTAGATGGCAGAGAATTGAGCAGTGAGACTTTAGGGGCATGATCTATGCACCAAAACTGCTTCAATGAGCTAACGTTGTTTTGGTGAATATAGTGTCCTTTTAACTTTTGTTTTATAAATTAAAATGTTTGTTTGAATGCAGACCATTTAATATGTTGCTTGTTGTTTTAATTAAAGATTTTCAGTGCTGATGACTTACTGCATCTGATGAAAATCCATCCTAAATCCAAACTGTACAAGTTTATGGTAATATGTGATTTTATTTACTTTTTAATAGCTCTTCTGTTTATTTTTTGTTTGTTTTTGTTTATTCTTATACTGATGTATGTTTTCTTTGTTTTTTTGTATTGCAGATATCAAGTCTTCAAGATAAAAATGCAAAAGGTAAGTTTGTTTGACTTGTTGGTTTCCTTCTAAAATTGACTCTTTGACTTTTAATTTAACAACTTTCTCTAGCACAGTATTTTGTGTTTAATAATCTTTTAATTTATGTGACTGTGAATTAAATCTATGAGAAAAAGAGTTCACTGTTTTGAAAGGTATTTAAAATATTATTTCTAAACATTATCATTCCTTACATTAATGCAATGTTCTCTAACTGATGAAAGGAAAGTTGTCTCCTGTTGTCAAAAATATCAAAGAATCCACATATATTTTTTATTTCTGTTTAAAACAAACAAAAAAAGTTGTTTTAAGTGTTCACAAATGACATGGATCTGTGTTCCATTCACTTTAATTACTTTCAGATTTGAACTACCTTCAGCTAACCATAAATGTAACTGCTTTTTGTTTCGTACAATTGCTTATAACCTCTCTGTTTTGTTATTTAATATCAGGTTTTCTGTTTCAAATGCTAACCGAGATGACAGAACATCAGCTTCATAAAGAAAGCAGAGATGCAGACACTCAAACAGTGCCTAATTCCTTGCACACCTCAATCGGTACATTTCCTCTGTTTTTAACTCAAGTTTGCTCAAACCATTGGCTTAGTGAATACTTGTCTAAGCATGAACTAGTATTGTTAGTGTGCTGGGGCAGGATTACGGAAAGATGATATGGTAGTTTACCTTGGCACTCCAGATGTTTCTGAACTACATTTCCCATGATGCTCAGACAACATTAAGGGCCACGCAGCCTTTCACTCTTCTGATGCAGATAAAATACCATATATACCATTGAGCTGGTTAATAGTAACATATGTTTATCAGCTGGTGTCTCTGTTAAGTCCAATGATAGAGAAAAGTGTGTCTACAATGCTAATATATGTTTTGGAAGCTGCAAAAAGCCCTGATTCCAACAGCCAGATAATGGTAGTCATAAAATAAAGTATCGTCCTCCCCATCAGTCAGTTTGTTGGAAATCTACATAAACACCAGTGTTTTGACAAATGTAAGGTCTTTGCTGAGCTAACGAGAGTGGCGTTAAATATAAATATATCCCCTTTGGACGGTAAAAAGTGCAGCATAAGTAGATGTTATTGTTGCTATTTGAAACATTGGGGTTTATTTTTTTTTCGTATATAAATTTGTATTTTTCATTTAAAAGAAAATTCCAACCAAATGCAATCTCATAATTAGATATTACATTATTGTGCAATATTTTGCTTTACAATAGATTTATAGTTACACATAAGTTTAATATAACCATAATTCATACACTTGAACATTAGCTGCATTATCAACATTCAAACCATAGAAAAAAGAAAAAGAGAAAATAACATACATTTCCTCTATCTTACTGTCAATTCACATTGGTGCTACCTAAGTATGGCTATCTATAGAAAGGGGGTTGTGTTTTTACGGCTAAGATATCTAACCCAAGGGGCCCAAGTTTTATCATATTTCTCTCTGGATAACTTATTTGAGGCTACCCCAGCTTCCATCCTACGTTGATAATCTAATTGTATACATATGTCATGCCAGTTTAACGAGCCCATGTTTCTCCAATTTCTGGCCATAACTATTTTTATTGCCATAAAGGAGTGAATCATAAGGATTTTTTGTTTTATGTTAACTATTGGCATATCTAAATGAAACAGGAACATTTGAGCTGTAATGACAGTTTGCACCTTCAAAATAGAGTCCACCAAATCCGATAAAGTTGTTTTCATAGATTTCAACTCCTCACAGTCCCACCAGATGTGGGAGAAAGAACCTAACTCCCTACCACATCTCCAACAATCTGGTAGAAGTGTGGGTTGAAATCTATGGAGGCGAGTAGGCACCAGATACCAACGATACACCAATTTAAAAAACACTTCCTGTATATTCACCCCATGTATATATCTTTTTACTGATTGTAGGGCTAAAATCCAATCTTCAACCGAGGATGAAAAGTGGAGTTCCTGCTCCCAGTTATTCATTGCCGATGCTTTAACTATTGGGGTTTAAACTATTCGGTTTGGTTCCAGCAGTAACATTTGTAGTAGCCACAGTTCTCTGCTTTGTCAGGCTTGCCATGATCTGCCATGTAAATACATGATTCAACATTTAGCATTCTATATTTAAACAAATTGTGGACTTTTTTTGCTCATGTATTTGATGTAGTTGAAAAGCTTCAGTTAATTGATGAACAGTTTGAGGAAAGGTATCTAAAGCGGCCACATTATGAGTCTTTGGAGATTAAGCTTTCTGAATATCGTAAAGAAATGGAAGAACAACTGCAGCTAGAAATGCATCAGAAGGTAAGCAAGCATTACTGCCAGCCACCTATCTTATATATGAGTGTACTGTTCCTCGCATAAGTGGCTTGGACAATTATCAGACTTGTTTCTTTTTTACCTAGGCAAAAAGACCTATCTAATTTATTTTTTTTGTAGTGAAATCTATCTCAATTGAAATTTTATTGAAAAATATTGCAGTAATATACTGAGGCGGTATCTCGTAAATAATATGCAGAGGCTCTGCAAACCATCAGTATACAGAGCTGCTGCAAATCGGTGACTTCATATAACTCCAATAATCACCTATATTTAAATAACAAATAGCCACTGAAAATAAATAAAGCAGGGAGGGAGGATAGAGCCAACCACAGAACTGAATGGTCACAGCCTAGACTAGCTCTGTCGTCCTGCGGGTAGAATCTGACTGAAACAAACGAAAATAAAAAAATATGGGGCACCCCAAAAGGTCCACATCCTCACAGCAAACCTCTAGCAAAACCCGCAAATCTGGAGCCTTGACAGCAGGCCCCAATATGGTGCTTTACTTGCCGCGCTCTGACATACCGCCATCGAGCCTGGGGGGGCGTCAGAGGCATCAAGCCACCAAGTTGACAATGAGGTGAGAGACATGCTAAAGAACATGAGGATTAGCGGTATCTCCCAGTATATGTATTATTTCTGCATTTTGCCAGTAAGCCTCTAATGGGCTGCCAAGAACGCCCCCTACTAACTACCAGAATCAGTGGCACAACTAGATCATCATAAAACGAGTTCTGGGAAGGGTGAACACAGAAAGAAGTAAAACACTTTAAAAAAAAAAAAAGCTTCCCTCTTTCCCCTTCTCCCCTAGTTCACTTCGGGGCTCTATTGTCATTGCCAGGGTGCGATGCGCAAAAAAGCCACTTCTTGAAGCCAAACTTATTGAAGATCCAACTCTTGGATCCCACTAGCCAAACCCTCCACAACTCACCTAACTACTGCTCCGTGACCACATGCACCCTACCACCGCCCCCATTCACTACCTTTAATTGCATGAATATTTCGCCCCTAACTACTTACCAAAAACATATTTAAGTTAGGATCATCCTGGGAATGGACGACGTTTCCCAGCGACCCTTTCGATTCTGCTCATTTCTCTTTTGTAGAGATTCTATCCCCCTGCCATGTACACCACATTTCACCCCTACCTTCTTATAGGTATTGCACCTTCCTGCGGTGACAGTAAGGTTCTTGGTCCCCTTAACGGATTGGACTTGAGACTGTCACGGAGGTTTCCCCCTATGCCTGCCAGTGTCAAGGTCACTTTTTTATAACATTTCATAATGCTCCAATCCTATTATTTCTAGATTTGATTGTATATAGTCAACTTTTATTCATTTATGTTTGTTTTTTCATATTTGCTGAGCTCTGTCAGAGGGTGGCAAGAGAAATCCGCCACCCACACCACCCCTTGTAAATGGCTACCCCACAGGTTATAACCCTCAGTGCTCGAGGCTTAAACTCTCCAGAAAAACGTTCGTTAGTCCTAACGGAACTTCATAAATTAAAAGCTGACAGCCTTAATTCAAGAAACCCACTTTAGAAGCAATGAATTACCCGATTGGCTACTTTGGCCACTTCTCAGAGGCAAAGGTTTGTATGAGGTTTTTGATGGTTAAGGGGAAAATAGGCCACAACATGGTTACGCTTGTGAATATTAATTGCCAAATAGGAAGCAATGCAAGGCACTCAATATATACAATCTGTGGAAACCTTTACAGACGGAATATTCATCATGAGTGGAGACTATAATGTTTCACTTGATTCAGTCATGGATACGACCTCCACCACCTCTACACACCTGACCAAACAATTCTCTCACCTTCTTGACCAACCACAACTGTTTGACTGTTGGCGAATCCTGCACCCTAATCTGAGAGATTACTCATACTACTCACATGCCACATATACATAGTCTAGACTGGATATGTTCTTTCTCCCACACAGATTTTTGCATCTAGTTAGCTCGTGTACATATGGCGCGATAACCTGGTCAGATCATGCACCCCTGTCTCTTGTCATCTGTATCCCTTCTCTGCCACTGAAGTCGTTCCAGTGGAAATTGAATGACCTTATACTCAACAACAAATAAGTCATTTCGCAAATACACACTCCCACAGACAAGACACATCCTTACAGATCACCTGGGAGGCACACAAATGTGTCCTTAGAGGCCAGATTATTGCTCTTGCCTGTAAGCACAAAAAGATGTGGGAAGCTAAACTAAAAACCGTTACTGATCAAATGAGGGCACTTGAATTAACCCACAAATAAACAGATAACAATAAATGCATATAAACACTTCATCTCAAAACGCTCAGAACTACAACAACTTTTAAATGCTCAGATCAAAAACAAAGTGCTACGCACCAAACAATCTTACTACTCCATGGGAGGGAAATGTGGGCAACTTTTGGTCAACGCACTGAAACAATGCAGACAAAACACTTTCATAGCCAAGATCAAACCCCGCAATACGGGTATATCCCACACACTACCAGATATTATGGAAGCCTTCCACCAATATTACTCTAAATCATACAATCTGACGGATGACCCGCCACCCCAAATAAACATTATAAACTTCCTTAACCCTAGGGTAAAGAACAAAATCTCAGTTAACGCCCTGCAAGCCCTCGATGCACCACTAACAAAGACAGAATTTGATAAAGTGGTACATGCATTACCCTTGAACAAGAGCCCGGGCCCAGATGGCTTTACAGCAAAATACTACAAGTTATTTGCCAACATACTAGCCGACCCATTTACACAAGCCTTTAACTTACTTTCTGACACTCAAACACTACCATCCTCCGCTTTGGAGGCACACATAACATTGTTACCAAAACCAGGGAAAGACCCCACAAATTGTGGCAGTTACTGACCGATATCCCTGATCAACATAAATATAAAACTATTTACAAAAATCTTAACAAAATTGCGACCCCTACTCCAAAACCTGACAGGGGTACTCTCTCTCCCCTCTCCTTTTCATCTTCACGATGGAACCTTTCTTCAGGGGATCCGTGACAGAGAGGAAATTCAAGGTTTCCGGATAAACAACATTAATTCAAGGTCCCGGCCTTCGCTGATGATCTTCTATTCACGCTGACGTCTCCCATCACGTCACTGGCCCCACTACTGGAGGAAATCTCCCTCTATAATAAGGTATGCAACTTCCAAGTTAACTTCTCCAAAAGCAAGATCCTACCCTTCATGATAGATGACCCATCTCAAGAATCCCTTTGATTCGGCCAACAATGACATCAAGTATTTAGGGGTATATTTATCTCCGGATCTCAGTAAAACATACAACTTCAATTCTGAACCGCTTCTCCACATAATAGATAGGGACCTCGCCTCCTGGAATAAACCTCAATTTGTCTGGCTATGTCAAATAAATATTGTAAAAAATGTATACCCTACTGAAAATCTTGTACCTTCTTCAAACCCTCCCCATTCATACCCCCAAATCCTTCTTTAACAAAATTAAACAATTATTCACTAAATTTGTATGGCCCCACAAACATCCCAGACTATCTCTTGACCTAATACGACCCAAAACACAGGAGGGACTCGACTTTCCCAACATAGGTCTATATCACAGAGCGACTATATTAACCAGACTGAATGGACCAACCTGACACCACAGACACAATGGGTGCTATTGGCGGACTTGTTCCTTCTGATACCACTATACATGATACCCTGGCTGGGACCACTTATCTCCGCGCATGCCAAACCCCATATCATACTATAACCCTGACCCTCCACATGTGGAACATAATAAAAAAATTACCATCCATCGCCCCATACCCCTTTCCACAATATCCACTGACAGGTATCCCACTATTCCCACTGGGGATTCCCACTCACTCTTGCGATTTTGTTGTTGTTGTTTTTTTAAGGGATCCAGACACAACATCTTATCTTAGGCTGACGTCGGTCCTGGACGGACACTTGGTCAAGCCCCTCAACAATCTGATGAAATCAACCTAACTTTCAGTCCTTCAAACTTACAAATATGTCCAACTATCTCAATTCCTACACTCCACCGAGAAACTCCTCAAAGGCTCTCACACTATACAAAATGCTACAAGAGGAACACAAGGGACAGTAACCTCACTTCACCACTCCTTGGGCCCAAGAGCTAAATATCACCTTATCACAAAGGGAATGAGAAATGGTATTCAAACAAATTCACACATCGATAGTATGTAACACCATGCAAGAAAGTCACTATAAGAGGGTATCTTGTTGGTACTACTCACCATCTAAATTACATAGCCTTTTTCCCACTACTGTAGATGCCTGCTGCAGATGTAATCAACCTGGCGGCACTGGTCAAGGATATCCGAGCATACTGGTCAAGGACAGTGTCAGTGATTGATGCTATAGTGGGAATTTTCATGAAACTTATACTGATAACGACCATATTCCTACTACACCAGACCCCATGTCCTAAACCTCAAAAAGCCCTAATATCTCACTTATTGTCAGCAGCGAACCTTCTCATTCCAGTAAAATGGAAGAACACACTCCCTTCCCTCACCTAGGGAATGGATACAAAAGGTTGAAACGATTAGGCTAATGGAAGAGATAAACACCTCCTTGTCCCATAAATACCCTTTCTACTCGGCCGCTTGGGAACCGTCGCTAAAGTTTCTGTCAGACAAACCAGGAACATAACAAACTCACCTAAGCCTTTTTCATTAGCTTATCTGGTGCCCTAGGCTTTGGTGTCACAATAAGATGAAACACACATAACACTGCGGTTATATATAGCTCAAGATGGCAGAGAAATGGATAGGCCCGAGTGGAGCTTCTGGGACCAATGTAGTCCCCACAGTTACTGTTATATAGGAGTTACCAGGCAATTTGGTTGTATTCCTATCTTATACACGGGTTCCAGTATCTCCTGCCTCACCCACGAGAAGGTCCTTTTGATGACCGAAAGCGAGAAGTGGTTCCAATCTGAATGAAACCCACCCAAAGAACATACTGGGACCTAAACAGTGTACATCCACACAAAGTACCAAGGGATTAATTGAACACTGGATAATACAGTGTAGTGTGTTAATGCAGGAGTGTTTTTTCAAGTTTCTCTGTCCCATTTTTTATATTGTTTGTGTGTATAAATGGTAGCATGTTCAGTGTGTTTATATAGTAGTTCGAAAGAAACATGTTTGATGAATTGATCACTTGTTTCTAATTTTGTATTTTTTCCTTTCCCTAGCTGCAACACTTTAAAGAAGTTGAAATAGCAAGAATTAAGCTGGAAGAAAAAGAAAAATCTCAGAAAGAAATAGCTGATTTTCAAAGACAGTTAGAGAAAGCATACCAGTTAAAATCAGAAAGTTTACTGTCACGGGAAAAGAATGCCATCGAGAGACTACAGACTCAGCAAGAGGTAACTAAAATATTTGAAAAAAATAAATAAAGGCCTTGTACATCAAGACGCTGGATGTCCTCGTGCAGAGCTTGAGGACGTCCAGTGTCATTTAGACGACAAAAAATCCGTTACCAACCTGGAAGCCCCTCAAATGGCTGTCTGATAGATTCCGCTATTCTGCTATACAAATTGCATTATATGGAAACTGATTACATGAATGATTAAATATAAAGCTGGTTTCACAATTGTTTTTTAAACGTCTGTAATCCAAGTTGATTATTATGATCTCTTAGCATGCACATGATCTCATTCTTAATATTTGTGTTTGCTATTCTCGCTATATAGTTTGCCACTGACCAGTCTGAAAATGTAATAATATTATCCGTAAATCCACAGATCTTCTGCACTTGTTATGTGAATGTTAAGTGCTGAGAGATACATCCATTGCTTTTTAAGATGTCAGATTTATTGTAATCCTGTTGTTTAGGCTGGTAGCTAATAGAGAATCTGGTTCTGACAGTTCCAACACTAACAGGTTATTTACTAAACTGGCAATTCTTCAGGAAACTCAGTGTTCCACTTTCCGTAGGTTGTAACGTTTAGCTCATGTACTTCTTTTTCTCTGCTTACTTTTATTATACAATGAAGCTGCTTCATTTAATCTACAGCCATGCGTGTAAGTCAGTTAGAAGAACAACAGACAGTTATGTGGTGATATCTTTGGAGATGCTGCTGTTGTGTGAGCTGAGGAAGTCTTTGGCCCAGTGGGGACCATATAAAACCCCGCCAGTCCATAGGGTCTGCGAATTGGACTGTGAGGACGCAGGCAGCTCAAGGAGCAAAAGCCTGGGTGGCTTCTCTAATTCACATTACTTGGCTTCGGGTTTATTCAGTTCTGTCATTGGCTGAGCAGTGTATGTACACTGATAAGGAAGTCTTTTTTTCTAGAATTAGAAAGCATGACTGGGGCGGGGCCTGCCCTGCATGGCCAGACACATTCTGTGGGAGCTCCTCTCTTGAACCTTGCAATTTCTAAGTTACCAACTGCCTAGCACCTACTTTTTGCCAGATTTGTGGACTGCCTGTCTTCGGAACCAAACGGGTGGTTTCGTTGCGAGCTTACAAGCTATAAGCGCCGGAGGGGCCTAGCAGAGTACTCAGGCGGGAGAGACTGCTGCTCTTGCTCCTTGAGCTGCCTGCGTCCTCACAGTACAAATCGGTAGACCCTTTGGACTGGCGGGGTTTTATATGGTCCCCACTGGGCCAGAGACTTCCCCAGCTCACACGACAGCAGCATCTCCAAAGATGGCGGCAGCGTGCATACCCTATGGGCACAAGCAGCCCTGGAGTGTCCAGCAGAGTTATGAGGAGCAAACACTGAAGCAACTGGATGACATCTTCAACCGTTTCTGGGAAGCAATTGAGGCTCGCACAGCACCACCTTCACCCCAGCATTAAGTATGAGATCAGGTCGAAAGTAATCGGAGGGGGAATGGGACACTCTTGGCCACCGACAACACACGCACACTCTCCTCACAATATCAGCCCAGCCAGGCTGAGGGCCAGAGGGGGTATTACCCTGCTGCATCAACCACGTAGCAGGAGACCGCACACCACCAACGACAACCGTCCAAACAGGTCTCATGCAGTGTGAAAGGGAAGGACTCTGACTACACAAGCTCCCAAGTCTGTGGCTTGACAATGTAGGCCTTCATTCAGGCCTGGAGTTGGAGGGATGATCCACCTCACCCTGGTGCTTTTGGAGACTCTCCGATACCTGCCACATGTCACTCAACTCAAGATAGTGGCTGAACAGGAACTTACCACCAAGGCTGCTGACCTATGTGAAAGGTCCCCATATTGATGACCATATCTGTCTAACGTTCACTAACTATGCTCCCTTGGAAGTGCTGTGTCCTTTCATTTGTTTAGTTTCAGTTTTTGGGGGGTTTAGCTTAAACCTCATTTAGTGTGACGCTGTATCATTATATGACAAAGAGTCCCAGTGGTATATGCGCCCCCCTCAAGTGGTCAGTTTGTACCCTCCTTGTGACTCTCTTGAATTGCTTCATGCCTGACCTGATGTGCGCTTCATAATACCTACAAAAGTGTAGAATATCATATGACATTTCTCAGCATACTTACTGTTGCAAATTTTTCAGCTGAAATGTCTTTCTCCTCTCATTATAACAAAAAATGGTGCTGAAACCTTGACAAATAATGTATTGCTCTTACGCTAATCTTGTGATATCAAAATGACTTTTCTTACATGTTGTACATTCAAAGCACCACAAAAATAAAGAATTCAAAAAAAAAGAAAGAAAGCATGACAAGGAGGCAGGCTTATGTTGCCACATTTTACTAAACATTGATTTATTTTACTAAAACTACAAAGCTTTTTGCATGCAAAATAAATAAATAAAATACAGTAAATTTATGAAACCAGAACTCAAATTCAATAAAGTTGTATCGTTGCTCGGAGTGTCCCTTTTAAGTAGAGCAGTTTGCACAAACAAAGCATTCATTCCTATGGCGATCTTGTTCCATTTTTAAAATGTTGCGCTTCGGGGGAGGGGCCAGACTAGCTCCTTCAAGCTTTAGTGATTTCAGCAGATAATCGGCAGTTGACTCACCCATCTGGTGCCTAAAAGTCAACATTCATGATGTACTAAGCAGAAAGTGGGGCAGATGCAGTACTCGAGTGCTAGAGCACTGGCGGAAATATTGAGGGTCTGGAATTTGCGGGCTGCTCAAGTGGGGGGCGAGGTGGACGGCCATCGCCTTACCTTTCTACCAAAGGCCGCACAGCTCGTGGATCCACTAGGCGGCCACGTTCCCTCCCCCCCAACTTTGGACTGGCGGGGGTTATCCTGGTCCCCACTGGAATGACCCAACGCTTTCTAAAGAGGCAGTGTACCTCATCCTGTACTACAACTCGGACCACAAGATGGCTGCCAATCAGGCCTATCAAGCTGCGAACAAAAGGCTTACCCAGCTTGCCTCTTTATACATCTAACCAATTCTAGGCCGGGTCCCGGCACATGGCTGACCTACTACAGCAGATGGAAACAGCCCGACTACCGCGCACAATGCTGCCTGACTACAGCGGACTCTAACCTTGAAGCTCAGTCCTTCACATCAATGCCCGACAATCAGGAACGCCAGGCGTCGACAGGAGAGGTGCCAGATGAGCGTTCCCTGGGAATCTGATTATACTTATGGGCTGGATACATGGAGAACTCGCTGGTCAACTGGTGGAGCAGTGTACATAAGAAGGGACACTCCGCAAGACACGCTAACACTGATAATTCCCCTGGGACACGTAGGCCACCCGGATCTCTTGCCCTTCCCCCAATCCCCCCCTCCTCCCAAGACCCTTGTAAGCTCCCTCCCCCTCACCCCACTGAAACAGTGACGGGCATACAACACAGAAACACTTCTATCACACCGAGAAAGTCCAATCTGACTCTGCGCACCCCAACAAGACACTGGCATACACTGAAAGGTGGACTTTCCCTGCAAAACACAAAGTGATGACATGGAGATCGGATGGGGGCTAGGCTACACTAGGTGTGGCACAAATGACACCGGCACCCACCATACAGTACACCTGCTGACCCAGCAACAAAACTTAGCAGGGTGCCACTTTCAGACCCGCACAATTTACACCAAACCACTGACAGAAATGACACTAATCAAGGACATGCCACCAAGTGGCAGAAAACACAACTCTAAGCCAGGGCTTCAGGCGGTGGTCCTCGGGCTATCGCCTGAACAACGCAAACGCAGAAAGCCGAACATCGGCCCTGAGACAGTGTCTATTTCCCACATTGCTTTTCGTAGAATGTTACAACACTGAAACATGGTACTAAGTGTACAATACACAGGCAATGTAAAGTGCACAACGTGTGTCCGCAAGAATAATACTATGTAAATGCATAAACCGAATCCCATTCACAAGCCTCGAAACTGACTTGACCAACATCCTATGTATATCGCACTGTTCAATACAGTTTGAAACGATTGTTCACAAAACTGTACTTTTAGAACACCTGTTACACTGACCACTCCTTTATTTTTCTGTAACCCTATCCAAACTTGAAACTCCAAATAAATAAAGATTGTCAAAAAAAAAAGGGGGGGACACTCTGCAGGGACTCTGTTTCTACAGGGTCTAGCTGGGACGGGGGTTGCTGTGTGCCTTTGGGGATGGCATAATAACAAGTATTCCATTGCTCATTGTTGCAGCAATCTAATGCCTTCCCTATATGCTCATGGTGCTTGTTAAGCAGGGCTCCAGTTGATTTACCTTCCTTCTTTATGTGCAGCTTTACAAGTGTGTGTTTTACTTTTATCTTACTATCACCTGAAACATAGGCGCCTGAACAGTTAAAGTTTTAGTTTTTTTTAATCCAAGGAGGAGTCCATAGCAATATATTGGACAAATCTTGTGAATTAAGGCATGTCTACCCAGTTATTTTTATTATTGACATAAACTGTCTGAATAATCTACTATGCATTTAATACTCATATTCTTTGACATGTTTATTAGGCTTGTTTTACATTTATTATACTGTACTCGGCTTGCCTGCTAGAATACCATAACTATAACATTTGTGCAATTGTTCTGCATGGCATGTTATAATCTTATACTGTCTGTTTTTTTCGCTTCCCCTGCTGTTGTGGTTATGTTATTATTTGCACAACAAAAATAAAGAATAAAAAAAAATGTTGTGCTTCAATTGCTAATTTGATGATAAATGTGTTGTTTTTCTTTATTTTTATTTTATTTTTTACGATCTGAATCACACATATTTAAAAGTCAATAATATAATGGACCATTAGTGCTTTAGCTTACATTATTGGTGCTTACATTACGTATTGCACAAGGTCTTCAAAAGTTAAAAATTTATTTTTACAGATAGAAGCAAAGGAAATGTATTCACAGAGACAAACTTTGCTGAAAGAGATTGAGCTGGTACGGAGCAGAGAAACAGATTTTCGGCAGCGGATAGAAGCCTTTGAACTGTATGTAAATTAGGAATCATTTAAAAAAAAAACATTTAGTACTGTTTTTGGTGTGATAATTTATTCTATCAAAATTTTCAAGGGTTCACCCACAGTATGGGTTTACAAAAGATTATAGGAAACTGTTTGGAGGACCTGTGCGTCATCTTAATTTACAGGGGTTAAACCATTTACAAACCACTTAATCCCGAAGTTAAGTAGACAACGTCCATCAGCTCTGCACCTCTTCTTCTGGCGATGTCCAAGGGTGCGATGAGTAAGCCTCTAGCTGGGTGCAAGTGATAGGCCAAGAGGGTCAATTGATGCTCTCAGTCAATCACCAGCTCCACATTCTGTAACTTTCTCATCCAGCTCGAGGCTTCTTCAATAAAACCTTGGACACCAGAAAAAGAGATGCAGACCTGATTAACACCAACTATTTAACTTTGGGGTTAAACTGTCCATAAACTGTTTTACCTCTAAAGGTAAAGCGGCACCCAAAACCTCTAGGCACCATAGCAATTTCATTGAGATGATGTTACTGTGCTTGACATATTCCTTTAATCTTATTGAATATGTTAGTTAGTTTATTGAAAAGGGATACTCCAGGCCATATAACGTCTGCAGCTTATTGTAGCCTTTATGGAACAAAGACTCTAAGGGTGCAGTACCTCAAAATTGATAATTATACAGTTGTGAGTAACTTTTAGGCAGTCTAGTAACTTTAAAGCAGTTTTTATTTTATATTATATAATATAAAATTAAAATCAGACTTAAATTTCAATTCCTACACTACTGGTCAGGCCTAAAAGTTACTCACAACTGTTGTTTAGCACACTTGCCTGGTGAATTTCTACACGACTAAATATCCACTCACTAATGGACATTTCAAAGGTGGTGAGTGTGCCACATTTGAGGTACATTAGAGTTGCTGCAGACTTATGCTGTTTACCTAAGCCAGGTGTTTATAAAATTATCACATGTTGTGAGGGTTAAAAATCTTCTGTACAGTAACATAATTCACATGAATTTTTTTTTCTTCAGGGCTAAACAGTTGCAAGAGGAGAAAACCAAAAGTGTGGAAGAGTTGTTAAGGAAGAGACAGCTGGAAGTTAGGAAACTAGAAGACAATTTTGAAAATAAGCTTAAAAATGAATTACTCAGGTATTTAATCATGCATTCTGTGATAAATTAGGTGGCTGTTATTACATTTCCCTTGAAGATGTTTTCTTTTCTCTTGTCTTTTCTGTTTTTGTGCATATTCAGATAGTTGTTCCCCACACAACTTTAACAAATTGGTACACTATGAGTCACATATGTGTTTCATTTGATGAAGAAAGAAACCACAGACGGGCCCTTTTCTCATTAAAAAAATTATATTTTTAGAAAATTCCAATGCTGTTACATTTTTTTTATTTTTATTTGTAAAGTTTGATTTATAATTTGTTTTGCTATTGTTTGTTAAGTAAGTCAGTTTTTTTTTTTTAATTGAAATAGTTACCCTTATTTTTGCAAGCCACTACAATTGTTCATATTTGTTCTTTACTATCTATTGTTTTGTTGAAAATCTATACAAAAAGATGATTTGTTATTTTTTTTGTGGAAGAGATCAATCTATTCTGTCTTCTCCCAACACGCTAGGTATCAGATTGAATTGAAAGAAGAATATTTAAAGAGGACACAGAAAGTTAGTGAAGATGAAAAAATAAATAAAGGTTAGTAAATTGTCATATAACTGAGTTTTGTTTCGTTTCCAAAAATGTTTTGGTCCTTTTGTGACTTAATATACATTGATTATACCATTCCCTGAGATCGGGTACATAGTGATTATTTGGTTCATAAACAGCGAACTTCTGTTGAAAAAAAACAAACAACCTCATATTTAATAGCTGTAAAAAAAATGAGGCCTATCTGCCATGCTAGAAAGACACAGCTTGTGGAAGCTCTTTGGGTGTCAGTAAAAATCGCTCTGCTACTTTGGCAATTATCCCCAGGCAGCAGCTGAACTTGCTTAACAGCATTACCAGGTAACAAGCTCATTCTACTGGAAACAAGACTTTGCAGCCTGATCATCCACATAGGTCAGAAGAGGCATCTTACTGTATTTCATGCTTGTAAACTCCTGGACCTCAGTTTACTTACAGTAGTGAGCACCAACATTACCACAGCACAAAATTGAATGTGAAGTCTAAGCAGAAGGAGACTATGTGGTGTGGGAAGCCTCTGTTGCATTATAGGGACATTCTCGGAGTATTCGATTGACCATGTTTCACTTTCTGGGTAAAGTTGTTGTTGCATTCTTGAGTTTTCATTGCCGGATGTCAGAGACAGGGAGTGCGACTTAGACCCAGGCCTGACAAGATGCAACTGCCAAGTGAGTTTAGGACTGCAAGGTGACTTTATAGCCTTACACCTGCTACTCCATAACATCATACATCTCTATTTTGGCATTTTCCAGGGACACTATCCAGCAAATGGACTTGACATTCTAGTAGACATGTTGTAAAGCTTACATACAAACCTGGGATTAACTTGGCAGCTACACCTGTATACACGTTTACTGTTTTTCCCTGTTTTGTGGCAGATCTCTGTATGCATCAGGGCAGAGCAGATATGTTTGGATGGTTAAGTATCTGGTTTCTGATACCATGGTTCTTACTCCTTTGTTTTGCTACATTTCTAACACTTAGAATGTTGCCCAGTGGATTTTGTACTAAGACTCTGCTGTATTACTTTATATACAGTTTTGTTTGTTTTTGTTCATTCTCTTGTATAATTGTGTTTACTATTTCTAAAAGCATGGTATAACTAGTTGTCTTAGTAATATTGTTAAGTAACATGCATGTGCCATTCAATAAGCAAAGATTGACAAAACATGCATCCCATCTGTGACAACTCAGACTACTGATTGTTATGGTTTTATTGTTATGTTAAACCCTTACTGTTATTATTTCATTATTATGTTAAGCATAGTCTCACAGAGAGAGGGGGACTTGTGTTCTTGGTGGTGTGCTGGATGCTTGCATGAACAGGACATGTGATTGTGCCAGGGTTCTAACTGTCCCAGCTGTCGCTCTCTCGCTTGACTCTGCATTTAACTCTTTTTTTTCTGTTGGTGGTGTTTGGTTCTCTCTCTGAAGTTGATGTGCTTTGTCTCTCTGATTGTCAGCTGACTGAAAAAAAAAATCTCAATCTAAATAATATCCTAATAGTACAAAAAGAGTGGTACAGGCTCTGTTATTGGGAAGATGGCGTCTAAGTAGCCATGACACATCCATATCCTTATATTTATTGTGGTGTAGAGAGGCTGTTGTCTTTCAAAACATCTTGTAGTAGGGGAAGTCTACAAAAACCTATATTATGCCTCATGTACAGTTGGCATCCCCAAATATTGGCAATCAAACTATATTGTGCATATGGTAATGGTAACTTCTATCCACCACTTTAGACTTCTACAACAAACTTCCACAGATTCCTAGAGTATTAGATTAAAGGAACACTCTGAGCACAATAACAATGGGATCAGAATTAAGTTTTTATGGTGCAAAGGAGGTCTCTGGTCGCTGGCTTACCTGAAGAGGCTACATCATTAACAAACAGTTTAACCTCAAATTCTTTAATCCATCGCTCGTTAATTCTCCCAATGAACTTTGCAGGCTTGAATCAGGAAACCTTGGACTGAGACCTGTGGATATGAGAGGTCACAAAGCGTGAGAAAATTAAGTACATTTCTCACTCCATTTTCTGAATGGGGAACTACTAATTCAAGCCTCGGAACGGCAAAGGAATTTTGTGAGAAAAGAGTCAACGGGTGTTGAAGTCAATAATGTGGGGTTAAATCGTTCGTTAATGGTTTAGCTCTGTGAAGTAAATCAGTGTCCATTAACCTCCTTGCACCAAAACAACTTAATTCCGATGAGGTTGTTATGGTGCCTGGAGTGTCCCTTTAAGTAATGCTCCCTGAGACTAGAATTTAAACTCAGGCAAGTTAACATCAGCCAACATACTTCTTTCTCTGTCCAGGGAACATGTTTCTGTTTAAATTAATATTATAGTATCTTTTACAGCCACATGGACGTTAACCTACTTCTAAAATATCAAATCTTGTCATCCAACAATTTGCAAACCACTAACAAATTTCTTACTGTAGCTGGTTTGAAGATTATATACGTACAACCCTGATTATTTTCCACAGACCCAGGCAAAAATTAGAGGGGGGGAGGGCAATCAAACCTCACAGCATAGCACAAGGATTGATGACAGCAGTGATTTGTTCTGGTTTATTGTGAGTGCAGTATTACTTTATGGTATACCTGCTCAATGCACTGGCCACCAGCAGATTTGATTCAGTAAGGGGTTGCGATATGTGGAGCTCAAGGACATCTTAATTGAACTCTGAGTTAGAATTGAATCGAACTCGGGGACATATGATGAGTTAATAAATATCAAGTTTAATACATTTCATCAATAGTTGGGTGGTTTTTCACATGTAACTATTTTTTCTGAGTTTAATAATTTTGTCTTGCAATACTTGGCAACTTAACACTTGAATTGTTTATATTATTTCTACAAGTTGGTTGCTATTGCAACCAGAGCGTGATGTTGGACTAACTAAGGGTTAACTAATTAACTAATCAACCAACGAATTTGTAATGTGTGTGTTTACAGTGTCATTATTTCCGTGAAGTACTAAGTCACACTGATTGCCAACAGACACAGAATATAATCTAGAAAGGTTTAATTCTGAAACTCAGCAGTGTTCATGTCTAATGTTACACATTATAAACACGCACACATTTGAGGAGAATGTGTGCTTGTCTCCGAGATGTTAGGTAGGTGGTTTGGTAGACAGACAACAAGTTTTCAACAGCTGGTCAAATTTCCCAGCTATTACTCTGGAATACATTACAGGCAGCAAAATTGTGCAAAGATCTGGGAAAATGAATACTTAATGTTGGCTTTGCATAATTTTCCTTTCCTTTTCCTGGCTCTGTAACCACCATCAGAATTAATTCTGCTTCTCTGTTTCTAAATGAGCATAGTTCACACACAAAGATTGTTAGTAAATGCTTTTTTATCACGAAGACATTAATTCGATCTTTAAAGTCTACTCGTGAAAAAATAGGTTATTCTTTAATATATTATAATATTTTACCTCTCCATAATAATAGCTCAATTATTTGCAAATGTGTCAATAAAAATGTATTTCCTTAAAGCCCATCCCATTTCTCCCATAGTCCTGGAGTGTCCCTTACTACAGTTATTGTTATGTAGACTCTTTAGTAGGGCATGGTGAGATACCACACAGAACATCTAGTAACAGCTGGATGTACATGCCTCCATTTAAATCCTGACCTAGCCATCCACACCTTTTAAGCGTTCAATACCTTTTTAAAGTATTAGCTGTTCTACCTTTTACTGCTGCTGTTGTTGTCATTTTGAAGTAAAATGGTGAAATGGTATGTACATATTTGTAAAATCAGGCTAATAAATGAAAATGCTATATATCAATCTATGGGTGTATCAATAGCCGGGGAGAGAGAATGTATACAAAAAAACCTGTTAATAAATGTGTGTTTTCCATTTGTGTGCCATATCAGAGGAAGCTGCCCACTTACGTGAAGAAGCCATTATATTAAACATGAAGAAACAAGAGGTGGAGAAAGCTGTGTCACGCACACGGGAGTTGGAGGTAAGGGAATTTACAAATTAATTTTAACATGAACAGGGAGGGATCGTCTCAGTAAAGCACTTTTCCATAGTTCACATTCTCCTTTCCAAAACATACAGGACACAACCAACATAAACCCAGCAAGTGTAAACCTACCACCCAACCACATAAACACGAATCTATTTAGTCATATCAAGTTTTACAGAAATCTGCACGTCGGCATAACCTGACCCATTGGCTTGGTAGAATATTTTTTTTTCATAATCTCAGGAATCGTCCTAGAGCTGACCTGCAAATTAAAATGAATCCTGCATTATGTTACCTGTTAACCCACATCCAGCTTGTACATTACATGCCAATTGGAATAGGATATCTTTTCTCATTGCAAAATATGTGCGGCAGCAAAGTACTCATTGACATAAAAGCAAATTAGGTATATTCTCTAATGTCAATACAGATACACTGAATGGTGTGCATGTTCAACCTGGAAGAAAATAAAAGATATTGCATAAAACTTTAATTTCTAAAGATTTCATAAGTAGAAAGGGTTGAGGAAAAATATTGTGTACCCAATAAAACAAATTAGTCTTTACCTTTTATGTATATGATGATTTGCAATAGTGCCATTAAACCCTTTAAATTTTTTTGATATGTTTATTCCACTTAAAGTGAGGAATTTGTTCAAGCACACATTTTATCTATACTTTACACACAGTTATTGGTAATTCAGTAGCTTTGTTTATAACATTTAAACGTAGTCCTAGTACTGACAGTGTTGTAAAAATCTACTCAAAATATTGTTTTTCTCATTTCAATTTTCCACAAAGGCTATTACGTTGCTTAGGATTTCCTGCACAGAATATGCACATCTGCAGACATCAAGAAAATAAAATCTAATTTATCAAAAGCTACAAGGTCAATTTCACCTGAACTACTTCCAGATTATTTAGACAAACAATTGCAGTGACAGGAACCATCTTTAACAGGAATTAGACTACTAGGTGTAGGAAAAATTAATTTTTAAAATAATATGACAGATTTGTCTTTGATCTCCTTACTACAGCTGCACATGCTTCCTTTCAAGTCAATAGGAGTGTTTGGAAGCCAGTTACACTATATTGATAGGCCCTGTTTTCATATGTGAAGGAAAGCAGTGCAGTAAAACAGATGTAATAATTATTTCTTTGCTAAAGCAGACCGTTTAGAATGTAATTCAAAGCATTATCTGTGCTGTCTTACAGCATATAAAAAGTATTATGCCTCCTATGAAAAATACAAACCATGTTCCTCAAACATAGGAAATGGACTGCTTGGAAATCAATATTTATTCCAAAGCCCCACATTGAAATTAGGCTTAAATGTAAGAATTGGAAATGGAAAACAAAGTTTTTTTTAATTCAGTGTGAAGGAAGCAATCTCTTAACTACAGTCATCTTCAAAATACTGTTGCATGAACGGCCATTGGTGCTTGCAAGCAAAAATTCGAATTTTAGGCCAAAGTATGTGAATTTAAAAAAATCTCAGTCAGTTTGTTCAGGCCTGCTTTATATTGCCTAATACTATCAAACCCCTATTTAATTTCTGGTTTATTGAATAACCATCTCTGTCTGTCTGATTTTAGTTGCTACTGGTCTCCCCGGGATCAGCAAATGGCATTTTTTTTAAATAGAATTGATCATCATGTATATCTGTTTGAATGTTAATTGATATTTTGTACTTTCAGACAGAAGTAAATGTGCTGAATGTTCAGCTCTCTCTATTAACAAAGCAGAATCACCAACTGACTGAGAAGCTGAAGGAAACCATAGACTATCCTTTAATAATTCAAGAAAAGGCAGAGCTTCAGGCACAAAGCAAGTCACTCAAAGAACAACTTGAAGAGGTTCGCAAGGAAAATCAACTTCTCAGAGACAGTGAGTTTCAGTATTAATAAAACATTGTCTATTTCATATTGAAGATTGTAGTGGCTCATGTTTCCATGTTGGTGATAGTCAAAAAGATTCTATCATATCCCATAATGCATGTGGCTTTGTCCCAGTATATACTGTTTGTGGAGCAATGAACCTAGAATTGTGAGATTTAGCAAAGAGCATTGTGGGATATAATGGTATCTCCCTGAACAGATGTGAAATAATGCCAGGTTAGTGTGTTATTTAATTTATTGATGTACTGGAATTGTCTTGGCACAATGTGTTTGTTCTCTAGCCACACATTTTTGGATGATGGGTTCACCTTAATGAACAATTATGATCCATTCCACATTGTTCTTCATATATGGTATTGTTTTATATTGTTCTTATTGATAAGAATATATTAATTGAGCACATATGGGTATTTCCACTATAGGAGCTATAAAGCCTGCTGTCGAATATGCTGCTCTCCAGGAAGAATTGAAAATTTTGGAGAATTCCAGGAAGCAGGAGCAGGATGAGTTTAAAATGAGAAGGGAACTATTGGAAAGGCAACTACAAACAGAGGTAAGTGTAACACTGCTTAATATTAGGGTTTCTGTAAGAAATAACTGTTCACATAATTTGACAAAATGCTGGAATAACACTTACTGCACAACGTGCAACTAAAATCATGTGCTCAGTGTATCTGTTAACTTCTAAATCCATTCAGATGGCAAGGACACCTGCTAAACTGGCTGAGGATTCCCCTTAAAGAATGAGTTGGAACCAGAGAGTGCGGTATGTCAGAATAATATAGTTCATTCCTTCAAAGCCAGCTCAGCATTTATCCTTCTGACATTTGTACACAATATGGAGTTGCATACTTGGCACCTCCTTATGGAAGTTACAGGATGAATTAAGTCATCACACTCATCCCAAGATGCAAATGAATAAAAATAACTCAGGAGAACTAAAAGACTATATTACAAATAATTATTTTTATAATATCATTCTTCTCAGTTACTATATTATTAGAATCAGTCTCATTAGGTTGCTACATAATACATAGATCCCTGAATGTACCTGAATCTAGTAAAGCTAACTGTTTTTTTCTTTCTGGTTAAAAAACATTTGATATTATTATTTTGGGTATTATTCACCTAAAACACTATTCGGGTTATTTACTTGAATGAGAATTGTTGGGCATTCATAGTAAATGTAGGATTTTAAAACAATTGCCAGTCAGCCATGCTTTTAGTTTGGCTATGGCTACTTTGACCTTAAATGTGAAATTCACTTTGAATTTCAGACAATTCACACTCTAGTAAATTACGCTAGTAAATTACGCTAGTAAAGCATTTTCTATGTTTCTGTCTATTAAGTGTTATTCTTCCTCTTTACAGCTCTTTTCATTGAAAAACTATTCCATATATATATGTCGGGGCATTATCAGAGCTAAAAAATTGTGAAAGGATGGTGTCTTTGGACCTCTGTCATTTTCAAATAAAAATATATATATAATAAGGTATCAATGTGTTATAGTAGATGTTTACAATGTTTTAAATGTTTTGTTTATTTCAACCCTAGGACGTTCCCTCTCAACTCGACTAATTAAAGGAATTATATGATGTTAAAAATGCATATGTATTTGTAACATCATAGTCTTTCAGGGCAGTTTTAGAAAAAGTGAAACTCTCCTTTCACCCATCATGGCAATGGTCTCCTCACGACAGTTGCCCCGCCTTCTGTGAAATCTTTATTAAGAAGCTTTCCTGCCCAATTTGTTGGGTCTTCAAAGAGAAGCATTGGATGCACAGCAGTCATCTCACTGTACCAATTGTATCCCTGCAATATAGGAGGATAATAATGATGCATGCTGAACTTGAAATTGTAAATTGAAATTGTAAAGGCTAGTAGAGGAATTTTGGGGGAAAAAAGTAAACAATGCCATTTGTCTAATCCAACTTTACATTGCTAAAAACACCAATACTACACATTAAGGTGTAGTGGTTTTGGTGATTAGAGATATAAGCTTTCCAGAAATAAAAGGTGATTTTGCTCACCTTTTTTCCTGTGCAGCGCTGCAACTGGCCCCGTCTCAGTGACTGAGATAATCAGTTTCGATGATCTCAGTCAATCCAATGCTTTCTCATAGGAGAACACTGGGAGGCTATTGCACATGCCCACAAAATGCCACACTGCACCAATCAGCATCTCCTAATAAAGATGCATTGAATTAATGTGTCTCTATGAGGAGCGTTTAGCACCTCCATGCGGAGCATGGAGATGCTGAATGCCAGCGCTGCACACTGTGCAGCACTGAACTAGGAAGCACCTATAGTGGCCATCTGAGTGAAAGCCTCTAGAGGTGTAACTAGGCACCAGTGTTCTCTGAAAAGACAGTGTTTACAGTGCCAAGGCTGCGGGGACAGGCCATAGACACCATAATCACTTCATTCAGCTGTAGTGCTTCTGGTGACTACAATGTCCCTTTAAACATTACAAAAAGAATAAAATTGTTGACTTATTAATATTGGTTTACTTGATTTTATTGAAGTCATGTACAATAAAGGCAATGCACAGCTCATTCATTGATGTCCACTTCATCCTATAAAAGTCTATTACTTGGCCTCTTACTGGAGCTAATGGTAGAAGCACTGTACATGCAAATCTCTGATGCTCCAAGACATACATGCAGTGCTTTCCTCATAAAAATAAATGGAACTTATATCCAGTCCTGGACAAATTTTGGTTTTCATCATGGAGCCATATAAATTGATAAGAAGCTAGTCATTGCTGTGAGCAATTCACCCCAAGGATATGTGGTCTTTCAAATATGGAATGACTGTGTTTTATGGAGCTGGATGAACGATACCATTAACATTTTTTTCCCCTACAGACATGGAGAAAAGTTTAGGGTTTAGGCTCTGCCAGAACATCTGCTTATATTGTTTGCTATTTCCTTTACCACACTGCTGTACAGGTTGAGCGGTGTACAGAACTAAAGATGCAGTTACTAGGCAGTGAGGATTCTTCAAGGCGATTAAATGCTGAAGTAGAACAGCTGGAATTTCAACTGCGGCATACACGACAAGGTTAGATTTATTTATTTTTTTCTTGTTATTTCATAAAATTTCTGTTCTGTTTCTGTTGGCCCATCTGTGAAATCATAAATAAACTAGATGTGTGTGTAATTAATTTGCTGAACCGGCTATGAATTAGAAATAATATATATATTATTAGGAATAATTCGAATTACTAAGAATTTGATAAACTACAAAATACCTATGTTAGACTCCACAAAATTACAAAAATATGTGGGTTAATAGTGCTGTTCAGTATTAATGCATCAACTGCTATACTTGAGAGTCTATTCTTGAGAGACAAAAAAAATAAGAATGCATTAGAATAATATCCATATCCAGAAAGTGGCAGATAAAGGGAAATAAACATATGGAGAAAAGCAGTTGTAAAGCCAACCACTTGTTCAATATAGCAAATTAAAGCAATGTGAAATATACCTTAAGCAATGTGCAGCTGAAATGTCACTTGATGTACTTGCAGTACAACTATACTTGAGAGACTTGTCTGTAACAAACAAATTCAGTTACCTGAATGCTTATTGATCCTTGTAGTGGGGTGGCTACACATTTGCAATTGTTTAATATATCAACTCACCAAAACCAATAAATGAATATACAGTGTATGTGAATTGAATACCTTACGCAGTCTACAAAGTCATTAGTAAATGGAAGGGAAACTATATGGAGTTCAGTATAACTTTAATGTATATCCATAACCGGTCCATTTTTTTTTTTTTATAACTCTCTGATCAGGACATTTTTAAGTAGGCTGGACACATAGATGCAGCTAGTATCACAATTGTACTCTAATATACATTGCTTTTAAATTGCTGCCTGGATAAATAAAGAAACAAAATACCCTGGCTCACATTTCATCAAACCACTCTGGATAACGTATTTGTGAATTGTGACGTGTCAAATTCAGTCCACTATAGTTATGTAAAATAAGAGTACAGGCATCAAAAAGTTTGTCAATTTATTAGTGGTATCACCAAAATAGATTTGTAACGTTTATGAAGATATTGATTATGCCCCTGCAGTCTCACTGCTCAGTTCTCTACCATTTAGGAGTTAAAGGGACTCTCCAGGCAGCAGTTTTAACTCACCTGGTTCCAGCGCCGGGAGCCTCGTGAAGCCATGCCCCCTATTTCGTCAAAATGACGAAATAGGCGGGCGCGAGCAGGAAGCAATCAGACGCTTACGTTTGGAAGCGTCATTGCTCCCTTGTGCGCATGTGTGGCTTAGCCGCACATGCGCACATACTTCAGAGGGCGGCATTCATGCCGCCCTCTGAAGTCCTGAGCGCACTACCGTGCATGCGCGCAGCCGCTAGCTGAGCTTACTGACAGCTCAGCTCGCGGTCTTTGCCCGCCCCTCTCCTCTGCTGACAGGCAAGAGAGAGAAGGTGCGCACACAGTGCCTTCTCTCTCCTGCACATGTCAGACGTATTTTAATACGTCTGACGTGTACAAGGCCTTTTTAGGGCCCTGCATGATAGGAAGTCCCTCTGGTGGCCGTCTGAGTGACGGCCACTGGAGGTATTCCTATCACTCAATGTAAACACTGTATTTTCTCTGTTTACATTAGATTGCCTGCAGGGAGCTATAGATCATACCTGAACAAATACATTAAGCTGTAGTTGTTCAGGTGACTATAGTGTCCCTTTAAATCACTTTGCTTATGCAGACCTAGCCACAGTCTCTGCGTGTGACTTACCCAGTCTCCCTACATATTTCCTGTAAAGAGAGATGCAATGTTTAATCTTCCTTTGTTGCACAATCTGTGTAATTTAGAATTTAGAATTTCCTGCTCTGTTGTGAGCCTATAGGAGTGTTCAGTGTTTGGTTAAATGTCAAATTAACAGAGTAAAAGATAGAAAAATGTCTCTGGTAAACACTCAGTGCAGTCACGTCTGATTGAAAATGAAACTATTTTTCCATGTTGGCTAAATTGCAGATAATTCAGCAGTGAGACTGCCGGGGCATGATCTATACACCAAAGCTGCTTAATGGAAGTAAAGTTATTTTGTGCTTAAAGTTTATTTAATTTATTTTTCTTAAAACAGATTGTTACGGTTGCGTTGTTATTTTTTTTTTTTTTTTTAAAACACTGTGGAAATATGAGCAGAATGACATTTGTAATAATGAACTAGTTATTGTCTTTATACTTTGCAGTTTCAGTTTTTACCTGTATAGAATGATTTGATTTTAGATTATGAAGATCTTTTCACTTTATGTCTGGTGTTGCTTTTGAGATCATTGCTTAGAAAAATATATATATATCAGTGTACTAAATGATTGTGTTTCTCAATAGTTTCTACTTGTGTGTTTCTATTTCACGTGCAGCTTTTGAAAAGGAAGTGTATCGCAACCCCAAACCATCTTTTGTCGATCGCTCTGTGCAAGGCTTCACAACAAGCAGGACGGGACCTCCATATATTTACATTGATAAAGATCCAATGAAAAGCCATCTAGTATTTAATGCCTTTGAAGCTGGTGGTACCTCTAATTCACATTATTGCTATGCCGCAAGAACTCGCAGCAGCTCTCCAGATTCAGATCTCGAGTTTGTAGCCAACACAAAGGCCAAAATCAAAGAGCTTGAAAAAGATGCAGAGTATTTGGAGGAGGCTTACCGTAACTACAAGGACAGACTCATATATGCGGCTGAGGTGGAAAGCATGACTCAGTCTAGTGCTCAACCAAGAAGAGGATTCTTAAATAATGTCTCTGCTGCATCTCATCAAAAGGTGAATTTTGTAGGTGACAACCTGACTCCTCAACAGCATATCCTTCTAAACAGACTGAAAATACAGAGGTGCGAAGAGTTAGTAACTACCGAGTGTGAGAGGACACCACTTGTTTCAAAGGTATCTTCTCGTCGACTGTCTTCAACGCCTAAAGCCAATGTTTTCCAAACAATAAACAAAAAAGAACATATTTCCTCAGAAGGTATTTATTTATTATACATATACCTATCTGCAAAATAAATGTCCAAATATATTGGCTAAATGACCTGGAACTGTGATTCTTTTTTTTTTCTTTCTAGTAACAGATCATGATGGTTCCTATATTTCATCATCTCATCACAGTCGCAATAAGCCGCTGTCTCCGATACCAAAGAATAGCCAGTTTCCTACACTGAATCAAGAGGTTGCTCTTCTTTGTCAAGAGACTGAAAAAAAGCTGGTTTCCCGGTAAATAAAATTAATAATTGTATGTATGTGTGTATATATATATATATATATATATATATATATATATATATATATATATTGCACAGTAAGAATGCTTTTAAAAATAGAAAACTTAATAGTTAAGTTTGAAAAGTTATTAAAATACAAAGTGAGTGAACAGAACCAAATCTAAATATATATATATGTGTGTGTGTGTGTGTGTGTAGGCAAAGTGTGTTGTGCTTTTAATATCATACTACTAAGTACACTTTCACAAAGTCAATGATTTTGTAGGCATACAAACAGGTGCATGATTAAACAATTGTACCAAACAAGTGGTAATGTAGATCAAAATACAATCATTGAGCGAACCAGAAACTGCTGTGTGGTAGGATAAAAACTGGGTGAGGAATAGTCAAACTGTGCTAACTAGGTGTTTTTGCTAAAAAATGTCTAATATCAAAAGTCATACACTATGGCAAGACATACAGTAGTTATAGTGCTAAATCAAGGCCTCTTCAAGGCAGTCAGGGTTTCCAGAAGTACTGCCAAAGCTCTTATGAAAAAGCACAAAGAGAAAGGCAATATTGAGGATTGTAGATGCAATGGTCGGCCAAGGACACTTAATGCAGCATGTGAAAGACACATTATACTTACTTTCCTTTGCAATCAGAAGATGTCCAACAGTGTCATCAGCTCAGAATTGGTAGAAACTAATTGGAACCTGGTACATCCTTCGACTGTATAGAGCCATCAGAAGTGGTCTTCATGGAAAGTTTGTGGTCAAAAAGGCTAAAGTCTGACCAGGAAACAAGGCATGGAGACTGAACAATGCATAAAAGTACTGGAATAGGAGTGCAGAGAAATGGCAGCAGGTGCTCTGGACTGATGAGTCAAATTTTGAAAGATTTGGCTGTAGCAGAAGACAGTTTAATTGATACGCTTTTATGAAGAAGTGGGTTTTTAATGATTTTTTTTGAAGGAGTGGAGACTGGGTGAGCATCTAACGGAGGAGGGAAGTGAGTTCCACAGGAACGGTGTAGCCCTCGCGAAGTCTTGAAGGCGTAAGTCTTCAGTAGAGCGTAAGGGCCTAGACGGGACATACTTGTATATTAGGGAGGATAGATAGGTGGGAGCAGCATTATGTAGATATTTGAAAGCAAGAACCAGAATTTTAAATTGAGCCCTATATCTTACAGGAAGCCAATGTAGGGACTGACAGATGGGTGAGGCGTGGGCAGGGCGAGTGGACAGGAAGATGAGCCTGGCCACCGCATTCATTATGGACTGTAACGGCGAGACTGGACTGTTGGGAGCACGTAAGACCACTGAGAAGTGGATTACAGTAGTCAAGGCGAGAAAGGACAGTGGAATGGACCAGCACCTTAGTCGCATCTGGCGTTAAGTAGGGTCGGATGCACACAATGTTTTTGAGTTGGAAGCGTCAGGATTTGGTGATAGACTGAACATGAGGCGTGAAGGAGAGGTCGGATTCAAAGAGAACACCTAGGCAGCGAGCCTGCGTGGTGGAGCTGATGATAGCACTGTTGACTTGGAGGGAGACAGACCCAGAAGTAGCAACTTTTGAGGGAGGAAAGACCAGAGTTTCAGTTTTGGTCAGGTTGAGTTTAAGGAAGTGGGCAGCCATCCAGTTAGAAATAGCAGAGAGGCAGTCAGAGACACTAGTCAAGAGACGGGGAGAGATCAGGTAGATTTGCGTGTTATCCACATAAAATATTGAAAGGCAAAGGAGCTAATGAGTTTACCAAGCGAGGCAGTATAGATGGAGAACAGTAGGGGACCGAAGAACTGAACCTTGGGGGACACCAACAGAGAGGAGTTGGGTAGAAGAAGCAGAGCCAGAGAAAGAAACACTGAAAGAGCGCTGGGAGAGGTAGGAGGAGCACCAGGAAAGAGCAATATATTGTAGACCGATATTGCGCAGGATGAGAAGCTGTTGATGATCAACAGTGTCAAAAGCCGCAGAAAGGTCAAGGAGAATTAGGATAGAATAGTGACCACGAGATTTTGCAGCGAGTAGATCATTGGATACTTTGGTCAGTGCCGATTCCACAGAGTGCTTAGCGTGGAAACCAGACTGAAGTGGGTCTAGCAGAGAATTGGACTTGAGGAAGTCTGTCAATTTCGCATATACAACTCTTTCAAGGATCTTGGATGCAAAAAGCAGTAGCAAGATAGAAATGTAGTTGGACGGGGAGTTAGGGTCAAGGTTGGGCTTCTTTAGAATTGGGGTTACAGTTGCATGTTTGAAGGGTTATGGAAATATGCCAGTGGAGAGAGAGAGATTGAGAATTTTAGTGAGAGGTAGAGAAGGAGACAGAGACAGAGTACGGATGAGATGCGTGGGAATTGGATCTAGGGAGCAGGTGGTGGGGCAGGAGGACTGGAGCAGAGCAGTAACCTCTTCCGCTGTAGCGGGTGCGAATGAACATAGAACAGCAGAGGGAGTGAGGTTAGGGGAAGTATTGTAAGGGGAACAAAAAAGATGAGAGATTGTAGAGATCTTGTCAGTGAAGTGAGTTGCAAAGTCTGAGACGGTCAAGTTAGTAGGTGGAGAGAGTTAAATGTGTGAAATAGTTGTTTGGGCTCGCAGGATAACATCAGGGTGTCATCTAAATGGCCTCAAATGTATTCTGCAACATGACAATGAACCTAAACATACAATCAGAGTAACTAAGAAATATTTTCAGCGTAAAGAAGAACAAGACTTGGAAGTGATGGTATTTCCCCCACAAAGCCTTGATCTCAACATTGAGTCTGTCTAGGATTACAATAAGAGATAGAAGCAACTGAGGCTGCCTAAATCCGCAGACGTACAGTTTTTATGTTTGTAACAACCTGTTTGCTGAGTTCCTTACAAAATTGTGTGTAAGTGTACCTAGAATAATTTATGCTGTTTTGTAGGCAAATGGTCGTCTCACCAAATATTGACTTTGTTTAGATTTTTCTACTATTCACTCACTTTGCATTTTTTTATTTTTTTATTAATTGATCAAAATGAACTAAATATAGAGAAGCTGACAGTTTTCTTTGCAGATGTGCAAGCAGTTGTATGGATTCTGTAGACCTCTTGCTGTTTGCTGATTGATATAAATAGAAATGTGTCCATGCATTTAGTGGAAACATACAACTGTCCTTTCCTTCTAATTGTTGGGGCAGTTTGTTTGTAAGTGGGTCTTGTAGTTTAAGAGATGTATAGCATGTAGCAGTATGTTATGCATTTATTAGTATTGTAAAAGTAGAGGAAAATATGGACAAATTAATATAAATCAGAGACAGCGAAAAATAATGTTTTCATGTTTAACAAGGTTTCATACTGCATCCTTTTTATTGGGTGTAATCCAGTAATAATGTCCTAATTACATTTCCAATCAAATTATTTATTTACTTAAAAAAAATAAACAAACCTGTTTTGTTTACCAACCAGACGGCATTTGTCCTCCACGGGTTTCTGAATTGAATCCATCAGTTATGACCAATTTGATGCAAAGCTGAAAGATGTATAATTATTGATTAGGGATTGACCTGTATTGAGACGATACCGATAATCTGTGAACTTTCAGGCCGATAGCTTACCGATATTCTGTACATTTACAATTTTGAAAAAAGAAACAATTTCTACATAAATCTACTGTTAACATGTTTATTTTTTTCGCAAATCTTTTTGTTAAGTGGTAAATGCACAAAATATACATGCCTGTCAGATTTTTTTTTTTTTTTTATGTATACAAGAATACTTAGTGTTCTTCTCTGTTCCCCTTACCTCCCTTTCCTGCCCTTAGTGTATTTCTCCCCTCCCTTCCCTGTCCCTTAGTGTTCGTGTACCTCTCCCTTCCCTGTCCCTTAGTGTTCCTCTCTCCTTGCCTCCCTTCCCTGTCACGTGCTCGACCACGCTACACTGAGTGACTGGTAGGGGGGAGTGCTGTGCGCTTCCTTCCTGCCGGTCACTCGATTGTTGCTTCCCCATAGCCGGTGTGCCCTAAGGTGGCTGGCCTCGCGTTTGCTGGGCCACCGCCGCCTCTCACATTATTGGAAATATCAATATCAATAGTGACCAATATTTGCCATAATCTGGAATATCGGCCGATGATATCGGCCAAATCGATAATCGGCCTACCCCTATTATTGATTATTATTATTAATATTATATATGAGATATATTTCAGAAGATGCAATAATACTATTTGTGAATCTTTTTTTTTTTTTTTAGTGACCATCACTCAGCTGTATCTGATCCACTCCAATCATCCATCCATTCTGAGTTGAAACAACTAAACTTTGATGACCTTATTCACTCAGATTCCTCTCTTCACGGTAAGCTTGCCTGCAAAATTCAGAGCTCCAATGTATTCCTGACCTTATAGTGTTAAAAACACTATCTAGTCCCCATGCCCTTCCTAAATATAGTAAAATCTCACCTTTATTCCAGTCTGCTGGTGCTGGCACTGTCCTTGATCTGCCTGCTTGGTTTGTCATAATCAGAAGTGGTGTTCAGAGCCAATCACAAGGCTTTCCCTTGGGAAAGCATTGAATTGGCTGATATTGTCAAGGAGGCAAATCAGGGTCAGAGTCAACACAAACCATCCACAGCGCTGGCCAATCCGCATCTCCTCATACAGATGCATTAAGTCAATTCATCTCTATGAGGAAAGTTCAGTGTCTCCATGCAGAGGGTGGAGACACTGAATGGCAGTGGAAGTGTAGCACTGCCCTAGGAATCACCTCTAGCAGCCATCCGAGGAATGGCCAGTGGAGTTGGCTGAAATGTAAACACTACCTTTTCACTGAAAACTCTGTGTGCAAAAAGCCTGAAGTGAATGATTATACTTACCAGAACAGATACAATAAGCCGTAGTTGTTCTGGTGACTATAATGTCCCTTTAATTTTTGTTTTTTTAAATGAAGCCAAATAATTGTTCAACTTCTCCTGGTTTTAAATGAAGCCAAATAATTGTTCAACTTCTCCTTTTTCACAAAACTGATTTCAAACAGACAATGGAAGTGAATACATTGCTTAAAGGGACACTCCAGGCACCCAGACCACTTCTGCCCATTGGAGTGGTCTGGGTGCCAACTCCCACTACCCTTAACCCTGCAAGGTAATTATTGCGGTTTTTATAAACTGCAATAATTACCTTGCAGGGTTAAGTCCTCCTCTAGTGGCTGTCTATCAGACAGCCACTAGAGGGACTTCCATGTTCTTAGAACACAAAGAGTTTTTTAAGCGACGCCGGACGTCCTCATGCTATGTGAGGACCTCCAGTGTTGCCAAAATCCCCATAGGAAAGCATTGAATAATGTGCACAGCCATTGCGGCGCATGCACACTAGGTCTCCCCTGCTGACGTCGGTGGGGGAGGAGAGTAGGCAGAGGCTGACCCAGTGCCGAGAGACATCACTGAAGAGGTTTTAACCCCCCCAGAAACTTGTGATGAGGGGTGGGAGGGAGAGGGCCACTGTAGAGTCTTGCAGTGCCAGGAAAACAAATATGTTTTCCTGGCACTAGAGAGTCCCTTTAATTTCTAGTTCTTAAAGGCCTGTTGAAAGTTCAGTAACTAGATCAACAAAACTTCCAGAATAGTGCTTAGAACTAGTTTGAGTTCACCATGCAGTCCCGTTGCGCAGCATAATACTTTGCTTAATACTACAAAATATTAATTTGCTAGCTACATTTGGGTTGGGGAAGATAACTGTGAGGATACAGAATATGGCAACCATGCCAATGATAATGGAAATATGGCAATATGGCTACTATAGTGTTGAAGTGGGACATTATAGCTCATGTTAATATGAGTGATAGAATATGGCTATGGATAGTTTGTCAAAAGGGAAATATGAGATTGCAACTTTGGAGAGGGTTCTTAGACATGGTGGACATATGGGGATGGACAAATATGGCTATGGATCTGGGATAGATGAAATATGAGATGTAGGTATGTGACTTGTAGATAAATGGGATATTATGGACTGGGATAGTACTGTCTTGGGAATGGAGACTATGACTATAGAAGATTATGCATTGGTAATGAGTGGTGTGGTTAGGACTGTGTATTGGGCCCCAGATGAAAAAAGACATAAGATTGGCACTTAGTCAAGGGAAGAGCACATAGGTGAAAATGGGCCACAGGTGGATGGGTGAGTTAAGGGAGGGGGACACGCGCCAGGGAAGAGACAAAGGTTAAAAAATATGAAAACAGGTTGCAGGTATATTTTAGCCTTTTTTTTTTTTTTACCATAATTTGATAATTTAATCTTGCCCAATTGCATAGAAAAATACATAAATAAATGTGTGTCTAGCATTGATGGTCTATTTATTGCTTTGGTGTTGTGTATATGCAGGCATGATCTGAATAAAAAACTTAGACTTGACTTCAACAGACATGAACACATTGTCTGAATCAGGTAAACAGAAACATATAATTTGACATATAACTTTCTCCGCGTGTGTTCTGCAATCCTATATGTTGGTTGTAATGAAAGAACTGTCAGTACATTGCACTGTGACCTCATCATGCACCTGGGAATGCAATGTACTGCAAATGCTTGACTTACAGCTGGTGTTTTCACCAGGACTAATCATGTAGTAACTTCCAGTTGTGTTTCACATACATACCCATCCTATATAATGGAGCACACTCTTTATTAAAAGTGAAAACAAATAATCATAAAATAAATTAATGTGCGTGTGCGCATATTAGATAGATAGAGAGAGAGATACATTTTGTTTTATTATTGTTGTTATTATTTCTGACATGAACCAGACAGCGATCTCTGCGGACAACTCACACGTTGTCACACTGACTTTTCTTCTATTGCATTTAAATAACTAAACTCTCTGCAAAGTCTATATTTTTATGATGGAAACTCTTTATATCACAAATATTTATTTTTGCTAATCTGCTTTCTCTAACACAACATCCAGCTATAAAGATAATACAATCTATAATCTGCAAATCCAGATTCATACTGACTGCTGACGTTGTCCAGAAAATCAGTTTTTTAATCTTGTCTAAGAGGCCTGTGTTATGTTACTGGTGATAAACACAAGTACTGTACTACTCTCTTGAGACCAAAAGGGGTCTCTGGATCTCAGTACAGTTTGATAGTAACCAGAAGCAATGAAATATTTCAGCACCTCTGTAATGTTCCAGTGTGCAGAGAGGGTTATTTAAGTGTGGGGTTATTTTCCCAATCTCATATCCCAACACACATGACAAACATCAATAAAGCAGTAATGGAAACCACAAAGTAATCCACATCATCTGTGGGTAATAACCTCTGCATTGTGTAAGCGTCGTGCTGGGATTTCATCGTGTTGTAAATTGCTTGGCAACATATGGAGTGCATTGAGACAGTTACATGATATTGAGTAATATGTCACATCCCACCTACAAGGATGCAGTTTTTCATGCCACAATACCCACCACTATTCTGTTATTTAATTTTGTGTTATCATGTAGTTACGTGTTCATGGGATTATTCACCAAACTACACATTGTGGAGAATTGAAAACTGAATTGCAATTTTTTGGCAGGTCTATTTGGAAAATTAGCTGGCTTTGAGTATTTTTCATTTTAGCCTAAAATATGCAAGTATATAGATAGCGAATACATTCCTGGTCTGCTAATAGGCTGCAGATTTGTAAATACACTCTTGCATGTGCGTGGTTTTTAAAATTTAAGTCCTGGCCTGCTGTAATGGTTATGGTACCAGACGTCTCCTGGTGCCTTCCCACAATTTGTAGTCAAACTGTTTTTGAGTGATTTGATATGTATCAGTGGCCTGCGGGCTGGCTCCCTCTTCTGCAATAGCTAAAGTATATGTTCCACTTCCTGAATAGATACATCAATTTTATTAATATTTATTGGTCGATAGTGTCATCTGACACTTACTATAGGATGATGTCAGGGGGTTCTTGTCAGCCTAACCACTACAGTACACTGTGTGTGACGGAGCTACTCTGAACGAGTAACTCCGCCAAGTCTGCCTTCTCGCTGCCATCAGAGACCCTGGAGCGCTTCAGACACAGTCACTGAAGCTTAACATGTGTCTCTTCCATCCTGGATCAGACTGCAGCTCTCTCCTTCCACGTAGGTTTCACCCCCTCTACCTTTAATATGATCACTTGCGGCTCTCAGGCCTTTGCACTTCTTCTGGGCCACTGGGACCATCTCAGCCAACAGGTATCTCCACAAATCCACACAGGATCTCATAGTTCCAAAAAGAACTAACATACTCAGCTTTATTTTTACTCGGGACAAGCCCATGTGCTTAGTACATCAAACTTACAGTGAAAACCATTTAAAATACAAATATATATATATATATATATATATATATATATATATATAATATTAGCAAGCTAGCAATTATAAGTAATTCATGAACTGTATTGGGATCGACCGATTATCAGTTTTACTGGTATTATCGTCCAATATTCTGTATTTTCGGCAATATAGGTATCGGCCAATAAAGATTACAAGCCCGGCGGTTCGGGGGGGGGGGTTTAGCAAGCTATTATTTTCCCAGCAGCTCCCTTCAGCTCCCTGTATAAATCTTGCAAGTCCCGCGGATGTCAGAGCGTTGCCACGGGTTACCATGGCAACACTCCGCGCAGCACGCTGGCCACGAGATTTAAACAAGGGAGCTGAAGGTAAGTTACAGCTTGCTGCGGGCCCCCACTGCTCAGTACATGCCACTGAACCACCAGAGAATGCCATAGTCTCCTCTCCCTGACCAGGTAACAAGCAGGGAGAGGGGCCAAAAAAAATAAAGAAAACATAAATATTAAAAATAAAATTAAAAAATGCCCCCCCCCCCCCATTTTACACAAATCCCTTCAGAAACAAACACACACTCTGCATTATATACACACACTCTGCATTATATACACACTCTACACAAACGCACACACACACTGCATTCATTATATACACACGCTATAAAAACACACACACTCTGCATTCATTATATACATACACTATACAAACACACTCTGCATTCATTAAATACACACTACAAAAACACACACACTGCATTCATTATATATACACACACACACTATACAAACACACACACTCTGCATTCATTATATACACACACTACACAAACACACTGCATTCACTTTATGCATACTACACAAACACACTGGATTCACTTTACGCACACTACACACACACTGCATTCACTTTACACACATCACACACTACATTCACTATACACACATTACACAAACACACTGCATTCACTTTATGCATACTACACAAACACACTGCATTCACTTTACGCACACTACACACACACTGCATTCACTTTACACACATCACACACTACATTCACTATACACACATTACACAAACACACACTCTGTATTCACTATATATACACTACACAAACACTCACTGCATTCATTATATACACACTACACAAATACACACTGCATCCACTACACAAACACACACAGCTCCCCTGTTTTAACACACTGCATCCACTACATGTGGCATGTATATTTTTTTCATTTAAGTTCACAGATTATTGGTATCTGCTCTAAAAAAATCAATATCGGTCGATCCCTAAACTTTATAGTACAAATAACATTTTTAAACACAAAAAAGGCATTAATATATGCATTTAGCCATGTGTTTGGTTGCCTTAAGTTGTATAAAAGCATTATGTAAATGTACACACTCAGCAGAGGGCACTGCAGAGTGGAGTAACAATGAATAGTTTGTTTTTCAATTGCTACCATCACAAGCCCCTTTTAGAGGACCAGGGACCAGGTCCATAGGCTGTTGGCAAGAGTAGTTCCTTCAAGCCTCTCCAAAATCTAGCTTATTTTATTCAGGATTTAGGAATATGTACCCACTGGGCTTAATATTTCTTCTATTTCTGAAGTGGTGACTATTCTTATGGTAAATAAAAGGAAGTTGGGTCTTCCATGTACTCATAACTACTAAATAACTAATAAAGTAAACCATATGCATAAAGACCCTTTTCATCTCCTGTTAAATGCCTTTGCTGTAGGCTTTAATTGTTCCATCTGCTTTTCACATTCTTTGATGTGAGTCTGTACAGTGTGTGAAGCCAGCCATTTCCAGGTCAGGCTGTTTGCCCAGTGCGCTTTGATATCTGAAATTTTGAGGACAGTATAACAGTCTCGCTCTATCTCCCCCCAGACCAGGAGGACATACCAGAGCAACACGAATGTGACATTTCCCATCCATCAGAGGGCTTGGCCCATAACAATCCTTTCATTGCCGATGTGCAAAGAACACCTTCTCCACAATTGGACTCCTGTAAGTTCAGAAAGCCTCCAAACCAACGGGATGTAAAAATGTTGAATTTTACTTTTTTTTCTGTGTATACATTTGTTTTACAGTATGACTAGCTGGACAAAAGTGGTAAGTGGTGTCCCTTAGGGTTCTGTTCTGGAACCACTTAACATATTTATAAATGATATTGAAATAATCTTCAAAAGTCATGTTTCAATATTTGCAGATGACACAAAACTCTGTAATACAATGTGAGCAGGATATTGCTTTGCTGCAGGGGGATTTAGATAGATTAGGGGAGTGGGCACTCCAATCACAGATGACAATTAATATAGAAAAAGGCAAAAGTTAAGTACTTTGGGGTAAAGAATGCACAAGTTACTTTCACCCTAAATGCTAGTGAAATAGGAATTATAACACGCAAGAAGGATTTTGAAATTGTTATAGACCACAAACTAGGCAACAATGTGCATTGTCAATTGCTAAGGCCGTAAGATATTGTCATGTATAAATAGTGGCATTAATTCTCAGGATTAAAATATAGTTTTGCCTCTTTATAAATTATTGATAAGACCACACCTTGAATATGCTGTGCAATTTTGGCCACCTGTTCTAATGAAGGATATCATGGCACTAGAAAAAGTGCAGAAGTGGGCTTCAAAACTGATAAAATTAATTAAACATTTTAGTTATGAAGAAAGGCTGACAAATTTAAATCTGTTTAGTTTAGAAAAACGGTGCCTCAGAGAGGATATGATTGCATTATACAAAAATAAATAAAACCCTTGTCTAGAAATCTATTCGTAAACTGGACTATGCACAGGACACAAGGTCACGCATTAAGACTGGAAGAAAGGAGATTTAGTCTAAGGCAAAGGAAAGGGTTTTTTACAATAAAAACAATAATGATGGGGAATTATCTGCTTGAACATGTGGTTTTATCAGAATCTGTACAGCTATTTGATGAATACGTGCAAAAATATAATATTCAGGGATATAATTTTTTTTAATTTGTGGGGTAATGGCTCCTTGATCCAAGGAGAGACCTGACTGCATTTCTGCGGTCACGAAATAATGTTTTTCCTAGTTTGTTGTAAAATTGAAAGCACTTCTTTTGCCTTCTTTTGGATCAACAGCAAAAACATATGTGAGAAAGGCTGAACTTGATTGACAGCATTCTGTGTCTGAGCCACTGTATTTTGTTTTTACCATTGTCATTACTAGTTATCTCTTATTGCCACTGCTAGCCATCTAACTTTCTCTAAATCATTAACATCTCACTTGAGTTTATCACAGTGAAATTATGGAACTAGTATTTTTTTTTATTTTCGAGCAGTTAATTTACTTACCTGTCAGACAGTTTTGCCTGATATAAATCTTTGCATCTTTCAATATCTCATGTATTGGATACTGTTTTTGGGCAGAGAGGCAATATATATTCTGAATAATATTCTGAAGCTGCATAATAAATCTCAAAGTGTCTTAGAGCCATTTCTCAATCACTTACATTTTTGCATGGTTCAGCTTAGTGTTTGGTCATCTACAGGGGCAAACTAAATCCCATTTATATCTTTTCAGCAACTAGTCAGCAGAAAAAACCCAAAATCTCAAATGAGCAGGATGACATAGAAGAAGAAATAAATACATATGACACCCAGAACAAATCTGGACGGCAGCTGGAAGAATATCATTCACTGGAGAATGAAGCTGAACCTAAAGAGGTAGGAACTTTTCTTTCATTGGTTTCTTTGAGAGGAACTTTATAATAAAGCAAAAAATAGAAATAATACCACTGTAAGTGGTCAAAGTCAACAAGAGGTTACATTGGCACAATATACAACCACCAGTGAGTGTCCAAGTCAAAACACTTGTGAAACCACACATCAGAGGGCGCTAGATAACCAGAAAAATGATCTCATATTTACCCATCCTGGTATAATGAATGTGGGATAGGGCTCAAGCCCAAAGAATGAGAAACTGAAAAGGAGAGAGATATAAGTTAAAAATACAAGCAATTTATTTGACAATAGTGAACAACAATAATAATAAAAAAAAAAAAACAGCACAGATGAGTCCATAGTAAGCACTAATGGTATAAAATGATGGAAAGAAAAACCCCTTCGGTCGCGACTCCTTGGGGTTAAATAATACTTATAAAGTGCTAAAACCAGAAAAAAAAAAGTAACTAAAAGTCACCAAACTCTGAAACTGCAGGGCATTGCTGGTAGTGCTCGACGCGTTTTGTCACGTGGTTGTCAGGACTTCCTCAAGAGCTGGAGTGTAGTGATGGGAGTCTCTCTCCGAATCTTCTTAAACGGCTACATCTACGCGCCCAATTTGTGAACGGGCGCGTGCTCATACGGACACATTCACTTCCTGGTAGTCGTGTACATAGACGTATCACCTGACGTCCTGTTACGCGACCCTGGAAGAGTCCGTCGCGCATGCGCTTCCACCGTGGAGCGCAAATCAACTTTATTGGCAACCACAACCCTGCCCCAAAATGGCATAAGTTCTTACAATTAAGGCAGCCATTTGTGGCAGAGGTATGTAACAAAGGATGCCAGATATACACGAGACCTTGGTATACTACAAAATAGAGATATGTGACATGTCATATTAAACACCAAAAAATATTTTTAAAAAAGGGGGAAAGAACAATCAATTGAAAAAGAGAGTAATTATCAATTTAGAGAAACGTGAAAAATTCATAAATTAAGGTGTATGCAAAAATTTATTTATGGTACACCTTACATTCTAGTATATTAAAAGAAATACAAATGTAAAAACCTCTAGTACGTTTAAGCTGAATTCACATAAAATGCATACGTGGAATGATTTAAAACCGGTGGCATGAATGTCGTCAAGGAATAAAATACATAATATACTTTAGGGTTATGTGGCGGAACAGGCCTCGCCACGTGTTCTTGGAGGGGGCTGCTTGCCCGCCTCCTACCTTCTGACTATGGCCCTGGGATATATGGCATTTGAAAACACTATTTGTGCCCTGTGACAAAACTGGAGATTGTGCACAAATATGACTATTGTCCATATTTTTTATGATTCCCTTCGTTTGTTGCACTGTTCTCCATATGTTTCATCTGTTGGTCTGGCTGGATAGACTGCCAGACAAACTGTGGAGTTACTGGGTGGCCACCATTTCATGTATCAGAGGCACATGGTGAGAACAATGGATGAAGCACATGGTGAGAACAATGGATAGCAGCCATTTTAACTCACTGTTTGGACTTTTCTACACGGTGCCATCTCGCCGCTATTTGGTGCACAAAGACATCGTGCAGTAGTTTTAAACTATACAACAGGGGACACATTATACAGTAATTATTTTTCATATAGCCTGTATATGTTCTGCGGAATCTGCATTAAACTGTATCTTCCAAACTACTGAACGGATCTGGGTGAATTTTGGATATGTGGTTCACCGAGATCCCCCTTTTACGAGGATATTTGTATGGGGTTATTGCATGTTTATAATAGTGTATTTCTCTGCCTGTGATAATTATATTAACCATTGTGTTCAGTAATCATATCACAGGCAGAGGGGAGGATTTTGTGTGGGAGTGTCTGTGTGTATTGTACGGATTGATTGGTTGTATTTCAAAACCCTGTGTGCAGTACTGTGTTTGTGGATTGTGAATAAAAGAGGCTGTATGTGCCAGTACAGTCAGTTCTGCTTGACCTCAAAACGAAGTGTCGTCTCGTTATTGTGGGAATTGGATTGTATGCTGATTGCCAGGAGTGTAAGCTGATTGAATGCTTTTCCTGTTCAGCTGCTTAGAGCATTCGTATGCTTCTCCGGTTCGGTGGTTGTGGTGTCTGCTGCAGTGCTTGGAGTCCTCAGGAAGCGCTAGGAGCATCCTTCAACGGAGGTACCCAGTCGGGGTGCCAGGTGATCTGTTATAGGTTATAAGAAAAATGATACAGATAAAAACATTTTTATTAATTTTTTTTTTTTTTAAATGGGAAAGGTCGCACCCAATGCGTTTTTGACCTACAGTTCCTTAGATATAGGACTCCTAAGTCTAAGGATATGTAGGTCTGAAACGCATTTTGTGTTTAGTGTGACCTTTTGTTACTTTTTGTTTTGTGCCTATTAAACCTCCTGTGGATTTTGAACGTTTGCAGTAGCACTATTTCTGCTTATTAGTTTTATGATAGGATTTGGTTTCTACACCTGGTGACCTGACATCCACTCGGATAAGTGGAAACGTTGCGTTCCCGTTACCTTTATGTGTTTTTTTTTTTTTTTTATGCTTAGAGATTTATGCTAGATTCATTTTGGAATTTTGCTGCACCGGTTCAAATTTTTTTTCAAACTTTGTAAAGAAGACATAAAATTCCTGGCCATACATTTCATTTACATATGTTAATTAATCTAAAAACTGCAATGACATGTATCTTTATAGGGTATAGCTTTGCTGAAAAAGGTAATTGCAGAGTATGTGTAAAAAAAAATTATTATTTTCATTATATTGAATAAATAACGCAGCATATGGAACTATTGCATATGGAGAACCTGCTTTATACAGCAATGTTATATATTTTATAAAATCAGGTAAACCTACCAATCACCTATTGTTAAAATCTACTTTTAATTCAAGAAAACATCACATAACACTATTTTATCTAGCTATTTATGTTGTGATTTGTATATTATTGGCACTATATAAATGATAATAATAATATTTCCTTTTCCTTCTAAGAAATTGATGACCGAGTCCAAAATATCTGAAACAGAAAGAGAAATAGATGAGGATCATCTAAGACTGAGGGAACCTGAAGATGCAGGTTCTTCAGCTAAAGTTGGTGTGAGTCCCATGGACAAGTACATGCAAATGCTTGCCCAGAACCGAGCCGAGGAGCAGACTGAGAAGGTAGGATGGCATTCCGTAACGTAGACCCTGAATGGAGCTTGTCTTGTCTTGCGGAAGCTGTTTAGTAATATAGTCTTTGTGCATCTTCCTTGGAACAATCCTCTTCTATGCTTTCTTCCCCTTTTAGCAGTACTGCTGACTTATAGTGTGTCTATTTTCTTGGAAGATGAGGCAGCGGTTTAACTTTAGCAACAAAATGAATCATTCTGGAAAAATAAGTACTATAAACCTTGCTTTGTCTGGAACAGTGTGAACTATCTGCTTTTTTTTTTAAATCTTTTATGAAAATGTAGTACACAAATATGAGGGTTTTTTAATCTTTAATCACAGGTCAAAAATGATATGCTATTTTTAACCCTATTAAAATATTTTTTTACTCCAAACATATTTTATTTTTATTTTTTTTAGTTTTTTGTGTGGTGATTATTAATATTATTATTGTTTATTATTATTTATAAAGCGCCAACAAATTATAGAATAATTGCATTTAAAGATAGATCAGTACCAAAATAATCTGATCTCATCTAAATTTGGTAGGTTATAATTTTAATTTCTAAAATAGGAAAGACAACAGATGATTCCACCGTCCGCTACCATCTGGAGCTTAGAATCATTGTCTCACGCCTTTAAAGGAAAAATAGTTAGTTTTGGTCCATAAGCCCACCTTTTACACCCTTATCACCGAACTGTAGTGTTTCTGGAGGTATAATTCAGCTGTTAGTTTTCCACAATAGAAAGCATACAACTGAACTACAATTCTCCCTTTACTATGCCCATAAAGCACTACTAATGGAGTAAGCTCAACTAGAGCTTTAAGTGAGTGACCTGCTGTGGTGAGAGTTTACAGCAGACGCTGCAAAGCTTGGGGACTTACATGCAAGGGCTTCAAATCTTTTATCTACACTGCTCAAAAAAATAAAGGGAACACTTAAACAACACAATGTAACTCCAAGTCAATCACACTTCTGTGAAATCAAACTGTCCACTTAGGAAGCAAGACTGAGTGACAATCAATTTCACATGCTGTTGTGCAAATGGGATAGACAACAGGTGGAAATTATAGGCAATTAGCAAGACACCCCCAATAAAGGATTGGTTCTGCAGGTGGTGACCACAGACCACTTCTCAGTTCCTATGCTTCCTGGCTGATGTTTTGGTCACTTTTGAATGCTGGCGGTGCTTTCACCAGTGGAAGCATGAGACGGAATCTACAACCCACACAAGTGGCTCAGGTAGTGCAGCTCATCCAGGATGGCACATCAATGCGAGCTGTGGCAAGAAGGTTTGCTGTTTCTGTCACCGTAGTGTCCAGAGCATGTAGGCGCTACCAGGAGACAGGCCAGTACATCAGGAAAGGTGGAGAAGGCCGTAGGAGGGCAACAACCCAGCAGCAGGACCGCTACCTCTGCCTTTGTGCAAGGAGAAACAGGAGGAGCACTGCCAGAGCCCTGAAAATTGACCTCCAGCAGGCCACAAATGTTCATGTGTCTGCTCAAACAGTCAGAAACAGACTCCATGAGGGTGGTATGCGGGCCCGACGTCCACAGGTGGGGGTTGTGCTTACAGCCCAACACCGTGCAGGATGTTTGGCATTTACCAGAGAACACCAAGATTGGCAAATTCGCCACTGGCGCCCTGTGCTCTTCACAGATGAAAGCAGGTACACACTGAGCACATGTGACAGACGTGACAGAGTCTGGAGACGCCGTGAATAACGTTCTGCTGCCTGCAACATCCTCCAGCATGACCGGTTTGGCAGTGGGTCAGTAATGGTGTGGGGTGGCATTTCTTTGGGGGGCCGCACAGCCCTCCATGTGGTAGCCTGACTGCCATTAGGTACCGAGATGAGATCCTCAGACCCCTTGTGAGACCATATGCTGGTGCGGTTGGCCCTGGGTTCCTCCTAATGCAAGACAATGCTAGACCTCATGTTGCTGGAGTGTGTCAGCAGTTCCTGCAAGACGAAGGCATTGAAGCTATGGACTGGCCCGCCCGTTCCCCAGACCTGAATCCAGTTGAGCACATCGGGGACATCATGTCTCGCTCCATCCACCAACGTCACGTTGCACCACAGACTGTCCAGGAGTTGGCAGATGCTTTAGTCCAGGTCTGGGAGGAGATCCCTCAGGAGACCATCCGCCACCTCATCAGGAACATGAACAGGCGTTGTAGAGATATCATACAGGCACGTGGAGGCCACACACACTACTGAGCCTCATTTTGACTTGTTTTAAGGACAGTACATCAAAGTTGGATCAGCCTGTAGTGTGTTTTTCCACTTTAATTTTGAGTGTGACTCCAAATCCAGACCTCCATGGGTTGAAAAATTTTAATTTCTATTTTTTAATTTTTGTGTGATTTTTGTTGTCTGCACGTTCAACTATGTAAAGAACAAAGTATGAAATATTGAATTCATTCAGATCTAGGATGCGTTATTTTTGTGTTCCCTTTATTTTTTTGAGCAGTGTATATAATACATTAAAAAAAGAATGTGTCCTTTTCAGCCGGGAATGCACTGTTAAAAGTTACACTGTACCCCAGACTCCTAAAGCTTGCTGAAGTGATTTATGTGTGAAGAGTGCATCCTTTTTTCTAATTTGACAGAAATTGCTGATATAAATTTGAGAGTACCTGCTTCCTCCTCTAAGCCTGAGTTAGGAGAGGTAGGAAGGATTGCAAAGGCTTCAAAAAATAAATCTGTAATGAAAAATGCATGGTTTAATGTGGGTATAACTACTAAACAGTGACTTATTATGACTGGAAGAGCATGATGGAAAATGTAGTTTACAACATCTGGCGTGCCAAAGGTTGCCTACCCCTGGTTTAGAAGACGTTAAATATCAGACTCTTTTTAGCTCATCCTCTTGCTGGTTAATGCTGAATAACAGCCTCCCACATAGCAGAATTACATACAGATCCAGACTCATGATTTCCAGTGGGCGGTTTTCTCTGCAGAGCAGTCACATGCACAATATATATTTGCAGTTGTGTGGGAGCACATCATTAATGCTCATCATTGTAAGCTCATCTCTTTCAATTTTATTTTATCTCAAATTTATATTTTCAGAAACTACTACTACTGTCATTGCCCCTCTCCAAGTGCTACAATATTGCAGACATGTCACATTTCTACATTAAAGGAGACCAGTCATATGTGTATTTTACAACTGTAGGCAAAATACAGTTCCATTATATGAGGGAACATACTTTAATTCCAGTGAAAAACATTTGCTTATGCTTACTTCAAATTACTGATGCCACTAATGAACAGAAGAAGGGAAACAAGCCAAACTATGCTTTATAGGTTATCAGTGCTGTATCTATCGCGAGGCTAAAGAGACATTTGCTTGGGGGGCACTTTCCAAGGGGGCCCAGGCAACTTTAGGAAAGGCCTTGTTAGCCTTGTGTCATGGTGGGCTCAAGAGCTGGTCACCTTAGAGGCCCTCCCCATCCTCCCACGTTGGAGGCTGTATGCAATGTAGACATTGGCAAGGGAGCTGTGATCTTCTTGCACTGAGGGATCAGAGAAACCCCACACTGGACCAAATCCACTCTAGCTCTCCCAAAGGTAGGGAGGCTGGACTTAATTAAAATAAAATAACAATAATGTGTGTGTATGAGAAAGTGTCTGTGTGTGTCTGTGAGTGAGTGAGTGTGCTAGTGAAAGTGTGTGTCTGTCATTGAGTGTGTATGACTCAGTGAATGTGTCAAAACAGTGTGTGTCAGTTTATATGTATCTGAGAGTGTGTCTGTCAGTGAAAGTGTATGTTGGTTAAACTATGTGAGTGCCAATGACTGTGTGTCTATTTTAAGAGAACGAGGTAGTGCACACACTGTTGGAGGATACTCCCACTAGGGTGCCTCTAAACAGGGAAGGCCAATTTCCAAGTCAACTCAATCTTCAAAATACACATCTGGGCACACCCGTGGTTTCCTCATAAGGCAGTCTTTATTGAAGGAGCATAGAAAGCAGACAACGTTTCGGCACTCTTGTGTGCCATTGTCAAGTCTAGACATGTCGTCGTTTAGTCATTGTCCCAGAATAGCTTCATTAATAGTTTTTTTAATTGAATTAAGCTAGTTACAGACATATTTGAGCAGCTGCAGTAGACTTTAAGTGAGTGACCTGCTTTGGTGAGAGCTCACAGCAGAAGCTGCAAAGCTTGAGTAATTAAATGCAAGGACCTTAAATCTTTTTATCTATATAGTACATTGGAACTTTTATAAATCAACCTTGTTACACCCCCGACTGTCAATCATAACCGGTCCTGTTACTTACTGGTCTGTTTAGCACGGAGCCTGGTTTGGTTAGCTATTCAAAAGTGCTAGAAGGGTTTATGAAACGCAGAGGGGATAGTTTGACGTGTCTGTCTTCAGATAACTAGTAGGGGGCTTATAGCAGCAGAAATAATTGTACATATCTGCTGCTATAAGAAATAGACTTCATAGATGGGGGCTTCATTCACCATAACCTATTTTATTTCAGAACTGACTCCTAACTGTAGTGAACTGAAAACAAAATCTCACACAAAAAGTGCAGATTTGTTAAAAGTCTCCTACCTGGCTAAAGTAACAGCTTTGCTAATTTAGCCTCAATTTTGCAAGTCAGTTTTCCGTTTACTATAAATACATGTTTAATAAATAATCCCTCTTGAGTATGTAGCACAAATGTAAAAGAACATTTTGATCCTAAAGAGATCACGTTCGAAGTACTGTATGATATTAGTAAGGAACTCATAGGTAGCCATTTTGTTAGAGAACGTTCTAGAAACATCTTTTGTGGCAGATGTTGCAACAATGTCTCAAATAGGCCTCTACTATCAATGTTTTTGTACTTGTCGCTGGATAATTGCTGTTTTTCTTCAATCGTCATCGTGCCACATTTCCAAGTGTACTTAACACAGGACATTGACCTTAATTGTGAAGAACGTTTAATTTGCTGCATGCTAAACAATTCTGATGTAGTTTGTGCTTCAAGGCAATGTTCTGTGATAATGTGAATTCCCACAATTCTTTGAACTTCTGTAAATGAGTTTGTGTAAATTGTTGTAGAATTTAGTTTTATCTACATATATAGCTTGTGTTTTCAATGTCATAAAATTCAAAGAGCAGTGCGGTTTTTCTTCTGACCAAAAAAGATTTCATTGTTCATTGGAAAACAAAGGATATTTAGAATACATTTTTCCAACAAACCTCTAAACTTGAGCAATACACATGGAAACCAGTATCATGTTCTTGTTCTGATTAATCAGCATTGCAAACTTTATTATAATTTCACTATTTTTTTCCCCTTGTAAACTCTTTTTGCTTTTCCCTTAAAATGAATTTGAAGTACTATTTTAGGGACTGTAGATCGTTTTATAGTGATCCGACACATGGTTTGTTCAACTGTAGAACTATAAATTCTGATATTCTTGATACATGCATTACAACAATTAATGAGTACTTTGAAGTTATATAATATTTTTCCTGCATGATTTTTGCTTCCAGTTTGGTGATTTGAAATTTGCATTCTGACGCATTTTAATTTGTAACCGTCTGTGTTTTAACTCAAACACTATCTCTCACTTTCCATCATATGTTAAAAATGATACCAATTTTTCTTGGTTTTGTTGTGGTTTTTAGGTTAATAAAGAATCCCTGGAGGAGCTTTCAGTGGTTGAAAAACTATCTAATGACAGGTAAGTCATAGAAAAAGAAGGGAGGGAAAAAAATCTATATTTTTCAGTAAGCTTTAATGGAATCTTTCAGAACACGTAAAAAAAGGAAAAGGACTAATTTTGGTGAACAATTTGTTTAAAGGCGGACTATAGGGTCAGGAACACAAACATGTATTCCTGACCCTATAGTGTTAAAACCACCATTTAGCCACCCTGGTCCCCTCATGCCTCCCTACATATAGTAAAATCGTACTTGTGTTCAAGTCTGCAGCTGCCTACTTTGTCCCTGTTTCCTTTAGATCTGCCCATTGCCTGCTAACATCATCAGACGTGGTGGCCTGATCCAATCACAATGCTTCCCGATAGGATTGGCTGAGACCGACAAGGAGGCAGATCAGGGGCAGAGCCAGCATGATTCAAACACAGCCCTGGCCAATCAGCATCTCCTCATAGAGATGAATTGAATCAATGAATCTCTATGAGGAAAGTTCAGTGTCTGCATGCAGAGGGAGGAGACACTGAATGTTTGGATGCATTTTAGGCAGCCATGACCCAGGAAGGATCTCTAACAGCCATCTGAGGAGTGGCCAGTGAAGTTATCACTAGGCTGTAATGTAAACACTGCATTTTCTCTGAAAAGACAGTGTTTACAGCAAAAAGCCTGAAGGTGACTAATGATTCTACACACCAGAACAAATACAATAAGCTGTAGTTGTTCTGGTGACTATAGTGTCCATTTAACTTTGTTTGGAACACACAGTCTGTCAGTTCTTTTGAGGCTTTATGTTTTGGTATTTCTGCATTGCTTGGGACTTTCCAGATTGGTTTGTGATCTCAACACCAACTTTAAATTAGTAATTGTTACTATGCTATTATATTCTCCTGCTGCTAATTTGCCAGGCTTTGCAGTGAGTTTTATCAAAGCATAAAGTTACTCAGCCATTCATACTGGAAAAGTTGTCTTAGTGAGCACAGTAAAGGTTTCTGGGAGTGGCAGTTCTATTGTCCGCATTATACATTAGAAAGCTGCATAAGAAATGACATCACACACAACAGTGTTTTTGGAGCAAAATGTGAAATGCTGCAGTAAATTATGTGAAAGCAGAAAAAATAGGGTTATGGAACAAAATTATAATTTTAAAATACCTACATTTACTGTAATCAATACATTGCTCCTACTGAAGTGCCCCTTAATATCACACTAAGATTTTTGTGTGAAAACATTGTAATACTACTACTCCAATGACAGTGTTTAACTGTATTAAATATTCTCAGACGGATTACCTGTTAATTATTTGCTGCTGTTCGTTTTTTGTTTTCTTTTCATAGACCTAGCCCTTATGTTGTTTATTTCAATGGTGGTGTCTAGCGTGAAAAGAGAAGGGCGATATACTTAAAGGGAAACTATAGTGTTTGTTTTCCTGGCACTATAGTTCCTTATAGTGCCCCCTACGTCACCTGCTAATTATTGCAGTTTATTAAAAACTGCAATAATTAGCTTTGCAGTATTAAGGGATTTAGGACTATGCACCCAGACCACTTCAATTAACTGAAGTGGTCTGGGTGCCTAAAGGTTCCCTTTAACTGATGATCTCCATCCTTGGAAATCTATTGTGTAATGTATGTAAAGGTCCCTTTACCACAACAATCCTGAGTGACCGCTGATAGATAGTGGCAAGGTTATCAAACCTCTGCATTTTGTACGAGATAGATTAAAGCAAAAGAAAATGTATATGTAAGAGAAAAGTACTGCATTTAGATTTTTAAATTTCCAACGCAGTGCGTGTAAAATACAGGCTAATTACAGCAGCCCTGTAATGGCAATTTTCAGAAAGTTTTTAAACAAGATAGCATTGCAAATACATCCACAAAGTACGGATTGTAGTCAAGTGCAAAGTAACAGGAGTGGTATCACAATAAATGAGATTTAAAGAGTAGATCACACCCTCTCCCCAAAATAGGGATTCATTTTTTTCCCTGTATTCCACAATCGCTCTCTGTTCCTATGGGTGCTCTTTAGCATGTTAAGAAAGAGCAGCATTGTGAGATTGTGTTATGCAATGTTATGCCTATTAAAATTGTTTATTTTTTTTATTTAGCATAACGGCTCTGTCTCATGAAGAAGCAGATGATGACTTCTGGTAAACATTCACTTCCTCCTTACAAGATAAAATCCAAGTGCTTTGAATTGTGAGACTAATATGTGTTACAAGAAAAGATTTTATTGGATATGGAAGCTTTCAGAGACTGTCATCAACAAACTCCATGTCGTGTGTTTTAACCACTTATTTGTTTTCATTTTTATTCTTCGGTGTACAACTTTTCCCATTAAAAGGATCAAACATACATGGGTTTTCTTTCTAAAATAATTCTGGTTTGACTGAAAACCTACGACGTATATTCTGGAAAATGGCAGATTTTAGAATGAATGAAAACATGGGTTAAATCAGGTCTTAATAGATTTGTTTTACGCTGTCTGAGAAATACACCAGTTTTTCTGAAATTTATAGAATCCAGTAAGACTGATAGTTGGACTCAGTGCAGTGGCGGATCCAGAGCCTGACCTCGGGAGGGGCACTTGCAGATTATTTAGAGAAATAATTCAGACACAATACATACTACAGCTCAGTGTAGTGGCTATGGTTCCAGTAGTGCCGGGACCCCCTCCCAGACGAAGTAGTCAAACCGTTTAAGAACAGTTTGACAACTTACCTGAGGTCTGCTTGGAAATGGGGCTGTAGTAGGGCATAGGAGCAGGGGTGCAGTGTGTGTTTGTGTAAGAAGGACTGTGTGAGCAGTGTGTACGTAAGGACGGAAGTGTGTGTGTGTGTGTGCGCGTTGCAGTGTGAGTGGGGGGCAATGTGTGTGTGGAGGGCCAATGTGTGTGTAGAGTGTGTGTATTGGGGGCAGTGTATGTGGGAAGTGTATGTGTGTGGGAGCAGTAGTGTATGGGGCAATGTGTGTGGGGGTAATCTATGTATGTGGGGGGCAATGTGTATGTATGGGGGCAATCTATGTATGTGGGGAGCAATGTGTGTATGTATGTATGTATGTGGGGCAATGTGTGTGTGTGGGGGCAGTGTGTGATAAGGATGGGGGGCTTTTTTTAGTTTGTTTTTTTTTTAAATTTGATAAAATGATTTATTTTTTTCTATTTAAAATATACATAATGTCCCCCCTCCCTTCTTACCTTTGTTTAGGGAGGAGGGGGGACATTTCTCGATCCCTGGTGGTCCATGTGGTGAGAGTGAACTCTAGCCCCGGTCTCCAGTTCACTCTCGCAAGATCCGGAGTGTTGCTCGCGAGATAAGGACCTGGAGGAGCTGCAGACTGAGGTCCCCCGGGTCCTCTCTTTCTCCCTCCTCTGCCGGCGGCCAGCAAACTTTTAATGAAAAGGAGCCGCACGTGAAAACGTTTAACACAATTTATGATTGTCATTGTGTGTTTATTTAAATTTATTAAAAAGGGTGTCATTCCCAGAGAAGGATTCCATATATAGAGACAGAAAAATGCCTTTTCCAAGTTAAAGGAACATAGTTTAGTTATAATGGTAATGTGTAGAACATCTATCTGCAGTGTCTACTCAGACATGTTAATTTCACATTTCTTTCATGTGTTAATTATAGCTACTGCAAATGAAAGAACAGATAAGAATGAAAATAGAAAGAAACCACTGATCAGCCTTGAGTAATTAGTGAATGTTTGTCTGTTGCAATCCATGCAGGATCAGCACCGTATTGTGACATTTAGCACTGCTTTTGGTCTATATACCCCAAGTATTTGATTCTATAGGAAGTAGAAACCGTGTTTTACAATCTTGTTAGACCAGTATCCCTACTACCTCTCTCCCATTGCCTAAGTGGGTCTTTGATTTTTTTTATGCACTATGCATTGCTGCAGAATATTACATTTGTATAAAAGATAACACGCTGAAATTTTTTAATCATCACAAACATTAGATTTTTATCTACAAATATTTATTATAACACTTGGATATAACTACAGGAAGCCCTTGGCACTGATAGAAAATATTGATTCACTGTTAGGTTACAAAAATTTATACATAGCAAAATTTAATTTTTTATTTTTTTTTAAACATAAAAATAGTTCACTAAACAAAATAAAAAAAAACTCCCAGCAACTACACAGAATAGAAAAAGGAAAAAGAAAAATGGGACACTGCCTTCATTATTCATACAGGAGAAGATGGGGCTAAAACAATCACCTGCATTGCAGTAGAATTAGTTTTGAAGTTTCCCATGCATTGGCTTAACATTACATTTTCTCTACATACAATAACATTTCTCATTTTTAATTTGTCACAATTGCCTGTTTTAGGCTTGTAACCAAACAAAATACCTGAACACTGCTTGTTCACAATTCAACAATAAGGAATATTTCTAAATAGTCAAGTAGACTGGGCATTTTTTTTTTCTGTATTTTTTTTATATTTTGTAACATGTACCGCCTACATTATCACATTTTTTTTTCCAGTTTTCAAATTTTTTTTAAATATATTTTTAATCATATTTTGTTTAAGTGCAACTGTATAACACTCACAATTGACCACAGAATAATAATGAAGTGACTTACAGCAACAATGTAATACTATAAAGCATCAGTGCACCAATGTTAAAAGGTGTTGCCCCATAATTTGATTTACAAGAAAACAATCTAAACTATGTGTCTTGGAAGGAGATAAAACAAAAGTTTATGATCTAGAAATATTAGGTTCTCCCAACTCAGATTCAGGATTTTGTTTTTAATGCTCAGGAAATGGATGTCTACACATATTTTAGTTCAAATACACATTTTTTTTTTTTTTTTTTAATACAAGTTTCTGCTTTTTATTTCATTCCACTTTAAACTTTTATGTAATCATATGGATGCGAAAGACTGCTACAACAACCGAACAATTCATTCTTCCACAAACTGAGCATTCACCTACATTCTACTCATTCCATCCAGTTAAGACTTTTTATAAATTGATGCCTTTTAAAATGCCTGAGATCAAATACAAAAAAAGGAAGTAAGTTGTGAATATTGTGTTACTCACTGGGTTTTTTTCCTTTCTAATTGTACAGAATTACGTCCAATAGGAACGTTATATTTATTTATATTCTTACACTTCTGCATTAGCTGACCAATAATAAGGGCTACTGGTTCTTCTGTGATGTTACTCGGATAATCGTATTATGTGTAAGAATTGAGCTGTTCTTTAGACCGTGACTGGATGTCTTGAAGCTCCTGTTCTTCCTTTGTCTTAATGTCGTGGTAGACCTGCATTTTGCTGGCATCCTTTAAGTAGGCCCAGTTAGCAGACAGAATCATGAGGAAATGGATCTGCAAGAGAAGGGTGAGCATTGTGGCTAGTGAGCAGGTCAAGGAGGTAAAGCAAGCAGCTTGTTAATGTTTTAGAAGTATTTAAATTTAATAAATAAAATAAAAAAAGGGAGGAAAAACTAGAGTTAACGTGTGACCTCTAATAAAATAAAATAAAAAACATGCACCTTCCTAGTTTACGGATTTGCAAAAGGAGTTAGTAAGCCGGGATTAAAATTAACAGAAAATCAATACTAAATTCTGCTTATGTATTTCTTTGAATGCTCATGGTACTCAATTCAAAAATGAACCAGCAAGTTTGGTTTTCATTGCTTTTTTTTATCGTTTGGTTTCCTTTGTGTAGGACAGGTTTCTAGTTTCATTACTGTATGGATTAAACATGAAATATAAATTATACAAAATGTGCTAGATTAAAAAATAGAATTATTGTTCTCGGTTAAATAAAAAAACAGAGAGTGCTACAGTTCTTAGTATACAGTACAGGCATCTAGGTTGACCTGTAGAGATGAAATTAAGATTTTCTTACAAACACAAGCATGCAAGTCCACAAATTTAGTCTTTTATTGTCCTTTTTATTCATCTACAAAAATAGGTTATAAAAGAATAAATCCATCACGAGTGCTCATATGCACCTCGAAATGGAGTCAAAAAGCCCCATATCCAGTGATTATTTCAAATCGCTTTCCCACTTTTTAGTGATCAACGTTAAGGAGCCAGTGATCTCTCATCTTATTTGACAACATCTCCCAGTTGCATGCAGTCAGCTATAAGATCAGCTAAGGCTGATCAGGAGTCAAGGTTAAGAGAAACAGGTTGTCCGACCCCTAATCAGTGACATGGCAATAAATCACATACCTCCTGATCCAATAAATGCCCAGTTGCAACTAATTCTTCTAAATGTATAGGATTTCTTTCTAGGGCCTGTTAGCTATACATGTTTTTTTGAGATCTGGCTTTCTAATTATTGATTAGTTACAAATTTACCTGTACAAGTGCAAAGTTATAAAATAAAACAAAAATCGCTCACAACTTCAGAAAAAGCCATTTGGAAGCAGTGAAGAACCAAACAAATTACATGGTTAGTAATTATTTTTTTGGCAATGAGAATAGTCCACACTACTATTTCAACATTTTTCATCTTACGGTAAACTTGAAAGCACTATTAATACATTTGTCACACTGCACTTTATAGACAATAACTTGAAAAAGGCACATACATTATAGTCATAGGTATATTGTGGGGGGTGGGGCAATGAAGGGCCAAAAGGCAAAAAATATCTATTGAACTGTTCTTAAAGTCACATAATATAGCCAGATCTCACTGTAATATTCACATACAAAATTGGTTAATTACTCCTTTTCAAGGCTAAATGATGCTTGCTATTTACATAAACCAAACAGAATAGTCATATAAACTCCTAAATGCTAGACTGAGTTTTTAGTCCAGAGGGTCAGTGGCAGATGAATCTATAACAACGCAGTCTCTCTAATGATTTGGCTAGGGCAGTTTAGAATTTAGTGCAGCAATCTTCCCGACTCTTAAACTTCAAAACGGCATAGTTATATGTAGTTGCCATCATGTAGATCAGCTGGTGGAAGAGAACAAAATGAAGAGGACAGTAAGACACAGCAAGTCAATGCCTTATGCAGCCATGGACATCAGTTACGTATTGTTACAGTTTTGACATTCAGGGATGATCGAGGTTTATATTTCCTGAAATAAAACAATCCTGAGCAGTAATCCACTTTTACCAGATGGGAACAGTGAACCATGATTAAAGTGAACCTGGAACAGAAAAATTGACTTGCCTTAATTTGCTTACATATACATCGGATACGTCATCTATCATGTAGATAAATGGTGTATTAAATGTAAAATATAAGCAGGGCAAATCTAGTCAGTGACGTTGGCATGCTGGCATTGGAAAGGAGTGACATTACTCCATTCCCGTAACCAGTTCCATAGCAACCGCATGTGCTGTGGTTGCTATGGGAGGAGAGCAGAGGGACCTCCTGTCTTTTTTGCTCTCCATTGTCATTCAATACCGAGGCATTGACAGGCAGCTAAGAGAAGAAAAAAAAACATTTAAATAGGGTTTTCTCCTGCACAATGTATAGATTATGCTCCATCTAATGGGCATACTCTGGGGCATGACGTGCCTTTTAGAATGGATCAGAATGGGATGTAGCAGTGGCTGGATTCTATTCTTTAAAAAAAAAAACATTATTGGGCAACAGAATCCAACACAAAGTAAGATAACGCTGCAAACGAGAGAAAGGTAAAAAAAAAAACATAATAGAACTATAGAAACTAGAAGAGAAATAGAATACAATAAAACAAAAACTTAATATATCTAAATATCCAATACATTTGAAAACTGTTCACCAATTAATGATATTTTAATAGATTTAAGCCTCTGTATGAGAAATGTTACTCAATATGCATTTTGCATACTCAGTCTAAATAATTTATATGTATAATAAAAAAAGGAAATAATTTTATACTTTTTTATGGCAAAATTAGTTTCCAAATATACTCCAGCTCAGTTACTTTATTTATTTTCTAATTACACTATTTATATTGTGCGGTTAACTGAACAAACCAACATGGGGTTCATTCACTACATGAGTAATAGGAACTGGAAAATTGACAAGTAAAAATGCAAGTTTTGAAAAGTGAGAATTTTAACAGTGTGGCTAGATCAGCTTGAAATTTTCAAACTTTGCTTTTACATGAGACTGAAATTTATAACTGTACAGGAAAATGGCGGTTTTAAGAAATAGTTAAAACTGCTACTTGAATTCTATGTATCAATAATTAGAATTAAATGTAGCCTCCATTTATTCCGCAAACAAAAATACTTGATAATGAAGCCAATTTGTTTCTCTGTAATTTCTAGTTTTATGGTATTACAGTTCAACATTAAAATGCAACAGTTTTTAAGTTTAGAAGAAGGTGAATACCCACCAGTGCAATAACAGTAGCTCCTGCCCCGGCGCATGCCACAATGAAAAGGTGGTAGGACATGTAAAACTAGGAGAGATAAGGAAATGTCGACTTGAACAAAGTCTTTTAAACATTATTGCAACATCTATGTTTTTATCATTTATATACATAAAGGGAATCAACACAGTAAAGGAGGAGACCATATTTAAAAGAAGAAAAACTACCACAACAAGAGGACATGGTCTTAAGTTAGAGGGACAAAGGTTTAAAAATAATATCAGGAAGTTTTACTTTACTGAGAGGGTAGTGGATGCATGGAATAGCCTTCCAGCTGAATTGGTAGAGGTTAATACAGTGAAGGAGTTTAAGCATGCGTGGGATAGGCATAAGGCTATCCTAACTATAAGATAAGGCCAGGGACTAATGAAAGTATTTAGACAATTGGGCAGACTAGATGGGCCGAATGGTTCTTATCTGCCGTCACATTCTATGTTTCTATGTTACAATATAAATTAACTATACAGTACAGAAAACATGTAGCTGCTGTAGCTTATATTTAAGTTAAACTGTTCAGAATTCTGCATTTTTCAAACAACTGTAACTATATTGGTGCAAAACTGGATTAGCCCTATTCTAGAACAGGCAGTCAGGCAGAATCATGGTGTGGGTGGATGCGGTTCCCATAGATGCAGGGTCATTACAAAAATCCTGAAAGACTATCATAAACAGGCTAGAAGGAGTGTGGGGACAAGTAAGGATCTAAGATTTTTGGGGTGTCTTATTAGCAGCAACTTTTCCTATTTTCCATTAGAGTGCCCGAGTGTTAGGTAGTGGCTCTGAAGGAGAGTAGTTTAACTGGTGTGTATAGATTTGTGACAATAGTCATGATTGAATCTTATTTGCCTGGATTGGTGACTGGGTGCGGGCATAAGAGTTTTATTCCTGACTTTATTTCTACATCCCTCCCAGAATTAAAAGAACATCTATAGTGTTTTGTATACCAGTGTTAATTTTGTCGCCTAACAATTTTAGTCAACTAAAATGTTTGAGATTTAATCAACTAAAACCAAAACAATTAAGATGACTAAAACACGACTAGAACTAAAATAGCATCTTAGTCAAATGACTATGACTAAAACTAAATTGAAATTTGGTGCCAAAATGAACACTGCACAGGGGGGGCTGTGGAAGGGGCAAAAGAGGCTTTAACTAAGCCCATTAGATTAGTTGTATTTACTAAAATCCACTGGAGATTTGGTCGACTAAAACTAAAACAATTCAGTGGACTAAAATACGACTAAAACGGCTTTTTAGTCAAAGGACTAGGACTAAAACTAAATTGAAATTTGCCGCCAAAATTAACATGGTTGTATACCTATATATGCATTAGAATGTTCAGTGTATTGCCACATCAAATGTCAAAAAGCCATATTAATATGAGTGGGTATATTCTGCAGGAAAGCTAAGGTTGGATCCTTTATTTTGGACACTGCAAAGTTTCCAGAGTGGGCATTTTAACGGATTATGGGTTCTGGAAAGGGTAATGGAGCTATTGGCACACAAACTGTTTTTGGGAACTTGCCAATGTGCAGTTTTTAAAGCTGAACACTTCTTCCTGAACCAAGATTATTTGGTTTGTTTTAATACAGTTTGTAAATCCTGAGTGACAATGAAAACATACAAAACATTGTGAACGAAAATATGGACCTTCGCTGAGACAATGAATGTTCATAGTGTAAGGGTTTCTCTGTCTGGTGGTAACGACACCGTTAGGCAGCTGCCATTTGTAGCGAATATTACCCCAACTACTGTATGCCAATTAGGAGGTGCCAGTAACACAGGAACTTTTTTTTTCTGGGGGGTGGGAGGGAGCGGGGAGGCATTAAGCAGCATTGCCTGCCACACAGTACCTTATTTTGTACATGTGATTACAAGATCTTCCATTTGTTAAACATGTGTATAACTTCTAACCAATCATTAAAATGGGCATCTTGTGAAATGAACTGAATACCTCATTGGTGTTGCAGATGTTCTCCAATGCCATTCCACATGCTTTTCCGGGCAGAGCATTCCATGGAATGATACCTACGCAGAGAGAAACACAATCATTTAAGTCGGTAGCAAACACGTATTCCTTTCCTTCTCCACCCACTTGCCATCTGTGTTCTTTTACAAGCACCCACACAAAAAAAACTGCTACTGAGCCGAAGACTGGCTAGATGACAGTTCTAGCAACAAAGTGCCATATTGTGCTTACATACAGGCATTTTGTCATAAAAATGAATTCACTAAGCACCTGTACAGAATGTAAACACTTAAAGTAAAAATATACACCATTGGGCATATAATAAAAAGTATGACCCACTGGTATAGGAGACAATAAAACAAAATCAGGGGAAAATAAAAAAATACATTTTACTTGTTGGTCTTATGAAATTGAACATTTAAATAGATCTTGAATTTTGTACAGACCACGGCACTGCAAAGGTTATCAGAGTGGGTGACAGTACAAGGATTTCTGCAGAATTCGCCTAGATTATTTTCAGATAAGCTTTTCAAGTGATTTAATATCTTGTTATACTTTTAAAATTACATATTTTGAAAAATATTAATATAATTTAATTTTTTGAAAATATTTAGCCAAACATATTTAAAAACCGTTTCTAAAAACAAATAAATTGAGGCCATAAACCTACAAGCTCACATTTCAGGTAGGTTCCCACAGGTGCTTACAGAACATTTTTAAAGAAAAAGATTTGCATTTACCATATTGCCGGACATCTACACAGATCTGATCCGGTGATGTGGTCATATTTACGGACAATGCTTTGAGAACTTCACAGGTTGACCACATGTTGTAGAACATGAACACAGGGACAGCAGAGAAGCCAAAGACACCAAGCCAGGCTACACCAAGAATGTAGGTCAGAAAGACAAACTGATCATAAAAGGAAAAAAGAAAAATGCAGTTAGCTTAAATACATCTGCAGAAATTAATAACATATTGTCATTGGTTTTTAAATCCAAAGCCCCAACACAGAAAAATAACATTCACTATATCCCCCTTTAAAGCAGCTTTGCAAAATATGCAAAGACCCCAGACTGTGCCAAAGATGCATGGCACAGACCACACCATTGGGTGGCCAGTGACCACGAGCAGGTTCTGGTGTACTTTCCTGAGCCTGTCGCTCGTGGTCATGGTCTTCCTGCAGGTCCTCTTCAACTTCTGTTGCTTCATTTGTCAAGAGCAGCGAGAGTACAACACTGTTCTTTGGTGAGTTCCATGAGACTGCTGGGCCAAACAGCAAAACCTGACAAAATGTAGCTCTGCTTTTTCTCACATTTGTCAAGTGTAGAAGAATAAAAAAAATATAAAGACAAAAAGTCATCCCTACTTTGTCTTCGCATATCTTTTGACTGCATTGGAATTTCAGTGAAATGTCACCATCAACGTTGGTATTTCAAGGAGCCACAGTTGAAGACCATTATTTTTGCTGATCAGTAGTATGTTGTACTAAATTCGAGGACAAAAACTGTAACTGTGGTTATATAAACTATTCCCGAGAGTGATTTTTTTCCCTGTATTTTTGTTCTTTTATAACCATAGAAGCCATAACATTGTAATTGAAGTTGGAATGCTTTTAATCAAATGATTCCATTCAACTTTAGAGTTCTAAATAAAATATTGGGAAATGATAATATAAGGCCTGTTTTAGGTGTAGCAAATATTGCACATGAGATAGGTATTCACCGGTCAGTCGAAAATGTCACTGCATTTAACACAGATTAAAACATGAAGAAAAATAAATAAATCCAATTTTCCTTCAAACCTCCAAAAACTGTTGAATTTATAACAACAATCTTATACAGAACTCAAAAAGGAAAATGACAGATTTGGTATTATTTTACTCCCAGAACTAGTGGTCTTAAAAGGGCACTATAATCACCAGGACCACTACAGCTCAATGCAGTGATTCAGGGGCATAAAGCCTATCGCTGCATGCTGTGAATTTTAAAATGCTGTCTTATTAGAGAAATAGCAGTGTTACACAGCTACCAAAGTCAATCTCTAGCGGCTGTCACTCTGTCACTGGATTACAGGTACTTACTGGATGACATCCTGCAATCTTTGCATGTGAAGAGTATAAGAGCCACACTAGACTACATAAGACACAGACCAAGGTTCCTGGTACTTCACTCCCCTCACCAGTTTACCTAAGCTCCAGAAGGGCACATTACAAATCCTGTAAATAGGCATCCCTCTTCTCCCTTCCCCACAGGACTGGCGCTTAAAGGCCGGTGTCAACTCTACCTAATGGGAAATCTTGCCGTGAGAACACTACAGCGTTCAGAATTACAATTTTGCCTATTAAAAAGATATATAGTAAACTGAATTTTTTCAAAAATAAAATACATTTAGAAATAAATCTAAATACATTTATGACCCAGGAGAGTAAGCACTCACCATTCCACTAATGCATCGTCCGCAGGCTGTCGTCTTAAATTCACTGTGCATTTCCTTTACGGCACTGGTGGTGTAGAAACCTTCTGCCAAAAGAATGATTCCATACAGAAAGAAAAAAGATGCAATGCCATAGATGACATACTGCATCAACTGTATTCTGCAAAAAAAAATAAATATATATATATATATAGATTACTGAATTTCTGGATTATTTTGGACAATTCTTGATTGTCAAGCTACACATCACTGTTCAAGAAACACTCCAAGCACCATAACCCCCTCCACAGTGGTTCTGATACTCTGAGAGCTCCGTTAATAAGTTAATTTGTTGGCCATCATGGTTCATCTTTTTCCCCAAGCCTGTAAAGTTGGTACACAAACCTTTGGCTCCTCAATTTATGCTACGTCCAATTCTTTGTTATAATTCCTTGTTCATGCATACATTCTATAAATTTGACCCCTCCACACAAACACAAAAAAAACACCCATTTGTATGCATGAATATTATAGGTCCTAATCTCCCCCCCCCCCTTTAAATTTTGTTTTTGCCTCTTCACACAGTCCTTTTGATTTTTTTTCCCACCCGCTTCAATTGTAGTTCATTCTTTCCTCGTCATATTGTGTTTGGCTTTTCCTGCTAATCTACACTCTGTTGTCTTCCGTGATGTTTTTTTCTCTTTTAGATTTAGGTTCTCTATCTTCTTTGCTTCTTCTCAATGTTTTTTCACTTTTACTTCTTACTTCATTGTTAATTTAAAAACTCACCTCATATTGTTGTTTTTGAGCTTTTTTAAAAATAAACTAACCAACCAGTTTGAGATCAAGGGAAATGTTTTCTGTTTATGCATGCCATGTTTTATTATTTGATACTAGCCTGTACACTATTTGTACCTCCAATTTTATTAATTGTACATTGGGACCTCAGTTGGTTTCCATGTCAGCTCATTTTGACTTTTTTCTGACCTCCAGAATGGATTAATTTGTTTTAAATGCATTCCTATGGGACACCGCGTTTCGGTTTACAAATTTTTCGCAATAAGAAACGTCCCGGAGAACGCATTAAATACGTAAACTGAGGTCCCACTGTATTTGTATACAATGTTCCCTTGCCATATGATGCACTTAAATCAGTTCTCTCCAAATAAACATATTTAAAACAAAAAAAATTATGTGTGCGTGTATTTCTGTGAAGAGTAACTTTTAGGTCAAACTTGTAATATAGGATGAAAATTTGAAGTCATCTAATTAATAATCCTGGCTTATTTCAGTTATCATTAAAGGGAGGGACACTATAGTCACCAAAGCAACTTTAGCTTAATGAAGCAGTTTTTGTGTATAGGTCATGCTCAATTCACTGCAACTTGGGAGTTAGGTCACTTGTTTCTGGTTATGCACCGCAAGCCAACACCACTCCTGGATGTGACTTACACAGCCTGCATGAAAAAAAAAATGGCTTCACTTTCAATAAGATGTTACTTTGAAAGTGTGTATCTCCTGCTGTGTAAATTTACCTTAAATTACACATGGGTGGCTCCTGCAGGGTCTAGCAAGCTTTTGACAAAGCAGGAGATAAGAAAATCTAAATTAAATAGAGTTTGCAATAAAGGAAGTGTAAACATTAGATGACACTTTACAGGAAGGGTTTAAGAAGGCTGTGCAAGTCACATGCTGGGCGGTGTGCCCAGAGATGCATAAACAAAGTGACTGAACTCCCAAATGGCAGAGAACGGAGTAGTGAGATTGCAGGGGCATAATCTATACACCAAAACTGCTTAATTAAGCTGATGTGACTAGAGTATACCTTTAATGTCTTATATGTACATAAGTCAGGGCTCGACAAATCCCAGGTCGCCATGGCGCATAGAAATTTTGCCTTGGCATCTGGGATAAGCAAGCCCCTTTAACTCCAAGTGGGCGGGTGGCCATCGGCAAGTTTGGGAATTTCTAGGAAGACAACTTGCTGGGTGGTAGGCAGGCGGTTAGCTATGCGAATGGGAGGGCGGCGAGGGAGCTGTGATGTTTCTGCTCTCCTCCCCTTAATGAGACCAGGCCAGGATATGATGTCATATTACTGCCCCGGTCTCCCTAAGCGGCATGCGGGGGACCAGAAACATCACAGCTCCCTCGCCACCAGCAACAATAGGCGCAGCCAGCCGCCCGCCTCCACGACCACCCAGCAAGCCGCCTTCCTACAAAATCCCCAACTTGCCACTGGCTGCCTGCACGATCCCCCCCCCCCAGCATGCCACCCGTCTCCATAATCCTTCAGCATGCCGCTCACCTGCACAATCCCCCAGCATGTCGCCCACTGGACCCCACAGGTATTAAAACAAGAAATAATGTGTGAATGTGTATGTCGGTCGTGTGCGTGCATGTCGTGGTGTGCGCGCGACTGTCATGGGGTGCGTGTTTAGGTGGCAGGGGAAATGGTATTTTTATTCACAGTTTTTTCCCTACGCTGTGCTGGTCTCCCCTTGATTGCCCTGCCTCTATGGCTGGTATTATCAAACTTTCACTGTCAGCCAATTCTAAGTTTTCCCATAGGATTTGCTGCAAAACGCTGCACCAACCAGCATCTCTTCATTGTATCAATGCATCTCTATGGGGAGTGTTTAGCGCACACTGTGCAGCTCCAACACAGGAAGCGCCTCTATTGACCGTATGAGTGACAGTCACTAGAGGTGTCACTAGTATACAATGTTTTTCTCTGAAAAGGCAGGGTTTACATTGAAAAGTGTGCAGGGACAGGCTATAGACACCAGAACCACTACATTAAGCTGTAGTGGTCCTGGTGACTATAGTGTCCCTTTAAAAAAAAAAAAAAATGTATTTCTGTTGTTGAATATAAAGCTTTGTAAGTTAAAAAAAAAAAAAAATCTGGCTTCTAATGTTTTTAGCTGACTCCTAGATTTAAAGTAATTTTGTCAAGCCCTACACAAGTATTTACAGAACATCAACTACAGAACATAAGATATCTTGTGAATTGCCTTTTAGTTTTTTGAGGAGTGCAATCTGTTTTGTAAACTGTACTATAACACAAATTCACCTTGATGTGATGACCATCAATGCCCGTACACGCACCAGTGCGGTGTCCTACCCAAATGACTGATTTCAAGCTACTTTAGGATGTGGGACTGCATCCTGATGCAACGTACAGATGTTTTTTTTTATTTTATTTTTTTTATTGTGACTTGTAATCAATGGCTAAAGTTTGGGGAAAAAAAACCCAATTTGTTACGTTCATCAAAATGTCAACGTAAATAAATGTGACTACTTACACTTCAGTCAGAAGAGCGTGATCACTGGCATTTGAGGAGAAGTGCTGTTCAAGTATTGTTACTGTTCCTGTGAGAGCTACGTGGCCACAGCCACAGAAAAGAGCCACTCCAGAGAAGCACAGAATGGTGGCCACCAGTGAAGCGTATGGTACTCCTCCCAAGCACTTTATGCAACATTCAAAGCAACCTGCACAGAGAGAGAGGGGAGCCAATCAATGAAACTGCTGACTACACAGGCACAAACATAAAAATGCACACAGCCAGTATTGTATCAAGTCTATGTTGCAGCTGCAAGCTGTCTCCCACTGTTTATAAGAATCTAGGTCATTTTAGATCTAAACAAAGAAAGCAATGTTAAAAAGGAGGGAGAAAATGACTGAATCTCTTAAAATCCTCAAGACCAATTTCAGACCTCTAGAACTGGAACCATAGGAAGCATGTGGATGCTCACGCTGTGCTTGGAGGTACTTTGCATAAAGCACCAAAGATCAAAGAAAAAAGGTGCCTTCTGTTTAATTTAACACCTACACCCTATAAAACAGACACATTGAGATTTTACAAGGACATTTGGACATTGCACAATCGTTACAAATAAACAGGAAGCAGACCATTTAAACCTAAACAACAAAATACAAATGGCCACAGTACTATGTGAAATTAAAAATTTATTAAATTACTTTCTGGTACCAAAATACATCAAGGTTATGAACAGCTCACAATTTTTTATGTTATTTTTTATTTTTTTTAAACTTTCATAATAATACATTTCAATCTGATACTGTAATAGATTAAATAGTTTATACCTTTATAATATGATAGTGATACAGAGCAATTTCTCAACACAGGTAAAACAGTGCAATCTTTTCCAGCAATCCTAAATATAAACATTTCGTGGTTTCTCCTGGTCCTTAAATCTACACACCAGCAAAACTACATAAAACAGGATTTACACTCCAAGCAGCCACACATTAACTTGACCTTCCCACCAAGAGATATTCATTCAGCTACTTGCAATACCCTGTACACCAAGCAGTGGTTCTCAAATCCCACACCAGTGGCCCAAGTACTGTTGGCATCCCCATTGGGACAGAACTGGGAATCTTGGACTGATGATGTACCTTTATGACTGGGTTTAATGCAGATTGTTGTCCGTGATTTATCTGAACAGTGAAAGTTTGGGAATCTATCCTTCAATGCTCAGAATTTAAACTAAAACAATAACAAGCTCAGGGATGTCAAATTCCAGTCCCTCCAATACTGATTGACTACAAAGTCCATAATTCTTTGCCAGCCTGCTACATTCCAAGGTTATTGGGAGTTTAAGTCCAACAACATTTGGATGCCTAAGTTTGACTACTATGGACTAGAGGGATATTGTGAAGTCTAAACTATACATTTACACAAGAGGTTACATATGTAAAGGCTTTATTTTTACAGGAATGTTCTTTTTGTTTAGTAGTAACCAGAGTCATTAGTAATCGCATGTGGTATTTTGCTGGGATGTCAAATCTTGGGTTTGTAGGGTGGGAATCTAGCAATTTATGAGCAGGAATCGGTCATTCCAAGGCACAGCAGGAAATGGAGAGTGCAAAAGAAAACTACTTCCCACAGCTGGTTTAAAAACACCACATTTCAATTTTAAATAACTTCAGCACTGAGCGGATATGGAGCCCTTTACATGTTTAATGTTTACAGCATTCTATCATGCATGGCTGAATGTTTTTTGTTGGACATGGGTCGATTTGGAAGACAGTGTACAGTTGTTCACAGGGTGAACATAACAGATGTTTGTGTCCGTTATATGCCAAAATGAAGAACAAAACCAATGAAAACGCAATTCAGAAATACAACTTAAGCCAACAAACATGCATTTTCTTAACCTTGAGGGGGAAAGTAATGTATAAACATATTTGCAGAGTGTATCCTGAGACATGCCACACCCTACTTATATTCAATAAACAAGAACATTTTAGGTTTGGGGGGTGGCAAACAACAAAGCCATAAGGATATTTCTAGATATGGAATTTCCTACATCTGGCACACAATTTTGATCTGAATAATGAAAAATTGAGTTTCAATGTCCTGTTAACATTAGTATAACCAAGTCAGCACACACAATGTACAGAATATGGAACCAAAGATATCGGCATGCAATATCCATCGATTATTTTCCTCACACTTTAATAGAATGTCCCAGTGGTAAAAAGGAGATTAAGGCTAATCCAAGCACCATGACCACTTCATGTTTTGAAGTTGTTATGGTGCCTGGAGTATGTCACCATCTAAACTGGAACAAGAGTTCTGACTGGATTGGCTCCTGCAGCTCTGTAGAAGTCAGTAGGTAGCCTCGGAGAAGCCAGTAAGTGGGCAAACCGTTCCTACCGGAGAACAAGACTAGGGTATTCCTGGCATCATAACTATTACAGCAGGCTATAGTGGTTATGATGCTTGGACTAACCCTTTAAAATTGTCAGAAAGGATGCAGTGAATGTACAGTTGTAAACCTACTAAAAGGAGCTTGACCAGCATTTCCTCCTCAAAATATGTAGTTCAGTCACAATTTGTTTCCATTCACTTAAAAGCTGTACATCGATACGCAAGTAGTACCCACTAAAACCAACACATGCAACATCAGTCATTACGAGCTGCTGTCCAGGTATATATTTAATCTCTGCTTAAAGGACCGCTCTGAGCACCATACCTTCATTTCAATTAAGTTGTTGTGGTTCCAATAAGTCCCAGATACCATTTTACCCTAAAGGGTTAAAGTCTTCGCAAACAGTTTAACCCCAAAGTCTGAAAAACTGTGCCAAATTGCTCTACCCAGTCCTTTCTTATGCTGGTCCAAGGCTTAAGTCAGAAAGCCTTGGACCGGGTACTGCTAATAACACGAGAGCATCAGCAATCCTACTTCTTAAAGCAATAGGACGTACAAAGGTTTAAATATATAATAAAAAAAAACCTGCGTGTGTTGGTTTTTATATTGCCAGTTACTACAGGAACTCTATATGTAAGACCAGGTTTAGGAACTCTTCACTAACTTAGTGCCTTTAAAAAAAAAAGGTTTTAAACGGTTGTGGTATATTTAATATAAATTGCACCACAAATGAGACTAAAATCTGAAAATAATGAAGACATTTTTACTCTAATTTATTAAACCATGATCTCCTAGAACAGATGTAGATTATGTAATTATGGAAAACCACAAAAGGCTCTCTATTTCTGTTACACTCTGACTTCCGGACATACTGCCTTTCTGTCTCGTGGAAGAGATTTCTGCATTAAAAAAAAAAAAAAAACACAGCGCTATCCGTACAGATAATAGGACTAGAGAGAGTGTGCATGTTACTTTACATATGGCTATATCATTAACCAGCATCAGAGCATCTGTTTATGTTAATATAGTATCCTAAAGAGTTCTTACATAATACAACAACACTGCTGACTAAGTAACAACTTTATTATTTTTATTTATTGTTCTTTTTTGTTTTTACATTTCATTGTTACTTAATTCTTATCGATCAGGTTTCAAAATTTTAAGTAGAATAATAATTACTCTATGCGTTTTATAATTAATGTCTCAATAGCTTTGTTCATCTATAGACAAGTCAAGGGTCATATAAATATTAGTCAATAGGAATTAAAATTTTCCCATGAGAACCAATTTGCAGCTTCAGAAAACTGGAGGGGACCCTGGACTCGTGTTTAGTTTAGTTTTTTGTTTAGTGTTTTGATATGTGGGAAACGACATTGTCTAAATGGCCACTGAGAGGCTTGGATTGCTGTCCGTTACACTGAAGTAAAAGGCTAAAGAACTCAGACAGGTCAAAGGCAAGTGGAAAAAAATAAATGGTTGCAATCTAGAAAATAAATAGTTAAAGAACACATTCTAAGCAGAGTCTACTTTTACAAAATGTTTCAGGAAAGATATAAAAACAAATGTACAAAGAAAACAACTGAATATGTTAAATATCAATGCTATTTTAAGTCTATAATTTAAAAATATTCCAAATAAATTAACTGCAAGTAAGTAGAAGATCTGATGGCCATACAATTGTGGATTTTAAAAGGGCACCTACAAAAACAGAAATTGTGTCTAATTTAACAAAATAAATTTTTCCATATACGGACAGGTCTTGAGCCACCACATATGGGATAAAGTCCCTCCAAACATAAGAAGGTAGACGCACACATAGTGCAACACCTCCACACACTCCTCCCTCTCTAGCCCCTCCTCTATAATCCTCAGGGATGTGGACCTTGAAGCTCTTACCGCAAATTTAAAGGGACACTATAGGCACCCAGACCACTTCAGCTTACTGAAGTGGTCTGGGTGCAGTATCCATGCGACCCTTAGTCATTTAGAGAAACTGAAAGGTTTACCTTGCAGCACTATGACCGCCTAGGGAGTTTACAGCAGCTGAAGCTTGACATCCAGCGTTAGTAAAATGCCCATAGTGAAGCATGGAGGCAATGCTTTCATATGGGGAATGCTTAATGTGCTTGCCACACAAGCGCATTAGGTGCCCCTCGTCGGATGATGTCTGAGGAGGCGTGGCATCGGCGCTGGATTCGGGTGAGGAAACAATTTTTATTTTATTTTTTAACCCTTGCAGTGCAGGGGGAAGCAGAGGGCACTATAGAGTAAGAAATACAACTTTGTATTCCACATACCATTCCCTGCAATTTATAGTTCAAAGGAAGACTACAAATATTTTTGCCTTGATCACCTCAACTGCTAGGATTCCAGCGCTTTACAGAATATTACACATCACTAGAGTCAATATGGTGAAACAGTCTTCTATTTAGGAAATGTATCTTCCAAAATGCTAAATATTCTACCACAGTGGTTCCCAAACTTTTAAGGTTCAAGGCGCACTTAATGTTTCAGTATTTTTCCATGGCACCCCAAGTCAAAATTTCTAGGTTGTATATCTGTACAGCACTGCAGCATTTACTGGCGCTATAGTGTATTGTACAGTGTTGGTGATTGAAGAAATGCTTGTATTTAGTCATTGTTTTTTTAATACAGGGGTGTGTTGGTATGTAATGTTTGCGTTTGATTGCAGGGGTGTGTCTGAATGTAATGTTCACTTTTAAACACGGATGTACATTTGTGTAAAGGGGTGTGTTTAATTTTTTTTTGCGTTTGAATGCAGGGGTGTGTTTGTATATAATATTTGTGTTGAATTGCAGGAGTATGCTTGTATGTTGTGCTGGTGTTTGACCGCTTGGATGTATGCACATACACTACCATATACATACAGACTTACACAGATATTCACGCACATTAACACAGACACATACACACAAACATTGATACATGCCCACACCATGAAACGGATACACACACTGACAGAAAAACGCAGACCCTGACAAACAGATGTACATAACAGATATATGTGCAGACACAGAAGCACACTGATACATATACACACACACACAAGTTTTTTTTTTTTTTTTTAAATATCTCCAGTCACCCTCCTGTTAGCTGACCTTATTTGCAAGGAGGGTTCCTTTGAGTCCTGCTGCTGATGGGATTGAGGGGTCTGGAGCTCTTTGTGCTCCTCTCCCCTCACGCTGTCTCCCTGCATGATGCTGGGAGGAAGTGACAGGCTGTCACTTCCTCCTAGCCAGCCGACAGAGGGGCCCGGTCGGGTGCCGTGGTCCTTTAAGACCGTGACCGGGCCCCTCTGTCGGCTGGCTAGGAGTAAGTGACAGCCTGTCAGCAGTAATGTTTCCCTAGTGCTATAATCACAGCACCAAGAAAACATTCCGCTGCACCCCTGTGTGCACGTGGCGGCACCCCAGGGTGCCGCAGCACACAGTTTGGGAACCGCTATACTACCAGTTTAAACTCCTTGAAAATACTTGTCTCTTTGGACTCACAAATCAAAGTGCAACCACTATCTATTCCACTGTCATTCCATTCTCCTAAAAGTATTTACATTAATATGAAACGTTCTCTAACCATACACCAGATACTTTCTAGGAAACATTTACAAGGGAAATTTCAAGTTATCCCCCTTGGTGGAACACTTCATGAATAAATAAAATCATGGTTGCAATTATAGAACAAAAATTCGGTGAAAGGACTCCCCGAGGTCTTAGGAAGATAATGATCTCATTTCTATGAGTCAGTGTGAAGAATGGCTCATGCCAATAAAAAATAAAAAAATCATCCTTCTAGAATTTTGACAAGGTAAAGGTTTCCATAACATTTATAGACTTTCCATAAACCGTGTAACCCTGGCACATACAAGGTGTTTCTAGTATTCCAATGTATACAAAATTAAGAAAGATCCACGCATTTGTGAGTTTGAAAATATATATATATATTTTTAATGGAAAACAATTAACATGCTGTTGCATTATTTAATATTGTTGGCAGTAATTGTTACAGTCGCAATGAAATTTGCAAGAAGGAAAATGCAGAAAAATCATGAAGGGTTAATGAAATCAGTTCGAACAATCTTGATTTTTAAAAAAAAAAATTTTATGTTAAGTCTCAGTAAAATCACCTTTACCACTAGAGTAGCCCCTTTATATTGCTCTCCATTCTAATAAATATCTTCATGTAATCGCTGTCGTCTATCCCCTTCACATAGACATATGGGAAAGGTTAATCTCCCCACTGAAATATCTCAGTATTTGTAATGCTCGCACACAGTCTGCTCAGCAATTGAGTAAGGCCCTTTCACTGCAGGAACGGTGCTGCAAGATGACAATGTGTGCTGATACAGGAGAGGAACTTTGCAGACCACGTCCGTACACATCCACAGCACAGCTCCAGCAAGTGAAAGATGGTTCAAAATTCAGGCCTGGCTACTGTGTGCTCATATAATACACATACATGAATGGCCAAATGGTGAAGAGTTACCCAAGCTATATTGATGAATATGGGTGGGTTAGGACAGCGATTAAATTAAACGATTAATCACTAAACAGTGAGAATTTAAAATAAGTTTCACAGTCATATTCCTGACGCAAAAACCACTACAACAAACTGAAATATACGATGCTTGGCATGGTACTTCAATACATTGTGCCTGGCTTCAAAGGATTTCTAATTTATAGATACTCACATACTCAGTCTCTAGGACACAATAACAATCATCCAAGATTTTGTGTTAGCACTCCAGGATATTTTAAGGAAAAGCCAGCAAGCATCCGTTCAGGTTAACTAATTTCATATTATTACTATAAGGGTTCAAATGATTATGTACAGTGCATTCAGAAAGTATTCACAGCCCCTTCATTGCCTTATTTTTTATATAAGAATGAAATATCACATTAAGAATTTAGGAGGTTACTGTGCTCTTGGGAATTTTCAATGCAGTCAAAATGTTTCGTAGCCTTCCCCAGATCTGTGCTTCAACACCATCTAATCCTCTGCAGGTAGTTTCTTTGACCTCCTGGTTTGGTTTTTGCTCTGATATACATTTACAGCTGTGAGATCTTCTACAGAAAGGTGTATGCCTTCCCAAATCATGACCAGTCAATTAATTTGCCACAGGTGGACTGCAATCAAAGAGCAGAAACCCTTTAAAGATGACCCAGAGAAAGGGGACGCATTTAAAATGTCAAGTGTCATAGCATATGGTCTGAAAACTTAAAGGAGCACTATAGGGTCAGGAACACAAACATGTATTCCTGACCCTATAGTGCTAAATCCACCATATGAGGGCTTGCCCCCACTTAGGCCCCCTATAAAAGTATAAAACTCACCTTATTTCCAGCGCCGCACGGGTCCACCGGCGCTGGCTCCGCCCCCTTTGTGACATCAAAATGGCAGATTTCTAGCTATTCCAATGCTTTCCCATAGGGAAAGCTTTTGATTGCCGCAAATCGTCATGGGGCCTGGGTCAAATACCGGTTTGGCCAATCAGGACCTCCTCATAGAGATGCATTGAATCAATGCATCTCTGAGGAAAATTCAGCATCTCCATGCAGAGCGTGGGGATGCTGAACGGCAGGGCTGCTTACTGTGCAGCCCTGAGCCAGGAAGCCCCTCTAGTTGCCATCTGAGGAGTGGCCACTTGGAGGTGTCCCTAGGGGCAATATAAACACTGCCTTTTCTCTGAAAAGGCAGTGTTTACATGAAAATGCCTGAAGGGAGCTATTATACTCACCATTAAGCTGTAGTGGTTCCGGTGACTATAGTGTCCCTTTAAGTCAATTTGCTATTTCAATATTTTATTTTTTATTTTTAAATCTTTCTAATACATTTACAAAGGTTTCAAAAATCATGTTTTGCTTTGTCATGTATTGAATGCAGATCGATGTGGATTTTTTTAATATTTATTATGATTTTTTTTTTTTTTTTTTAACTATTGTAGCATAAAGCTACAAAAAAAAAAAAACACAAGTTGAAAGGGGGGATTGAGATTGCAAACGTTGTATGGTATTTTATCATGTGCCACCACAAAACTATAATCTGCCATTTTATGTCTAGCAAATGGCACAAAATCCTTTTACAAGATGTCATTTTACATAAAAAAAATAAAAAATAAAATGTCAGATATACCAGATTTTTGAAAAATACTTTTTTGTTGAGCATTCCCATGATTAAATGGGTCACAGCAGAGCCGCTAACTCAAACAATGTGTCTTGTGTTTGTGGACGGACCATGATAATTCACATGCTGGAAATAATGCTATTTCTCCATGTTCAATGATACCCATTTACACTGTGCTATTCTTCAGAAGGAGAACATCCTGTCCTAATTACAGTATGGACAAGTATAAAATAAAGTCTGAAGTTAAAAATAAGATTAACTGCTGCATGCTAATCTTTGAATTAAAGTGTTTATACACACACTCACACTGTACTGGGAAACTGATATGCTCAGCCAAGTCCTTTCTTTAAAGGATCACTAAATGCATAATGACCACTTAATCTTAATGAAGTGGTATGGGTGCAATGGGCATGTAGTTGTAATCCTGCAATTTTAAAGAAATTGCAATATATACATTGCAGGGTTCAACACAGCTCTAGTATGACAGTCCTCTGGAACAACAGAGTGCAACTGTCATGTGACCAAATGCAGCATTTAGGAAAGCATTACATTTGCGAGAAACATTTTGACAGTTACCATAGGAGGATCTCCTCTCCCCCCTCCCTTGCTGTGATGCTGATGTTGCTTCATTGTAGTAAGGCATGCCAAATGTCAGTCTCACTGGCAGCACACAGGCATGACCCAACAGCTATTATTTTATACCAGATGGTTGAAATACAAGGGAGGGAATAACATTTTAATTTTTTTTTTTTTAAACATAAAATCATCATCATCATCATCATCATGCACAGGCTCCCAAAATTCTACTCGCCCACAGCTAGAGTAATAAGCAGGCACTGAATTTGTAAAAAGGGAATTGATTGACAAGTGTAATTAATTGTAATAAAATATATGAAATAAAATTAACCAGAAAAAAAAAATATGAGAAATTACATTTTTAATGAAGGGCACAGAGGCTGCACAAATTAAAGGCAATATATATCTACAGTGTCCATCCTCTTTTAAAATGAAGACTAATATATGTGCACTTTCCGAATACCTCGTTTTACGGTAACACGTGACCGCTTTTTTTAGGGTCTTCATCCTTAAGCGAAGACTTCTTGCAATCTCAAATGGCATGAAATATCCTATAAAGGTTTTGGGGTATTTTTATTTTTCTGTGGCCTTCTTAACCCCTTAAGGACACATGATGGAAATATTCCAGAAGTTGTCCCCTTAAGGGGTTAATCTAGCAATTTGTCCCCCATGAGCAGTCTTCATTTTCATTTCATCCTTACCCATCATCAGGATTGCTTACTCTACTCTTTCCACAACATATACATTACAATTCACACACTAGAACATCTACCCTGCATGGAGCACTGTTTATCTTATATCAGTGGGAATCCGCTGCTCTCATAATAAGAGATTAAGACTGAAACATTGTGATGGAGGAGCATACAGAGCAGTCATCCTATAAATAAATTTGCTTAAAACCTCAAGATGAAGGTGGTTACATGGATACTCCAGGACACTGTTGGCCCTACATTTGTAGTCTATAATACACCGATAATGAAATAAAAACAGAGCACCATTTTATCCACAAATGGATATTTTTAAACAAAAATAAATTAGTTTAATATATTGCAACATAAGTGATCGTGGTGTGCAACAGAGGAAAATTTAAAGTGACTCTATACTCACCCAGACAACTTCATCTTAATGAAGTGGTCTGGGTGCATTTACCTTGTCCTTTTAACCCTGCAATGTAGGTTTGTTTTTTTTAGAAACTGCAATGTTCACCTTGCTGGGTTATGTCCACCACTAATGGTTGTCATACTGACTGGGCCATTATAGGTTTGTGTTCCTTACACTGCAGTGTTCTTTTAAAAGCTGTGACAATATGTCAAAATATTTGTTAAGAGTCACTGGTTCTTTTAGTCCCCCTCCAATTTAGATTAAAGATGGATTAATTTACTTTTAATAAAACATCTTGTATAAACTTCCACCTCGGCAAGTAATATACAGATTTCTTCTTAAAGGAAAACTCCATTGAAAAAATGAAAAAATAAAATAAAAAAAATAAAAAATTGAGTAGATATGCCCCCAAATAACATGCATGTATTAGAGTATCTCTTTTGGAGTATACACAAATCACAATATTAAAACCACCTGCATATTATCATGCAGTCCCCCTTGTGCTGCCAAAACAGCTCCAATGCATCAAGGCATGGACTGCACAAGATTTCTGAATGTGTCCTGTGGTATCTGGCACCAAGACATTCACAGGAAATCCTTTAAGTTCTGCCATTTGTGAGGTGAGCGCTCCATGGATCAGATTTGTTATTCCAGTACATCTCACAGATGCTCTATGGAATTGTGATCTGGGGAATTTGAGGGTCAATACAACACCTTGGACTCTTTGTCAAGTACTTCAACCATTCCTGAACAAATTTTTGCAATGTGGGGGTGTGTATAATCCTGCCAAAAGAGGCCTTTGCCATCAGGAAACCCCATTGCCATAATGGAGTTTACGTGGTCTGCAAAATCTCTAGGTAGATGATAGGTGTCAAAGTAACATTCACATAAATGCCTCCCCCCAAGGTTTGCCAGCAGAACATTGCCCATAACATAACACTGCCTCCACTGGCACCTACTTCCCATAGTGCATCCTACTGCTATCTCTTCTCCAGGTACCCAACACACACGCACCTGGCCATCCACCTAATTAACAAGAAAAAGGTTAGTCAGACCTTCCATTGCTTCATGGTCCAGTTCTGATACTCACGACCCCGTTGAAGGCACTTTCAGCAATGGACAGGGGACTACGCAGCCCCATATGCAGCAAACAGTGATGCCTATGTGTTATGACATCTTTCTATCAAGGACAGCAATATAATTATGTTATTCACTTCACCTGTCTGGGTACAGAGACTTTTCATTCAGAATCCTCCGTGTCCCAGCCATACAACTTTTTATTCACACATGTCTCCGAGCCACTGTACATTGCACCACTAATATTTCTCAATGAACTTCTTTAGCTAAGCACGTCTTCAGCTTCCTTGCAGTGGAGCCAACAGAAAAAAAAAACACTTCCCTGGCGGTCTGGTCTCTATAGAAAATTTGGCATTTTTAGAAACTGGAAACTTACTAAGGGGAACAAACCCCCAGACAAGATCACAGTATATAGAAAGTGTATATTTTAGCTGCAGGTCATTCTTTCCATGCGTTTGATGACAATGAGCAACTAATGTTCTCCATTCCTTTGTATTTCAGTGATCTCTCTTACCAGGTTTTTTCAATAAACCACTTATTGACAAAATATTAGGTTAACGCTGCACATTTCAGACCAAATTGAGTAAGAAAAAGGAACAATCCTCTGGTACATTCCAAACTATTTCCCATTTAGTGAAACACGTGAATATCAAAACGAAGCCCAGATTTGCCATCATATTAACCTTATTGTATAGAACATCCAACGGCAGAGGCCTCCACGAGACTGTTCGAATTCCTCCCAGCCGATCTATGAATACTGTCATTCTGCAGTACTTCAGCTAAGGCAATATATAACCATAAAAGTAGAAATTGAATGTCTACAAAGCATATGTAGTAGATTAACTCAATAACAATAATCAATAACAATTTAGCACTTCTCTGTGCTCACACTAAGGTTCCAATTACCTTTTATTACTTTCCGCTTCATGGATAACAAGTAGATGGACAAAGATAATGGATACGTCCATCTCCATTGTGGAAAGAAAATTCAATTTGAAACTCTTATTTTAAAACGTTGTACCAGATTACAGAACGTTGTGTATTAATATGCCACATTACTCCTATACAGCTCCCAAAGAAACAGGATTGTGTTTTCGGGGAATAATACACCAGCATCAGGCACAAAAAAGGTACATAGTCGAGGAAAAGTAAATATCCGGGTGCAGCAGGAAAAAAAAAAAAAAGAAAAAAAAGAAAAAGAAAGACGAAAAATAGGGAAACAAGAAAAGAAAATATAGCGTGAACATGGGAAATAGTTAGTGGAGGAAACTGCACTGTCACCTTGGGGGCAGATAAGAAAAGAGGTATATTGGGTAAAAGTGGAAGAGCATATTAACTGAGTGAGGTATCTCAAAACAGAGGAGGTAGAACAAAAAGGGACAATACGGAAAGAGGCAATATCAAGTGGAAGTAAAATATACATGGAAAAAAATCGAATTACAAAAATGGACCTAAGAGTGGCATCGTGATTTTAAGTGATCAGATACCTCCAGTTAAGATTTTATGTATGGTTTGCAGAATAATTCTTTTAGCAGATATTGGGGGGTAGTTTTTGGACAAGGAACAAAATGTAATATATGGAACCATGCTGTGCAGTATCAGGACAAGAGGTTTACAATACTTCAGAGTGATGCACCCATGTTTGTAAGTGAGAGCACATGCCTGCAAGAGTCTCCACGCTATGTACTGTATCTCCAGGCTTAATAGGTTGATTAAAAATATGGAATAAAAACTAGAATTGTATTTAACAGCATATTCTGATATCTTAAGATAGCAATTGGTAATATCCATAAATATCACCCAGACTTCAGGTTATGTCGGGTAGTCCCATGTTTCTTTGTATAAAAAAGGGACCATAACTGTTTATACATTTAACACGCATGGTTTGTAAATCATAAATCTATGCGGTTCTAAAAATCCACCAGACTATGTAGGAAGTCCCTAATAAGTAATAAGTCTGCAGGCACGTGACATGTGGCACATTTGCATAGGAGATTAAAATGCAGGTTTATCCCTCATTTCTATCCTTAAAGAAAAACTATTACCAAAAGGTAATCTATTTAGTAGATATGCCTCTGATAACATTCATACATTTATGCAAGGCAGCTTGCAGAAGGTGCATATCTATTTCCTTTTAAAGGCTTCCCAATGAGATAGTAATGCAGAGTCGGTCGTAAACTATTTTGTGCCGCCTTAAAGAAGACCAGCTACTTACACCCTCCCCGCCCCCCTGCTGGGTCTTGAGAACTTTGAATGACATAGGGTAACTCTCTAGCTTTATTTATTCTTATAGTCCAAGAGTTATGGCACATACATAAAACTTTATTTAGATAGCCATGGAAAAACAAGATATATTTTGACTAATAAGTAACAAATGTAGATAGAGGTGGCAGAAATTTGTGGAGTTGGCCTCTGATTCTTCTATCTGAAGAGACCTCTAAATCTTATATCAGAAAAAAAGCACAGACACATAATTGCTAAAATATATTAAAAATAATTAATTGTTCATTCTGATGTGACATTTGTTCGCTATCTAAAAATAAGAATTTTTATTTAGATTTTACAGATCAACACAAATAGTTAGGACTGCACAAGGCCAAATGTACACGTACACCTCTATTTCTTTATAAATAATGCAAAGGACTAGATGCTCAGTGTGTATTTTATAACTAAATAGATAAAAATAAAAAGGACATCTTTCAGAGAGGCTCCCTGTGGGATGTGTAATCTTGTCGTTTCTTGCTAAAAAGCTTTGGTATAACAGGATGGAATAATAAAGTCTATGACCCAACAGCTGTCCCTGGAAACGAGAACCATCTGGTTACCCTTTCCCAACCGCTCACTTAAATGCGTTCTAGTTCTCAAACTGCAATATTCAATGAAATATATAATGCTGGAAAAAAACCAAAAAAAAAAACCCACCACAATCAAAACTTAAAATATCAAATATAATAAAATAATTCAGCTAGTTGATCCACACCAGTGTACTAAATCAAACACCTCAATCTATTCACCAAAATACATCTTTATTTTTTCATCTGTCAAACTATGAAGGGTATAGTTAGCCAAGTATCCCAGAACCCTCACGAGTTACGGTTACCATGAAGGGCATATGAGAGTCAGGTTGCAAAAGTTAATTCATTTTTGGTAAAAGCATATTTTATACAAGGGTTATCACATCTCTTTACTTAAAGGACTAGTATAGTGCCAATAGGTGTGTCGTCGTCCCCCCACCCTCACGGCCCCCCTCCCGCCGGGCTCTAGTGGGGGAAGGGGTTAAATACTTACCTTTCTGCAGCGCCAGGCTCCCTCAGCGCTGGGGACTCTCCTCCCTCTTCAGACATCATCCGCCGAATGTGCATGCGCGGCAAGAGCCACACACGCATTCAATCAGTCCATAGGAAAGCATTTATCAATGCTTTCCTATGGACGCAAGAGTCTTCTCACTGTGAAAAATCACAGTGAGAAGCGCGGAAGCACCTCTAGCAGCTGTCAATGAGACAGCCACTAGAGGCTGGATTAACCCATAGGTAAACATAGCAGTTTCTCTGAAACTGCTATGTTTACAGCTGCAGGGTTAACCCTAGATGGACATTGAGCTGAAGTGGTCTGGGTGCCTTTAGTGGTCCTTTAATTTAAAACACTTACCATCGTCTCAATAATTTTGTATATTTCATAATATTTTAGAGGTACAATGAGCAGTTTAACAGCACCACAATCCTGTATCATCTAAAATATAATCTTTGTAACCTTGGGCGACATGATTTGATTGAAATAGGTTATGCCATCACCACTAAATTGATGAACCCAAAATGTTATGCTCTACAGTAGACTTGCTTCCCTTCTAACATTGTAATGGTGTTAAAAGCCCAATATATGTCAAAGTATGTTAGCAGCTGTGTCAATGTGTGCATCGTAAGGTACGTCCTCTGTTTCTAGAAGGTCACTGACAGTAATGTGTACAGTAAGTGTAAAATGACTGTATTGATACGGCATTAACACTAAGCTGTAACACAGGCTACATGCAAACTTAAATAAAAATCAGGAATCATGCATAATAGAAAAAACATTTAATTGGGTGGTCAAACTAGGAGTAGTATTTTTTTGTGCCAACATAATCCCCAAAAAGGACCCGGAAAAAAAAAATTCAAAGCACAAACACATCAATGTCTCTTGCTTTCAAAGACCATTTTGTCCAGAGCATCACCAGAACGCTTTTGTTCAATACAGCAGAATAAAAACATTTTTGTCCTCAGGCTTGTGAACAGTCGTTGTCATAGAAACAAGTTAATAACGGCCCAGCAACTTGCTCAGAGCTGCCTGTGATATCCTGGCTGCAGATTTAACACATTCACAAATGTAGGAACAGATGAAATGGCAAGAGGGAGGATTACTTTTAATAGAACCCTGTGCCACTTAATCAATGTATACTAGGCAATGATAAAATGTAGTAAAGTGCAAAAAATAAAAGTCATAAATACCACTTAAAAAAAAAAAGAGAAAAGTTGTTTGGTTTTTTTTGGTTTTGATTTTATACCGATATTTGCCATGAAATGCATTTAAAAAAAAAAAAAAATCTTATTAAACCTGCTTACCAAGAAATTCTCTAAATAAGAAAGCCAAGGTCAGTATAATGTATTACATTAGCACAGTAAATATAATGAACATTGCACAAGAAATCATCATCATTACAACACTACTCTGTAATGCATTCAGCAGCAATAGAACATAATTTGTTACCATATGTCCCGAGACTTGCTCTTAGAAAATTAAAAATGTTCGATCAAGGAGGAGTGATCAGCCTCATTTGCGTTATTACAGAGTTTCTTTGGTACCATTATTGTGTACATTCAGTGTTTTTGTTTTATTTCTTCTTATATAAAGTTTGCACTATGCAGGGATAGGCAACCTTCGGCACTCCAGATGTTGTGGACTAGATCCCCCATAATGCTGACAAAGCATCATGGGAGGTGTAGTCCAAAACATCAGGAATGCAGAAGATTGCCTATGCCTGCTCTATGGTGTTAGTACAGTACTTCTACATCGGAAATGCACTTGCACGAAATGTAAAATATTGCTTGCTTTCTATAACTAACTGGATTGAGCCTATATCGACGTATTTTAAATGTGAAAAAAAATATTTAAGTGGGAAAAGAAAAATACAAAATGTTAGAAAGAAGAAAAATGGATTGCTGTAATCTCCATAAAGGGACACTACAGACCACTAAAGCACTTCAGTGTGTCCTCTTTTCCTCATTTTACAAAGTGCAGGTTTCAATAAAAAAAATGGCATTTTTTAGGTCCCTCCCCCTTGGCTGTCAATCTTACAACTTGTTCTGTTACTTCCTGGTTGTTTAGCGCAGTGGAACCACTAGAGGCAGGTATAATCCCCATGATAACATGGGTCTCCCAATGAACTTGTAAAGTTTTGATAGTTTTTCATTTGTTTATAAAATAATTCAGGTTGAATCTTAACAATCCTATGTCTGCATCATTGGCAGTGGATTAGTAGAATTCATTGTCCAAGGTCGTGGAACTCATTTTAACAATCTTTTTGGAAAGAACGAAAGCCGAGTTACTCATGCCAAGTATCGAACCGGTGACAACAAGGTTTGAAAAACCAGTACAGCGAATGCTTTAATCAACTGAATCACAATTACCAAAAGTAATCAGAAAATGACTACAAGATATTTCAATATTATTCTTTTCGAGAAGACCAAGGAGAATATTGTAGTAAAAGCTCAAAACCCAATTGAAGAGCCTATGACACTGAATGTGATTTTTACTTATGGTTTATAGATCTAAAGATCCTTTGTGAAAATGTAATTTGCCATTCATTTATTAGCAGGCATGTATAAAAGGCTACATTGTTAATTAAACCTTCATTGGTCCTGATGAGGTTAAAAAGGGAGGGAGTAGGAAACATTTGGCAATCCACGAATTCTCCATTTTTGGCATTATTAAAATCAGTAGGTGTTAGAATTAGAATTCATCTTACAGCATACATTAGGGGAACCACAAAATTAAAGAATAAATGCAAGGTAGTCACTGCAAAATGTAGTATTTATTTTCTGTCAATGTGTTTTTATACTAAATACAGGGAGTGCAGCATTATTAGGCAAATTAGTATTTTGACCACATCATCCTCTTTATGCATGTTGTCTTACTCCAAGCTGTATAGGCTCGAAAGCCTACTACCAATTAAGCATATTAGGTGATGTGCATCTCTGTAATGAGAAGGGGTGTGGTCTAATGACATCAACACCCTATATCAGGTGTGCATAATTATTAGGCAACTTCCTTTCCTTTGGCAAAATGGGTCAAAAGAAGGACTTGACAGGCTCAGAAAAGTCAAAAATAGTGAGATATCTTGCAGAGGGATGCAGCACTCTTAAAATTGCAAAGCTTCTGAAGCGTGATCATCGAACAATCAAGCGTTTCATTCAAAATAGTCAACAGGGTCGCAAGAAGCGTGTGGAAAAACCAAGGCGCAAAATAACTGCCCATGAACTGAGAAAAGTCAAGCGTGCAGCTGCCACGATGCCACTTGCCACCAGTTTGGCCATATTTCAGAGCTGCAACATCACTGGAGTGCCCAAAAGCACAAGGTGTGCAATACTCAGAGACATGGCCAAGGTAAGAAAGGCTGAAAGACGACCACCACTGAACAAGACACACAAGCTGAAACGTCAAGACTGGGCCAAGAAATATCTCAAGACTGATTTTTCTAAGGTTTTATGGACTGATGAAATGAGAGTGAGTCTTGATGGGCCAGATGGATGGGCCCGTGGCTGGATTGGTAAAGGGCAGAGAGCTCCAGTCCGACTCAGACGCCAGCAAGGTGGAGGTGGAGTACTGGTTTGGGCTGGTATCATCAAAGATGAGCTTGTGGGGCCTTTTCGGGTTGAGGATGGAGTCAAGCTCAACTCCCAGTCCTACTGCCAGTTCCTGGAAGACACCTTCTTCAAGCAGTGGTACAGGAAGAAGTCTGCATCCTTCAAGAAAAACATGATTTTCATGCAGGACAATGCTCCATCACACGCGTCCAAGTACTCCACAGCGTGGCTGGCAAGAAAGGGTATAAAAGAAGAAAATCTAATGACATGGCCTCCTTGTTCACCTGATCTGAACCCCATTGAGAACCTGTGGTCCATCATCAAATGTGAGATTTACAAGGAGGGAAAACAGTACACCTCTCTGAACAGTGTCTGGGAGGCTGTGGTTGCTGCTGCACGCAATGTTGATGGTGAACAGATCAAAACACTGACAGAATCCATGGATGGCAGGCTTTTGAGTGTCCTTGCAAAGAAAGGTGGCTATATTGGTCACTGATTTGTTTTTGTTTTGTTTTTGAATGTCAGAAATGTATATTTGTGAATGTTGAGATGTTATATTGGTTTCACTGGTAATAATAAATAATTGAAATGGGTATATATTTGTTTTTTGTTAAGTTGCCTAATAATTATGCACAGTAATAGTCACCTGCACACACAGATATCCCCCTAACATAGCTAAAACTAAAAACAAACTAAAAACTACTTCCAAAAATATTCAGCTTTGATATTAATGAGTTTTTTGGGTTCATTGAGAACATGGTTGTTGTTCAATAATAAAATTAATCCTCAAAAATACAACTTGCCTAATAATTCTGCACTCCCTGTATATGAATAAGATACGTGTGCATCATTACAGCAGTTGTTATAGTTACAGCAATAAAAGACTCAGATGGAAAGAAAATTACATATAATACACACACATGCATGCACACATACAGAAGATCGATCTCTATCTGTATCCAGGGAAGGAGAGATAGAGATTTGGCTACATATGCTGCCTCGCTCTCCCGATTTATGATTTTAGTCATGGTCTTTTATTGGGGCAAAGGTAACCTTCCTATTTAAGGGAAGGTGGAATACATGGTATGGGATAGTGTGTTTGATTCTAGCCGCCTGCAGTGCACAAGGTAAGTAAACCTACCTTTCACTGCATGTAACAGCCTAACTGGGGTCTTTGCACAATATGGAAAGACCCCCGAAAGATCCGCTTTAAAATGATTGAAAGCATATTACACACAGACATATGCTTACACTGTGGTAAAGGAAAGGGGTAGATGCTCCTACCCCTGTGCTTTAGCTTCATAGTAAGTCCTGAGCACAACAAAATGTGCTCAACAACTGCCATAACATACATATACATACACATACATACATATATATATATTGAAAGAGTTGTGGTGGGGAAAAGTGTGGATGAAAATCCTGTCCACTTTAAGAGGATAGTTAATACATTGCTAAATACATACAAACACACCAGTCAAGCCATAAGACTAAATCTCACTTTAACAGAGCTCTCGCTACTGCAAAGGATTCTGGGTAGGCGTATGCAAATGTGCTCAACAAAGACCCACATTTTCACCTCATAAATCCACTTAATACATGGATTCCTTGGAGTAAGTCTGCTCTATACAACAGCTTTGAAACAACTCTGGCAGAGGAGCAAAGCCAGTGAACCACGCATGGACAGCTGTTTCGTTGTTAATGCAACTCATCAGCATGAGATAGGTTACTGGCTTGCTATGGAGGCTTGGTGTTACTTGTTAAGTACATACCAAAAGAGCTGTGGTGAGTAAAAAGGTGTGAAAGGGTTTTCATCCACACATACTCCAAGTAATCCATGTATAAAGTGGAAATATAAGGCAAAAATGTTCTTCGTTGAGCTAATTTGCATACGCCTACCCAGAATCCATTGCAGTAGTGAGAGCACTGTTAAAGTGAGATTTCTGTGGCTTGACTGGTGTGTGTATTTGTGTTTAGCAATGTATAAACTATCCACTTACTTCAGATGGAAGGGGTTTTCATCCACACTTTTTTCCCCCACCACAAGATGGATGGATAGATAATGCATTGCTAAACACAAATACATACTCCAATCAAGTCATAAGACTTTCTTTATATCTATCTATACATATACACACTAGAAGAAGTGTGTGCATATATATATATATATATATATATATATATATTACATTTTTAGAATTTATACAGATTTTTTCACTTTTATATGTATACATATAAGCAACATAACATGCAAAGACGTTAACATTCTAAGGAACTTTTTGAAACTCTACACCACTGTGCCACAATGTTCTCAGGAAGTCAAAAGGATTCAAAATTCTAGGCCTTTCATATGCAAAGCGAGTAAAGTCGTGCACTCGAGAAGAGGGCATGGAGGGCACACACAGCCAGCATACAATGGTTAACAGAGAGCAGCTCTTTGTCCTAAATATGTCAAATAATAATGAAGGTCACACAATGTCATTTGGATACCAAGAATGGTGGTTAACTAATCTGCTTTACAGAAAAAGTTTAAAATACTCAATAGAAACTTTTTAAACAGTGCACAATTTAGTAAAATTAAACATGGCCACCAGATAAGAAAGAAAAATACACCATTTGGATTTTTGACAAAATTAAAAGCATCCTAACACAGTTAGTCCTGATAACTGACCCACCTCTAAAGTAAGAAATTAAAATAAAAATTATGGGTGCCTGGTTGCCAGCATGTGATTCACTCCTTCACCTTACAGTCTGTACAACTGTGATGAGCTAGCCATTAGATTTATGTCAGCTGTTCTGGAGGAAAGTAGTTCCTGGCTACATTAATAGAGAGCAGCAAGTATGTGCTCAACGCTGCAAGATGCTGTGAGAGCTTACAAATTATGTCCGATTCTGCACCAATTTACAGATATCCAACAAGGCAACTTCCTCTTTATTTCCGCCTCAACGTCACCAGGAATCAAGAATAACTCCCAATATTTCAAATGGACAAAGAGGGACACTTTAATTTTCGGGGTTTCCGTGGGTGTTTGGCCAGGGGCAGAGCCATTGTATGAGATTTTATGTGACTTGCTAATAATTTGTACAACTAAATTGTAATGTAGAACAATGTATCTTATTTACTAAACACATTTATTGAAGTTAAAACACATTATTGTATTGTTGTGGAGCTCGTTTATACATTCAAAACAACAATATGGATCTCCTAGAAAAGAGGGACAGAGGAATTTGGGCCCAAAATATGGCCTGTTCATCCTAAACAGGGATACTTGGGAGGTACGATCAAGTCCCAATAACAGACAAACCTGACAGATGATGTTGGCTCTGACTTGCCGCAAGAGACAAACAGGCTAAGGGTGATCCCTGCTCCTCACATAAGAAGTCTCATGGGAAGTCAACAGGTGGCGCTTTTTAGAGGATTCTAGGTATTCTACGTAAACCTACCTTTCACTGCCACAAATCCTAACTGGGGTCTTTGCACAATATGGAAAGACCCCCAAAAGGGACAGATCCGCTTTAAGGGGATTGAAAGCATATTACACACAGACAGATGCTAACACTTCACTGAAGTAAAGGGAAGGGGTAGATGCCCCTACACCTGTGCTTTAGCTTCATAGTAAGTCCTGAGCACAACAAAACGTGCTTAACTGCCATAACAGTATAACATGTGTTCACCATTCTTGTCAAATGCCATCTTAGCAGCACACACCAAACACTGCTACAGAACATTAAAGGGACATTATAGTCACCTGAACAACTTTAGCTTAATGAAGCAGTTTAGGTGTATAGAACATGCCCCTGCAGCCTCACTGCTCAATCCGCTACCATTTAGGAGTTAAATCCTTTTGTTTATGAACCCTAGTCACACCTCTCTGCATGTGACTTGCACAGCCTTCCATAAACACTTCCTGTAAAGAGAGCCCTATTTAGGCTTTCTTTATTGCAAGTTCTGTTTAACTAAGATTTTCTTATCCCCTGCTATGTTAATAGCTTGCTAGACCCTGAAAGAGCCTCCTGTATGTGATTAAAGTTCAATTTAGAGATTGAGATACAATTATTTAAGGTAAATTACATCTGTTTGAAAGTGAAACCAGTTTTTTTTTCCATGCAGGCTCTGTCAATCATAGCCAGGGAGGTGTGGCTAGGGCTGCATAAACAGAAACAAAGTGATTTAACTCCTAAATGACAGTGAATTGAGCAGTGAAATTGCAGGGGAATGATCTATACACTAAAACTGCTTTATTTAGCTAAAGTAATTTAGGAGACTATAGTGTTCCTTTAACTGTAATATCATAAGCATCCGTGAAACCATGTGCATGTATGAATGCGTACAGTGATTTATTAAAATCCATAATGGTGGAGAAATATGATGCATTATACACTCTGCAGATATCTAAAATGCAAGGACATATCTTATTTAATGGAGCATGGCTTTCAAACATATCAAGGTAATATTAATGTTATTTGTAAGTATTCTTTAAGTTTGTGGCCAATAATGTGGTTTTCAGAGAAATGTAAAACCGTATTTGAAAAAGAATCAATTGAAGCACATAAACCTGACAGTGGACATGAGAAAGTTGAAAGTTAACTCCTTTAGTCACACTAGTACAATAAATATTCCCCACTGGCAACTGAAAAATAACCACTAGTTATAAAAAAATAAATAAAAAAAAATCTCCTGGATCTATGAACTGCATTGCGTAATACAACATTAATGCCCTTCATCAGAACATAATTTAAAATTCCCATCCAATCTGTTGCATTACATTTGGTAAGATCTATTTGGAGAGAACATTCCTCAGGTCTATTTTAACTTACCGTATATACTCGAGTATAAGCCGAGTTTTTCGGCACTTTTTTTTGTGCTGAAAAACCCCAACTCTGCTTATACTCGAGTCAGTCTGTATTATGGCAATTTACATTGCCATAATACAGACCAGGACCGCCGGGCTCATTACAAGCCCGGTGGTCCTGTTGGGGGCTGACAGCGAGCTCTTACTTACCTTCCTGCAGCTCCTGTCAGCTCCCTCCTCCTCTGTGCAGCTCCTCGGTCAGCTCCGTTCTGCTCACAGTGTCTCACGAGACTTACACTGTGAGCAGAACGGAGCTGACCGAGGAGCTGCAGGAAGGTAAGTAAGAGCTCGCTGTCAGCCCCCCCACTGAACTGCCAATGCCACTGGACCACCAGGGATTTAATATTATTTTATTTTAATAATAAAATATTAAAATAAGAATATTATATTATTTTAATATTTGCATTATTTTTTTTTTTTTAATGGTTTTTTTGTCCCCCCTCCCTGCTTGTTGCCTGGCCAGGGAGGGGGGACAAAAAACATTTTTTTAAAAATAATGCAAATATTAAAATAATAATATAATAAAATATTTTATTATATCATTTTAATATTATTTTATTATTATATTTTAATATTTGCATTATTTAAAAAAAAAAAAAAAATTTGTCCCCCCTCCCTGACCAGGCAACAAGCAGGGAGGGGGGACAATAATGCAAATATTAAAATAATAATATTAAAATAATAATATTAAAATATAATAAAATAAAAAATAAAAATGCCCTCCCCTCATCCAGTTTACACACACACACACACACACAAACACACACACTGCATTATATACACAAACACACACACACACACACACTGCATTTATTATATATACACACTCTGCATTCATTCTATACACACACTGTAAATAAATATTCAATTAATGTAATTTTATTGTGATCTAATTTAATTTAGAAATTTACCAGTAGCTGCTGCATTTCCCACCCTAGGCTTATACTCGAGTCAATAAGTTTTCCCAGTTTTTTGTGGTAAAATTAGGGGCCTCGGCTTATATTCGGGTCGGCTAATACTCGAGTATATATGGTACTTAGCAGTTGGCACAGTGGACATTGCCATGTTACTGGTTCAAGAATCATTCCTATTCAGGCTATCCTAATTGCTGTGGTGGGTGAAAGGATCAGCGATACAGTTGCACAATATTTTGAACATCAGTAGGCTAGTTTAAGCAGGGTCCTCTTCATCTCTCATTTCTGACTGTTCAAATTACTTCTATACAATTTTATATTGGCAATTTCATAAAACACTGCATTATATGTTGGCACTATACAAAAAAAGATAAAAGAGCATTTCAAATTATTAACATGTACCCCGAGTGTTTAAAAATCTGAAAGAATTGTAAGATGTAATTTCATGTGCTCCCACAAAAAGAAACCGTTGGGGGTTTAATGTATGCGGACATTAACCGTTACTTTAGCAGTTAAACAGTTGAGTTGACCCTAGCTTAAACTGGATATCAAATATTCAACAGAGAAAGGACATTTCACCTATTAAACCCACTGTAGACAAGGTTGAAACTTACAACTCCTCTTTGAGCTGTAGAAGGAAATATGTCTGCTTTATTTCTTTTCCAGGCAATAAAACTTATAAAGAATGAAAGTATTTCTTCAGCATCTGACATTAAAATCCCTACCTTTGAACGAGTTACTACTCTTTTGCCAAGTAAACTAATCTTACTAGAGGAGAGAGAAAAAAAAAAAAAAGTTTCCACAATAATTTCACAATCTGAACAGTCAACGGCCAAGCTCGTGCTAGTAAAAAAACACAATCTATGGAATAAAGACTCAAACAGTTACCAAAAAAGGGAAAAGTTAAAAATCAACATAAGAAATAGAGTGATGTATTATTGGAATAGGATAGTGTGACTCAGCCAGATTTATGAATACACCACATGGTGTCTAAGTGGTCGATGATGCAAAGAAAAAAACCCACTATACAAACATGCTGGCCGGGGTGAATAATAATAATAATTATAATACAGTAAATTAGACTTATCCAATAGTGATGATCTGGGTAGGATCATAACCTTACATTTATTGGAAGTGACCCATGACAAATTTGGGTGATTGACATGTCCACATGCAGATCAGAGAACAAGGTTACCACCTGTTTATAGTTAAGTGGACTATGCATAAACCAGTTCTGGTAGATGGACCAAAATACTGGGTGAAGTTGCTCTGAGGAAGGTGGTGTACATTTTCAAAAATGAGACCTAATCTTCAAGGGAGACAAGGTTTATTCCAATATCACAACATCCTTAGATGCTTACTCTTGGTCAAGAGTAAAAATCTAAATTTAAAAAAAAAATGTTTAAAAATAAAGTTAATTTAAAAAAAATTATATATAGGCTTCTTCCAAGGAAAGATCAAACTGGGTCTTGGGAACTGAATCACTGACTTCATACTCCCTATTTCAAACTAGTAATGTTTTATGTACGGTGTAGTGGCCTGAGCGAATAAAGCTTTTCTTTCTGTTAGGCACCCACCTTTTACAGTTTAGATTTGAATAGGACTAATGGAGACAATTTAGGATAAGGGTCAGAAATCACTGAGCTAGTTTTGTTATGGGATAGCTACATTCAGTACAACAACATATGGAGTACATAGCTATGGATGTCATTTACCTGGTTTATTAAAGGGCCCCATCTATTTCCAGGCAACAACTTCCTGCCAAGTGTGGGATTGTGCTTTTTTACTTTGTTTATACATTTTCAGAGTTAAGCCTTTGGTCTATCCTGGTGTCCTGGCTTCATAGTTTTTTGTTACAAATCCAGTCTTTTTTTTACTAGGGCTTTACCCATGTTCATAATAGGCTACACAGTGACTTGATTTAGATTTTAATGTCAATTACTCAACACATTTCACCATTTTAGATTTGTTTTTAAATAAAATGCTGCATGCTCTTTCAAACACTGAAAATCCAAAAGGTTCTTTGAAACACCACCCACATATTCACTATGACTCACCAGTCAGCAACCTACATATTTTTAAACTTTGACACTTAAAGAAAAAAAATATACAAATAAATCTCAACCCAGCGAGTACAGAACCATGGCAGTCATCTCCTTCAATCTACACAAAAAGACCAATAATGCAAAAGGTATATAAAGACAAGTTTAATAAAAAATAAGTCATTTCATATATACCTAAAAGCATAGGAAGCTGAAGTTGGTTAATAAGCACAGGTATATATGCAAATTTCTAAAACAGAATGCTCATAATCCAGTCCAAGTCAAACTGTGTCAATGTCATTTTTGTCTCTCTAAGTCTGTCATATGCCCGTTATGCCTGATTACACACTTTAATTTAGTTTAAAAAAATAAACCAGATGAGAAAGCATAAATGGAAAATTACATGTTTGACAAAAAGTCATGATTTTATTAAAGAGACAGAGATGAGTATTGCATATCCCTTTCATTACTGTCCATCAATAGCAACAAAGAATACAACACAGTAAGAAAAAAAAAAAAAAAAAAAGGGTATACATAGTAATAGGCCAGTCCCATACCAAGTCCCAATATAATTGTCAGCACCTCCCTTTATATTTCCTCTCTCTTTGGAGATGCGACCACAAAAAACAAACATTAAACAGGAACCAAGGAATCAGTCCAACCGCACAAGAATAACTGCCCGCAAAATCAGTCAGAGTCCAACCAGGTAACAATCCAACTAACTGGGACAAATCCAACACAGGAAACAAGAACCGCCAACGTAGGGGTTTCCATTAGACTAGCATTTCCCAATTGGTGTTCCGCGAGAACACAAATGGAGTTCCGCCGTGATTTCCCCAAACAAATTGGCCACCGTGATTTTATCACCAATCATGGTCCTGGTCAGGTAATGCGGCCCTTTAAGAGCACGACCGGTGATATAGATCCAAATATTGATCTTGTTATATTCAGATGAATACCAAATTATTATTGCAAGTGCACTTGGAGAAGCATGAATTAGACACCAGTTGGTTATCAAAATAAGCCACGGCCATTTATTAGTCAGTTGGGTTTTTATACATTAAAAAGTAAGTGCTTACGTGCAAATACACATAGGACAGTAGTAGGAAGGAAGTGAAAGGGTAAAAGGAGTACAGATAAGACATAAGTAAGGTAAACAACGATCGCACCATGGAGACATCCCTCGTGGCGGAGTAACGTGGTCTAGGTGGGCGAGAGAGGAGGAAGCCACGTAGAAGCCGGCATACTAAAGGATGTCGTCCTGCCGGACAACCCTCGAAACCCTGATGGGCCGAAGAAACAGCAGACCTACATACATTTATCATTCGGTAGATTCTCCCAGTTTAAAACAGACGTGAGGAATTGGAGAATTGCCGTTACAGGTGCAGAAACAGGATCCACGTCCCTAGCCAGGCACCAACCAGCCCAAGATCTCCAAGCTGACCAATATGCATCTGAAATTTCCCAGATATGCCAGGGTCCCCTGAAATTCACCAAGCCATCAACAGGAAAGGAGCCTTCCAGGAGGAGAGGATGGCAAAGTCCTGTCAGGTCCCGAAGGAGGTCAGGACGTATCGGCAACAACGTGGGGACATCTATTACCATCTCCAGACGTTGAGGGAACCACGATTGAGTCCCTCAGAATGGGATTAAGAGAACCACCTCCACCAATTGACAGCGAACTTGAAGCAGCACCCTGGGAAGCATGGCAAATGGAGGGAAAGCATAGAGGAGAGGACCATGCCAATCCTGCAGTAAAGCGTCCACCGCCTCTGTGGCCAGATCCGGAGGCCAGCTGAAGAATCTGGGTAGCTGGGCATTGAGCCGTGAGGCAAACCGGTCGATGGAAAGGGACCCCAAAGTGAAGAGATAATGCAAAACATCTCTACATCCAATCTCCAATTCGCTGCTGTCCGAGAGATAGCGAGAATTCCAATCCACCTGAACACTGTGCAGGCCTGGTAGGTACTCCGCCTGGACCATCAGATTCTGTCTTAGACAAAACTCCAAGAAATCCGTTGCCAAGTGAGCCAACAATGCCGACTGGGTGCCTCCCATTTGGTTGACATACCGAACAGCCGATACGTTGTCCATCCGTAGGCTAATGCATGCACTGGCAGACCTTTTTGCAGAACTCCGAATTGCAAATGATCCTACCAGAAGCTCCAGAGCATTGATGTGCATACTGGATTCGCTCTCCGACCAGCGCTCTCCCGTGGACACCCCATCGCAGTGGAGCCAGAAACACTGCTTGGAACAACAATGCTAACAGTCCGATAAGTCTCGCCAGGTTAATAGGGCGAGATGTGGTCAGATAAGACTCCTGCAAAGCTCCTTGCGGATCATTCAAATTTTTGACGTGGGCAGGCTCAAGGAGTCCTCTTTAGAGTTCACAAGGAATCCCAAGAATTCCATGCATCTGGATGGTATCAGACAAGATTTTTCCCAGTTGATGAGAAAACCCAGCCGGGTCAGCAGATCCACGCTGAAGAATGGAGCGGTCCTGGGCCATGACTAGAATATCGTCCCGATAAATGATAAGAGATACACCCCAACTGCGGAGCCAGGCCATTGCCGAACGTAGCAGCTTGGTGAAGCACCAAGGTGCCGAAGAGAGAACAAATGGAAGACAGGTTAAGCGTTCCATATGTGTTCCCTCCAGCGAAAGCATAGGAGGACCCTGGAAGCCGCGTGTTCCAGCACCATAAGGTAGGAGTTCTCATGCGAACATCTGAACATCCGACACTAGAAAACCACTCAAAGTGCTGAAAGGGTGCAAAAAAAAAACAAAACAAAAAAAAACACAAAAAGAGCGCCAAAGCGGCCCTGGTATAGCAAGTAGGGGAGACAGGAAACGGAAAGACCCAAGCACCCCCGAAGGGAAAGTAAGAGAAAACTTATATAAAGAAATAGAAGGAATGAAAAAAGATGGAGACACACCCAAGGGAAAAGGAGGAGCAAGACCCCCTGCCTGGTCTGGGACCCCAAGCACAGAACCAAACAATACACAATAAAACAGGTACACAAACAGTTCTACAACGTAAACTCAAAGGTTAAATTAAACTAAAATCCCCAGACAAATCATAACAAATACACAATTAGTACAACTAAAGTCTCAAGAGACAAAATAGATGGTACTTAACTGACTGTGGAGCAGCAAAGAAAGAGGACGTATGAAGGGAGTGGCCTATTACTATGTATACCCTTTTTTCTTACGGTTTTGTATTCTTTGCTGCTATTGGTGGACAGTAAAGAAATGGATATGCAATATGAGCCTCCATGTCTTGTTATAAAAAAAAATTTCAGATTCATCTACATTTTGATTACACAACAAAATCTTTGATGCACAAAAGTGGAAACAAAGAAAACACCATTTGAAATATTAAGTTCCAGTTAGCAGGGTCTTGTATAGGTCTATAGAATGTTATTCAAAGTATTTTTAAAATCTCAGTCCAGGGGGCGGAGCCTAGCAGCTGTGCTGACCAATCACAAACCTGTTAAGGTCCGCAAAGAAACGCTTTAAACTGACGATAATCGAGAATTGGGAGCTGAAACTTGGCTGCCAAAGTATCCTGGAGACGGGAGGTGTCTGCGGTGGCTAATTTCCCCGTGATCCCGATTGAGATCGGCGGCTCTTATCAGTGGGCAGACCTGTCGCCTACAAGAGGCCTACTTGCAGTGGATGAGGGGGAAGCTGCCGATCCCTCTACATACTGCTGCATTTACCGACTACTAAGGTCTTCCCCACACTGTCCCATCCCCCCTCCTCACCGTTGAGGGATATCTTGGCACTACTTAGCTGCGCTGTGGTGGAGAAATTCCAGCAATCACCAGTGGCGGCCACCTTGCTTCTCACACTAACGCCACGTGCGGTCCCACGCCTCGAGACCTACTACTGCTGGTTAATCTAGTTAGACTGTTTGCCGAATTCTGGTCCAAAATCCACTATCGCTTGGGCACAACTACGACAGTCTCGCCGGGACATACCATACCTCTGACCTTGCGGCAAAACACACACCCCACCCAGAGAGGAGGTTTCTCCAAGAGGGCATCCTTCCGGAAACCAACCAAGCAGCATAGACGGAAAACACTACCAATATACAGCTCTCCAAGATGGCTTGTGCGCTCCCATGGAGCTGGAGCACAGTGTAACCCTGCTTCTGAACAACACAGAAGATCTAGATATGGGCTATTGACGAGCACCAGGAGATTCTATGGCTGCCAAACACGCTCCCAGAGAAAGGGGCCTACTACCAGCACATCTGATGGGATTATATCTCTGGCAGCTGATGGCTCCGATGTCCTGGGTGCGTGGTGGATACCCTCCAGGCGTCTCTTGGCCGTGTATGGGCTGCTGGCCCTTTGGTTGAGGGACCTACCGCAAAGATGTGTCTCGCCTATGACTGTCAAAGGTTAATCTGGATGATGGACTCAGGCCCGTCTCCCTAATATTAATTGCCCAATTCTTGGTGATGGAAACCTTTTTCCAACAGGTCACAAAACTGCAGCCACTGTACTTCAGCAAAGCTAACCATATCAGTAGTGATGTCCCGAACGGTTCGCCGCGGACTCATCACTGAGTAAACTGACCCTGTACCTCACAGTCAGCAGACACATTCCAGCCAATCAGCAGCAGACCCTCCCTCCCAGACCCTCCCACTGCTGGGTCTGCTGCTGATTGGCTGGAATGTGTCTGCTGACTGTGAGGTACAGGGTCAAAGTTTACTCAATGATGAGTCCACGGCGAACTGTTCGGGAAATCACTACATATCAGTTAATGTTTTTATTAGTTCTCCTGTATTCTTGCAGTTAGTCTTTATCCACTCTCAGCCTCTATATTCGTACTAGATAGCATGTGTTCGAATCGAGCTCTTGTTTAACATTATGTCCAATATCTAAATTGTGCAGCAACTCAGACATGTATAGCAATTTCTTGTTGACGCACACTAATGCTACCCTTTGATATGTTATCAAAAATAAAGAAAGAATTATAAAAGAAAGCGGAGGATAAAAAGGATTAGACATATAGTGCCCTTTATTTTACAGGCACAAAAACATTTTTTTCATGTATTGTGGTCTGGAATGGACATAAAAATTGAGAAATATCCTGTTCATGTGAATTTGTAAGGAACCCGTTAAAGGCATCTTCCAAAAAATGCCTTCAGCATGTTAAAATAATATCTGTACTTAAGTATAAGTACTGTATACATAATCATCTATCTAATAA
>OW240912.1:248536264-248610106 GCA_933207985.1 Pelobates cultripes | reverse complement strand
TAGGCTTTCTTTATTGCAAGTTCTGTTTAATTAAGATTTTCTTATCCCCTGCTATGTTAACCCCTTAAGGACACATGACATGTGTGACATGTCATGATTCCCTTTTATTCCAGAAGTATGGTCCTTAAGGGGTTAAAAGCTTGCTAGACCCTAAAAGAGTCTCCTGTATGTGATTAAAGTTCAATTTAGAGATTGAGATACAATTATTTAAGGTAAATTACATCTGTTTGAAAGTGAAACCAGTTTGTTTTTTTCATGCAGGCTCTGTCAATCATAGTCAGGGGAGGTGTGGCTAGGGCTACATAAACAGAAACAAAGTGATTTAACTCCTAAATGACAGTGAATTGAGCAGTGAAATTGCAGGGGAATGATCTATACACTAAAACTGCTTTATTTAGCTAAAGTAATTTAGGAGACTATAGTGTTCCTTTAACTGTAATATCATAAGCATCTGTGAAACCATGTGCATATATGAATGCGTACAGTGATTTATTAAAATCCAGAATGGTGGAGAAATATGATGCATTATACACTCTGCAGATATCTAAAATGCAAGGACATATCTTATTTAATGGAGCATGGCTTTCAAACATATCAAGATAATATTAATATTATTTGTAAGTATTCTTTAAGTTTGTGGCCAATAACGTGGTTTTCAGAGAAATGTAAAACCGTATTTGAAAAAGAATCAATTGAAGCACATAAACCTGACAGTGGACATGAGAAAGTTGAAAGTTAACTCCTTTAGTCACACTAGTACAATAAATATTCCCCACTGGCAACTGAAAAATAACCACTAGTTAGAAAAAAAAAAAGAAAAAAAAAAATCTCCTGGATCTATGAACTGCATTGCGTAATACAACATTAATGCCCTTCATCAGAACCTAATTTAAAATTCCCATCCAATCTGTTGCATTACATTTGGTAAGATCTATTTGGAGAGAACATTCCTCAGGTCTATTTTAACTTACCGTATATACTCGAGTATAAGCCGAGTTTTTCGGCACATTTTTTTGTGCTGAAAAACCCCAACTCGGCTTATACTCGAGTCAGTCTGCATTATGGCAATTTACATTGCCATAATACAGACCAGGACCGCCGGGCTCATTACAAGCCCGGCGGTCCTGTTGGGGGCTGACAGCGAGCTCTTACTTACCTTCCTGCAGCTCCTGTCAGCTCCCTCCTCCTCTGTGCAGCTCCTCGGTCAGCTCCGTTCTGCTCACAGTGTAACTCTCGCGAGAGCCGCGGGTCTCGCGAGACTTACACTGTGAGCAGAACGGAGCTGACCGAGGAGCTGCAGGAAGGTAAGTAAGAGCTCGCTGTCAGCCCCCCCACTGAACTGCCAATGCCACTGGACCACCAGGGATTTAATATTATTTTATTTTAATAATAAAATAATATTAAAATAATAATATTATATTATTATTATTTTAATATTTGCATTATTTTTTTATTTTTTTTTATTTTTTGTCCCCCCTCCCTGCTTGTTGCCTGGCCAGGGAGGGGGGACAAAAAACATTTTTTTTTAAATAATGGAAATATTAAAATTATAAAATATTTTAATATTATATTATTTTAATATTATTTTATTATTATATTATTTTAATATTTGCATTATTTAAAAAAAATAAATTAAAATTTTTTGTCCCCCCTCCCTGACCAGGCAACAAGCAGGGAGGGGGGACAATAATGCAAATATTAAAATAATAATAATATTATAAAAATAATAATATAATAATATAATAATAATATTAAAATATAATAAAATAAAATAAAAATGCCCTACCCTCATCCAGTTTACACACACACACAAACACACACTGCATTATATACACAAACACACACTGCATTTATTATATATACACACTCTGCATTCATTCTATACACACACTGTAAATAAATATTCAATTAATGTAATTTTATTGGGATCTAATTTAATTTAGAAATTTACCAGTAGCTGCTGCATTTCCCACCCTAGGCTTATACTCGAGTCAATAAGTTTTCCCAGTTTTTTTGTGGTAAAATTAGGGGCCTCGGCTTATATTCGGGTCGGCTTATACTAGAGTATATACAGTACTTAGCAGTTAGCACAGTGGACATTGCCATGTTACTGGTTCAAGAATCATTCCTATTCAGGCTATCCTAATTGCTGTGGTGGGTGAAAGGATCAGCGATACAGTTGCACAATATTTTGAACATCAGTAGGCTAGTTTAAGCAGGGTCCTCTTCATCTCTCATTTCTGACTGTTCAAATTACTTCTATACAATTTTATATTGGCAATTTCATAAAACACTGCATTATATGTTGGCACTATACAAAAAAAGATAAAAGAGCATTTCAAATTAACATGTACCCCGAGTGTTTAAAAATCTGAAAGAATTGTAAGATGTAATTTCATGTGCTCCCACAAAAAGAAACCGTTGGGGGTTTAATGTATGTGGACATTAACCGTTACTTTAGCAGTTAAACAGTTGAGTTGACCCTAGCTTAAACTGGATATCAAATATTCAACAGAGAAAGGACATTTCACATTTAAACCCACTGTAGACAAGGTTGAAACTTACAACTCCTCTTTGAGCTGTAGAAGGAAATATGTCTGCTTTATTTCTTTTCCAGGCAATAAAACTTATAAAGAATGAAAGTATTTCTTCAGCATCTGACATTAAAATCCCTACCTTTGAATGAGTTACTACTCTTTTGCCAAGTAAACTAATCTTACTAGAGGAGAGAGAAAAAAAAAAGTTTCCACAATAATTTCACAATCTGAACAGTCAACGGCCAAGCTCGTGCTAGTAAAAAAAACACAATCTGGTGGCCTGACTATGCAGCAGTGCAGATGCACAAACCGAGAGCTCCTGGGCCTCAGACCAATTACTGGCTAAAATCGTGGGCAAACTAAATAATCCTGATTCCCAATTCATCACAACTTGATCTGCAGACATTTGTGAACAGAGGGATACCTCACACGCCCAGAAATAACGCCGGAATGACCAAGCTGAGGCTTGAGGCCTATACCAAGCAGGGCATTGGAGAGGCGGCCGCCCTCCCAGCCCATAACCGCATGCAGCACCCGCAGCAAATGGCTACCCCCCCCCCCTTGGGACCGGTGGGGGTTATCCCGGTCCCAATCACCTCGACGGGCAAGCCCCAGTGGACCCTAAAACCAGACAACGACCCCATCCACGCACCGAACTGGCATGCAGCCCGCCATATCAAAATGGCAGACACGCAGCCTCGTGGACAACCTGGGCCTCCACCACTAAGCCCCAACACAAGCGACTCCCTCACTACCCGCCTTGACGGGCTGTTTGAGGCCTTCTGGGCAAAGATCGCGGCCCGACAAAAGGAAGAGCGATCCAAGCTGCTAGAGATCGGAGGTACGGAGGGCCAACAAGGCGACACAGTTTGGAGTGGGACCAGACTGCCCTTGGGCAAAGCCATGAAAACTCAGTCCAAGAATCTCCACACCAGCCCATCTGGGCCCAGGGCCAACAGGGGATTAACCCCGATGCATCAACCACATAGGCAGAGATCCACCCGCCGACGGCGGCATACCACCAACCCCAGGAACTCCAGACCTACCCCGAAAGGGAAGGACTTGGCCTTCAATAGTCCCCGAGTCCGTGGCTATAAGATGCCGGCCCTGATACAGGCCCGGAGCGAGAAGGCACCTCTGGTTAGCTCCCGGCCAACCGCCAACCTCTACACTACCCCACGCAAGCACCAAAGGGCACAGCAGCGCGCACCCGTGGCGAAAGCTCTACCAGCGCGCAAGCAACAGAGCCCAACAAAGCCACCAGCAGCACGGAGGTGGGAAATATCAAAGGACAAACCTCAGCCCTGCATCAAACCTTGCAAGCCGCGGAGAGTCGGGTCCCTGATCATAAATCAGCACAGCCTCAAACCTGGGACGCAAACTGGTAACAACGTACCCTTCCTAACCAGCGTCTGGAAACGCCATAGCAGGATAGCAGAGCAGCTGGATTCCGGTAAACGACCGATAAGCGGCATTGGTTGACTGAGCCTGGCAATACCAAGCATCAAGCAGCGCAGAGACTGGGCCGCTTTTATGATATATTTTTTCTTTTTTCGCTTCTCAAATTTACACTGGCCCACTGCTGATTGACTCTGAGTTGCATGACTGCGCTGACTTCTTCTTTTGATTATAATTATTGTTTTTATTTGAATTGTCTAGGCCTCACATAAATATCCAGTGACTGCCATACGCCCGCTGGGAACGTGCTTTTAGCTACCTGGGGGGCCCCCTAGGGGTTAAACTCGTAGAAAAGATATTTGTTTCACTCTGTTTCACTCTCCTTGTAAAACACTCGTGCCACAGAAATCCCTGGGTTAAGCTTGTATACTCTACCTTTTATTAACATATGGTTTCTAGCCTGTATTTTTCTAAGTCTTACAACACAATCCATAATTCAGCCTGTTTCTTTATACTAAAAAAGTGCAACTGTTTTAAATGTCATGGCAATATATGTAAATGTTTGACCATAATAAGCACGCGAATGCTGTCGTGGCTATGTGAGCTTGTATGTTATTCTTTTATTGCACACTAAAATAAAGATTTAAAAAAAAAAACACAATCTATGGAATAAAGACTCAAACAGTTACCAAAAAAGGGAAAAGTTAAAAATCAACATAAGAAATAGAGTGATGTATTATTGGAATAGGATAGTGTGACTCAGCCAGATTTATGAATAAACCACATGGTGTCTAAGTGGTCGATGATGCAAAGAAAAAAAACCACTATACAAACATGCTGGCCGGGGTGAATAATAATAATAATTATAATACAGTAAATTAGACTTATCCAATAGTGATGATCTGGGTAGGATCATAACCTTACATTTATTGGAAGTGACCCATGACAAATTTGGGTGATTGACATGTCCACATGCAGATCAGAGAACAAGGTTACCACCTGTTTATAGTTAAGTGGACTATGCATAAACCAGTTCTGGTAGATGGACCAAAATACTGGGTGAAGTTGCTCTGAGGAAGGTGGTGTACATTTTCAAAAATGAGACCTAATCTTCAAGGGAGACAAGGTTTATTCCAATATCACAACATCCTTAGATGCTTACTCTTGGTCAAGAGTAAAAATCTAAATTTAAAAAAAAAATGTTTAAAAATAAAGTTAATTTAAAAAAAATTATATATAGGCTTCTTCCAAGGAAAGATCAAACTGGGTCTTGGGAACTGAATCACTGACTTCATACTCCCTATTTCAAACTAGTAATGTTTTATGTACAGTGTAGTGGCCTGAGCGAATAAAGCTTTTCTTTCTGTTAGGCACCCACCTTTTTACAGTTTAGATTTGAATAGGACTAATGGAGACAATTTAGGATAAGGGTCAGAAATCACTGAGCTAGTTTTGTTATGGGATAGCTACATTCAGTACAATAACATATGGAGTACATAGCTATGGATGTCATTTACCTGGTTTATTAAAGGGCCCCATCTATTTCCAGGCAACAACTTCCTGCCAAGTGTGGGATTGTGCTTTTTTACTTTGTTTATACATTTTCAGAGTTAAGCCTTTGGTCTATCCTGGTGTCCTGGCTTCATAGTTTTTTGTTACAAATCCAGTCGTTTTTTTTTACTAGGGCTTTACCCATGTTCATAATAGGCTACACAGTGACTTGATTTAGATTTTAATGTCAATTACTCAACACATTTCACCATTTTAGATTTGTTTTTAAATAAAATGCTGCATGCTCTTTCACTGAAAATCCAAAAGGTTCTTTGAAACACCACCCACATATTCACTATGACTCACCAGTCAGCAACCTACATATTTTTACTTTGACACTTAAAGAACAAAAATATACAAATAAATCTCAACCCAGCGAGTACAGAACCATGGCAGTCATCTCCTTCAATCTACACAAAAAGACCAATAATGCACAAGGTATATAAAGACAAGTTTAATAAAAAAATAAGTCATTTCATATATACCTAAAAGCATAGGAAGCTGAAGTTGGTTAATAAACACAGGTATATATGCAAATTTATAAAACAGAATGCTCATAATCCAGTCCAAGTCAAACTGTGTCAATGTCATTTTTGTCTCTCTAAGTCTGTCATATGCCCGTTATGCCTGATTACACACTTTAATTTAGTTTAAAAAATAAACCAGATGAGAAAGCATAAATGGAAAATTACATGATTTTGACAAAAAGTCATGATTTTATTAAAGACACAGAGATGAGTATTGCATATCCCTTTCATTACTGTCCATCAATAGCAACAAAGAATACAACACAGTAAGAAAAAAAAAAAGGGTATACATAGTAATAGGCCACTCCCATACCAAGTCCCAATATAATTGTCAGCACCTCCCTTTATATTTCCTCTCTCTTTGGAGATGCGACCACAAACAACAAACATTAAACAGGAACCAAGGAATCAGTCCAACTGCACAAGAATAACTGCCCGCAAAATCAGTCAGAGTCCAACCAGGTAACAATCCAACTAACTGGGACAAATCCAACACAGGAAACAAGAACCGCCAACGTAGGGGTTTCCATTAGACTAGCATTTCCCAATTGGTGTTCCGCGAGAACACAAATTGAGTTCCGCCGTGATTTCCCCAAACAAATTGGCCACCGTGATTTTATCACCAATCATGGTCCTGGTCGGGTAATGCGGCCCTTTAAGAGCACGACCGGTGATATAGATCCAAATATTGATCTTGTTATATTCAGATGAATACCAAATTATTATTGCAAGTGCACTTGGAGAAGCATGAATTAGACACCAGTTGGTTATCAAAATAAGCCACGGCCATTTATTAGTCAGTTGGGTTTTTATACATTAAAAAGTAAGTGCTTACGTGCAAATACACATAGGACAGTAGTAGGAAGGAAGTGAAAGGGTAAAAGGAGTACAGATAAGACATAAGTAAGGTAAACAACGATCGCACCATGGAGACATCCCTCGTGGCGGAGTAACGTGGTCTAGGTGGGCGAGAGAGGAGGAAGCCAAGTAGAAGCCGGCATACTAAAGGATGTCGTCCTGCCGGACAACCCTTGAAACCCTGATGGGCCGAAGAAACAGCAGACCTACATACATTTATCGTTCGGTAGATTCTCCCAGTTTAAAACAGACGTGAGGAATTGGAGAATTGCCGTTACAGGTGCAGAAACAGGATCCACGTCCCTAGCCAGGCACCAACCAGCCCAAGATCTCCAAGCTGACCAATATGCATCTGAAATTTCCCAGATATGCCAGTGTCCCCTGAAATTCACCAAGCCATCAACAGGAAAGGAGCCTTCCAGGAGGAGAGGATGGCAAAGTCCTGTCAGGTCCTGAAGGAGGTCAGGACGTATCGGCAACAACGTGGGGACATCTATTGCCATCTCCAGACGTTGAGGGAACCACGATTGAGCCCCTCAGAATGGGATTAAGAGAACCACCTCCACCAATTGACAGCGAACTTGAAGCAGCACCCTGGAAGCATGGCAAATGGAGGGAAAGCATAGAGGAGAGGACCATGCCAATCCTGCAGTAGAGCGTCCACCGCCTCTGTGGCCAGATCCGGAGGCCAGCTGAAGAAACTGGGTAGCTGGGCATTGAGCCGTGAGGCAAACCGGTCGATGGAAAGGGACCCCAAAGGGAAGAGATAATGCAAAACATCTCTACATCCAATCTCCAATTCGCTGCTGTCCGAGAGATAACAAGAATTCCAATCCGCCTGAACACTGTGCAGGCCTGGTAGGTAATCCGCCTGGACCATCAGATTCTGTCTTAGACAAAACTCCAAGAAATCCGTTGCCAAGCGAGCCAACAATGCCGACTGGGTGCCTCCCATTTGGTTGACATATCGAACAGCCGATACGTTGTCCATCCGTAGGCTAATGCATGCACTGGCAGACCTTTTTGCAGAACTCCGAATTGCAAATGATCCTACCAGAAGCTCCAGAGCATTGATGCGCATACTGGATTCCCTCTCCGACCAGCGCTCTCCCGTGGACACCCCATCGCAGTGGAGCCAGAAACACTGCTTGGAACGACAATGCTAACAGTCCAATAAGTCTCGCCAGGTTAATAGGACGAGACGTGGTCAGATAAGACTCCTGCAAAGCTCCTTGCGGATCATTCAAATTTTTGACGTGGGCAGGCTCAAGGAGTCCTCTTTAGAGTTCACAAGGAATCCCAAGAATTCCATGCATCTGGATGGTATCAGACAAGATTTTTCCCAGTTGATTAGAAAACCCAGCCGGGTCAGCAGATCCACGCTGAAGAATGGAGCGGTCCTGGGCCATGACTAGAATATCGTCCCGATAAATGATAAGAGGTACACCCCAACTGCGGAGCCAGACCGTTGCCGGACGTAGCAGCTTGGTGAAGCACCAAGGTGCTGAAGAGAGAACAAATGGAAGACAGGTTAAGCGTTCCATATGTGTTCCCTCCAGCGAAAGCATAGGAGGACCCTGGAAGCCGCGTGTACCAGCACCATAAGGTAGGAGTCGAAGGTCTAGGTTCGCCAGCCAATCCCCGTGCAGGAGTAAGTCCCTAAGAAGATGGATGCCCTCCATCTTAAAATGTCAATAGCATACCCTGGAAATTCATATTGCGACCAAAGTGTATTCGTGTGCCGAATGAGTCTAGAAGAACTCGCGAAAGCAGCAGCGAAACAAACAAATGGTCAGATACAAAAAAAACTGCGAACGACCAAACGTTTGTGGCCCGAACTGCAAGCAAACGAGCATTCTCATGCGAACATCTGAACATCCGACACTAGAAAACCACTCAAAGTGCTGAAAGGGTGCAAAAAAAAAAAAAATACACAAAAAGAGCGCCAAAGCAGCCCCGGTATAGCAAGTAGGGGAGACAGGAAACGGAAAGACCCAAGCACCCTCGAAGTGAAAGTTAGAGAAAACTTATATAAAGAAATAGAAGGAATGAAAAAAGGTGGAGAGACACCCAAGGGAAAAGGAGGAGCAAGACCCCCTGCCTGGTCTGGGACCCCAAGCACAGAACCAAACAATACACAATAAAACAGGTACACAAACAGTTCTACAACGTAAACTCAAAGGTTAAATTAAACTAAAATCCCCAGACAAAATCATAACAAATACACAATTAGTACAACTAAAGTCTCAAGAGACAAAATAGATGGTACTTAACTGACTGTGGAGCAGCAAAGAAAGAGGACGTATGAAGGGAGTGGCCTATTACTATGTATACCCTTTTTTCTCACGGTTTTGTATTCTTTGCTGCTATTGGTGGACAGTAAAGAAATGGATATGCAATATGAGCCTCCATGTCTTGTTATAAAAAAAAATTTCAGATGCATCTACATTTTGATTACACAACAAAATCTTTGATGCGCAAAAGTGGAAACAAAGAAAACACCATTTGAAATATTAAGTTCCAGTTAGCAGGGTCTTGTATAGGTCTATAGAATGTTATTCAAAGTATTTTTAAAATCTCAGTCCAGGGGGCGGAGCCTAGCAGCTGTGCTGACCAATCACAAACCTGTTAAGGTCCGCAAAGAAACGCTTTAAACTGACGATAATCGAGAATTGGGAGCTGAAACTTGGCTGCCAAAGTATCCTGGAGACGGGAGGTGTCTGCGGTGGCTAATTTCCCCGTGATCCCGATTGAGATCGGCGGCTCTTATCAGTGGGCAGACCTGTCGCCTACAAGAGGCCTACTTGCAGTGGATGAGGGGGAAGCTGCCGATCCCTCTACATACTGCTGCATTTACCGACTACTAAGGTCTTCCCCACACTGTCCCATCCCCCCTCCTCACCGTTGAGGGATATCTTGGCACTACTTAGCTGCGCTGTGGTGGAGAAATTCCAGCAATCACCAGTGGCGGCCACCTTGCTTCTCACACTAACGCCACGTGCGGTCCCACGCCTCGAGACCTACTACTGCTGGTTAATCTAGTTAGACTGTTTGCCGAATTCTGGTCCAAAATCCACTATCGCTTGGGCACAACTACGACAGTCTCGCCGGGACATACCATACCTCTGACCTTGCGGCAAAACACACACCCCACCCAGAGAGGAGGTTTCTCCAAGAGGGCATCCTTCCGGAAACCAACCAAGCAGCATAGACGGAAAACACTACCAATATACAGCTCTCCAAGATGGCTTGTGCGCTCCCATGGAGCTGGAGCACAGTGTAACCCTGCTTCTGAACAACACAGAAGATCTAGATATGGGCTATTGACGAGCACCAGGAGATTCTATGGCTGCCAAACACGCTCCCAGAGAAAGGGGCCTACTACCAGCACATCTGATGGGATTATATCTCTGGCAGCTGATGGCTCCGATGTCCTGGGTGCGTGGTGGATACCCTCCAGGCGTCTCTTGGCCGTGTATGGGCTGCTGGCCCTTTGGTTGAGGGACCTACCGCAAAGATGTGTCTCGCCTATGACTGTCAAAGGTTAATCTGGATGATGGACTCAGGCCCGTCTCCCTAATATTAATTGCCCAATTCTTGGTGATGGAAACCTTTTTCCAACAGGTCACAAAACTGCAGCCACTGTACTTCAGCAAAGCTAACCATATCAGTAGTGATGTCCCGAACGGTTCGCCGCGGACTCATCACTGAGTAAACTGACCCTGTACCTCACAGTCAGCAGACACATTCCAGCAGAGCAGACCCTCCCTCCCAGACCCTCCCACTGCTGGGTCTGCTGCTGATTGGCTGGAATGTGTCTGCTGACTGTGAGGTACAGGGTCAAAGTTTACTCAATGATGAGTCCACGGCGAACTGTTCGGGAAATCACTACATATCAGTTAATGTTTTTATTAGTTCTCCTGTATTCTTGCAGTTAGTCTTTATCCACTCTCAGCCTCTATATTCGTACTAGATAGCATGTGTTCGAATCGAGCTCTTGTTTAACATTATGTCCAATATCTAAATTGTGCAGCAACTCAGACATGTATAGCAATTTCTTGTTGACGCACACTAATGCTACCCTTTGATATGTTATCAAAAATAAAGAAAGAATTATAAAAGAAAGCGGAGGATAAAAAGGATTAGACATATAGTGCCCTTTATTTTACAGGCACAAAAACATTTTTTTCATGTATTGTGGTCTGGAATGGACATAAAAATTGAGAAATATCCTGTTCATGTGAATTTGTAAGGAACCCGTTAAAGGCATCTTCCAAAAAATGCCTTCAGCATGTTAAAATAATATCTGTACTTAAGTATAAGTACTGTATACATAATCATCTATCTAATAAATACATTTTTAAAAAAGATACATTTATTGTACAGAACATTTTATAGCAGAAAAGCCATAACAGGGTTAGAAACCCATCACTTCTAGGTTCCACAATAGTGCTCCTGAGGAAAGGGGCTGGCTTTTACAGGCATTCTGACTGATCCAAGTGGAGCTCTAACAGAACTTATGGAATGGCAGGTAAGTGGACATGTTGGAGTTATTTAGCACCTCACCAACTGCAATGCCAAATGAGTGAATTGTGCTTTTTATTTAACTGCTAATTAACACACTGGGATTATTCACACACCGACACAAATTGTTCGAAGACAGTGAGAAAACTGCACTGGAAATACAGACAAGCAAAGGAAGCTTATATACCAAAAACGTTTACACAGGTTTTCTTTTTTAAAAAGAATGTTTATATTTTTGTAAAACTGCAAAAATATATTAGAGCTCAATGCCAACATCAGTATTGGCTTCTTAGAAAAGGGAAACTTGAGAAGGTTTGAATACCATTCGGACCACCTTACCAATGAGTGTCCATGGGTAAGACACCCAACGATATATTTCTGCATACCATACACTACAATAAGATAAAGGGGTGAAGAAGGTGCTGCTAAAACGAGATTATAAAGTGCTGTGGAATATATTGTTGTACTATAAATAACAAAAAAAAAAAATCTTGTAGGAGGTCCACATTATAGAAAGAAAAAAGGGCAATATATTTAAGTCTTGAGAACATATTTAGTTCCTGTCTTCTTAATTTGCTCCTTGTTACCTATAGCAAAAAAAATACAATTGGGGAAAAAGGAAAAAGTGCATGGGGCATCAATTCACATTACATTTAATATGCAAATTTCAGTTAGATAATCTACTAGAAAACCGAAGTTGAAAACTACTGTGACTGAACTCAGTATCTACCCAGGACCATTATTTACCTTGAATCCCCAAAGGACTCATATTGTCTCTCATTGCTGGCACTTGATGGTATTGATGTGGCCTTGAACTCCCGCACATCCAGTGGTACCTGCCAATTTCCATTTCTGCTCTGCTGTTTGCTGCCAATTTTAGGTGGTAAAAAGTCAGTGTTCTCCAGCATAGGATTAGAACAATTCCACATTTCATTTACAGTTTCAACTAAGAATACATTGTTTAACAGTCAGAAAGCACTTCTTGTATATACATCATTAGATTTATACTCAATCTCATCCAGTCTGTCAGGACTTTGTCTTAAAACACATAGTCGTTACATTCTTAACACATCACAGAATCCTGATTTTAAACCAAGTAACTTTAACAAGCCATATTCAAAAGGGCATCATTGATAGCAAAGACTTCAGTTTGGACTTCATTTGTCAGTTAACGAGAGCCAATAGTACAAAGACTTTTCTTCAAACAAAAAAAATTTGTAAAAAGTAATGAGAGCATCACATTTAAATACATGAAAGTATGGCTTTTACCTACATATAAAACTTTTTCCTTTACTGCCTAGGGTAGTGATGGTTAAACTTAAGACCAGATGTTTATGTGGACAAGATTTCTTTAAAGGCTCACTGTGTATCAAGACAACGTAAACCAAACATCTAAAGATCCAAGAGTGGTCATTACTGCCTTGAGTGAGCATATCAAATAATTACTCTGTGATGCTTCGAAATAAGGCACTCTTTAATAACATAGTATATAGCGTACAGACTATGCATTTGTTAGTGTCATATGAAAGTATCTGCTGCGCGTATAGCATTGCAGGAGTTCATTTAATTTACACGTCATCCACAAATATCCCAAGCATGGCATCAATTAAAAAATATAAACCAGGGCATATTTTAAAAACCACAGATAACTAAATAAGATTAGATTATGTTGCATACCGACAGATTAAAAAACTCTCCAAAAAATACATAAATAAATTAAAAAATAAAAATCTTTATATCCATCCAAAGCTCACATTAGCCCCCACCATGCACAACTACAAGATGGTAAACAATGATGAAGCAATAGCCTTAACCCCTTAAGGAACAAACTTCTGGATTAAAAGGGAATCATGACATGTCACACATGTCATGTGTCCTTAAGGGGTTAAATAAACTAAAGAACCGGATAAACCCACGTCTGGTGTAAAGGAAATATATAAATTGATTGATGGGAAAAATAGTTAGCATACAGACTCCATAAATAAATACCGTCTAAGTAGAATGTAATTTCTTACATCTACAGATCATTTCCAACACATATCCAAACTTTATATTAGTGCTATTAACCCCTTAAGGACACAACCTCTGGAATAAATGTGAATCATGATGGAATATTTCCGTCATGTGTCCTTAAGGGGTTCCAATACATATCCCAGAATTATCCAGGAGGGTCAAAGTTGGGTACTGCCTTAGTCAATATTCTACTTCTTAAAACAAGTTAACAAGCGAATTGCATGGAGTACCAGATAATGAGGTTGTATGAAATAATTCAGTCAATATACAATGGCACTTATATACCCCCTTTCTCCTTACTTGCAAGTTATACAAATGCCATGTTGCCCTTTTATAAGTCCACACCTTTCAGAACTGGATTCCTGAGTTGTGAATGCATCTATGGTTATATTTACTAGAAGTTACATAAAGTAACAGTGCTAAAACAAAAACAAAACAAAAATTTTAAATATCACAAGGGTTTCTTCTATTGTTTGACTCCAATTTCCCACAAGGCTCAGTCATTGAAAAGGAAAAAAGTTTCTACAATTGCTGCAGATAAACCGCTTGGCCACCTATGCAATACTTACCTTGGAGTCATATTGGTAGCTTTTACTTCTGTGGCGCATTCATTTCTAGTTTGTTTTTGTTTTTTTCCCCTCAACAAGTACATTAATATAATATCTAAATAAATGGCAAATAAAAGGTTCATCAGAAAAAAAAGTTAATTAAAACGCTAAGCTGCTTTCTACTTTTGAAAATGAAGAGATGGTGTGCAAAATATATTTTCCAGGTTCTCCTATTAGAAACAAAGAATATACAAAATAAAATAAATTGGTGCAGTTTTACAAATCCAGCAATGAGTTGCGCACAGACTCTTCAATAAAATCGGATTTAAAAAAAAAAAGACCACTGTCACTGTCTTCCAACAATGCCTTACAGTAAAGGACATTAAAGTACTGCTGGCTTCCTTGACAGCAACGAGACTACAGAAGATCAAAGCCGCTGATGGAAAACACAAAATAGAATTGTGTTATTTTTGGCTGCTACCTGGAAGCTAACTTGTGCATTATTATATTTTAGAATCTATTAATATTCTAATAAGTTACTCTAAGTGTTTCGCCTAAATGAGATTCAACAAATTTTTATATTGAAATATGATCTCTGCAAATACTTTCCAGAGGTGCTTGTTTGGTTTGCTTTTAAATACAAGAACACAAACTTTGTATAAAATGAATAAAAGTCTTCTTAATCACACGACATTTATGATTACGCTATCAACATTTATGATTAGGCTAGTTAGGGTAGGTGAGGTCTACAATTAACGCAAATCTGTCAATATTAGGGGTCCGCATCTGCATATTTTGTAAAGATTCCCTCCCCCCTCCCAAAAACAGACAGATCCGTTGTGGCTTCAGAGTGTCATTTGACACTCGCTCATTTGAGAGACACACTCTCAATGACAAACTCACTGAGGGACACACAAATTAAATTTATAGTTTTTATTATTTTTGAGGACGACCCAGACCCTCTGTGTTTCCGAGAGCTGGTTCGGGTCTAGTGTGGGGCTACTTGAATCTTCTTGTGCTTCCTCACTGTTCCCTCATGTACCATTTTGTATTGCCGAGCTGGAGGGACGTCATATTCCGGCTTCCCCACAAAGGGCACGTGAGGGAGCAGTTAAAGGTTTCCATCAAGTTCAGCCTCACATCTGTTTTTGTTATTGAGCCAAAAGAAGTTCTTCAAATTTTGTAAGAAACTAAGAAAAAGTTCCTTGAATCACCAAGCTATTACCCCACCATTTAGAACTTGCATCCATGAATATTATGTTTTTGCAATTATTCATCTAATTGCCATTTAAACATCAGTAAAGACTGATAAAAGTGAGGAAGTGCAGCAGCATCAGCGCTACTGTATTTTGGGAATGGCACCTGCCAGTCACATAGGCCAGCCACCTCCTGGGGGCCCCTAAGGTGGCTAGCTCATGGGCCCCCCTGACAGGCAGACACACAGGGGCTTGGTCTCACTGGTGACCTCAACGACCCCCATAGTTTTGCCGTTGGCTGTGTGCCCTTTGTGGCTGTCTAGTTTGCCTAGGGTTATCACCACTTGCAGGGTGTATTCCTCTGATTTTACATCTAAGTTTGTTAAAGTAAAAATTACAGTAAAAATGTGGAGTTCTCAGTCCTTAAAGATTTAAAAGGTTGAAGGGAAAAAAAATGCAAGTCTTTTATAAACCTTGATATTCCTTTGAATGTTTACAGCTTTTTCTTAAATGTAAAATCTGTGTAGTGAATGAGATACGGAAATAAGATATAATCACCAACAGATTTATCCTAAACTCTTCAAAATCCAAAAGATAATTTTAATAAAACATATGATGCATCTTTAAAAAAAAAAAGAAATCAGGTCAAATACATCACAAGCTCTATAATAAAACGCCTTTTGTTTTCCTCTAGCACTCATGACTGTCCAGCAATGAAAGATATAACGTACTTGGTTTTCACATTTACTTCTTTAAATGTGGTTAGAACAGTCAGATAAACCAGTGAGATTTAATCAAAATCATTACTTTAAGTCATGCAGGGTATTCTATACTACTTTACATGCAGGTTTACAGAATTCTTACATAATAGACTACAGGGGCACTTTTACACAAACTGTCAATTTTTCCACTTAGACTGCCATTTATCTATCATCTACTCATTCTACTGTATAGATTTTTTTTGAATTTTTTTTACATTTGCATGAAAAGGAGAGGGGGTGTCAGAAGTAGATTCTGCAATTATTTGGTATTTACAATGGCCAAACAGGCATTCTAAAAGCCTCATTCACACAGAAGCAACCTCTTGGTGTAATTTTACAGATTATAAACAAGATCCATAGAGGATGTTCACCCCCATTCCTTTTCCCTGATTTATCCTATTAGGCTTAGTTGTGCCACTGTTGAAACAATCACTATGGTAACCAAAGAAAACCTGCAGATTCTCCTGGTATCCACCATCATTACTACATTTTATACATGTTGCTCCAGTGTGCATCCATTTTGAACAATCTCAAAATATGTTGAATTAAATCAACAATATAGTCACCCAGACCACTGTATCTCCATTAAGTGGTCTGGGTGCAGTGATCCAGTCCTGTTAACCGTGCAAAAAAAATAAAAAAAATAAAAAATAAAAATACATTGCAGCTTTTGAGAAACTTCAATGGTTACACTGCAGAATTTAGTATACCAGCCATTAGAAGTGTTTCCACTGCACAGACAGAGTAAAGAATTGTCACATTACATGGAAGCACCATAAGAAAGCATTAACTCCTATTGGGAACTGTGAATGAGTGTGTGGTGTTTGCCACTTATGCGCATTAGGTCTCCAATGTTCCTCTAAGAGGAGCATTAGATTGGACCTTCTTGGAAGAGGCCAAGTCATCGCTGAAAGATCAGAGCCAAGCAGCGCCGAGGAATCCTCTGTAATGGTAACAGATAAGTAAATAGTGTATTCATTACTTTTTTAATCGCACATGGTGGGGAGTAGGGAGAGGGACACTATAGCGTTCGGAATAAAATCTGCATTCCCAACGCTATAGTGTTCCTTTGAATCAAAAATTGCTTAACATGGTGTATAGTATACTGGAGTTAAACCAAAAATACAATGTAGAATTATTTTTGCATTTGTCTAAGGGACACACTAAGCCACATAACCGATCCAGCTCAGTAAGGTTTTACTTTGTGTACAGTTTCTCGTTGCTATCCTGGTTTTATGTCAAAGCATTTAAAAACATCTTGACAAAAACCAGGACTGTCTCTTCTCTAGCAGAGTGATAATACACGATTAACATGTATCAATGTGAATGTTGTTTAACTTGCAGGACATTGACATGCTGCAAATGCTGGACAACCCAACTCCAGCCTTCTCTGCCATGGTGTGGCATAAAACCCAGGAGACAGCGCCCAGGCACTCTAGGCAACAATCACTGCAGCTCAGTGTAGCCGTTACATGGCTTAGAGTGCCCATTTAATTCAGTTTTCAAGTATAATTCACTGTGTAGTGTTTAAACCCCAGTGTCCATTTTTCTTTTAGTTATACTGCCCCTCACATTTTATTTGCCATTGGTAGAAGTCATTAGGTAAGCATAAAAGTTAAGATGCTGGATACTCTACTATTAATTGCGTTGCTTGGTGGACATGAGTCATCGGTGATCTATAGCGTAAACACTTGGTTAAGGACCAGTGTAGAAATATCCTACTCTCAAATTGAGCAGCTCCGCTTCTTAAGACAATTTATACAGACACACTACGTCTATCCTCTGCTGTTCAGAAATACCTGGTGTTTTTAGAACACTTATTTAAATGAACAATGGTAGGAAACAGAGGGGTCAACGGAATGTATTTATATTTTGCAATCTTCCAATATTCCTTGTTAAAATTGCTACATGATGTGAAATGCTTGTTTGTTACTTTGAATTCACGTTTTTTATAATAACAAATCTGAAATCCATTCTGCAGACAGTGCTAAAAACACTGCAAAGAAAAATAAAATGCAGACAAATATAAACTAATCACACGTATATAATTGGATAATAATGCTACAAAATCAGGAATAGCCAAACAGATAGATCTTCAAATCTGGTAGCACTACAATAAATACACATTATGCTTTGCTAGCAGAACAGCTGTTCAGGTAATGTGGGAGTTGCATTGCTACATCTGTGGATATCCATGACATAGGACCTTGATGGCTAGCCTTGGCACATCCAACATTGCTTACAAACGTATACTGCCCATTGTGCTTGGACAACCTTTATGGGGGTAAAACAGAATAGGAAACTTACACTGCAAACACTTATTTTGCCAATGTTAGCCAACATTAGTTTAGATACTGAATGCTTAACGTGTTATCCAATTGTGGCTATGTACTTTAAAATAAAGATCTATAGCTATTATTGCAAAGACCATAGAGAGCCTATTCTAGAAGACATTTGTTCTAAACATGTCTATTTACATAGCTTTGTGCTTTCACCTTCTGAAACAATATTGATAAATAAAAAAACAAATTAATTGAAGAAGCATTAAACTGTGTGAATAGCTACAGGTTTTATATATATATATATATATATATATATATATATATATATATATATATATATATATATATATATATATATATATATATATATATATATATACACACACACACACTTTTTTTTTTTATTCTTTTTTTTTTAAATTTCAATATAAAATCACAAACACAAATTATTATCTTAATCTCTTTAGGATTAAAACAATATTGAAAAATAAAACAATATTGATAAATAAAAAAACTAATTAATTGAAGAAGCATTAAACTGTGTGAATAGCTACAGGTTTTATATATATATATATATATATATATATATATATATATATATATATATATATATATATATATATATATATATATATATATATATATATATACATACATATACATACACACACACACACACACACACACACTTATTTTTTTATTATTCTTTTTTTTTAAATTTCAATATAAAATCACAAACACACACAAATTATTATCTTAATCTCTTTAGGATTCATATCAAGTGATATGAAAAAATATGTCCTGCACAAATGAAATGCGAAAAGGGTTTGAAAACTAGTAAGAAACGGTAATCAAATTTGTAAGTAGACATTGTTTACAACCCCCCCCCCCAAAAAAAAAAAAGAAATTAGAATCTAACCAGTTCTGACAGTATTCGTGCCTTACCCAATAAAAAGCGAAAAAAATCTTTCCAAAACCCAACAAACAGCTTAGGGCAAAGTGATGGCGTAATTCATTTTCACAGGAACCACAAATGAAACATGGCTTCACTTACGAGGAGTCCATTTCTCCCAATACTATAAAAATATGCCCAACTACGTAATAATAATGGTAAGGGATTATCAAACAACAGAACCGGGAGAACGAAGCAATGCATAGCTCCAAAGCATCTGTTTACAGATAACGAGCTAAACACCAGAAATCTAGAAAACAAAGACACTGGCTCTAGAAAAAGTACCAAGAGCACATATTTCTAGGAAAATCCAAACAGCACATTTAGCAGTCTGCACTGCAAGATTCAATGATGCTAAATCAGATTTAATTGCAGTGATGAGCATTTGTTGCAGTTTACACCGAGGTTAAACTATATGTGCAGTTATCCTGTAAACAAGCTATCCAATTAGCATGTCCAGGATGCAAACCGCGATTCGAATGCCCTGCGTGTTCCTAGAGATCAGCAGGCATTCTGTGCATTAACCAAGCGTTCTATACATTAAAAAGTACAGCGAATGAGCTAAGCCCTCTGTCCTCTATACAATAACTCACTCTCTCTGGTACCTTTTTTGTCTTGGCTTTGTTCAGTAGTTTCCTCTGCTGCAGTTTCCATGGCTGGCTTCATCCCATGCACCAAGAATGCTTTTTAAATCCCCTTTCCAACACTTTGCCCTTAGACTTCTATTTAGGAGCTGCAATGATTGAGTGGCTCTGGGCTCCTACTGTAAGCTTCACAGGATGCAGACTTGTCAGCCTCTATTCTGCTCTGCCTACTGGTCCTCCAAGATCTCTTCCAGAGAGCTCAATACGTCACGCAGTCTCCCAGCTTCAAAATGGCCATTCTGTGCGCTTGATTGTACCAGGCTTGTTGTGCAGCTCATTCGACTACACCCCTCCCCTTAGCACATGTCCTGTCCCTCTTTTTTTCCCCTCAAAGCCCCTCCATTCATTTCCAGAAGTAAAATGGTTATAAATTCCACAGTATTGCATGGATCTGGGAGAATGAGCAAGCACACCACTAACATGGCAGTTGAGAGGCAAATTGAGCTCTGCAGGTCACATATTACACAATGTTTCCATAAACCCGATTTTCACACTAAACTGGTCTAATTTTCCCCACTCTTGCATTCCATGTGATAATGCCTTGTGCTGGGTTTAATAACTATGTCACAGGAAAGCCTCACACTGTGCAGGAAATATTGTATCATAGAAAGACACTCAATATAGGAATCAGATTGTCCAATATTAAATAGAAAAATCATCCCTAGGAAGCCTATACTTCCAAAGTGTTAGACCAGTTAAAACATTCCCCTGCTTTATTTTTGTTGGTGCACACAGTTTTAATAATTACACATTGTGTGTAAGGGAAGGGATTATTACTAGATAAAGGGGGAGGGGGTGCACGGGAGATTAAAGGAGCACAGTAAACCAAGATCATCAACAGACCCTCTGTGCCAATGAATTCCGCTAAAACGTGGACAAAAAGCATATCCAAAGTGGAATGAGAACTTCAGCTGTAACAATATGACTGTAAGGATTATACGTGCCTTGCGGAACCCAAGTGACCTGTCGCCAGGTGACTAATGGAACTATTATCACAATGGGCTGTTATGATTTGTTTGCTTAAGAAACGTTAAAATTATTAGTATTTATATAGTGCACTAAATTTTATTTTATTTTTCTTTGTATAATTTGACCAAAGAAAACCACAACATGAATAGTACAAATAATAGGGTTTTTTTTTTTTTCTCAGAGGAGACCAGATAAAAAAATATATAAATAAAAAACATACACCTGGTGCAACCCAGGTAAGTGTCAACAGGCTGTAATGGCAATGGTGCTTGCTTGGAGTGTTCCTTTAATGAAATTCTCAGGAAATGTGGAATTAAACAAGACGGTTACAGCATTTCACTCACTTAGAGTCATTTGCTGAACTTTAGAACACTTCAAAAGACGATAATAACTGCAGCATGCCGTGGTAATAATGATGCCAGGACCGCTCTCCCCTTTCACATTACATATGCTCAAACAGTTTTAGAATGGTTGAAAGCAGCACTCTCATGCTGAACTTCACTTTCCGCAATCTATTCCTCTTCTCTCCCTTTCAGGATCTGTTCTTCATATCTGCTCTAGTTTTCTTTAAAATAGAAGACAATGTAGGGACTATTCTGTCTTATGTATTTTTCCTATGACCAGCTTTGACCCAGGGCAGGAGCAAAGTCTGTTCCATTTCCTGTGGTCAAAGCATTAGTAAATTTGTCTCAAAGACCAATTTAGGTCTTTCAGCCTTTTAGTAGATAACTCCCTAATTCCAATGGTATTAGGGAGCTATCTACTCATGGCACAAATAGGATCAGAGTTTCATTCATTCGAATGAAATTCCGAGTCTAACAAAAGTCCCGAATTGCATCCAAACACGAATGGACCAACTGTTCTCATTCTGTTACGATGAAATTCGGTATTTTCACCAGGATTCGAACACCGAATTAAGCAGCAGGAGGAAGGTGAAAATTGCTTTGCCAGTCCCAATCCTAGTCCAGAGTTTAGAGTGTTCCTTTAAGATGCAGCCAAATAATAAAACTGATGAGTGCAATAGAAGATTTAAAGTAGTAAATTAAACATTGCTAGTTAGATTTGCTTTGCAGAAACCTAATTTATCCCAGTAAATTACGGCTTAATGACTTTGCTATAACTACAATCCAGGAGACTAATTGGCCCAAATCATAGGGTTTTAATCTCTGCAATGTACAATTTAAATCTCAGATGTGCTATTAAAGCTTTTATTTGTACATTGCTTTAGATAAGAGATTTGTTTTTAAGTTCTCTTGTGTGTATATACAAATATAAACTGATACATAAAACACACACAGCCCTACACATACATGAACACAACTGCACATCTATACAAGTGCACACACAACCACACACCCCCCCTACACAAACAAAAGAGACACAGTGAACTCAAGAGTATTCATCTCCCTGGATAAGGGTAATGCAAATGCTGATAGACCTACTGATGCATCTCTTTTTATCCTGTACAACTTAATATATATGAAAATGTGTAAGTGTAACATTTCACTCTTCTGATTAATTTCTAGCGCATATATATATATATATATATATATATATATATACACATATATATATATATATATATATATATATATATATATACACACACATACATACACACACACACACACACATATATATATATACACATACATACATATATACACATATATATACATATACATATATACACACACACACACACACACACACACACACACACACACCCCCCCAATGGGTGTATCTTTTTAATTAAAATCTCCAATAAATACTCACCTCTACTGTATCAAGACAGATAGCTTTCTCTATTGCAGCTAAATGGTCAAAGCCTGGTGAGTGCAGGATGATAGAACATCTTTAGCCATACTGAGCACAATTCTTATTGAGGATTCACAACATAATTAAAATTAATTTATATCACATGTAACAGAACTGTAACATAATGCACTTCTCTCTTCCTTAAACTTCTATCAGTATGCGTCCCATCCACTCTCAGGTCTTCGCGGACAAGGATCTCTCCTAAAACTACAGAGAAAGTTGTGAGACCTCACCAGAATAGTTGCAAAATTACCTCTTTTTATAGTAGTACCTACTACCTCACCCTCCATGTCAATGTAGCCTCATTCAGTGATGGTGAAAAGTTTGGTTTTCTAGTCCTTAAAGGACCACTATAGTGCCAGGAAAACAAACATACTCGTTTTCCTGGCGCTATAGTGCCCTGAGGGTGCCCCCACCCTCAGGGTCCCCCTCCCGCCCGGCTCTGGAAAGGGGTAAAACTTACCTTTTTCCAGCGCTGGGCGGGGAGCTCTCTGCCTCCGATCCTCCTCCGTTCCTCCCAGTCGGCTGAATGCGCGCGCAGCCAGCCGGTCGCATAGGAAAGCATTTACAATGCTTTCCTATGGACACTTGCGTGCTCTCACTGTGATTAAGCTGAAGTGGTCTGGGTGCCTAGAGTGGTCCTTTAAGTAATATTGCAATGCATATCATATGCAATTTGCCGTTTTAAACCACTGTCTCAAATCACATAAGACTGCTATTTAAGCTTGGCTTTCAGTAAGTTTTTGCAGCATTCACACACCATACGAGCCCTAAATATTTTACAGGCTCTCATATAGCATTCTATAAAACAGCCTATACAACTGGCTTCATTCATGAAAAAACATGAATGAAATAAATCAGGCAAGCAAGAAGTCACAGAATGAATGAAACAAACTACTAGTGACTGCTCACCGGGCTAATGCAATATGTACTACAGCAGAGATTTATGGAAGAACAATTGAAACAATGGAACATAATGTGTTAAAGTGAGGGCACTCCAGCCTGGAATCTTCTTTTACGAAAACAAAAACATTGTCAGTTAATACTGAACGCTGGACAGCCCCTATCAGTCATCTAGCACAAAGCCCTAATGTACTAAAATAGAGCTTAATCTGGACAGGAGTAGCTACAGCATTAATCACATCTAATTTATAAAAGGTAATAGTGGCAAATCATTTTTTATTTTATTTTTTAAAACACACACAGACAGACACACAAATCTGTATGATTGCATTTTTTTTTTCTTCCTGTCAAAAGAAAAACCAAGTTTAGAAAATCAAATTAAAAACCTCAAGTAATTAAGCAGATGGTAGAGAAAAACCACAGAGCTTCTGTGGGTGTCGTGACTGAAAAAGATCCAAGTTTGACATGGAATAAATATCTATAGAGCTCTGCAAACAGACAGCAGAGATAGCATCACACATCTTAGCTGTCACAAGAGAACTTCAATTAATGCACATATCAACAGCCCTAACAGTAAATATAACCTAGCCATGTAAAAACAGACCTGTAATGTTCCACCTTGGGATAAAAAACAAACAAGTCAACGTGTTCATAACATATGATGAAAAGCTGTTGGTTAGAAATGTCAATTCTATTTAATAATTAATACCACTATCAGTGGCGTACACATGACCCATGGGGCCCCGGTGCAAAAATTTATCCGCCCCCCCAGCTACTCAGAGCTGGTCGGGTCGCAACACATGGTGGCACCTGGCTCCAGGGCTGCGACCCCGCACCTGTGTATGCACACACACACTTAAAGGACCACTACAGACACCCAGATCACATCAGCTCAATAAGTGGTCTGGGTGCCAGGTCCCTCTAGTTTTAACCCTGCAGCTGAAAACAACATAGCCGCTTTCAGAGAAACGGCTATGTTTCACTGAGGGTTAATCCAGCCTCTGGTGGCTGTCTCATTGACAGCTGCTAGAGGAGTTTCGCGATTCTCACTGTGAAAATCACAGTGAGAAGACACTAAACGCCCATAGGAAAGCATTGAGTAATGCTTTCCCTATGGGCGGTTTAAATGCGCCGCTACCTCTTGCCGCGCAAGATGTGCATTTCGGAGCTGAGTGGCAGACACTGGGAGTCCGACGCTGGAGAAAGGTAAATGCTGAAGACACACACACACTCTCACGAACAGACACATACACACTAGCTAACAGACACACACATTTACTGACAGAGACACACTCAGCGACAGACATACATACACTTTCACTGACAAACACACACTCACTAACAGACATCAGACACACACAGTAACACACTCACTAGCAGACACACACCCAATAACAGACACATTCACTGACACACACACTAACACACGCACTAACACAAACAAACACTAACACACACACACTCTAACATACACTAACACACACTAACACACGCACATACACTAACACACATACACTATCACACACATACACTAACACACACACACACTAACACACACACACACTAACACACACATACACTAACACACACATACACTAACACACACATACACTAACACACACACATACACTAACATACACTAACACACACTAACACACACTAACACATACACTAACACACACTAACACACACACACTCATTTTTTTTTTTCAAATTTAATCCCCCCAGCCTCCTTACCTTTTGGAGTGCTGGGGGGATTCCCTGGGGTCCAGTGGTGCTGCTGGGCTCCTGGTCACCGGGTGGGTGGGTGGGCTGCCTGGCCGGCGCGCGAGGGAGCACTTTCCCCTGTGTGCTCCCTCTTCAGCTCCCTCGCGCGCCGCGTAGGGATGCCGGCGCCGGAAGATGACGTCATCTTCCGGCTCCGGTATCAGAGCGGTGCGCGAGGGAGCTGAAGAGGAAGCACTGAGTGCTCCCTCGCGCGCCCACCTGCCCGACCGGCCACCCGCCTGCTGGGGTCAGCAGGGCCAGCCTCGGGGGGCCCTGGGATGGTCGGCTCCTGGGCCCCCCAGGGGAAGAGGCTGGCCCTGGGCGTACATACCGGGTCGCAGGGGCGGCCGGGCCCCCTGGTGGGCCGGGCCCGGTCGCAGCCGCGACCCCTGCGACCCTGGTATGTACGCCACTGACCACTATAATGCTAGTCCCCTAGTGACTAGTCTATCAGTTTGAAAAATATTACAGAAGATAAACGAAATCGCAGTTATCAGGGCTGGACTGGGAAAAAAAAAAATTCGGCCCAGGAATTTATTTAATCACAGCGGTCCACTAAGAAGGGGGCGGGCAGAGAGCATGTAGGTGCAATGCTGTTCCAGCACAGAGCTCTGCTAAAGAGCTGTAGCATCAGAAAAATGCCCTGTATTTATTCTGCACTGGGCAAGCAAATTTAATAACATGCTTGCACTGTGTTTCCTTGCAACTTGCCTCTGCATCTCTAATTTGGATACCAGGAGATGAAAGGGCCAGGATAGAGTATTGTGCATTTGTTTGGAGCGGTATTGTGTAATAAGGTTGTTTTAGTTGTGCTGGGTTTGTGGTGTAATGTAATACATGTGTGGCTATGGGGGGGGGAGAGAAAGAAATAAATTTATTATATATATATATATATATATATATATATATATATATATATATATATATATATATATATATATATATATATATATATATATATATATATATTTATTATGTATATGTATTGAGAGTGTAAGAGCGAGCGCTGAGTGTTATATGCACAGACAACCGAAATGAAGATTGTGTTAAAGAAATAAAAAAAAAAAATATGTAAAATTTAAAAAGGGTTCATCCATTGGAATCCACAATGGGCATGTTAATCAGAGGATCAGGACAAGGTAGATAATCAGAGCTTTTTTTTTTCTCCATTATGTAGTAAATAATCTACAGCTGTAGATTTGCAAGTCCCTGTTACAAAAGCCTTACAGCAAACAGGTAATTGGTTAACATGGAATAAAGTACTACATAAATTCAATTAAGTTAGTGTAAATAAAGCCACAGGGTCAGATGGAATTCACCCACAAGTACTTCGGGAGTTTACTGTAGAAATATCCATGCCATGGTTTTAATATTTCAGGATTATTTCTCTATAAAAAGGTATCACACCAGGGGATTGCAGACAGATGTAGTGCGGATGTGTGCAATGTTTTTGAGATAGAAGTGGCAGGATTTGGTGATAGACTGGAAAGGGGTGAAGGAGAGGTCGGATTCAAAGAGAACACCCAGGCAGTGAGCCTGCGTGGTGGAGCTGATGGTAGCACCATTAACGTGAAGGGAGATAGAAACGGGAGTAGCAACACTTGAGGAAGTAAAGACTAGAAGTTCTGTTTTGGACAATTTGAGCTTAAGGAAGTGGGCAGGCATCCAGTTAGAAATAGCAGAGAGGCAGTCAGAGACACTAGTCAAGAGACGGGGAGAGATCAGGTAGATTTGCATAGAAATGATATTGGAAGCCAAAGGAGCTAATGAGGTTACCAAGGGAGGCAGTATAGATTGAGAAGAGTAGAGGACCATACACTGAATCTTGGGGTACACCAACAGAGAGAGGTTGTGAGGAAGAGGCCGAGAAAAACACTAAAAGAGCAAAATATTTCGTAGACCGATTACGGAGAACAAGTAAAAAGAAAACAGTCTCAATGGTGACAAAGTGTCACCCCTTTCACTTTCCAAAGTTAGCTTTACCTAAAGATCATCAAAAAAGGTAAATTATATCCTTCCAAGAACACTAAGCCTGCTGTAGTGGTTATGTGCCAGCCAGACCCCATTTAAGTTATTAAACACTTTGCAAAATGTTTCCCTACTTAATTGGAGGGGTAGAGGTGGCAGCATTCAAACACTCCTAGTAGCATAGCTGTAATGTTAATGGTACTTCTAGTGATCCTTTACGCAAGAGAATATTGTAATGATTTGCCTTTTTGCACCATATTGTTCCTGCTGATTTGGACACCAATTATCATGTGTGGCTCTAAGAATTGTCAAAGTTTAAAATTCGGGGCACTCCTGTTCACCTTCCCTACTACCAGATTGCTTGCAGAAGTGGTGACAATTCTTTCACTTGCACTGACATTTATATAATATATTCATAATCTGAGAATCAACCATTTTTCCATTGCACGCATCTCTGGATATAAAAATATTTGGCCTTTTCAACTTTTCCTTATGCAATTTTGAAGGGGTTTTCACAGAAAACACATGAAAGCGAAGTCAAACAGGATGTGGGAAATACAAGAAGTCAGTGGGAGCTTCCTGGAATTTACTGGATAGTATACCCACAAGCGTGTATTTGTAGGAGCTAGACATATTCTGTACCATTTCCTATAGTGTGCATAAACTCTAGATTGGGCCAATTGGACATTACTTTATCACATCGTATTGCATTCCCAACCATGCAGCAGAAAATGCTGATGTAAAGAAATAATAGCTTTCGTCAGCCGTGTTTAAAATAATGTTCAAACAAATACATTTTTAGAAGTGATAAGGATGAATAACTGCAATCGTTCTGTAACTGTTGGGATGCAACAGGGAACCCTTTTTAGGTGTTCAAGACCTATTAATGGAAAGTGAGGTTCTATTGCGGTTATACTCTCTTTGCAATATGATTGTTTTTGGGAGCAAAAAATGGATGACCTTGTAACTTCCATAGCCCATTGCATCTAGGAGGCTGTAATTTGGAATTCATATAAAAACATTTCAGTCATAGTTATGGTTATTGCAGGAGAGCAGGGGGAAAAAATTGTCCACGAGAGAAAGTGAAGCTCAGAAAACCAAGATATTTATCACAGGGACACTGAGCTGCTCATCCCAATACAAGCAACAAAGAACAATCCACATGTTTGCTTCTTTTTTTTTTTTTTTTTAAAGCAGCTGTTATTCATAAGTCTTTCTGCTGGGGAAAAAAAATTAAAGGAAAAATAAAGTAAAGCTTACTGTATTTACATCCAAAAACGTCGTCAAAAACTCAGTTTCCGGGAAAGATCTTTTTTAAGTGGTAAATGTCCATTCTGGGGAATGAAACATGACAACACTTGAGACTTGCAAAACATCTGCATTTTTGTTCTTGATAAGTACAGCTGTTCCACTTAACTTGTATATTCATAGAGTGTACATATACACACATATGCAGAGTTGCACATGTATTACACATGCATATATTTGTTTCCACAACAAGGGTAGCAAAGTAGGATGAATAATTTAGAAATTAAAATAATAATAATAATAATAATAATAATAATAAATTAGGGGGAAAAAATGCAATATAACTAAATGCATAGGTTTATGTTTGCATAAATTTAGCTATTTAGCTAGTACAAGTACAGATAAAATTGTAAACATTTAGTACATAATTTAGAATTTAACAGTCAAGTTAGGAAGCCATCTCATAATTAATGTCACTATTATTAAAGGGACACTAAAGTCACCTGGACCATTTCATCTTAATGAAGTGAAATGGGTGTAGTAGTGGCACTGGTCTTTTAGCCCTGTGATGTAAAACACTGCAGTTTTCAATAAAAAAAAATTTCTTTCAATTATGCAATGTTTATATTGCAGGGCTTAATCCACCTTTAATAGCGGTCACAATGACCGGTACTAGAGGGGCATCCATTGTCCTGTCTGAGTAAAACTGTCACGAGATGCAGAAGCCCATGGGAAGGAATTGAATTCAATGCTTTCGGAAGTGGAAGTTTAAATGCTCACTCGTGCATACTAGGTTTCCAATGTCCCTCTATGATGAGATTTGTATTTCTAACGCTATAGTGTTACTTGAATGCTTATGTGTTTAAAGGGCTCCTGTTGAAACATTTACTTATATGATGTTAAGGGAACAGGAGCTTAAAGGACCACTCTAGGCACCCAGACCACTTCAGCTTAATGATGTGGTCTGGGTGCCTGGTCCAGCTAGGGTTAACCCATTTTTTAATAAACATATCAGTTTCAGAGAAACTGCTATGTTTGTAAATGGGTTAATCCTTCCTCCAATTCCTCTAGTGGCTGTCTCATTGACAGCCGCTAGAGGCGCTTGCGTGATTCTCACTGTGAAAATCCCAGTGAGAGCACACAAGCGTCCATAGGAAAGCATTGCAAATGCTTTCCTCTGCAACCGGCTGAATGCGTGCGCAGCTCTTGCGGCACGTGCGCATTCAGCCGAATGGGAGGAACAGAGGAGGAGAGCTCCCCGCCCAGCGCTGGAAAAAGGTACGTTTTTATCCCTTTCCAGAGCCGGGCGGGAGGGGGTCCCAGAGGGTGGGAGCACCCTCAGGGCACTATAGTGCCAGGAAAACGAGTATGTTTTCCTGGCACTATAGTGGTCCTTTAATTATGATCGCCATCTCTTATAAATCTGTCAGTTTGTCTTGTAAGCTCAAGGGCTATTCTTTCTAACATTTTAAGCACTCCCTGCAGCGTACATGTGGTTAGAGAAGGGCTGATGGACTGATTTTTACACTTCTTTAATGCTTGCAGTCCTGGGTATCAAACAGCCTGTGTGCTCTTCCAATAGTAGAAAACAAAATTTCTCATAAAGCACTCTAAGTGACTATGCTTACAGTCTCATAGGACACAGGAATTTCTACTCACCAGTTGATCGTAAACGAGATACATTTGGAGTTCTGATTTTGAGAACCAGATAAAGCTATGGTACTGGTGTGACAAAGGAGTTATTTATAAACCTATACATACTAGATCTGGTTGGTTTAGGACATTTTGTGATTAGCAATCATCCTGTGTGACTTCAGCCACCTCGGAGTTAACTGTTCCACATATGAAATATACTGCAACACATATTATAGACATCACTGTTGGAAAACATAGTAAAAGAATCAGAACAGCAAGTTGATTACTGTAATTCAATGAGTAAATTTGGTGTAATAAATCAAGTGTGTTACGCCTTAAACAAAAACAAATAAGAAGAAAAATAAAAAAAATTTTGAACAGTAAACACCATGATGCTAATGCTTGATGCAGTCTACTAGGTAGAAGAACATGCACATTAAACACATGATCTACAGTAAATTGACTACATTGTTAAAGAAACACTATAGTCAACTAAATTACTTTAGCTAAATAAAGCAGTTTTAGTGTATAGATCATTCCCCTGCAATTTCACTGCTCAATTCACTGTCATTTAGGAGTTAAATCACTTTGTTTCTGTTTATGCAGCCCTAGCCACACCTCCCCTGGCTATGATTGACAGAGCCTGCATGAAAAAAAAAACTGGTTTCACTTTCAAACAGATGTAATTTACCTTAAATAATTGTATCTCAATCTCTAAATTGAACTTTAATCACATACAGGAGGCTCTTGCAGGGTCTAGCAAGCTATTAACATAGCAGGGGATAAGAAAATCTTAATTAAACAGAACTTGCAATAAAGAAAGCCTAAATAGAGCTCTCTTTACAGGAAGTGTTTATGGAAGGCTGTGCAAGTCACATGCAGGGAGGTGTGACTAGGGTTCATAAACAAAGGGATTTAACTCCTAAATGGCAGAGGATTGAGCAGTGACATGTTCTATACACCAAAACTGCTTCATTAAGCTAAAGTTGTTCAGGTGACTATAGTGTCCCTTTAATCTTGTTCCGATTACCCGGTTTAATGCATTTGTACTTTAGAGAAAATGAAAATCTGCCCTTTCCAGAGCACTTAATAAGACATGCTTTGCCCTAGGTAAAAGTAGTCTAGACGTAACCCTCTATTACTTTAAAATGACCAAAATAACATCTGTACATGTAGTGCTGATGAGCAAGCCATTCTAGGTTTTGGATTCTTTAAAGTGGATTGGAAGAGCTTGACTAAACACAACCACATGAAAAACTCAGCCCCTAGATAAAATCTAAAATGTGAATAAACTTTATTTTGACTTGGAGTATATTTTCTACTTAAAATCTTTATTTAGCCTGAAGAGTTGATTTTTTTTTGGAAGCAGATACTGAATGCTCCAAACTAAAATAGCGATCTGATTATCCTTCATTAAGTTTTCCCTATGCTGTAGAAAAGGAAATTTTGGTTAAGCAACACAGACAAATTTAGCAGCGGATAACAACCAACTGGTACACAGTACATTGAACTTTAGAATTTCGATCTCAGAGTTAAAAAATTTGGCATCATAATATGTTTACTATATTCACCATTACTTTTTGTTTATCATTCGGTTTTAATTTAATAAGGAAAGGACACCGTGGAGCCAAGAAGAGAAAGTGTGAAAAAGATAAAATATTCTTAATTCTTCAGAGAAAGGAATGTTTATATGAAACAACAAGCTCTTTAAGAAAGAATTGCAGTATCAACTCACAAAAACAAGGTTCTTTAATAAAAATGAAATCGTAAGATTTAGTAAGGAGTGTGGGGAGCATAAATATGTACAAATCAAATAAATAAGATACAAATTAAATAATAAAATCCATAAACAATTATCCAAAAATCAAACGGACCTATGATGCAGATATGAAATATTCTCCCCCCTCACATATATATCTATTGCTTTGCAGATAGAAGTCTATGCAATGTCAGGATCACCAGTCCCCTCAAACATGTCTGACAACTAGAACTGATCCAGAGCAGGTCTACTGACGATGGGAGTGGGAGGGTGGAACGAGATGACGTAGAGCATGGGAGAGCATACACAGGCTGCAAGCTGGGACAAACAACTATAAGATAAGTACAAAATGTCACAGAGCTGTCTTACTTACTATCAAGTTACATTACGAAATTAGTAGCCATAAAATTGTATATAGTCACTTTCAGTCTATAATGCAGGGGCTAGCATAAAGCGAATAGACCCATAAGAAAAAGGTGGAATTGGAGTGCAAATAAGGATATACAGACTGTCCAATTTAAGTCAATCCTTACTTATAGTAAGGAGCAGACTGGTGCTGGTCTGTAGAGTGCCAAGTTAAAGAGCCCAGTGTGTTTGCTTCAGTTGGTATTCCAGTTTTTTGTGTGTCATAACCGCAACACCCGGCAATTCTACGCAATTCCTGTTACTTAAGGAGTATTTAAGGAGCACATTAACACACACACACAAAAACTAAAGCATAAAACAAAACTTAAAAAAAAAAAAAATAAAAAGAGAAAGGAAAAGAAAAAAAAATATATTAAAAAAATAAAAAGGGGGGGAGAGAGGGAAGGAAAAGAGGGAAAGAGAAAAAAGGAAGAAAGAGGTAGAAGAAGAAAACTAAAAGAAAATGGCCACAAAAAAGGCAAACGGCAAGTATCTTAAAAAAAAGCCAGAAAATAAAACAGAAAAACCGCTTTCCTTTTCACCAAATCCAACAATTAATAAAACAAACATGGAGGAATCGATTCTCTCTAATATCCCTTTAGAAGAAGGTACTAACAAGAGGACAAATGGAGGAAAATAAAGATTTGTCAAAGAAGGAAGAAGTGAATATGACCATTTACTTAGTCACACAATTTGGGAAGCTGAGAGAAGAAATAAAAGCCAACACTATAGACATCAAGAAAGAACTGCTGACTTAATCAACGATTCCTAGGAATAGAAGAAAAATTAAATGGGTTGAAACATAAGGAAAACGCCCACAAAGAAGAACACCAGGTGCTAGAGAAAAAGAAGGCTGATATGGAGAATAAATTGACAGACCTAGAACACCGGTCAAGAAGGAACAATTTAAGAATAAGAGGAGTATCAGAGCAAATAAATCTAAAAAAAAAAATCTGGAACCATACATAGAAGAATTTATTAAACATCTGAAGGTTGAATGGGACCCTAGAATTCCTATGATGGAAAGATGCCACAGAGTGAACAAACCTAAAGGCGTCCCAGAACATACCACGGGATGTAATGGTATGCTGTGTCTCCTCTAGAAATTAAAGACTTGGGATGTCGCAAATATCTAAAGGAATGGAGAGGGAGGGGAAGGAGAGGGAGGAGGAAGGGAAAAGCAAGGGAATGAAAGGGGAACGGTTCTTTACGGATTTATGAGGTAATATAAGTGATAGTAAAAATAGGAAATTGGCGAAAATGAAGAAACAAAGAATAGTAGATCACATTTATATTGAATCAAACAGGCACTTAAGAGAATTAATGTAGAAATTGAAGGAACACATACCTATTAGGAGCACGATAAGGAGGAAGTTAAATAAGAAACAGAAAAGTTACATTAAAAGTAAAGGAGGCTATAAAATAAGATGGACACATACCTAGATATGGAGGAAAGAAAGTTAAAGGAAAGATTTGTTATGTTTAAACTTATCACTAATAGTGTTGGAAGGGTAAATACGATAAATAAGACTCTTGTCATTTTGTACACCAGGAATTTAATGTATTTTTTCCCCCTCTCGTCTCCCCTTCTACTAGAAGTGCCTCTAGGTAGGCTAATCCCAGATCGACGACCCTCGGTATGCTTTTCCTACACGATACGTGGGATCTATATCGGAGTAATGGGTTTTCCGCCATACACTACGTTTGTTTTAGGTTGGTGCCGTTGTTTTGGATCAACCAGTCTCATTTTTGTGTAAATACTAATAAAGAATTTTTTTTCCCCTACATAAGTATGGTAACACATGGAGAGAGAGAGTCACAAAAAACAATAAGATTACTAATTACCGTATATACTCCAGTATAAGTTGCTCCGCGCGGCCGTGAGACTTACAGTGGAGGAGAAGGGAGCTGACCGGAACGGAGGAGAGATAAGGGAGCGGACAGGAGCTGTAGGAAAGGTAAGTTACAGCTCTCTGCCAGCCCGCCTCCTGCACAGCCCATTGCAGGTTTCCTATTATCATAAGTGCAGCTTTAAAAAAAAAAAAGCGTTGCATTTATCTTTGCTAAAAAGGTTTCCTTAATTATTAAACATCAAGAACTAGATCCAAAATGTCGATATATTTTAATTTGTGAAATAAACAATAAGCTTTTCACATTAGCTAATATCTATGCACCAAATAAAGCTACAATAAATTTAATATCAAAAGTGCTTGAAAAAAATAGAGCAGGTCAAACAAGGGTTGGTATTAAATTATGGGAGACTTCAACTGTGTAGTTAAAGGACAGAAAGAGCCAGAACGATAGAAAAATAAAATAAAAATAAAAATAGGAAAATAGATGATACCAGACTGCAAAACTTACTGAACAATCATAATCTGAGACGTATAGAGAACATTTCGCCCTGGCGGCCATATGCTATTCTAAACATTCAACTCATATTCCAGAATAGGCCTTGTCCTGGGAAACGTGACCATGTTATATCTTTAAAAAAAAAAAAAAAAAAAAAAGATACAGGATATAGAACAGTCAGACCATAAGCTCTATCATGTTGGAATACAAAGAGTACTTCCACAATTTTCGTAAAGAGTGGCGCATAAAAGATAATTTATTACTGTAACGGACCGTTTTGCTCACCAGAGGTTAAAAACCGTTCAGGCGATATTCCCCTTTCCAGATACACCGACAGCTACTGTAAGCACCGATCTCCCGAACTGGAAACACATGAACACTGGAAATATCCAAACAGGAAAACCATACGAAAGGGTTACACTCCTGGCAGTCAGCATACAATCCAATTCCCCCAATAACAAGACGACACTTCGTTTGAGGGTCAAGCAGAATCTCTAGATTTATTCACACAACCTCCTTTTAAGACATTCTCCCATGCAAGGGAGGGATCCACAACAATTAGTACCCCAGCCAATAATGTACCAGTTACCTCCCACACATCTCCTACCCTTAGTGTGACACATAATCCCATTAGTCCAGACACAAATTCCCTGGGATACTGGATTTACCCCTAAACGTAGGGTTACCCCTTTAACTGTTACATCCCTGGGTAGCCCTGATCGGGGTGAGACACATATCCAAAAATCACCCAGATCGGACCAGGGGTTCGGGAATTATGGAGGGTTAAAGTTTTGACCGACTGCATGGCAAAAGTATCCGAAAATAGTTCCATGTATTTTGGCCCTGCAGTCGGTCACAGAAAAGGGAATGAAAACACACGAATTGCCTGGGTTAGAGAGCCTGGGGAGGGTTTTAACGAATTCCCTTGTTCATGGGATTCTTTCTACCGAACGGCGGGTCATTCGGTAGTTTTCACACAAATTCATGGAGGTCTCAGCGGTGTTTGCCTAGTCGAGTGTCCGATTTTAGTTCCAGACACTCGACGGCAAAACACCGCTGTTCATTTTCCGAATGGCGGCCACCCAGAGGACAAAACCACACATTACATCGATTGCCAATTACCCGTTTGCAACATTGCATCCATTAATAATTGGAGGCACACTTATTCCTGGGTGGTCTGATTGTTCGGTAGTTTCACTCAATATAATGAATGGAGTGATTCTACCAAACAATTAGGGGAATGCTGCATTCACATATACAATTTAGCCGAACACACAGAAACATACATACATTACTGTAATCTGCTACAAAGTCTTAAAGGGATATTGTTCCCAAAAAGTCATAATATGTCCACGGATGGCCCCAAAAGTACAAATTCACCGGGGGCCATGGTCAGCAGGTAGGAGGCAGGCAGCCAAGCCTCTCCAATGTCCAGTGGTGAGGCGGCTTTCGCCACAATTACATTAAAAAAAAAAAAGTGGAAGAAAATAAATAAATAAAAAATAAATAAAAACAAAGGCACTCCAGAGATTTTGGTCTGGTGTGCTTATAAAAGTGCAGTAAGAGGTCATTTGATAAAAATGGCAGCCATTGAAAAAAAAAGATTTACCACTTCTCTTTAAATTATAGGTAACACTAAGCGAATACAAAAGGCAAAATAAAACACCCTCCATACAAATAGCAAGTAAGAAACAGAAAAACAGATTAACAACCAATTAACGAACAAAGCATCCAAACAACTAGAATGCATTACAAGCTAAATGGTACCTAAAAGGCAATAAACCAGAAACAATGTCTTATAAATTGAAAAGAGATAAACCTAAAAGAGTAATATACAAAATAAGGATACCTACTTAATGACCCCAGAAAAAAAAAAATAAAAAAAAAAATAGGTCTAGCATTTGAAAGATTTTACTAGAATCTATATGACTTACCAGAAGAAACATTTGACAAAGAAAAAGAGATTGAGAAATTCTTTGAAAATCTGTCCATGCCAAAAAATCTAACCGACCAATTAAGACTGATAATTTAGCCCATAACAGAACTAGAGGTTACTAAATCTCTAGATAAACTTAAAATAAAAAGACTGCTCCAGGCCCAGATGGATTCACAAACACATTCTACAAGTTAATGAAAGATCAATTAAAAGGGGAACTAATCTTTTTAACTATATAATGGAAACAGGACACTGTCCTGGAAAGCTGTTGAGAGCGAACATTGTTCCCATCCCAAAAGCAGATAAAGACCTAGATCATATCAGCAACCATAGACCTAGATCATTAAAAAATACAGACATTAAAATACTATCTTCTATTCTTGCTGATAGACTAAAAATAGTAATAACACAATTAAATCAATAATGACCAAGCTGGATTCACACCAGGGAGATCCCCAATTAATCTTAGAAAAATAATAAACATATTAGAAGAAAAAGAGAACAATGCAACCCCTATAATATTTCTGTCAATAGACATAGAAAAAGTGTTTGACAGGGTTGGATGGGTTTTTAGGTTCGCCACTTTAAAACCAGTTTGGAATCACTGGATCAATTTCACAAGCCGTGTCCGCTCTCTACAGCGCTCCATCAGCTAAGGTAACAGGCTCAGGATTTACATAACAAAACGTTAATATCAAAAATGGAACTAGACAAGGATGCCCTCTTTCCCCTTTACAGTACATAATGGTGTTAGAACCACTAGCGATTTTAAGATCACAAAACAAAAAAAACAAAAAATCATAACATTTACGAATTTGCTAGGACAAGCCAAATTAAACATTTACGCAGATGATATTTTACTAACATTAGAAGAACCAAATATTTCAGTCCCAGAATTATTGAAGGATATAAATACTTCTAAAGTTCGAGGATATAAAATAAACCTGGAGAAATCAACATTTATAGCTAAAAATATGAACAAAATGACAATTCAATTTATTGTACAAGACATTGGGCTCCCCCAAAAGAGAGGCTAAAATACTTGGGCATTACCATAAACTCATATCTAAAAAAGATTTAGTAGAAGCCAATATCCTTCCTTTATTAAATCAAGCTAACAAAAATCTAAGGGATTGGAAAGGCATGGGGCTTTTCTTGGTCGGGTAGGATTAACATTATAAAAGCATACATTTTGCCAAAATGGTTATACTTGTGGAGAATGATTCCTATTAACGTTCCAGAAAATTGGCTATCATTACTACACTCTTTTTTAAAAATTCATATGAGGTGGTAGGAAACCAAGAGAGTTAAAGTGAAAGTTTTGGCCAGATCAAAGCAGGGCAGGGGCTTGGGGTTCCCAGAAAGTTTGCGATGCCATCAGGCTAGTAGACTTTTCCATATAATGCTCACACAAAGTAAAGCGGCAACTCAAGAAATATGGTATAAAATGGAAAAAGGCTAAAACTGTGGTTGGAAATTCAGCCTCATTATTTTGGGTTGTAGAGGTAAACAAAAAATATATTAGAGAGGCTCGAACCAAATCCCAGATAACTGAAGAGTTAACGAGATAGTGAGACAAATTTACAAACAATAAAAGTCTTAGAAATAAAATAATTAATTCACTCCCACTAAAGTATTTCATTTCTGTTAGAAAATATAAAAATAGATACAATATTTGGATATCAAGGGGGATAAGGGAATTTAAAGATATAATAGTAGAACATAATCTCAAACCCTTTCATCAAATTAAGGAAGGAATTTAATAATTCCACAGTGAAACGTTTAACAATCTGCGAATTAAGAGCATCTTAACAGAACACCTATATAAAAACAAAGGGGAGAACATCATAAAACTTATACATTTATTTGAACTAAAAAAATTATAAAAAATTACTGGAAAAGTACATTCTTCGCGCAAACACACACATGCTTTACCAAATACATCTGGGGCAATAAACCAGTGAGAATTGCCTACACTACATTGACCTCCTCTGCAGGCAGAGGCGGACTGGGCTTACCCCACCCCTACAAATATTATATAGCGGTGCTGCTTACCCGATTAAAAGAGTGGACTGACACCGCCAGGACCAAATCGTGGTACTCCCTGGAACAAAGCTTTGTCTCTGTCCCATTACACTCCCTGCCCTGGCAAACCTGCCACCCCACAGCGCACACCCCTACGAGATATCCATTAATACATAACATCCTGACTATATGGAGAAAGTATAAAGACATATGGGGACTATCACCCGGCATATCGCGGTTTTTCCCTATAGCGGCCAATCCTGATTTTCAAGGGGGCCACGGGGGCCCTCTCCTTACCCGCCTCCTACCGACCCTTCTGACGACTTATGACAGAGAGTGCCCCGTATCCGGTTAAATAATACAGGAATACACATATTATTAAAACCACCCCAGGGACGATGCAGACATCATACCACAGAACAAAATGATGTGTAATAGCACGAACTGTTAGATGACCCTATTATGTATGCATTGAATGTCACCTATTTCTCTTTTCTGTATCCCATACACGTATACCTTCGGAAATAAAGAAAAAGTGAAATAAAAAAAAAATAAAAAAAAAATTACTGGAAAAGTGTGCCAAAGTTGTATATGAATGGAGACATGATAAACAGATAGCATTGATCAACAAATGGGGAAAAGAACTTCAAGTACATATAGAAGAACGGCGAGACCCCAACCAAGCTGCAGCGCTTCGTGGGGTTTGCAATGGTTATGGTGTTCCATCGCAGTGCTTATGGTACTCGTCAGTACTAGGTAGCATTGATTGACTGAGGTACCTGGTTGGGGTGCCAGGCGGTCCGTCACAATGTAGAACTTTTTTTTTATAGAATAATATGCACCCTGATCTGTAAATTGAACAACAAAACAATCCCAGGACACTAAAACAACCACAAATCTCAAAGCAAACCCTTCAACCCTTTTAGTGCAAAGTACCATTTCCATGGCAACTGGTTGCACAAGTACATAAGAGTTCTTTAAAAAGATTCTTGCTCATTAAAAACCTTCTGTAATTAAAAACCCTATAGGAAAGCACTGATTCAATACCTTTCTGTGGGGAGGGCTTAATGCGCACACAGACAGTGCGGAGGGACATCAATGCTGAAGTCTGGCCAGTACGTAAAGGGTTTTTGTGCCACAGTGGCAGAGAGCGAGGGGGGGGACCAGAGGGAACTTTAGTATTAGGAATACAGATTTGTATTCCTAACAATATAGATTCCATTTAATCCTTACATTACATAGAGGTTTCTGTGCTGACTTTTAATGCTAGATCAGGAAAAAAAAGTTAAATAATTGGATCTGCATTTTTTAGACAAAATGTTGTCCTGCATCCAAACGATTAAGAGTATGTAACATGACCTGTGTTTTAGGCAGCTAAAAGAATTTTAAAACAACCCTACTAAAAAAATTCAAGCACCATTAAAAACTCCTGGTAACAGTCTAATAAGCATGGGTAAACTCTTTGTACCATGAAAGTCATACTGTATATCTAGGCAAAGCCTGGTCTAATCACCATGCCCTTGGACACTGGGCACGATCATTGCCTTGTATACAGAGGCAGCTCTCTAATTAGGCTGTTTAGGCGGCCGCCTAAGGCCTCGCGCTGGCTGGGGCCTCGCGGCCGCCTAAACCGCCTTATGGCAGACTGTGTCAGGCCCTCGGTCAGTGACCGAGGACCCGACACCAGGAGGGGGCCCGGTGGCTTGCGCGGTATGCTGCCGGGTGCGAGGCCCCTCCTGGCTGCCCGGCCACCATCGCAGACACCGGTCTGCAGCTCCGCAGTGAGCAGAGCTGCAGAACATGTGTCTCGCGAAAACCAGTCAATCCGAGCGTTGCCGCGATATTACATGGTCTGCAGCTCTGCAGAGCTGCAGACCAGAAGCAGTGGCCACTGGACCCTCAGCCTCACTACCCCCACCACCTCCCACCCTTCAGCCTCAACCCCCCACATCACCATCACCCGCCTCTCCCTCTCACCATCATCCCCCTCCCCCCCATACACACTTCAAGCAGCTACCCCATACACATAGGGTCTCAGACAAAAACGCAAAAACGCTCACAGAGACATACATTTACACACAAGGATACTCTCTGTCAGACACACTCTCAGGCACATACACAGGTAAACTGTGCATCAATGTGACACTTTTTGTTAGTGGGGCCTCATGTTTGAGTTTCACCTAAGGCCTCAAAGTCTAGAGCCGCCTCTGCTTGTATAGTACACTTCAGGCACTATGCCATCTAAGTTATGGGATAAAAGCTTCTATGGTCCATATCTCACTTCATTTTGTTTACTTGAGTTGCAGTGATTTACAAAAACATCAAAATATACATAGATGAGATGTCACTTATCACCATTTTTTTCTCCTTCCAAAAATCAGTCCTGAATGGCTTGCAAGTAGTAATTCTCAACTCTTGGCTCTGAAGGACAGAGTATCACGCAAAAATGAGTGACTTCTGGAAGCAATTATCTAATCTAATCTGTTAAAGGAGAACAGGAAGAGATACCTAGAATGAATTTAAGAGAATGTGCAAACAAAGCACATGCCAGTTATGCAAATTAAGATAAAGATTAAATTTATAAATAGGTAGTACATGGGAAAGGTTTCTATTTTTAAAGTGTTTATCAGGAAGATTACATTGACATTTCACTCATTTTTAAGTAATCAATGGAAAGAATTCATAAGGAACAATCTGCATATCCACACTAATAAACATCTATATCCCATCTACTCGGGTGATTAACTCCAGGGTGCAAGAGCTTGTTAGTGCTCGTGTACATGGTTTAATTAACCTATCTGTCCATCACAGAGATCATCATTGACCATCTCAATCCTTCCAAGGTTTCTCGGTAGGACATAATGTAAATGCATGGGAATTGCCAAAATATACCATATGCTCCTAGGACGTGCAACATTCGTGAAGACGCAAAAGTCAGTCTGGCAAAAATTGCAAGACTGTAATAAGCATTTCAAATGGCTGAGTGACAGCCACTAGAGATGTCCTACGGGATAGAATGTAAACACTGTACTGAAAAGGGACCTTTAGTGGTTCTGGTTCTAGCAAAGAAAGCAGGTAATCTGAGCTCACAATCTATTCCCCGCTGCTCCTCCCCACATAGTCTACTGCACAAAAAACAAAAGAACTGTTTGCAGCCACAGGCAGTGGGCCAGCACACGTTGCAGGTGCAGTCATGAGTTGCCAGAGCCACAGGCCAAGTACTCCTGAGCCCACCCTTGCCCCCAATGAAGAATATTTGGATAAAAATCACAATTGTTGGGAAACCTATAGTAATAGCTCGAAATCAAGAAAAAAAAACAACAAAAAAAAAACACTTTCATTTTATCTCTGTTGCTATGTTGTCTGCCAGGTGAAACATAGAATGTGACGGCAGATAAGAACCATTCGGCCCATCTAGACTTCCCAGTTTTCTAAATACTTTCATTAGTCCCTGGCCTTATCTTATAGTTAGGATAGCAGCCTTATGCCTATCCCACACATACTTAAACTCCTTTACTGTGTTAACCTCTACCACTTCAGCTGGAAGGCTATTCCATGCATCCACTACCCTCTCAGTAAAGTAATACTTCCTGATATATTTTTTAAACCTTTGTCCCTCTAATTCAAGACTATGTCCTCTTGTTGTGGTAGTTTTTCTTCTTTTAAATATGGTCTCCTCCTTTACGGTGTTGATTCCCTTTATGTATTTAAATGCTTCTATCATATCAAGCCACATCACTTATAACATTGATTGATAGGAAGCTAAGATGGAGGCACCTAATTTCAGGGGTGTAGATGACACTTAGAGATTTTTGTTGTTTGTTTTTAAAAAAAAACACCTCACCAATATTGGTTTGTCAAATATAAAAATAAGCAAAAATAAAATTTAAAAATAAATAAAAAATAAATAAATAAGGAAGTCACCCATAGAGAAAAAAAATATATATAAATTTTGGTTTGCAAAACCAGACATGCCAGAAATTTTTTTTAAAAAAAAAAGAAAAATGGAGAGAAAATTAATTAAAAAGTGAAACTAATAAGAGTGCATCAGTTCCATTGGTGATTGATAACACTTTAGAAAGACACCTGCATAGACCATTCAAAACAAGTAGTTTCACAATTCACAATACATTTTTTTAAAAATACTTGTAAATCTAATGAGAATTATGTTAGACTATAAAGAACTTTCCGTTCTCCTAGCTGTGGTTTACTGCAAAGTCACACGTGTAATTTGCACATCTTTATTTACTTTTGTATAGCATGACTTATTCAGCTGCTGTGAAAAGATTTGTGAATTAAGCCATGTGAAGCATGTAGGAAGTCAAAATGCTGTGTGGTATATGGGAAAATTCTTTAAATTCACCAGTATAACTCACACTGTCCTGTAATTTATTATTTGGCATATGTGTGTCCAGGTTCTTCGCTTAGCTCTGAGGAGCCTAGAGAGACTTAATGCAGGAGTGTCTGGTTTTAATGAACCAATTTGACTTCTTACACCATGGAGAGGTGAAGTGAGTACACACCAGGGTATACTTGGCACCATAACTAGTACAGTGGGAGTCTGGTTAGGTATGTAAACTGTTCTAACCCAATCCACAGTCTTCAAGGTCAGGTAGAGGTTTTGTCTAAATGAAATTTTAGATCAAAGGAGAAATATAAAATAGGTATCTAGAAACTATACAGTGGATTAATCCGATCTGCGACCATTGTCCCTGTTAATTTCTCCATATCATTGCTTCAAACATTGTTTAGAGGTCGTTAGGCTATGAGTCAAGGTATTTTATGCGGTTTAAAACAACTTCTATAGCGCACTTTGCAGGTACAGCCCAGCATGATAGCGTGCCACAGTGACTCCATTTTCAGAAGTGCTCGACTCCAGTGGCAGTAGAGGTATCATTGGCACTTCCCTCTGTTCTGTCCCCTTGCATAACTTTCCTAAACTTGGAGACATGCAACAGCATAATCTGCTTGCGACACAAAGTCACAGAAAGAGTGGTTTTTAAATACACACTGTATAATCTGAAATAGCATCATGGCTTTATTTTATTTTAAAGGGACACTATAGTCACCCAGACCACTTCAGCTCAATGAAGTGGTCTGCGTGCAATGTCCCTCAGGTTTTAACCCTTCAGATGCAAACATAGCAGTTTCAGAGAAACTACTATGTTAACATTTGGGGTTAAGCCAGCCTCTAGTGGCTGTCTTCCGGACAGCCACTAGAGGCGCATCTGCAATGTTGGAGGCATATTATGCCTCCATCACGCAGAGCGTCCATAGGAAAGCATTGAGAAATGCTTTCCTATGGGCACTGAATGCGTGCGGGGCGCATGCGCCTTCAGATCCTGTGACGTTGCACGCCTCCGCTGACGTCGGCAGGAGAGGAGAGGTCACCAGCGCCGAGGGAGCCTCGGCGCTGGAAGGTAAGCTGCTGAAGGGGTTTTAACCCCTTCAGCACCACGGGAGGGGGACCCTGAGGGTGGGGGCCCCCCCTTTAGGGCACTATAGTGTCACCCTTTAGGGCACTATAGTGTCAGGAAAGCCGCTTTGTTTTCCTGACACTATAGTGATCCTTTAACATTACACACAGTTCTTTAGGCATAATGTACAGACAGGGAAGCATTATGTATCCATCCTGGTTAAATATTTTATAAATAAAATTTATGTATCTTGGTTGTGGCTGGATGTCTGACAGTAGCTGTATATTAAACAATCAGACCATGACCAACAGGAAGATCCGTGCCAAGTATCTTTCAAGAATGAGATGAGTGGTGGGAGATTATGTATTATTTAAAGGGTGAGCAGTATTAAACACAATTACTGCACAACACGCTGTGACTGCTACTGGCAATGTATGTCAGTCATTCAAGCTCATGTGTTTTTTCATAGTTATTCCTGCTCACAAAGAGGAACATATGGATAAGAATGATATCTAGCTAACGACATTGAGATAAATTGTTAATTAAGCTTACATAAAAATCCAAAGAAATCCCTTATATCTGCAGTGGGACTAGCGCTGTAACCATTCCAAAAGGAGGTGGGATTTTCAGAGAAATGGTGGAATCTGGGGCCCCATATCTAAAGACGTCACCAGCTGCCTGACTGTTTTAAAAAGACAGATGCAAGGGAGAAAATGTCAGTACTAAGGTGATAAGCAGTGGCTATGTATCGATACAATGTGATAATTGGAGGTGTATGCAAAGTAATTAGTGGGTTCTTTACCAAATTCAGCTTCTAGAAGCAATGTATTAGAATATATACACACGCACTTTTTTTTTTTTTTTTTAAAGGATATTCTTTGCAATGACATCATATTCACAGTTATTGTGGTGGGCTAGTTTGAATCTGTTTAAAATACAATATGTCCCTGTTTCTTGCAATCTAAATTTGACAACGCTTTTGCACATTTTCCAGTTATTTTTACACAGCTTTAAAGAGTGTGAAGATAATAAAAAGGTTCACATGGCTAATACAGACATCATTAAACTAATTTGAGATTCTTTAAACAAATATGAAAATAATGAGCTTTTAGAGTATATAAAGTTAAAGGGACACAATGGGTCACCAAAACAACTACAGCTCAATGATGTAGTTCTGGTGAGTACAATCATTGCCTTCAGGCATTTTAATGCAAACACTACTTTTTCTGAGAAAATGCAGTGTTTACAGTGCCCCTAGGGATACCTCCAAGTGGCCACTCCTCAGATGGTGCTTCCTGGCTCAGTGCTGCACAGTAGGCAGCAATGCTGTTCTGCGTCTCCCCTGCTCTGCATGGGGATGCTGTATTTTCATTATAGAGATGCATTGATTCAATGCATCTCTATGAGGAGGTGCAGATTGGCCAAAAACAGCGTTTGGCCCCACCCCTTGCCAGTTTCCGTCAATCCATTGCTTTCCCCATGGGAGGGAAAGCAATTTGATTGGCTAAAAATCTGCAGTTCTGATGATGTCACAAAGGGAGCGGCGGTGGTATTAAGGTGAGTTATAATGCCTTCTAAGGAGGCAGGAATACATGGTTGTGTTTCGGACCCTATAGTGTTCCCTTTAAGCTGAAGGACAGTTAAATACAATATGCATATGTCTACAGAGACATCCACATGAAAGAATGTTTTTCCTTTTAGACCATGAATTAACTTAAAGCAACGATGTCAAACCCTCCACAAAAAAAAAAAAAAAAAGGGGTTGGGGGGAGAAACAACGCATTTCATGAAGATATAATGGATATATAATTGACTGTGTTATGATTTCAATGATACCCAGTCAAGAGATATACTGAGGCATATTTCCTATGCCTGACAATTCTAGATACTAGGCGGAGCTACTGTGATGTAAACTAACCCTGCTCTAGCATCCCACCCTTCCCCAATGTAAGGAGTTTGGCTTTTAACTGGGGTTCCCTGGGCACCAATCCACAAACTAATATGCCAGAAGGAGAGCCATAACGATCTGCTTAGGCTCTTCTTCTGCTAATCCCTGCAGTGCAGAGCTAGCTCATTCTGGAGAGCATCAACTTCTCACTCTCAGCCAATGAGCTAGCTTCTGCACTGCCGGGATAGCTCAAAAAACAGAGCTTCCAGCAGAGGGGGGTGTGCAACAGACAAAAAAAAAAAAAAAAAAGTTAAACCATTACTTTGGGCAGGAAGCCAGGGCACTTCTGGCACCGTAACCACTATATTTAAAAAAAAAAAAAAAAAAAAATTTAAACACACAGAACTACATTCAAAATAATATGGGGGCCCAATAATATCCCCCATAACAGGGAGGTTTGAACCTCCTTAAGCTCCCACTTGCCATGCAGCAGGTTTGGGAATATCTACTTAGTGTCTAAAACAAGCAACTGGGCAGCCATTGGAGATAGTTACTGTTGGCATCGTGTGGGTGACATTAAAAATAAAATAAAAATAACCAAATAAAAATAACCAAATAAATGGGAGGGTGGACAGATCCCTGTACAGACTCCTGCCCCCTGTGATCGGCAGGTGAGGGCTATTTATTATCCCAACCATGGTCAGTGCATGGGGGTTATTATAATATTCAGAGGAAGGACCTAGTGCACCCACTAGCCAACACCCATTTACTCTGCGATATTAACAGAGTGAAAATTAATGCAAAAATTCAAATGTAAACTTGCATATCTGCCAGCATTTACTGGGATCAGAAAAATCATTGGGGAGATCTAGTTTGAGTTTTGACAGGTCTATAGTATTCCATAATTATTTTGTACTACAACTCACAGACATAAAACAAAAGGTTATGTAAAAAATAAATATGAGGTCTAATTTGCTCTGAAGACTACCCTCCAATTATATATTGGAGGAAAAAAATAAAAAAACCAAACTCAAAACATGTATGTGCTTGCAGTGACACCATTTAGTTAGTTTCGCTCTTAATTCAGAAGACTGAAACTACTTTATAGATCACAGAAGACTGAGCTGTATAGCAGCATGCATAATGCCCTAAAGGTGTAACATCTATAGAACGATCATTTATCATGCACATAGACAAACAATATCCGAAAGGTAAATCCTACCTAGGAAATGCGGACAAGTTATATTCCCAGATACCTTGCCTTACATTGTAAATTCCACAAAAATGGAAGGATTTCACAAACAAACTACTTTTAATTAATAGAAATGCAGTCTAGATTTACCCATGAGATTGAAATAAATACACAGTAATGGGACACTTCTGCTGAAATGCTGCATTTTGGCAAAAGTGTGAATTGGGTGTGAATAAAATGAAAGTTTTGACATGAAATAACATGCTAGTGACAGGATTACAAACACCAACTGCAATACCAAGTCATTTTCTTTTTATTATTTTTTTTTTTATTATTATTTTTTTTTAAGTTTGTTCTTAGCCTGCGCCAAATTGAGGGATTTCTTCTGGAAAATTAATAAATTAGTAGATGAAGCAGATTGCAATGATTAAGGAATGCCCAAAGATAAGGAGGATTACAGCATCAGAGGAACAGGATGCGTGTGAAGTATAGGGTGTGTGATCTTATAGTGGGTTTAAAAAGACTTACATGTAATTGTCACCATAGAAAGATTTTAAATTAAAACATGTGAAGCGGTTTCTATCACACACACACACACCCCATTCCAATCAAGGGGACCGATCCTTTAACATCACACCTTAAAGAAACCCAGCTGACCCAGATACGGTTTCGAAATGTTAACTCCATAGGACACAATAACGGAAATATTCCATCATGCTGACCTCTTTCTTCTGAAGCGGTGTCCATAAGTGTTTAAAGGGGCACTTGAAGCAACAGATCCACGACTAAAGGTTTGTAAAGCAGTTCTACCTCAAGACTAGGAGCACTGGCGCCCAGATGTTTGCCAAACTGTTTGGGAGCAACTCTCCAGCTGACTGAATAATGCAGAATTTACACGTTAATAAAGCGTTTGTGTTTGACAAGAAACACGTCCAGTGTCCAGTTAGATTTTGGTTTTATCCCCCTCACGCTCCATACAGGCGTATGGACCTGACCACTTTTTTTGGTTCATTTACACACAAATGTGGTCTGTCCTTTTTAGCCATGTCTTATACTGCATGATTAAACCCATATTAATGGCTTCACTGATTTCCCCCCCATTTAAGTTTGTCCTGAGTGTGGCTCTCCTATCACTTACGTTGGAACTATAGGACAAGCACCAGATAACCAAAGAAGTATGAATAGCCGCAGCAAAGAGATGTAATTTTTCTACATTGAGGTTCTCAATATCTGGAGTTGCAGCACAGTTCATTCTTCTGTACAGTCATAATACTGGCAAAGCATCAGAAGAGATTTATTGCACAACTGGTGCATTGAAGGTTGTGTTTAAAAGGAACACTCCAAGCACCATAACCACTACAGCACACTGTATAAGTTACATTCTTTATTATAGATATTCTTAGCATACACCTAATATTTGTCACCAGCTCTTTATGTGATGGATTGATCTATACAGAAATGGATCACCAGGAATAGATAATTGGGCCAAGAAAACTGGAGTGAAGTCTACATCGAGCTACTCTGTTAAGTGCTGGGATAACTGGTTTTACAGCTTGTATCTGAAATAGCATAAAAGACTCATCACAAATGTTGCAATGAGTATTATTCACAAGAATCCCCTAAAAAAAGAAAAAAAAAATTTATAAAAAGTCATCATTTGTACAGCTGCAAGATATATCAGACATTACGTGGACCTTGATTTCCTAATTTCTCTCTCATGAGAGGACAATAAAAATGAATCCTTTCCCTTTTTCACTCGAGGATTTAAAGCAAAATACATCCAATGACCAGTTTTATATACACATTTTATTATTGACTAATGGACAACCCTTGCAATCTCAGGTTAAGTGCCACTTGCTAGAATATGAAAAAGAAACAACGAACAGTGAAATCAACATTTGTTTTCTGTAGAATTTAGTTGCAGTGATATTATGCAAGGGCAAATTATGATGACGACAATTAAAGAATTGACAATTACAGACCAAGATTAGAATTCAGAGAAACAATATAACAATTCATCTGTTCGCAGGCATTCATGTGGATTCTTACAGAAAAAAAAATCATTTCTTTTAAAATATGCAGATATTGTTCCAAAAGTAGATACGCATATACTATTTTACAGAGCCACACAGTATGAACAATGTCAAATTGATCTGAAGCAAAGGAAGTTGATAGCAAGTCCCTCTTGTGTCCAGAATAGCTCAACAAATTCTTTATTGTACAAAGAAGAGGCATTCGTTTCACTGAGAAACACCCTGTGTGATCCCAATGTGCTGACACCCCATTTATGTAGTACAGTTTCCCAGTAAAATATTATTAATAACAAAGTATTTAATCAGGAAAATTATATTCAAATTACTCTGGTTTACAAGTACATGGGGATGTTACCTTAGCCCAACATCCAGGGGCTGTTTCTATTACCCAGTTTAATACTCATTTTATCTACCTCAGCAGGGTTGAACAGATTCTACTGATGATGCATTAGCCCACTGACCTATCTCACCAGCCTAAATGATTGATTTTTTTATTTTTTTTTATTAACATACTTATTTTGCACAAGCTATACAGAGTTTAACAAGTTCTAAAATAAATAAATAAATAAGTGATCTCTGGCTATAAAGTACAGTAGATGTATTACATTGAATGACAAGGTATATGGGTGGGCTGTACACAAAATACACTGCTCAAAAAAATAAAGGGAAACCTAAACACCACAATGTAACTCCAAGTCAATCACACTTTTATGAAATCAAACTGTCCACTTAGGAAGCAACATTGAGTGACAATTTCACATGCTGTTGTGCAAATGGGATAGACAACAGGTGGAAATTACAGGCAATTAGCAAGACACCCCCAATAAAGGAGTGGTTCTGCAGGTGGTGACCACAGACTGCTTCTCAGTCCCTATACTTCTTGGCTGATGTTTTGGTCACTTTTGAATGCTGGCGGTGCTTTCATTCTATTGGTAGCATGAGACGGAGTCTACAACCCACACAAGTGGCTCAGGTAGTGCAGCTCATCCTGGATGGCACAGCAATGCGGGCGGTGGCAAGAAGGTTTGCTGTGTTTCACCGTAGTGTCCAGAGCATGGAGGCGCTACCAGGAGACAGGCCAGTACATCAGGAGATGTGGAGGAGGCCGTAGGAGGGCAACAACCCAGCAGCAGGACTGCTACCTCTGCCTTTGTGCAAGGAGGAACAGGAGGAGCTCTGCCAGAGCCCTGCAAAATGACCACCAGCAGGCCACAAATGTGCCTGTGTCTGCTCAAACAGTCAGAAACAGACTCCATGAGGGCCCGACATCCACAGGTGGGGGTTGTGCTTACAGAGATCATCACGATTGGCAAATTCGCCACTGGCGCCCTGTGCTCTTCACAGATGAAAGCAGGTTCACACTGAGCACATGTGACAGACGTGACAGAGTGTGGAGACACCGTGGAGAACGTTCTGCTGCCTGCAACATCCTCCAGCATGACCGGTTTGGCAGTGGGTCAGTAATGGTGTGGGGTGGTATTTCTTTGGGGGGGGGGCACACAGCCCTCCATGTGCTCGCCAGAGGTAGCCTGACTGCCATTAGGTACCAAGATGAGATCCTCAGACCCCTTGTGAGACCATATGCTGGTGCGGTTGGCCCTGGGATCCTTCTAATGCAAGACAATGCTAGACCTCATGTGGCTGGAGTGTGTCAGCAGTTCCTGCAAGACGAAGGCATTGATGCTATGGACTGGCCCGCCCGTTCCCCAGACCTGAATCCAATTGAGCACATCATGTCTCGCTCCATCCACCCAAATCACGTTGCACCACAGACTGTCCAGGAGTTGGCAGATGCTTTAGTCCAGATCTGGGAGGAGATCCCTCAGGAGACCATCCACCACCTCATCAGGAACATGCACAGGCATTGTAGGGACGTCATACAGGCACGTGGAGGCCACACACACTACAAGCCTCATTTTGACTTGTTTTAAGGACATTACATCAAAGTTGGATCAGCCTGTAGTGTGTTTTTCCGCTTTAATTTTGAGTGTGACTCCAAATCCAATTTGATTTCCATTTTTAAATTTTGTGTGATTTTGTTGTCAGCACATTCAACTATGTAAAGAACAAAGTATTTCAGAAGAATATTTAATTCATTCAGATCTAGGATGTGTTCTTTTTGTGTTCCCTTTATTTTTTTGAGCAGTGTAAATAAACACCTCCAAAAATGTTTACAATTTGTTTTTACCCAGAGCAAGCATTTATTTAATGGCAAAATGTAGATATTTTTCCCCATTAATATAATCTGAAAATCTCTACATAAATGTGTTTAAAAAGAGAAACTCTAGGGCAACACAGCCATGAATTGAGGCCAATCTTTCCTATATCATTTGTCAGTCTGGCAATGTAAGGCTTCAAAATGGAGGTCTGTGAAAGCATGCATCACTTGCAAGTTTTCAGCCTTTCTTTGTCAAAGTAAATGGGAGAGAGAAGATGACAATATGAATGTGATGCCCAGTACGTGCTCAATGAGGTCGGAATGGTCATTAGTGGGCAAGTCTTGGGACTTTTCTTAAATGTATTTATTTTTAATTCATCCTCTTCCCCACCACACACACAGACAGAGAAAGGGCTAGATGGAATTTGCTGGCTCCATAGCCATTAAAGCATTACTTAAAAGAAATAAACTATATATAGATACACAAAAATACACACCCCAAAAATAAAATTTTTACATCACACAGTATATTACTATCAGTAATATAGTGCTCTGCCACTCTACGTAGGGCGGTTGTGTATTGTCCCCCAGTTGACTGTTGGGAGGAGGTACTGGGGAACAGAACATTTCTGAACAGCCTTCTATTACTCTATACCAGGGATAGTCAACCTTCGGCACTCCAGATGTTGTGGACTACATCCTCCATAATGCTCTTAAACCCATAATGCTGTCAAAGAATCATTGGAGGATTAGTCCAAAACATCTGGAGTGCCGAAGGTTGCCTATGCCTCTATACTACACTCTTTACTCTAGGTAGTATTGCAGAATTACATTGAATGCCTGGCTATGCTTTATTGGATTATTAACAGGACAAGGTTCATAGGTAGAAAGGAGGGGATATGACATAGAAAGGCAGGGACATATCCTCCCCTATGTTCGTGAAGGGTTCATAGAGTCCTCCTTTGGGTTCAAACACCAAATGTTTCTGGAACCCAACAATGGCCCAGATGATAAGAGGAGCCATAGTTCATTTCCACGAGCTTCTGCCTCAACCAAAGGCTAGAAAACACAATACCACAGGGGTTATGCATTGGAACTGCGTTAATGCTTGTTTGGAGTTATTTTTTGTGGCAATTAAGCTCCATGTCTCCACCAAGTTAACCACTGCAATGCTTATATCGATTTCTCGTGTCATTTTAATTTTGCCATTGGATTTGGAGCACCAATATGAACTCAATGTCTATATAATGGAAAATATACTCCTGTCATACTGCTGGAATTTATAAGACATGAATGCATGTTAACATGGGGGGGATGGGTAGGGGGTTAGAATTCCAGAAAGTGACTCCACCACATTTATACACGCATCAGTATTTTTTTGTGAATAAACATGTTGTTATGGCAACACTGAAGTTTTCCATATGCAGTTGAAAGTGATGCATGTGGCTCCATTGCACGTTTCCATGGTAATGTACACCTACAGAAAAATACAGAACTCCAACCTATTTAAGCAAGAAAACACAACTCTTCTGGAAAGTATGCTTACAGGATTATTTATTACATTGAGAATTCAAAGTGATTTTAAAATTTAAGGTCAAAATAGTCAAATTGAAAAAGTTCTATGCTTTTAGCCTTTTTAGACCTTAAATTCTCACGTTAGTAAATAAACCTGCTAGTATTATAGTTATAGAACACACACATATACATATATACACACACATATATATATATATATATATATATATATATATATATATATATATATATATATATATATATATATATATATACATACACACACACACACACACATATACATACATACACACACACATACACATACACACACACACATACACACACACATATACACATACACACACACATATACACATACACACACTTTGGTTTTCTCTATTCACATATAACTCAATCTCTTGATTCTTTTCCAGGACCAACGAAAATATATTTAGAAGCCATTTTGTATCTCAGTTTGGGAAGATTTTAAAATAAAATATATATTTACATACATTCCTTTTATTGGGTCTCCTTAAAAGCATCACTCCAACGAGAGAGGAAAAAAATAAAAGTGTTTAAAATTGGGAATGGAAGTCACAGATGCGGAGCGGGCTTAGAAACAGTTCAGGATTTATCAGCCTCCACCAAGCTATATTTGTACATAAAATATGTCCATCATCTACAATTTTAACATTAACCTACTAAAACATCCAGCCCAGCTAAACCTCATACCACAGCACAGAGAGGAAGGAAGCTTGGAGGAAGAGATAGAGATGCTGTATGCTGGTGTCCCAATTTTAAGGTTTAACCACTGCAAAATAGTTTAGGTAAGAGAGCACCCAGTCTGCCCCCATAACAACTTAAAAGGAGTTTAGATCTATCTAAAAATCACAAAATGAGGATCTCATATTAAAATAATGTAACTCAAAGACTAAGATTTGCTATGTTCTTTTAAAGAGATACTATAGTGCCAGGAATACAAAGCTGTATTCCTGGCACTTTAGTTCACCCTGTATACCCACTCTGTAACAGCCCCCTCCCTGGTAAATAAAAGGGTTAGAAACTCTATATTTACTTGCCTTTTCCCAGCACAGATATTCCTCTGTGCTGGGTCGGCGCTCCGCCTCCCTACGATGGTCCACACGGACCTCCCCATAGAAAAAGCAAAGCTTTCCTATAATAAAAAAAAAATAAAAAAAAGCCAGAGGTCCTTATGCAGAGCATGAGGATATCCAGCGACAGATACCGGACCAAAGGTCCGTTTCAACTCAGGAAACCCTCTAGTGGCTGTCTGGGAGACAGCCAGTGGGGGCAGACTTAGAGCTGCAGTGTAAACATTTCAGTTCCCTGGAACTGCAATGTTTTACATTGCAGCACTAAGTGCAAAAGGGACACAGCACCCAGACCAATTCAATGAACTGAAGTGGAATAGGTGCCGACAGTGTCCCTTTAACATTGCAATAGCTCATGCTTTTCCCTACTTTAACACTTTATAGGCCATAGTCTACAAGTAGGTAAACTTTCAGTAGCACATTGGCAATAAAATACTTTAAAGTCCCTTGAAGTACTATTTTTTTCTAAACGTTGTGTGTCTGTTGCCATATGTTACTTTGTAGAGTTGTATTTGTGGGAATGTGAATGTATGTTAGGGTCTTAAGTGCACACTGCAGACTCACACACAATGCTATTTTTAGCCACCTCCTTCTTACTTATTTAGCAGCAGGTGGATGACCTCCCTGAGGTTTGTAGGGACAAAGCCTGCCAGGTACAAAGCAAGGGCAGGAGCTTTGGTGGGCTTCTCTCCCCCTCAGACTGATCAATTCATCCTCATGCTTTTGAAGGAGAATTAGATCAGAGATCAATTCCTCCCAGCACTGCCACAAGTGAATTTAGGATTGCCCCTCACCGCTTGCTACAATCAGGCAGTAGCAGATATCTACTGGAACCTGTCAGGCCAGCTCTGGGGAAGACCCTCAGATCTTACCAGCCTGTTTGGGTCAGACAGCCTCTTGTTACCATAAGAAATATCCTTTTTACTCTCCAAAGGGTAAAGCCCTGCAAGGACATACTCACTTCAGTTTAAGTTCTCTAAACAGTGTTTTTGAATGAAGAATCACTCAAACCACAAATGAAGTGCACATCTGTTATCTCTCAAATACTTGTATTTGGATATGATTTTGAAGTTTTAATCCTTGAACGTGGAGAAGCTTAGATGCTATAATCAGAACCAGTCCCAGGTATGGCATGCAGTCCTGTAAGGATAATGTACTTAGGAGATTTGCAGCTAGGAATCTTTTCAGCTTAGCCCAGTGTCAGCTTTATTGGTCAGGAGAAAGATATCCGATGAAAGAACAGCATGGATGAGATTTCTGGTTATAGTTGCAGTGTTAAAGTAGCACTGAGATTCTGATCAATACCATGTCCCTCACATATCTAGATGTGCATCAACATTCATACAAGATCACAATAGGAGCATTTGCAGTTACAGCCTCAAAAAAAAAAAAAAAAAAAAGGATTGGGGATACTTAATACTTGTATCAAGTAGCAAAAAAGCAAAAATCAAGGAATTCAAAAGTTATTCAAAATTAAAATTTTATAGCCAAATTTGTTTTTTGCTTATTTAAAAACAGGGATCCTTAAATGTTTTGGAGATTTGGTGGCTGCCTTTCAGGCATGCATAGCTTTCTTACTGGGTTAAGTAAATGGTCATGAATGTAAAGTAAATGTAACATTTTTAGCCAAAACACCCGAAACGGTGGTGGAAAGTCTTCTGATCGACTGTGTTTATAATTGTGCTAGATTGGCTTCAAATTTGGAATTTACTTTCGGTTCACTACATATTCTGCAAAGAGTCAACTGCAGCCAAGAAGATTTAAAAACAAAAAACAAACAAAAAAAACCCCAAAAAACAGCTTTTCTCCATTCTGGCAAGCTATGCATTCACTTTTGCTATTTTGGCCTTAGAATTATGTATTTACTTTGAATTCCTGACAATTTTCACTTTAAATAACCCTTCAATTGTTGTTGGTTATAATGGATTTCAATTTATCTAGAAAATGTATTCAACACATGTTCTTCTCTACTTTAGATCAGGCTTCCCCAGACTCCGGCCCTCCAGATGTTGCTGAACTACAACTCCCATGATTCTCAGCCTATTTCATTCATAGAATCATGAATCATTATCTAGATGGCCAGAGTTTGTGGAAGCCTGCTTTAGATTGTAGACTTAAGTACATTTTTCTTTTACTGTTCCTTAAAGAGATTCTTGTATCTGGAACATACAGTGAAATAATTTTTCCAGCTGCAGAATAATTTAGGGGTTTAGAAAGTACATGATGTTTTCCGGAATGCAGCAGATGTGCTGTCTTTCACCCAAGTGTCACACTGCACAGTAAAGTATGTCACAGGCTGGCGTCCTACCGGAGTTACAGCAAACAGCACTGATGAGATCTGATGTATTAAAAATAAAGATGCATAAGTGTCATTGCCTGACATGTCCACTGTATAACCTGGGACTACATTTTTGCTTGTCCAATTTTGTATAGCTTTTGCAATTCTATTTAAAGGAACATTATAGGGTCAGAAACACAAATATGTATTCCTAACCCTATATTGCAACTCCCCCCACCCCCCCCAAGGCTTCTTAAAAGCAATAAAAAAATAAATTTAAAAAAAAAAAATTTAAAAAAAACCACACACCACACATCCCCTTATTTCCAGCAACACGCAGGTCTGCCAGAGCTGGCCACGCCCCCTTGGTGACATCAGAATTGCCGATTTTTAGCCAATCCAATGCTTTTCCATGGGGAAAGCATTGGATTGGCTAAAATAGGCAAGGGGCCAAAAGCATTGGGAGGCTATCGTTCATGCGCAGCAAAACTGCCATGCTGGCCAATCAGCATCTCTATGTGGAACGTTCAGCATCTCCATGCAAAGTGTGAAAACGCTGCACATTGTGCAGCACTAACGCAGGAAGCACTGTCTGCAAGACAGCCACTGGAGGTGTTCCTGGGCACTAATGTAAACACTGCCTTTTCTCTGAAAAGACTTTACATTGAAAAGCCTTTAGGGACAGGCTACAGACACCATAACAACTACATTAAGCTATAGTTGGTCTGGTGCCTATAGTGTACCTTTCAACCTGGCTTCTCTGTCCCACCTCCTCCATTCAAAAATACTTCCTTGCTGGTTTCTGTGCCAGTATAGGCTTCCTTGCTGACCTTCCCACCTAAGCCAAAGTATCCAATAACAAAACACTACACGTCATTAGAACGCAAAACTTTCTGGGAGCATGAAGCTGATAGGTACAGTAAAAGTCCCACAAAACCATACTGTTAAAACAGAGCACAGAGGTCTGAGATCTGCTAATCAGAACTTTCTCCAACACGTTAGCACTCGCAGTGCTGGAGTCTAAAAAAAAAAAAAAAGTTCAGACTCCAGGTATTATGTTAATTTATCCCCATTTCAATACATGTAAAATTAAAGGTGCCCTATGCTTTTAAATGCACTATAAACATTTAATATAGCAAGTAAACCGAATATACAAATGGATTAATACATTTCTCAATAGCATAAAAATAAATAAGTACAAATGACTTTATACACATAAAAAGTTGGTAAATCCCTGTGTCTAAGTACAAAGAAGGGTGAAGTAATAAAAAAGTTCAAAAATTCAGTTAGTGATAACGCTTATAAGTTGAATTACAGATAAATGCTTAATAGAAGATCACAGTAAGAAATGCATATAGGATAAAAAAGACTAAAGAAAAAAAATGTTTCATTATATTTTTTTGCACAGCCAAACAGAGGATAGTGCATGATCACTGTGTTACAATTCGGTGTCTCTAGAACTGGGTTTTATTTACATACACAAAACGTCACAAAGGATCCAATTCAAACTCTCCAGTTACTCTAGGACTTAGTGTACCCTACAATATAAAACATGTAAATGTAGACTCATGGAAACAAATACTGGAAATACCCTGTGAGGAATGCAAAGCATAATGTGAGATATATGTAGAGAACAAAGCCAAGTTAGTTACCGGAGGGTCAAGAGGAGTTTAGGTGGTTCTAGATCTCAAAAATATTTTTAAATAATACAGTGTATTAGAGATATATATTAAAAAATGGATTCCAACCCACATTACAATAACTTTTACTGGGGAGAGATAAAAAAATAAATAAATAAAAAATGATAAGCTCTGTAACTCCATTGTTAATTTGAAGAGGGTTTTTTTCACCCACAGAAGATCAACTGTTTCCCGCTACCAGCTCTTCTGGGGCTCTCCTATAGGAAGGCTGTTGATATATACCTACCTGGGGCTGGTACGGACTTTACCATAATCTGTGTGGCACATTTGTACTTTGTCAAGCTTAGTGAACACAATTGCCAAACCACTTTCTGTCTTCTGCAATGGTGCTCATGGTGGGTGAAACCTAGAGACTCCCAGATCCATGATGTTCTATACAGGCGGTCATTGGCCATCTTGTTATTACAGAGAGGAGTGTACCACATCAGTCCTTCATTGTGGTGTGTAATTCCACTCTAAACTCCCATACTCCATCTAGAGATGGAATTGGAGGATGTAATATAGGCAATCAGGGCCGGCCTTAGGGGTGTGCAAGCTGTGCGGCCGCACAGGGCGCCATGGCAGCAGAGGGCGCCCTATGGCTGACAGCTTGCACACCCCCTGCCCTCTACCAGGGCTTAGCAGCGAAAGAGACTGTAGGAGGCGGAGCCAAGCAGCCGATGGGGGCGGAGCCAAGTGGTCAGCGGGGGCGGAGCTAACCGAGGCCTGAATCTGCTGCCTGGTAAGTGAGACCATAGTGCCCCTGCTCCCCCTATAGTACCCCTGTTCCCCATCTATCCCTATAGTGCCCCCCCTTCCCCTATAGTAATCCTGTTCCCCATCTATCTCTATAGTGCTATAGTGCCCCCCTCTACCCCTATAGTAACCCTGTTCCCCATCTATCCCTATAGTGCCCCCCCCCCCTCTTCCCCTATAGTAACCCTGTTCCCCATCTATCCCTATAGTGCCCCCCTCTTCCCCTATAGTAACCCTGTTCCCCATCTATCTCTATAGTGCCCCCCTCTACCCCTATAGTAACCCTGTTCCCCATCTATCCCTATAGTGCCCCCTCTACCCCTATAGTACCCCTGTTCCCCATCTATCCTTATAGTGCCCACCTCTACGCCTATAGTAACCCTGTTCCCAATGTATCCCTTTAGTGCCCTCCTCTTCCCCTATAGTGCCCCCTCTTCCCTATCGTAACCCTGTTCCCCATCTATCCCTATAGTGCCCCCCTCTTCCCCTATAGTGCACCCTTTACCCCTATAGTAACCCTGTTCCCCATCTATCCCTATAGTGCCCCCTCTACTCCTATAGTAACCCTGTTCCCCATCTATCCCTATAGTGCCCCCTATCCCTATAGGGCCCCCCTCTACCCCTATAGTAACCCTGTTCCCCCTCTACCACTAAAGTGACCCCCTCTACCCCTATAGTACCCCTGTTCCCTATAGTGCCCCCTCTACCCCTATAGTACCCCTGTTCCCCATATATACCTATAGTGCCCCCTCTACCCCTATAGTGCCCCTGCTCCCCTTATAGTACCCCTGTTCCCCATCTATCCCTATAATGCCTGCCTCTACCCCTATAGTGCCCCTGCTCCCCTTATAGTACCCCTGCTCCCATCTATCCCTACAGTGCCCCTGCTCCCACTATAGTACCCCTGTTCCCCATCTATCCCTATAGTGCCCCCATCTACACCTATAGTGCCCCTGCTCCCCTTATAGTACCCCTGTTCCCATCTATCCCTACAGTGCCCCTGCTCCCACTATAGTACCCCTGTTCCCCATCTATCCCTATAGTGCCCCCTCTACCCCTATAGTGCCCCTGCTCCCCCTATAGTACACCTGTTCCCCATCTATCCCTATAGTGCCCCCCTCTACCCCTATAGTGCCCCCTCTACTCCTATAGTGCCCCTGCTCCCCCTATAGTACCCATGTTCCCCATCTATCTCTATAGTTCCCCCTATCTACCTCTATAGTGCCCCTGCTCCTCGATCTACCCCTATAGCACCCCTGCTCCCCATCTACCCCTATAGTGCTTCCCCATTTACCCCTATAGTGTACCTGATCCCTCCATCTACCCCTATAGTGCCCATGCTCCTTATCTATCCCTATTGTGCCCATGCTCCCCCTATATTGCCATTGTTCCCTGTCTACCCTAGTGACACTGCTCCCCTTATCTACTGCTATAGTGCATTGCTCCCACATCTACCCCAGTGCCCCTGCTCCCCCTATCTACTGCTATAGTGAACAAAAATAACACACGGTCAATACACACACATATCAGACACAGTCAATACACCCATTACAAATATGGCACACAGAGAACACATCACACAATCACGTCTGACACACACATGATAAATGTAGCTGTCTTCCGAGTTCCGGACAATCAGAACGTTGCCGCGGATTACCACAGGAAAGCTCTGATACTGTAAGTGCCTGAGCTCAGGAGACAGTTGCTGATGGTCTGCACCCAGTGAAGGCACCGACCATATTCCCAGCAAACTGTATCACCAGAGATCAGCATGCCCTCCCTCCATGCAAGGTAATGACAGGGAAGAGGTGATAAATATTTGTTAATTGTTAAATTTTCATTTAATAAATCCCCTATACACATGGATGGCGGGGGGGGGGGCTGTTAAGATTTTTCGCACAGGGCGCCTGAAGGCCTAAGGCCGGCCCTGTAGGCAATAGACATTAAAAAGCAACATTCCTCAGTAGTAATGCAGGATAATAAGCGGGGGTATGTGCCCTCTCAATCTACAAAACCGTTATAAAGTTAGTGCAGGGTGTAACACCAACTCATGAGGCCTTGAAAACCTCATACTGCAATACTCTGCCAATAAGCAGCCCAGCACAACTCCCACTGCATATAAAAATCAGCAGATTTTATATTTTAGTATTTTATTATTATGTCAGTACTACCCAAATACGAGATGTCACCAACTGGTTAAGTTCTTTGTGAAAGGAGCAGATTGTTGAGAGACACACACACTATAATAATGTGTGCTTATAAACACTGGCATAAGTATTTAGTTGAGAAATCTTTTCTAACAATTTTTCAAACCTGTTTATTGGTGCCCCATGTCCATCATATTCCATATTTTGGATGGCTCTTTACTATGCTACTAAGTCTAAAGACAACACTGAAGATAGATCACACCACTTGATTACAAGTGGGAGTCTGCGCTTTCCTTCACTATCCTACATGGCTACATCTCCTGCTCCCAGCAGCCTAACAGGAGGAAACTGGTCACTAACCTGGAATAAATGCCCCAGTCCCTAACAAACGTTTTCTTGTACATACAGATGCTTCCATGTATGGACTGGGGGCTGTGCTAAGCCAGGTCGGGGAAGATGGAGGAGAGCACCCTGTGCATACTTAAGCAGAAAGTTACTACCCCGGGAAGTAAGTTATGCGGCAGTGGAGAAAGAGTGTTTAGCCCTGGTCTGGGCACTGAAGAAATTGAGCCCTTATTTATACGGACAAGAATTCTCCCTTATTACGGACCATAACCCCCTTGTCTGGCTTAACCGGGTCTCAGGAGACAATGGCAGACTGCTGAGGTGGAGTTTGGCACTACAGCCTTACAACTTCACCATCAGCTATCGACCCGGTAAGCAGAATGGGAACGCGGATGGGTTGTCCCGGCAAACAGACGTCCCTACTTCTTCCCAGTCCGGTCATCCCCAAGTTGACCCGCCAAAGGGTCAAGCCGGGTCTGCCGGAGTGTTCCACAAGGGGGGAGCCGTGTGACAGACCCATCTGTCTGGATTACAAATGCTTTGTTCGCCTGTTTTGCCGGTTACATGAATTTCCCCATTCGTATGCTTTATTCAAGGGAATGTCGGTTTTGTCGAACGGAACTACCGAACGGACGGCCACCCAGAAGAGAAGTGTGCTGCTGGTTAACCTATTGATCCCAATTAGAGCGTTGCGGTTAACCACAGACACTTCTCAATTAAAAACCGAATGCCGGGTGGTCGTCGTTCGTATGTCGACCACGAGGCGGCGGCCATTTTGTCCATGCGAACGACCAGCGGTGTTCAACGATTATTTCATGGATCGGAAAACGGACACTTTTTCAGCCGAACACCGCTGAAGCCGTCGACCTCCCCTTCTCAATCGACAAAAGCATGCGAACGACAGCCGTTCGGGAGATTCAACCACACGAATGGACTTAACCCAGATAGCCGTCCCATGGAGTCAATCGCATACCGAAGAACTGAAAGAGACTTTGACTCCATGGCGATTGAACTGTGCGAATGGGATCTGAGCGCTATTCTCCAATAATGTGCACTCAGATCCAGGCTATCTGGGGATATGCAATACGAATGTAATATGTTCGGCAGTTATGAAGTTATGGATTTTCATGTGTTTTGTGACTTGTGTTTAAAATGGCGATTGCCTCTGCTCGGGGAGATAATTGAGTTACTTCCCAATTATCCCTCGAGCAGAGGGGAGGGAACTGTGATGCATGCTGGGAATATTGTGGGGATGTATGTCCAAAATGTCCCCATGTCCTTCTGTGATTTCAGTCTCCCATTTGGTCCCCTAGGGGAGTGTCCACCAAGAGGGAGACCTGCATAAATACCGGGCAGGTAGCCCACAGTAAATCAGTTCGTGTTTTACCCTCAAAGCGGAGCTTGGTCTCGTTATTGGGGGGATTTTATTACCGGCGCTTAGAGACTGCTTATTGGAATTCTTTGCCGCTTGGGAGATATTAACGTTCGGCTAATATTGGCAGTTCGTGGATTTGGAGCTCGTGAAGGGAAATAGCCGTACAGGTACCGTTCGGGAGTTTGGAGTGTTCCCTGGCTGGCGATTCGCATGGTTTTAATATACACGCTACCAGCCTACATTATTGCGAACGGGGAGCATTCACTAAACGGCGGTTTGTGCATTTATTACTGGAGGTACCGTAACATAAACTAACTAAGCTGTCACTATACTAGCTATAAACTAACCAAGCTGTCACTATACTAACTATAAACTAACCAAGCTGTCACTATACTAGCTATAAACTAACTAAGCTGTCACTATACTAACTATAAACTAACCAAGCTGTCACTATACTAACTATAAACTAACCAAGCTGTCACTATACTAGCTATAAACTAACTAAGCTGTCACTATACTAACTATAAACTAACTATATTTTTACACTTTTGTGGTGTTTGTGTTTGGCTGTAATTTTCCGCTCTCTCATTTACTGTTCCCATACAAATTATATATTGTTTTTTTCAGGACAAAAGGGGCTTTCTTTACATACCATTATTTATATAATCTCATGTATTTTAATTTAAAAAAAATAAAAAAATATGATGAAAAATTGAAAAAATACATGTTTTTTACTTTTACTTGAAAAATCTTTTACTCATCTACAAAAGCGAATGAAAAAAACTGCTAAATAGATTCAAAATTTTGTCCTGAGTTTAAAAATACCCAGTGTTTACGTGCTTTTTTGCTTTTTTTGCATGTTATAGGGCTATAGGTACAAGTAGGATATTGTGGTTTCAAAACATACATTTTTAAAATTTATCAATAGTGACATTGTAACACTATTATCGGTCATAAATCTCTAAATAACACCCCACATGTACATATTTTTTTTAAAGTAGACAACCCAGGGTATTCAATATGGGGTATGTCCAGTCTTTTTTAGTAGCCACTTAGTCGAAAACACTGGCCAAAGTAAGCATTCATATTTGTTTGTGTGTGAAAAAAGTAAAAAAACTAAACTGAACGCTAATTTTGGCCAGTGTTTGTGACCAAGTGGTTACTAAAAAAGACTGGACATACCCCATTTGCAATACCTTGGGTTGTCTTCTTTTGCAAATGGTATGCCATCATGGGGGTAATTCTCATTCCTGGGCTAACATACGCTCTCAAAGGCAATGTAACCAACCTGGCCATTTTCAATGTAAAAATATTGGACCCTTATATTTGACCTTGTAACTTTCAAAAATGCTATAAAACCTGTACATGGGGGGTACTGTTTTACTCGGGAGACATCGCTGAACACAAATATTAGTGTTTAAAACTGGAAAACGTATCACAACAATTATATCATCAGTAAAAGTGCTGTTTGTGTGTGAAAAATGCAAAAAAAGTAACTTTCACTGACAATATCATCACTGTGATATGTTTTACTGTTTTGAATCACTAATATTTGTGTTCAGCGAAGTCTCCCGAGTAAAACAGTACCCCCCATGTACAGGTTTTAGGGTGTCGTAGAACGTTACAGGGTAAAATACAGTGCTAGCAAATTAAATTCTCTGGAATTTCGGCCTGGGTTGGCAGGCAGGTCCCTCAAATTGCAATCAATAAAATTACTGAATTATGTAAAAATATTACATAAATACGCACGTAGAATTTAAATATATATGCATATTTATATATTTGAAGTCTACGTGTATATTTATATAATTATTTATGTAATTTTGTATATGGACATATGTATATTTCGTATTATTTTTATTTATTTTTATATACATAGATATATATACAAATTCATTCTAAGTGTATTTTGATATAAATATATATATATTAATTTTAAAATACAGTTAGAATAAAATTTCATATAGCTATATAATTTTTTTATTATTATTTTTAAAAAAATTTATTTAATTTAAATTACTTATTATTTATATTTTATAATAATATATATATACAATATATATAGTTATTATATATATTATATATATACGTGTGTAATTTAATTATAAGTGTATTTTTATACTAATATAAGTACATATTAATATAAAAATACACTTAGTATGACATTATATATATATATATGATATATAGACATATATTATATAGATATAATATATGTCTATATATCATATATACACATATATAATTATATAGTTATTTTTATTAACACTAACTTTATTTTTTTTTTACTGATTTTACACTAGCAGGGAGACTGCCTGTCAGCACAGACAGTCCCCCTGCAGGCAGACACATGGACACCTATTGTGACCATGTGATCACTGTGTTGAGCGATCACATGGCCACAGGGGTCCTAATCCAGTGTGGGGAGACTGTCTGGGCTGCAGGCAGTCTCCCCACACCGGGAGCCACGCTGATCGCCGCCGGGGGAACGACGGAGATCAGGTAAGTAACTCAGACCGTTAGGACGGTTCAGGACCGTCATCAGTCGGCAACGCAAAAATGCCGATGACGGTCCTGAACCGTCCTCGGTCGCGAAGGGGTTAAAGCCCAAATCTCAGAAATTAATTAACTCAGTGCAGACAACGATCTGAGAATGAAAGAAACGTGTAACATTGTATCCCTGCACCAAAGTATCATGGGAAATGCAAAGGAAAATACAGTGTTGGTGTCTTCTCAGAGGGCTACAGTGATGTCAGAGTACAGTGGTGATGTCAGAGTGTAATGGTGATGCCAGAGTGCAGTGGTGCTGTCAGATTGCAGTGTTGATGTCTGATTGCAGTAGTGATGTCAGAGTACAGTAGTGATGTCAGATTGCAGCAGTGATGTCAGAGTATACATACAGACAGACATACACACAGACACATACACACATACAGACAGACACACAGACACATACATACGCACAGACAGACAGACACACACACACAAGACACACATACATACAAAGACACATACATACATACAAACAGACAGGCACACACACACATACACACATACAGACACACAAACACACAAAGATACAACAAACACAGACACACACACATATACAAAAATTTTAAGTCACCCTCTTGTTTGCCACCTTTTAGGTGCAGGAGGGTGACTTTCCCTGGAGTCCAGTGGTGGCTCAAGTTGATGGGAGTCAGAGTTCCCACTCTGACTCCCTCTCCTTCCTCCCGCGCGGCTCTCTGATAGTTGGGAGGAGTGACTTGCGCAGTCACTTCCTTCCAGCAGTGATCTCATCACAGGGGGCCCGGTCACGCTGTTAAAGTGCCGTAGCGCTGTCCGGGCCCCCTGGAAATCCATACCCATCGGGTGGCCCTAACAGCATGGGCCACTTGATGGGCCCCTTGAACTAGTAGCCCCGCGCGGGTTGGGGGCCACAAAACATGGCGGCTGGTACCTGGTCACAGGGGTCGCCGGGCCCCCTAAAGTGACGTACCTGGTCGCAGGTGCGACCCCTCTATGTACGCCACTGGGGTAGAATCACAGATAGCACAGGTAGATTCACAGAGTGCACAGGTAGATTCACAGGCAGTATGGGTAGATTTACAGATAGCATGGGTAGATTCACAGAAAGCGCGGGGAAATTCACAGATAACACGGGTATGTAGCGGGCTCTAGGTAACCCGGCTGGTTACCCCCGCTATTAATGAAGTAAGAGACCCATTTTCCCCAGTAACTGGACGACACACAGTTCCAGGGGTACAACAACAACTTTATTGGCCACACTCTTTATACTTTCCCCATGCAAGGGGTGGGTCACTTATGCAGACAATGTTCCCTCTCAGGGTCCTCCCTCTCCCAGAGGTCGGATGACAGAGCCAGACCTTAATCCATTTGTCCCTTGTTCCCGCCACTCAGTGTCCCCTCCCAGGTTCCACCTGTGCGTGGGACAGGAATCCCAGTTCGCGCCACCCAAATACAGGGTTTTTCACTTCCCGTGGCAGGGGGGTCTTCTTCCCAGGACCCTCTGTACATGGGAGTCCCAGCACGGGAAAGATTCCCGCCTTCTGAGCTCCCAGGCACAGAAAGCCCGTCAAACTATCATTGTCCCCACAGAGTGTCCCCAGCAATCTCAGGGACCCCCAGAATGGCAACCATCTCCGTTCACGGGGTCCCTGGGTGAAACCATGCAAGGAAAGCATCCACTTTTGGGACACAAACACTCCCCATTGCCGGTGTTTGTCTGTACCAATGGCGGCCACCCCGGGAAGCCCTCGTTAATAACGTCCCTTGCGGTTTCACACTTATGTTGCAAGTTGCCAACGTTCTAATTGATTGGTGTGAACACTCCAAGTGCTGGGAAGGTCCTCGCTCGGGAGCCGAACGAGGTGGGAAGCAATCCCAGAATGCTCCCCACTGAATGCATTCATTAAAACGAATGGGCCGCCACCCAGGGTTGGTACGCACCTTGCGGTTTGTGGTTTTCACATCTTTTTGACTAGGTGCAAACTTAGTAACGAGGTGTGAATATTCCAAACAAACATTCTAAATGGGGTATCGAGGTGGTCCCCGTGCAGGAGGCAAACAGAACTCTTTCGTATGGGGACTCCCGAACGGGGAGTAGGTAAACCACAAGAATACACACAATATAGGGGGAAATTATGGGAAATGAACTACAGCAAGTCACTAACAGGCAGCGGTCCGGCCACAGGGTAGATTCACAGATTGCATAGGTAGATTCACAGATTGCATGGGTAGATTCACAGATAGCATGTGTAGATTTACAGATTGCATGGGTAGATTCACAGATAGCAAGGGTCGATTCACAGTTAGCAATCCCACAATGGCACATTCACTGACCAATCTCCGTTTGCGAGGTTCCGGTGCTGAAACCTATGTCTCCTTTCGCGGTAAGAATGCTCCCCCTGGTTGGCGTTTGTCTATACGAAATGGCGGCTGTGAAGGGATACCCCCATCACCATTCGGCTACTTGTACTCCGTTCTATCAGCCTTCCCCAGTCATTCATTCTTTTGTTTGTTCCATTCATTATTTTGTTCGGTTCCGGAACCAAGAGCACCCCAGAGACTAATTAGAAAACTGCAGACTAATTGAATGCTCCTAGGTGGCCGCCATTTCGTGCATACGAATACACGTGGTGAGAACAATGGGTGGCGGCCATCTTGTCTCCCGAACGCTGCCTGTGGGACCTGGTCGTCGAGTGCCTGGAACTGTTTTCGGCAACGCACTCGCACAAACACCGGTCTCTATGGAGCTCTTCTACGTTCACTTTTCCAGCAACTCAGACAAACGGCATTCGGGAGTTTCAAACTACCGAACACAGGGAGCATTCTCCACGAACCAGATAGACTTTAATTATTGCGGTTTTTGTATAAAACCCCACAAACACAGACTGGCATCTTGCATTCCACCTATCTTGTAGTGCGTTTTTCTGGGTTTCTGGCTGTGTGCGTCATATCCAGTCCACCATATGGGTTTGGCATACGTGGAACGTAGCTTGTGTATGGAGGAAGTCTCTTAGTGGAATGTAAATGCGTTTCACTTATAATATTGTTCCATACTGATATTTACACCTTTATAAAACGGACATGATAACTGCTAATCTTCATTACAATTGTCATATATTAAAAATAAGTATAATAGTAGTCAATATCGTCGCTAGAAGAGAAAGATAGTTGTTAAATATGGGTAAAATGATCGCTAAAAATTCCTCAAACATATCTCTAATGCAAATATAAATTCATTAAAGAGATAGTGTTAAAAGAGAATATATTCTTTTCTATACACATAGATAAAAAAATCTTTAAAGTGACAGCGCTGCATGAATGCATATAAAGTTATATATATATATATATATATACACATATTGTAACGGATCGCCTGGCACCCCGACTGGGTACCTCCGTTGAAGGATGCTCCTAGTGCTTCCTGAGGACTCCATATTGCCCAAATCATGTCTTTAAAGGTCAATACATCCCAGGGGCCATAGTCACATGGCAGGAGGCTGGCAATCAGTCTTCTCCAATGCCCAGTGGCGAGGTCGGTTTCGCCACACATATGTAGTAGAAATTCATTAAAATGGAGACATATTAATGACATAGTATTTCTTAAAAATGTTTATTCCTTTATACACACATTTAAATAAAAATCTTTCAAGTAATAATATTTTTTAACAGATAGAAAGACGTATGTGTACATATGCATGCAAGGATAGTACAGCATCACTCTAAGCCTGAAGGCTAGAGGTAGAAGAATAATTGGTTAAAAATATACGAGTTTTCATTAAAATTGTTTGTGACGAAGTGCCCTTCGCCACTTGTGCCTGGAGAGGACTGCTTGCCCGCCTCTTGCCCTGTGACTATGGCCCCTGGTTTGTATTGCCCTTTAAAGACATGATTTGGGCATAATGGATTTGTGTTGTGCTGCTGCTAGCCCTTTAAGAACCATCTGGGGACATACTGTGGAGTTACTGGGTGGCCACCATTTCCTGTATCAGAAGCACATGGTGAGAACAATGGATGGCGGCCATTTTAACTCACAGACACTGTTTGGACTTTTCAACACGGTGCCATCTCGCCAGTATTTGGTGCACAGAGACATCGTGCAGTGGTTTTGGACTATACAGCAGGGGACACATTATAAAGTGATTGCTTTTCATTTAGCCTGTATATGTTCTGCAGAATCTGCATTAAACTGTATTTTCCAAAGTACTGAACGGATCTGGGTGAATTTTGGATATGTGGTTCAACCAGATCCCCCGGTTCCAAGGATATTGTTACGACACGTACCGTCGGGTAGATGAAGCCGCCGTTTAGGCAATAATCCCCTTCTCCAGAAATGCAGTTTAAATCCAGCCGATCGCCAAACTCCCGAACGAAGTCCGCGAACACGGCAACTCCCGATCAGCCAAACAGTCGAACGCCTTCCACAGCTAGAAATAACGAAACGCTGTCCCAATAATAATTCCCCCCACAAACGAGACCAAGCTCCGTCTTGAGGGTCAAATGAAGATCTGTTTAATGGGGGCTACCTGCCCGGTATTTATGCAGGTCTCCACAAGGTGGACACTCCCCGAGGGGACCTTGTGGAAGACTGTAACACATATTGGACAGTAGCCAATCGCAGTGGCTTCAATAATAGCCCTTCCCATCTTGCCCATAATTCCGTCTTCTTTACCTTGGAGATAATTGGGGAAGAAACCTAATTATCTCCCAAGGTAGAGACCATCGCCATCTTAAATTACAGTAACAAAAAGACATTAAAATACATAACTACAGAAATACCGAATGCATATGGTTCGTGTAACGTATCCCCAGACAGCCTGGATCTGAGGGCATGTTTTCACCGAATAGCGCTCAGATCCGATGTATCTAGTCGAATCGCCATGGAGTCAAAGTCTTTCACCAGTCCTTCGGTATACGAATGACTCCATGGGATGGCTGTCGGGGTAAAAGTCCATACGACTGAATAAAACTCCCGAACGACCGACGTTCGCATGCCTTGTCGAAAAGGAAGGTAGGCAGCAGCTTTTCAGCGGTGTTCGGTAGTTTAAGTGTCCGTTTTTAGTTCCATACAGTTTGTACCGAACACCGCTCTGTGTTCGTATGTCCCAAAATGGCCGCTGCCTCGTGGTCGACATGCGAACGACGACCACCCGTACGAATGGAATGGAGAGGTGTCTGCGGTTAACCACAACGTTCTAATTGGGGCCAAGAGGTTAACCAGCAGCACACTCCTCTCCTGGGTGGTCGTTCGTTCGGTAGTTTCAATCGGCATTTTGCAAATACACGAACGGGGGTATATGAACAGGCAATTCCGCGAACAAAGGGAAACAGACGAACCAACAATGCAGATGAATCTGTCACACGGCTCCCCCCTTGTGGGACACTCCGGCAGACCCGGCTTGACCCTTTAGCGGGTCAACGTGGGGATGACCGGACTAAGATGGGGTGAGGATGTCGGTTTGCCTGGACAATCCATCTGCGTTCCCATTCTGCTTACCGGGTCGATAAGTGATGGTGAAGTTATATGGCTGTAGTGCTAAACTCCACCTCAGCAGTCTGCCATTGTCTCCAGAGACCCGGTTAAGCCAGACAAGGGGATTGTGGTCCGTCACAAGGGAAAATTCCTGTCCATATAAATACGGCTTAGCTTCTTCAATGCCCACACCAGGGCCAAACATTCCTTCTCCACTGCCGCATAACTCACTTCTCTGGGTAACAACTTTCTGCTGAGATATGCGACAGGGTGCTCTCCTCCATCTTCCCCGACCTGGCTCAGCACAGCCCCCAGTCCATACATGGAAGCATCTGTATGGACGAGAAAACGTTTGTTAGGGACTGGGGCAGCCAGGACAGGGGCATTCACAAGAGCATGTTTGAGTGCTTGGAACGCAGCTTCACAAGCCGGAGACCACAGGACCTGCTTAGGAAGATTTTTCTTGGTCAAGTCAGTCAGGGGTTTAGCAATAGAGCTGTAGTCGGGGACGAAAGCGTCTATAGTACCCTGCTGTCCCTAGGAAGGCTAACACCTGGGTCTTGGTGATAGGTGTGGGCCAGTTGGCAACTGCCTCTATCTTGGCTGGCTCTGGCCTCTGGCTCCCACACCCTACTCTGTGACCCAGGTACTGCACTTCAGCCATGCCTAAATGGCACTTCTCTGGCTTCAATGTCAGGCCAGCGGCCCGAATCTTGTCCAGCACTACCCCTACATGCACTAGGTGTTCTTCCCAGGACTCACTGTAGATCGCAATGTCATCCAGGTATGCACAAGCAAATTCCTGGAATCCATCAAGAAGTCTATCCACCATGCGCTGGAAGGTAGCCGGGGCATTCTTCATCCCAAATGGCATGACCTTAAATTGGTACAGGCCAAATGGGGTGACGAAGGCCGACTTGGGGATAGCATCCTCGGCCAGGGGAATCTGCCAGTAGCCTTTGCACAGGTCTATGGTGGTCAGATAGCGTCCCCTGCCAATGCGATCTAACAATTCGTCTACCCGGGGCATCGGGTAGGCGTCAGTGGTGGTCCGTTCATTGAGACGCCTGTAGTCCACACAGAACCGGATGGTCCCATCCTTCTTGGGCACCAGGACTACAGGCGAGGCCCAAGGGCTATCGGAGTGTTCGATGACCCCCAGCTGGGTCATCTCCTGTATCTCCTTCCGCATTCCTTCCCGGACTGCTTCAGGGATACGGTAAGGGGGTTGTCGCAGAGGGTTCTGTCCAGGGGTTTCTACCTTGTGTACAGCTAGGGTAGTGTAACCAGGTTCTTGGGAGAAGGTCGCCTGCTTTTCCCACAAAAGCTGTCTTGCCTGGCCCTTCTCGGTAGCGCTCAATCTGTCCCCTAGCTGTACTAGGCTAGTAAGATCCGTCTGGGGGTCCCTCTCTAACAGGTCTGGCAAGGGTAAACTTTCTGTATCATCTGCAGCAGGGGCACATACTGCAGCGACATTCTCTGGTCTCTCCTGATACTCCTTTAGCATGTTCACATGGAAGGATCGCTGGATCCTTTCATCTGAACAGCTGGCTATAAGGTAGGTAGTATCACATATCTGTGCTAACACCTTATACGGGCCCTGCCAAGATGCCTGCATCTTGTTCGCCTTCACAGGTTTGAGCACTAGTACTTTCTGCCCAACCTGGAAAACTCGCTGTCGGGCACCCAGATTGTACCACCTCCTCTGTCTCCCCTGAGCCACCTGGAGATTCTCCCTTACCATTAGGGACAGTTTCTCCATGCGGTCCCGGAGTTCCAGAACATATGGTACTATGGGGGTCCCTTCCTGCTCTGTCTCCCCCTCCCAGTGGCCTCTAATGAGATCTAGGGGTCCGCGGACCCTTCTCCCATATAGCAGCTCAATGGGGGAAAACCCAGTGGATTCCTGGGGCACCTCTCTGTAGGCAAACAACAGATGAGGCAGGAATCGCTCCCAGTCTCTGCAAGTGTCAGAAAAGGTCCTCAGCATCTGTTTGAGGGTGCCATTAAATCGCTCGCAGAGACCGTTAGTCTGTGGATGGTAAGGTGAGCTAAACAGCGGTTTAATACCGCACACCTTCCACAGTTGCTGGGTGAGCACAGCGGTGAATTGGGTTCCCTGGTCAGAGAGAATCTCTTGAGGGAACCCGACTCTGGTAAAAATCCTAACCAGGGCATCAGCAACTGTCTCTGCCTCTATATTGGACAGCGCTACTGCCTCCGGATAGCGAGTGGCATAATCCACCACGGTGAGAATATATTTCTTACCAGATGGGCTAGCCCTGGCCAGTGGACCCACAATGTCAACGGCTATGCGGGCAAAGGGCTCCCCAATGATAGGCATAGACATAAGCCTAGCTCTTGGGTGGTCCCCCCGCTTTCCTATCCGTTGACATGTGTCACACGTACTGCAGTATGTCCGCACAGCCTGATTGAAGTTTGGCCAAAAGAAGTTCTGCATGATCCTATAGGCTGTGCGGCGGGAACCTAGATGTCCAGCTAGGGGAACATCATGCCCTATCCGCAGAATCTCCTGCCGGTATTTCGCGGGCACTACCAGCTGTCGATTCGGCGGAGGGGCAACACTCTTCGGGGAAAGCTTGGGGATCTTATACAACCTGTCCCCCACCCACTCATACCGTTCCCCATCTAATCCTTCCTCTCCAGTATCTGCTCTGTCCCTATACTTCTGGAGGGTCGAATCTGTCTGAGTTTCCCTCCCAAACTCCTCTGGGGAATCCCAATTAACAAAGGTCTGTGCTATGGTACCAGTCGGGGACTCGGTCCTTACCTGGGTCTCAGCAGCAGGTGGGCTGGTTCCAGCGGCACGGGTAGTCACTGGGTTGATAGCGGCAGGTCCCATTGGAGCATAAGCGGACACCAAAGGGGCCAAGTCATTCCCAAGCAAAACATCGGCCGGTAAGTCTTTCATGACCCCCACATTCACGTGTCCAGAGCCCACCCCCCAATCCAGGTGAACCCGGGCAACCGGTAAACGGAACACTGCACCTCCCGCCACCCTCCAGTGTGCTGGTGTTCGGAAACAAGGTTCTTTTGGAGCAAAGTCATAGTGGCTCCGGTGTCTCTCAGACCAATTACTGCTTTGCCATTCAGTTTAACGGTCTGTCTGTGCTGTTGACGGTTATCCTGCTGCGCTGCTTGTACTGGATCCGCCTCATGTAGTATACCCCAAAATTCCTCTTGCTCAAGACCGTGAGCGGAAGGTGGAGGTGGCTGCTGATTTCCGCCGGCTGGTCTTCTCCACGACTGGGCTTGGCTTGAATTGTTTAATGGGCACTCGGGTCGCTTGTGCCCCAACTGCTTACACCCATAGCAACGGATCGGCTGTGAGTAATCCCGGGCGTTGAACCG
>OW240912.1:248496398-248533292 GCA_933207985.1 Pelobates cultripes | reverse complement strand
TTTGCATCTCACAGAGATTATATTGGACTTTGGAGATTATATTGTTTGTGAATATTACTGAGCACATGGTCTTCATGTCTGGCAGCAGTCTGCAATTTTAAACTAAGCCAACAGGTTGCATGCATAGAAATGCCCATAACTTTATAAATGCTATACCTATCTACTAGAAAAAAAAAAAAAAAAGAGAAATGCTGATGGTATTTCAGTATAGAAACTTAGCATGGACAATATATGAACAAAAAACCCATACTGTAAACTATGTACAGAAACAAGCAAGTATACAGTAGAAGATCAATGTTTTCTTTCTTCAATAAAACAGAAGGGAAAAAATATGAAACAAATCTCAACTTGTTTACAGGCAAAAATGATTACAAGGGTGTGATGGAATATTCAGAACAAAGAAGACAAAAGGCATCTATTTACAAAGAATGCTACATTGTTGAACAGAATCAGAGCAATGGGTGATCAAATCAAACCGAAATACCTCAGACCAATAGCCACAAAACACATTTTATTCATGAAACTTCAAAAGGTTCAAGTACATTTTCTGTCAGCTTACATAATGCAAACAATCTGTATAGTTTGCAAGTTATCTGCAGAGAACCAAGATTAGACCCCCCGGAGAAGACAACGTTCCACCGCTCCAATTAAGTTTTGTCAGATTGTTGTATACTATTCAGAAGTATAGACTGTGGACCAGACACACATTGACAAGGTGGCAGAATAGAAAACATGTTAGGAGGATGGGGATGAGAGTGCTTATTTTTTTAATATTAAAATCTCCAGTGGAAGGAATCAGATGGATAGCAATGTACAAAAACTTAAATTGCCAAATCCATTAGTAATTTGAAAGAGGTTTATAGATTGCACATTTAAAATTGTGAATCCCTCCATCTTCCCCTGTTACTCCATATATAAATCTTATTTCTGGGTCCTCAAAAATCGGTCTACCAGGATCGACCACAACACCCCATTACAAATATGTTGGGACATATGTTGCGGATGTTTTAACATGTTCTACAACAACACCACCACCGCATTATAAGACAATGCTATCAATCCAACAACTTTTTCAAAAGCCACAGTCAGCTAATTGCAGATAATTACAAAAAAATTTTAAAAAAATCCCTTTCACTACAAACTAATTTCAAGATTATACAAGTACCTCCAATTTGACAATTGTATAGAAGGAATCAAAAGGGGTCTACACAGGTACCACCATTACAAAAAAAAAAAATTTAAAAAAAAATATATATATATATATATATATATATATATATATATATATATATATAAATAAAACAAACAGAAAATTTGTATCTTGTAATACCTTTTTTGCTATCGGGAGAACCTCCCTTTCTCAAGTCTGAAGCAGTATGATTATCTTAAAAAGGTGTGAGGTTTTCAAAAAACATTATCCCATAACCTACATAGGAAGTTAAATCAAACTTATTCCAGACAAAAGAAATTGCTACGGAGAATAGAAATACAACATATAGGCACATATCAGAACAAAAAGCTCTCTAACTGGACATGCCTGACAGTTTTACTTTTACCAGTGCTTTGCTGAGATGCATTCAAAGCATTCAGCAACACTAAGAGTAAAGACTTTCAAGTGCTAAATGTCTTCACAAGGAAGTGTCTCTAGTGGATGATTTGACCTTCTGCTAAGGCATTTTGACTGACCAATGTATACATTGATTGCCATTTCTCAAAATGCCAATGTTCACATTTCTCAAACTGCAGGAATAGAATCTTCAAACACCAAAACCTCCACATTAAGATATAGTAGGTTTGGTGTTTAGATTGTCCATTTAACAGTTCAAAACATGTGAGAAGAGAGCTACAGTGGAGTGTCTGGAACATAGAAATCCTATATAACCGAGGGAGACTAAGAAGAACCATGGATCTTATGTTGATTATAATTTTATCAGTTTGTTGTAGATAAGTGAAGTTAACAAATGAGACACTGAAGTAGTAGGTAAAGAAATGGAGTAATTACTCACTAGGCTTGTATTGCTATACCTACCCACCTAGACTGTCCCTACCTATTAATTTATACACAGGCACAGAGTAGTATAAAGGGATATAGAGAGTAGGTCCAGATTAGGGCAAGAGGCAGGGGCCGAGGTAAAAGGTTTGGTAAAATAAAGATAGCCAAGGGCTGACAAGCTAGTCTCAATTTTGAGGATAGTGAAGGTAGAGAGGAAAGGCAAGCGGAGACTACAAACAAAACACACACACTATGGGTGTATTGAATGCTTGTTTGGAGCAAGAGGAGAGAGAGCAATTGTGAAGAACCCCTTGATCTACAATTCAGTACAAGTGGCATTGTAGTAGACCACAGGAAGAAAGGATAAAAAGAAATGGGGTCAAGTGGGAAAATGGTCAGCTATACAAATGAAAGCAAGTATATGCAATTCATTGTTCTTCACTGGAGCAAACCGGTCAGTGAGCAACATTAAAGAGGTTAAATATCAGCATTATGGTATTAAAAAAGTTAGAAATTAATCAGTTCTACTATTTGTCCACCTGAACCTGCTCAGTAACAGGCTTAACAGCATTCATAATATTGGTCATAACAAAAATAAATGGTTACCTAGTGTAAGAATAAAATGAAGACCTCTTTATATAATAGATCACTTATTTGCCATGGACTTCTATGTAATTTAGCAATCTCACTGCCGAGCTAGGAAGAGGCCACCATGAACTGACACAGACGTTCACAGTGACTTCTCCAAAGATTGTAATATATATATATATATATATATATATATATATATATATATATATCTCTCACAGGTTATATTGTGTTCTTTTATTCTTTATCCGATCAGATGGTTCCACCTTGTCTTAGTGTATAGAGAAGGTAGTAAAAGGGTGGTGAGGAGTTTGGACTTTCCTGCTGTTACTAGGCAGATCAGCAGTAAAGGGGGTAGGAGATAGGAAAGAAGGTATGAAGTTCAAACTTGTAAACAACCAACACCCTGTAAACATTGAACAAAAAAAATTAGCTTGTTAGTCAAGGGGCTTATTCACCAACTTGTTAAAAATCAAAGGACATAAAAATACATGCAATCACATGCCAGCACCTAGTGATCTGCTGAACAAAGCTGAAAGTGAGAAACACAATACCTTTACTATTTTCTAATGTTCTAGATTACTTCTCATATAAATTCTGTGACAAAGCCACTTTTGTTGTGAGTGTAGTGATGGATCTACTGGGATAAGCTACAAAACACAGTCAAGGTAATTCCTTTCCTCCCCACGGACAGGGTGGGAACCAGTGACGTATTTACCTTGTGAGGACCAAAGCGGGCGGCAAGGGAGCGCTGATTTGTGAGCTCTATCTGCTTAGCTCCCTCGCACGCCGCAGGGTGATGCCGGGAGCCGGAATATGACGTCATGTCATGAGCAGAGAGCTCACAAATTAGCGCTCCCTCCTTGCCCGCCTTGGAATTCAGCTAGCTGCCCAACTGCCTGCATGCTTGCCTCTCTCCCTGCCCAAGCAGCCTGGCCAGCAACCCCACTGGACCCCAGGTAAAAAAAAAATAATCCTCTCAGCTCTCCCAAAGGTAAGGAAGCTGGGTGGATTTAAATTAAAAAATAATCTGTAAGTGTTGGGGGGTGGGTGGGGGAATGTGTGTGTTTATGTCTGTCAGTGTGTGTGTCTGGGTGATTGTGTATGTCTGTGAGGGAGCCTGTCTGAGTGTCAGTGAGTGTGTGTCAGATTGTGTCCAATCAGTGTATCTGAGAGTGTGTGTTAGTCTTTAAATGGAAGAGGTGTGGCATCGACAGAAAAGGGTGGGGCAAATGTAAATTAGGGGGTCCCTGAGTTGCGTCATGCCTAGGCCAGCACAGATCCAAAATATATTACTAGTCGGAACAAAACCTTAGAGAAGTCAAGTAATATTTTGGCTCTTCCAACATTGTAGAAAGACAGAGCTACTCAATAATTCACACATGCTGATTGGCTGCACTACACATCACCTGCCATCTTTCTCGGTATCAAAGTTTTCTGTGGACCATCTAAGGGCAACCTAATTGCACGGTGTATTCAGCAGCCCGGTTAGCACCATGGCCCTTTAACAGCTCAACCAGTCCCCTAGGATTAGGTTAGCGCTGGGACGGAAGTGACAGCCAGTCACTTCCTTCCAGCTAACACCAAGTGTTATGTGGGAAAAGGCAGCAGGTGCATACTGGGAACTCTGACTCCTAACAGCCTCAGCTAACCACTATACCCCAGTCCATGTGTGATTTTCGCGCAGTGAAAAGTTAGTGCGGCATACACTTATGATGACGTGGCCCACTGCAGAAGAAAAAAAAATAAATAACTTGGATACTCCTGCCCTAGATGCTTGCATGAAAAGAAATTTAAAAATAATTACACAGCTGCGCCAACTCATCTGATCATTGTTGCCATATCGATGGCACCTACATCAATTCAGCTGCAGTCAAGGCAATTTCAACACAGCATTTCTTTCACAAGGACACCATTGTGTCATTCTGAACCAACTTCAATCCTAATTTGCACTTTACACTGCAGATGAGACAAAAACCAGTGCTTATATAAACTAGCAGCTTCAGCTCCGTGCCTTTTTGTAGTTTTACAGCTCTTACGCACATTATCTTGTTTCAGCCTTGCTCCCATGCACTAGATCCAGCTACGGAGCCAACCTTTACTTTTTCCTGTGCAGTGTTCCTGGCGCGGCTTCGCTCTTTGTCTTAGCCCTTTATTCTGTTTTTGGACCCAATTTGCTTTTCAAGTTTTGTATTTTAGCTAGTTAAGCGCTGATACTTCCAGTCTCTTCACGTATTTATAGGAATGTAACTACTAACCACAGCCGCACCACAAATCCAATCATCCTCTGTTTGGCAGGTGTTTAGGCAATATACACAGCACTTGAGTAAACAAAGAACAGACCCGGAAAGGATGAAAACAAAAAAACACTTTGTTTCTACAGAAGCTGCTGAATTGCAATGCAATAGTTGACAAAAACTTAGATGTGAACATATCCATTATCTCCCCATCTATATCAATCAGTTTAATACATAAAAGGATCACAAAACAAAAAAGAAACCCCACAACATCTGCATGGTGTATGTGGATGCAACATGCAATTAGTAAAGCTCCATTAATTTTAATTACAAAGGCTCAGTTCTTTAAAATCTATAGAACCACAACCCAATGAGCAGCTTTTCAGATGCTCATGTTTATTTTTGTATAGCATCAGATTTCAAAATGGAGTTCTACATCTAAAACGCTGGCTGTCAAAACGGTTATTCCAACGTTTAACCTCAGGAAATTTTTTTCCCTTCAATTTATATTTTGAAGAAAAAAAAAAAAAGCAGTGTGCTTTCTTTTCATGTTAATTAAACTCTATAAAAAAAAGACAGCTGTTGCATTCGGACAGGAAGATACAGGACCAAGTACAGGTAAAATTGAAAGACCAAAAAAAAATGAACGTTTACATACACAGTGCTGTGCCTGTAGAATTCTAAAACACGGTAGAGCCTTCTAGGATTTCAGACACAATCTGCAGACTTTGTTTGGCATAGTTTGAGTTGGATTTACTGTAATTTAGATCACTGTAACCACCATTAAGCTGCATGTTTGACCATTTGATGCAGTTTTGTAGTTCTATTTCACGTGTTTTTAAACTTGCATTTTTGTACAGCACCTTGGAAAATATCAGAGCTTTTCAACGAACCTCCTGTTCCGTCCAAAAAAGTTGGACATGAACAATTTTCCCTCTGTTTCCATTTGGTTATCAATAGGTATAAAAGTGATTTATGGATAGATATTGCCAGCTCGAGTCTAAATGTCTATCTACAGCAAGATCAGTGAGGTATCATTAGTAAAAGCGCACCATTGTTGGATTTAAATACACACACAAAAAAAAAAAAAAAAACACCTGAACAAATCCATTAGGGACTCAATCATAAACATTGTATCAAAAATGAACTCTGTTTTTGCTGATCTCACAATTACCATAGTTTATTCTTAAAGGGACACTATAGGCACCCAGACCACTTCAGCCCATTGAAGTGGTCTGGGTGCCAGGTCCATCTAGGGTTAACTCTGCAATTGTAATTACTGCATAGGGGGGCGTGAGTAAGGAGGCACTATAGTGTTAGGAATACAAATTTGGACTAGACAAGATCCCCTGTATCTTTTTTTCAGAAATCACACCGAAAGCTCAACTTGGTGAAAAATAGTAACATGTAATATACCTGGATGTTTAAAACGCAAGGCTCAATAGAGAGCACATAGAAAGTTATATAGGCTCAGTTATATATTCCCAGATAGGCAGCTTACACAAGCAAAAACAAACTAGAACTTCAGCATTAATGACATTCTTTCTGAGCAGCCCACTCAGCGTGTAACCAGATGACAATCAACAGCCAATTCTAATGCAGATGGCAAAATTCAGCAGTCAATGCACACATTATTCTATACATGCAGAGTGGCTTGACACCCTATTGAGACAGGCTGGCCAAAGAATTCCACTATGATCATTTGTTAAAAAACAAAATTAAAGCATCCTATTATAGCAATGCATAGAACCTAAACCCAAGAAGCTAGTTTTGTCAACTCATATGCCTTCATAAATGTTTAAGGCTGGTTTTGTGCAGACACTTAACCATTCAGTGATTGGTCTCCCAGCAATATCTGATTTATTCTATTTACCAATCCTTGATAGCAATGCATCTTGTGTTACAACTTTTTGTCTTAACAAGCATAGCTAAACTCATTAAAGGACCACTCTAGGCACCCAGACCACTTCAGCTTAATGAAGTGGTCTGGGTGCCAGGTCCTTCTAGGGTTAACCCATTTTTTCATAATTATAGCGGTTTCAGAGAAACTGCTATAATTATGAATGGGTTAAGCCTTCCCCCTAATCCTCTAGTGGCTGTCTCATTGACAGCCACTAGAGGCGCTTGCGTGCTTCTCACTGTGATTTTCACAGTGAGAGCACGCAGCGTCCATAGGAAAGCATTGTAAATGCTTTCCTATGCGACGGCTGAATCGCGCGCAGCTCTTGCCGCGTGCGCATTCAGCCGGAGGCGAGGAGGAGAGAGGAGCTCTCCGCCCAGCGCTGGAAAAAGGTAAGTTTTTACCCCTTTCCCCTTCCAGAGCGGGCGGGAGGGGGACCCTGAGGGTGGGGGCACCCTCAGGGCACTATAGTGCCAGGAAAACGAGTAGGTTTTCCTGGCACTATAGTGTCCTTTAAGAAAGCTAAGGTTTTAAAAAAATCAAAAAAAAAAAAATCATGCTTTTGAAATACATCAGTTTGTAGTCTTTTACTAAATACTTAAAAAAAAAACACCTAAGACAAACCCCCCTGCCCCCCACCCCACTAAATAGACACTTTTTTTTGTATAAAAACGGATCAGAGGGAGTAGTCAGGAGCTGCAGCAAAAAAAAAAAATAAAAAAAAAAAAATTATAAAAAAAAAATAAAACAACCACACTAAAATAGATGAGTAGTTGAAGAATAAAGTATTTTAAAGACCAACGTGTTTAAAAAAAAATAAATAAAAAAAAATAAAAAAATAAAAAAAAAATCTGCATAACTCCCAGTGACCCTAGTATATAAAAACTGCCATACAGATACAATAATATCCAAGATGTAAAACCTTAAGTAATGGAATGTTTCTTTGCTTCCTCCTCTTTAGTAAGATGAAAAAAAAAAAAAAGTTCAATTTTCCAACAGCTGCAAAGACTGTAAAGTAATATTTCACATGCTGCCACCAGTTTGCAATTTCCACTACGCGAAAGCCTTGTGAATCATTTTATGTGAGAATGTTAATTTAATTAGGACCATACCTATACTATCAGCTTCCCACATACCGGAAAATAAGGAACTGGCTCAAAATGTTTTATTTTTTTTTAGTTTAAGAAAAAAAAAAAAAAAAACCACACAACTCATAATTCAGCAACATGTATAATGCAACAAAACACTTTGACAGTGTGGCAGGGTGAGCCAATAACTGCTACAACAGCAGTGGGTGTACCTTATCACAATGAATCCATTTACACTTAATGAATTAATTAAAGAAATTTACACTTGAATTATATTTCCCTTGACATAACAGGCCTATAAAGTGAAGGAAGCTTTTAAATCCAGTTGTTCACACACTGCAGTTCTACAAGGTTAAAATGAAAGCCTGGTTTGCACTATTATGATATTGGCTATTTAGAAGCTTAGTTCAAGATGCATATTAAATTAACATTTTGCAAGTAAATAAAATACACAGGTACTCTGGAAGGAAGAGAAAAGCATGTTGGAATTTTAAAAGAAACAGTAGTGAAACATGGCAGAAAGCACAGTGACATCTTATGTATTTTTAGAGCAACACAATCACTTGCCCATATACTTAATCTAACCAGTCTGCTGACCTACCTGGTCCATGGTTTGAGACTGTATCAATTAGACTAAACCCTATTCCAGAGAGGGGTGCTGCTGAAGTCTCTGTGATCCTGTCACCACCTATTATAGAGATAACTTTTTGCTACTTCAAATATTATTGAAAATTAGAGGTTCACAGTCACTTAATTTAAACAATGATTTTTAATATAATTTAAAACATCATGGCTTCTATTATAAACATTGGCCACCTACAAACTCACTTGCAGTACCGCCCTAACCTACAGACACATTCACACTGTACCAGACAATGAGATACACACTATGCATTCAAGACACACAAAAATATTGCAATCTAAGTTTCCACCCAGCCTCCTCTTTGCAGACCTATTGCCAGAAAAATGGTTTCATGGGGTCCACTGGTGACTGCCGATGGCTATGTTCAGGGTGCTTGTCCTTGCCTCATGCTTGTTCTTTTGAGCGCTTGGAGGAAGTCATCTGACATCACTTCCTCCTAGTGCAGCCAAACTAGAGGTAGTCAACACTACCTGGTAAGGGGCTCAAGCTATCACAGGTCAATAGTGTGGTCCACTCCCCACCTGTCTGAAATAATGCACAGGTCAGTGAGAACAGCCAGACTGCTGAACAGAGTACCAGCTATGCCACCATTGAAATCATCTCTGACTTGTGTTAGCTTTTTTCCCCCCCACTCGATTTTTTTTTTAATTAGGTAATTACAACCTCAAATGAACAACACATGGCATATTACACTGTCATGGTTTCACAAAGCCAAAATGTACGCATATGTATAAAATTATTGCTTCTATAGATGCTGTTAAAGGGACACTCCAGGCACCCAGACCACTTCTGCCCATTGGAGTGGTCTGGGTGCAAACTCCCACTACCCTTAACCCTGCAACTGTAATTATTGCAATTTTTATAAACTGCAATAATTACCTTGCAGGGTTAACTCCTCCTCTAGTGGCTGTCTACTAGACAGTCACTAGAGGGCACTTCCAAGATTATAGCACAGATTATAGGGCACTTCCAGGATTATAGGACCTCCAGCGTCACTAAAATCCCCATAGGAAAGCATTGAAATAATTTTCAATGCTTTCCTATGGGGAGGTCTAATGTGTATGCGTGGCATTGCTGCGCATGCACATTAGGTCTCCACCACCGGTGGCGTGATCAGTCTTCCCCGCCGGCTGATGGGGAGGAGCGTGGGCGGACCAAGAAGCAGCGCCAAGAGACATCGTCGCTGCCTCTGGTAAGTCACTGAAGGGGTTTTGACCCCTTCAGCAACCAGGGATGGGAGGTGGGAGGGAGAGGGGACCTGCAGTGCCAGGAAAACAATTGTTTTCCTGGCACTGGAGAGTTCCTTTAATCAAATGCCCTTGATTATTGATCATCTGTAAGTGTGGCCACCTCTATAAAAGCCAAAGTAAACAGTAAAGCAGGGGTAGACAACCTTCAGCACTCCAGATGTTGTGGACTAAATCCCCATAATGCTCTTACACTCATAATGCTGGCAAAGCCTCATGGGAGGTGTAGTCCAAAACATCTGAGGTGCCAAAGGTTGCCTATGCCTGCAGTAAAGGGTTATCTGGGTATTTCCAAACAATGTAAAGTCCATCATTCTACAGTGAGAAAGATTACTTAAATATGAAAAACCTTCAAGAGAGTGTTGCCAGTCTTCCCAGGAAATTCACCCCAATGTCAGACGATGCAATGCTCAGAGAAAATTGCCAAAAAATAATCTCAGACATTTAACATGCTAACGGAGTACTGTAAAGTTCATGACAGTACAATTAGAAAAAGACTGAACAAGTATGGTTTGTTATAAGGATTGCAAGCAGAAAACCTTTTCTCTCTAAAAAGAACATGGCAGCACAAACACCTCATACCAACTGTCAAGCACGGTGGTGAGGGGTGATTACTTGGACTTAAGTAGATACAGGACATGGGAACCTTGCAGTCATTGAGTAGACCGTGAACTCCTCTGTACCAGTCAAATGTGAGGCCATTTGTTTGACAGCTTAGCTGAAATTGGGTCATACAACAAGACAATCCCAAGCACATCAGAAAATCTACAACAAAATTGCTGAAAAAGAAAAGATTCAAGGTGTTGCAATGGTCTAGTCAATGTCCAGAACTCAACCTGATTGAAATGCTGTGGCAGAACCTGTGCATAAACAAATGCCATCAAACCTCAATGAACTGAAGCAAGCTTCTCCATTTTGGCTTTATTTTTAAAGGCCTGCTTAGCAACAGATGATTGTTATGTACGGATATGTAAAACTATATAATGAATATAGGGTGTACTTTCTTTCCCTCATGACCGTATATTTGAAACCAGATGCCTCTACCTCAGCATGGTCAGTAGACCCTTCCTCTACACTGGATGCCAATACAGGTACAGTGCATTTTTCATGGAGTTTCCAATAGTTGATATTGTATATCAACATGCTCAAAAATGCTTTGGAACACAGTTTATATTTACATCAAATGGTAAACAAAGAATCCCTACACATACCACCCAACTGTCCTACTTGTGAGCCACAGTCCCCATTTTGGGCAAAAATCCCTCTTTTTTACGAGTTCAATATTTGTGCATTTGAGTGTATAACTGTTGTCCAAAGTAATAATATTCACAGCCATGTGTCATTAAACTACAGTAGATGTATTTAGAAATCAGACTGTGTTAATAGGACAGTGTTCTTGCTCTAACTTATATTTTAGTTGCTTAAATTGTTATTAGTACGTTACCTAAATTTGTCAGAAGAAACCTACCCCCAACGGACACCCTTAAAATTTAAAGAGTTCCTCTTTGTGAAATGTTGAGAGGTGTGTCTAGACACATTTTTACATTAAAGAAAACATACAATTGAAAATATGTTTGAATTGGAAATTAGCCTTATATTGAAAAATGAAAGTCTTAAAGGGATACTCTAAGCACCAAAACAACTTTCAATGAAGTGGGTTTGGTCTATAGTTTTTTTTTTTTGTAAATCTTGTTTATTGAGTCATGAAAGTCAGCAAAAATTAGGCTCGCTAGCCAGCAAAAGGTACAAAATTAACAATATAAGTCATAAAAAACAAGCGTAAATGCAATATAATAACAGCGTAACAATTCACGCTAGGATCGTAAACTCCAATGACTGGTCAGTGTATAAGTTCTGTGTTCCCTTTCCGTGTTTGGAAGTGTTGTAGGTGAGCTTTGCCCTAGAGTGATGTATCAGTGTATGTGAGTATGTATGCGTGTGTACTCGCAAAATACAGCAACTCTTGGTGTTAACACAGCGAGAGGACGAGGCCCATCAGCCTCAGACATGATCTAGGGTGTCTAATAATAAATTATCACCATATAAGGTATAGAGTAGGCTACCTAGTAGCTTATCAGAGTGGAGAAGACCCACAGGTCCCGCTAATAACTCCATATAAGCTCAAGCGAGTGGAGAGAGGGTGGTGAAGTGCGTAACCTTTTCCGTCATGGTGACGTGAACGTAACCTTTTCTGTTTCCTGGGGTGTGTGTTTGAGAAGCTTCCACCTGTTTTAGGGCGCTTAGGTGCCCGGTTTGGTCTATAGTTGATGCCTCCGCTGTCACACTACTCAATTCTCTGCCAGTTAAAAGTTAAATCACATTTTGTATACAGCCCTAATCATGCCTTCCCTGCATGTGACCTACAGAGTCTTCCTACACATTTCCTGTAAAGACAGATCTAATGCTTAAAACTTCCTTTATTGCATAGTCTGTTTACAAATTTATTTTTTCCTATGCGGTTAATAGCCTGCTAGAGCCTTAAGTATTTTCTTAACAGAGCAAGAGATAAAAACTTATAAATTAAACACACTATGCTATAATTAATTGCAAATGAAACCGCTTCAATAGAAAGAAAAAAGTTATTTAACACCTAAATGCCAGATGATTGATCAGAGAGACTGCAGGGGCATGAAATATATACACAACTGCTTCATTAAGCTAAAGTTGTTTTGGTGCTTCGTGTCCCTTTAATATTAGCAGCCAACAATTTGTAGGTTGTTTTTTTTTGTAATTGACAAACTTGAAAATGCATGATGCACATTTTTTTAAAAGTTTTTTTTATTTCTATTGGACATAAGAGGACTTTAAAATTCCTAATTGCAAAATAATTAACGAAAATCTTAAACTTCTAACTGTAAGCTCAAAATATTTTTGTTCCAGTTTACTCTCAAAGGGGTTCTAAATGTTGGTACAATAAGTGAAGAAAAAATAAATATAAGAGTATGTATAGAAGTTAGAGACATTAAATCATTACATCATTATATATGGAGGGGGGAAAAAATAAAAAGTTGTGTAAAATATGTGATATCAAAATGCAATATAAATGCTAATTATGACCCATGTTATATCCCCATTGGATTATTTTGCAGAGAATAAATCCAACAGGCTATATATAGATAGATCAAAATTCCAATGGTTACTAGAACGTGCTAACTGAAGGTATATTGAACATCTTGCCTGTTGGCTGAACATAGGGATCTGAGCTCCCAGTCACTGCAGTCTAAACTGATGAACATGCACTTTAATTATAATTTGCTTTAATTACTGGCAGGTGTTATTTTAAAGACAAAATTAAGTATTCTCTATCTGAATGCAATAGAATTAAAGTAACAGGAGTTAGCTTGTCTAAAGTTTGCAGAACACCAGCAAAAATGGTTTTAGTCTTAAATTCTATAGAAATAAAAATAAAAAAACCCACACTTCATAGAATTTTTAACTTTGTTTCTACAGACTAGCATTGGTACCTACCCTTTAAATACAAAGGGTTAGGCCAGGACCTGATGATGAGTCTATTGAGAATGGGTTAGAATCCTGCTGTGTACTGGAATTCCATATACACTGCACCACAGAGCACTTGCAGTGTTTTCCAGAAAGGACTAAAAGACATTTCTTATTAAAAAAAAAAAAACCACACACAACAACACACACACCACACAAACATGAGATTTGAAACAGATCCCATTGATCTGGGCTATACATTCTGAAGAGCAATCAATATTAACCATGTACTTGTTTACAATACTCAGATGCTCCAATCCAGAGAAGCTGTGCATGATTGGTTGAAATCATTAGAAATATGATCGCATCCCCAAAAAGGGTTGGGGAACTTGGAATCAATGGGGTTATCAAACAAATCAACTTAACCTTGCTAGAGGGTGTGAACAACCAATATATAATAATACATTTTTTTAAAATTGTGAGTCACCGATGTCTTTTTTTAACTCTAAAACAGCAGCAGACTTGTCACAATGTGCATAGGAATTTAGTTTTCAATTATAGTATTCGTGGATTAGAGAGGTAGTGGCTCTAATTTTTGCTCCCTTATATGATGATGATGATGATGATGATGATGATGATGATGATCTGCTGCGGGAAATTAAGTGGAAATGTCTACTTGATTAACAATTAAACCGACCCAAATGTACTTTTTAACTTGATCCAGTCCATCAGTGATAAAATGAATTCTAAAACTGGAACCTTCCTGAACACACTGTCATTCCACACAGCACCTGTAGCACTGGGAGAGATATATCACAATGGAAACAGACCTCTTTTTAACAATTCCCAAACTTTGTAAAGTGAGCGAGCCCCCACAGCCCATACTGCAGTAAGCCCTGCATTGCACAAGAGCTAATGAGATCTGGGAGTTTGTGAAAAGGATGCAGGCTTTCTGTGCACTCACCCATGCTGTATTCGTTGTGGAGCCCTGTGCTCTCCTCCTGGCTAGGCTGTGTGTGTGGATGGAGCGATGCTCTCTGTGGCCCGGGTTGATGCAGTTGATACTAAGTAACCAGCTTGCTCTTACTTCATCAGAGCTGTAGTAGCCCTCGCCTGCCTGGGATCCTCTGCAGCGCACGGAGAGGGGGAGCCAGTGATGTAACCAGCCCCAGGCACAAGGGGGAGGGGCTCCACGGTACTAGGAATCAGACACAGGGCTGGGGAGACAGATGAAGTTTGGGACATTTTGTGAGAATTCATACAATAGCATTGAATGCTGCCTTGCAACCCAAACACTGATGAGGGAATTAGAAGGTTAGCTATGGTGGTTTGCCACAGAGCTCTTCAACTACAGCCCTGACAGTCATATGTGTTTAAACTGCAGTAAATGTGTTTTTGGTTTAAGAAAAGCAACAACAAAACTGACACTGTTTTCCCTTTCCATTAGTCCCGATTGATTTGCCAGTCTTCATTTGAGGTTCTGAAGACATCAGAGAATCCACTTTTCTGTGAGGTCCTACCAACACCATGCCCCCCTGTCTCAACTCTGGCCCTTTTTCATAACTAAAAATTATTGAAATAGTCTCTATGACAGTAAGTTTTAGCCAGGGTTGGCCCAAGACAATGTGATGACTGGGTCCAAGGATGAAATGCTGCCCTTACACCCAGTGGCGTACACATGACCCATGGGGCCCCAGTGCGAAAATTGATCCGTGCCCCCCCCCGCACGCGGGCCTGGCCGCAACACATGGCGGTGGGCACCTGGTCGCAGGGGTTACAGGGCTGTGACCCCTGCGACCGCGGTATGTACGCCAGTGCATGCAGATGCACACACACTTAAAGGACCACTCTAGGCACCCAGACCACTTCAGCTTAATGAAGTGGTCTGGGTGCCAGGTCCAGCTAGGGTTAACCCAGTTTTTCATAAACATAGCAGTTTCAGAGAAACTGCTATGTTTATGAATGGGTTAAGCCTTCCCCTATTTCCTCTAGCGGCTGTGTCATTGACAGCCGCTAGAGGCGCTTGCGTGCTTTTCACTGTGATTTTCACAGTGAGAGCACGCCAGCGTCCATAGGAAAGCATTATGAATGCTTTCCTATGTAACCGGCTGAATGCGCGCGCAGCTCTTGCCGCGCGTGCGCATACAGCCAACGGGGAGGAGAAGAGGAGGATCGGAGGAGGAGAGCTCTCCGCCGAGGGCTGGAAGAAGGTAAGTTTTACCCCTTTTCAACTTTCCAGAGTCGGGCGGGAGGGGGTCCCTGAGGGTGGGGGCACCCTCAGGGCACTATAGTGCCAGGAAAACGAGTATGTTTTCCTGGCACTATAGTGGTCCTTTAAAGGACCACTACAGACACCCAGATCAGCTCAATGAAGTTGTCTGGGTGTCAGGTCCTATTTTAACCCTGCAGCTGAAAACATAGCGGTTTCGAGAAACTGCTTTATGTTTCTGGTGGCTCCGGCCTCTAGTGGCTCTCTCGCGGCGCTAGAGGAGCGCATGAGCGATCCATAGGAAAGCATTGAGTAATGCTTTCCTATGGTGATTTGAATAACGTCTTGTACGATTGCATTGAGCTGAGAAGGCTGAGAGATCCTCGAAGCCAAAGTCGGCTGGAGAAAGGCAAGTGCTGAAGACACACACACACACACACTTACAGTACGCGCCACACTAGCACACACATTTACTGACAGAGACACAGTCAGCGACAGACATACACACTCACTGACAAAACATACACTCTCATTGACAAACACACACTCAGTAACAGACATCAAACAGACTCACTAACACACACACACTCAGTAAGACACACACAGTAACACACTCACTGACACTCACTAACAGACACACACTAACACTCACACTCACTCTAACACTCACACTAACACTCACTAGCAGACACACACACTAACACTCACACTAACACTCACTAGCAGACACACACAATAACACTCACTCTAACACTCACACACACTCACACTAACAGTCACTAGCAGACACACACACTAACACTCACTCTAACACTAACACTAGTTTTTTTTTTTTTTTTAAATGTAATCCCCCCAGCCTCCTTACCTTTTGGAGTGCTGGGGGGATTTCCTGGGGTCCAGTGGTGCTGCTGGGCTCCTGAGTGGGTGGCTGGTCGGGCAGGCCGGCAGGCGGGCGCACGAGGGAGCACTCAGTGCTTCCTCTTCAGCTCCCTTGCGCGCCCGCCTGCCAGCCTGCCCGACCGGCCACCCGCCTTCCGGGTGTCAGCAGGGCCAGCCTCGGGGGGCCCTGGGGTGGTCGGCTCCTGGGCCCCCCAGGGGAAGAGGCTGGCCCAGTGGGTACATACCGGGTCGCAGGGGCAGCCGGGCCCCCTGGTGGGCCGGGCCCGGTCGCAGCAGCGACCCCTGCGACCCTGGTATGTACGCCACTGCTTACACCCCTGCCCGCACTAAAACACGCCAACATCCATTATGTTATGCAGTGTGTGTGGTGAATGCAATGTCTCTGTAGTGGATGCATTGTGTGTGTGTAGTGGCAGGGCCGGACTGGGGATACGAAGCAGCCCTGGAAAAAAATATCTGCCAGCCCCAAAAGTCATTGGTAGGGTGTTTTATATATATATATATATATATATATATAGGCAATTGAAATAGTTGGCTGCACTCTCGGATTTCCTTAAAACTTAACTTTTATTGAAATATTTAAGAGAAGATCAACGTTTCAGTCCCTCTTGTGGACTTTCATCAGGATCATGATGAAAGTCCACAATAGGGACTGAAACATTGATCTTCTCTTAAATATTTCAATAAAAGTTATGTTTTAAGGAAATCTGAGAGTGCAGCCAACTATTTCAATTGCCTGGATACTGGAGCCCTGGTGATGCACCCGGTCACACAACTTTGAAGCCGGAGTGCAAGGTACAACAGCAAATATATATATATATATATATATAAATAAGTATATATATATGTGTATATATATATATATATATATATATATATATATGTATATATTATTGATACATTTCTTCTTTCAGGGTAATTAAATTATACAGTAAAGCATACTCACACACAGACACAGACAATCTTACTGATGCACACAAATAGGCTCATTGGCAGACAATCTCAATGACAAACACAGACAAGGTTACTGGCACACACACAAATTTAGTACAGACAAAATCTGATGCACACACAAGCTTACTACAGACAGGCTCACTGTCACACACACACGCTCACTACAGACAAGTTCACTGATGCGCACACACTCTCCCTACAGACAAGCCCATTGACACACACATGCGCCCTACAGAAGAGCTCACTAACACACAGATTCACTACAGACAAGCTCACTGACACATACATGCTCACTACAGACAAGCTGACTGACACATACATGGTCACTACAGACAAGCTCACGATCACATTCATGCTTACTACAGACAAGCTCACTGTACACACATGCTCACCACAGACATGCTCCAACACAACCATGATCCCTACAAACAAGCTCACTGATACACATACAAGCTCACTCACTAGCAGGCACACACACACATACAAACTCACAAGCAGGCACACACACACAGAGGCTCCCTCACTAGCAGATGCGTGCACACACACACACACAGAAGCTTGCTCGCTCACTCACTAGCAGATGCACACACACACAAAGACATCCATACACACAGAGGCAGACAGTCACTGACACCGAGGTAAACATCCACACATACAGAGACAGGCAGACAGCCACACACATACACAGGCAGACAGTCACACACACACAGTTACACACAGGCAGACAGTCACACACACAGGCAGTCACACACACACAGTTACACACAGGCAGACAGTCACACACACAGGCAGTCACACACACGCAGTCACAACACACACAGTTACACTGACAGTCACACACACACACACACACACAGACAGTCACACACACAGACTGTCACACACAGGCACTGTCACACACACACACACAGGCAGACAGTCACACACACACAGGCAGTCACACACAGGCAGACAGTCAGACACACACACACAGAGTGCACACAGAGAGTCACACACACAGGCAGATAGTCAGACACACACACAGACAGTCACACACACACAGACAGTCACACATACACACACAGTCACACAGTGTCACAGACAGTCACACACACACACAGATAGTCACACATACAGTCACACAGGCAGTCACACACACACACACACAGTGTCACAGACAGTCACACACACACAGGCAGACAGACGCACATACACAGATAGTCACACACAGACACACTGACCTCCTTCTTACCTCCTGCTTGGAGCTCCTGGAGGCTGGTTGTTGGGGAAGCAGGGACTCCTTCCTGCTTCCCATGCTGCATTAGCCAGGGCCCCCGCCGCACGCTAAGCCCCGTCCCGGCGCACACTAAGCCCCGCCCCTCTCGCACTAAGCTCCGCCCCCGCCTCAATATTATTTTAAAAATATATTTATTTTTTTTAATGATCGCGGCCGGCCATGTGTGAGCTGTGCCAGCCAGCTCCCCCTGCTCCCATGGGGTCCTGTGCGGCCGCACACCTTGCACATGGCCGGCCGGGATCACAGGAGCCTGATCAGTTCTGAATGGGGCTGTCAACCCAGCCCCAGGTGCCGCGGCCAACCGGGAAATTTCCCGGTATCCCGGTGGGCCACTCCGGCCCTGTGTAGTGGATGCAGTGTATGTAGTGAATGCATTATGTGTGTGTGTCAGTGGTGTATCCTGGTTTTGTGCTGCCCTAGGCAGGACAAAACTCAGGCGCCCCTCTCTCCTCCCCCCCGTGCCACTCCCACCCAACCCTTCCACCGCCTTCTAAATACACACACACACATTCACTGACAGATACGCATACACTAGCTAACACACACTCACTCACTAACAGACACACACACACACTCACTCACTAACAGACACACACACTAACAGGCCCACACACACTAACAGACACACACAATAACAGACACACTCACACTCACTAACAGACACACACATACAGACACACTCACACACACTAACAGACACACACACACTAACAGACATACACACACACACTCAATCACATTAACACATTTTTTTATTTTGTATTTAACCCTCCCCAGCCTCCTTACCTTTGGGAATGCTGGGGGGGGTTCCCTCTCTCCCTGGGGGTCCAGTGGCTGCTGGGCTGGGCAGGCGGCTGGCGAGGGAGCACTTCCTCTGAGCTGTCTGCTCAGCTCCCTTGCGTGCCGCAGAGTGATGCCGGGAACCGGAATATGACATCATATTCCGGTTCCCAGCCTCACTCTGCGGCGAGCGAGGGAGCTGAGCAGACAGCTCAGAGGAAGTGCTCCCTCGCCAGCCACCCGCCCAGCCCAGCCCAGCATGTCAGTTAGCCGTGAGGCTAACTAGGCATTTGTCCTGGGCATTTGGAGGCGGCTTTTTTTGCCGCCCCCTGGAAAATGCCGCCCAAGGCAAATGCCTTGTTTGCCTCGCGGCTAAAAGGTCCCTGGTGTGTGTGTATAGTGGATGCAGAGTGTGTAGTGGATGCAGTGTCTCTTTGCGTTGTGAATGCTGTGTCTGCTTTTTGTCATGGATGTAGTGTGTATTGTATGCAGTATGTGTTTTGAATAAATTGTGTGTGTATAGTGGATGCCGTGTGTGCAGTGGATGCTGTGTTTGTGTGGTGGATGCAGTGTGTTTAGTGGATGCAGTGTCTGTGTGTGTAGTAGTGGATGTGGCATCTGTGTATGTAGTGTGTGCAGTGTTCTATACATGCAGAGGGATGAGCAGTTTAAATTAAATTGGGCGTATCCTCCTCCTCCCTGCCTTATACCTGTGGGCTGGAAAGGGGGGACAGTGTGTAGGAAAGTGACAGTATTGGGCTGCAGCGTGTAGTAGGGTGACAGTGTGGGAGGCAGTGTGTAGTAAGGTGACAGTATAGAGGGGGGGTGTTTAGGAAGGTGATGGTGTGGGGGTAGTTTAGGAAGGTGACATTATGGGGGGGGGCAGGGTGTGGGGGTGACAGTGTGGGGAGCAGACTGACAGACAACATGCCCTCACTGATACACATACACTGACATACACTCACTGACAGAGTCATTGTCTCACACATTGTTTAACCAACACACACGTTCACTGACAGACACACACTGACACAAACACACTCTCAGATACACATGAAGTCACTCACACACTCACTGACAGACACACACACATTCACTGACACACACTCACCGATAGATACACACCAATAGTCACACACACATTCAATGACAAACACACAGAAGTCACTGACAGACACAAACTCTCACTGATTTGACTCACACACACAGATAGACACACACTGTCAGTCACACACACACTTAATGACAAACACAGACTCTCACTAATTTTATAGACAATCACAAACAGACACATACAAATATTCAAAATCCGTAAAGTGGCATAAGTGAAAACCTACACCTTTAAGTGGAGCTCTAAAATATATGTGCAAAACGGGGGTAAACGTACCCCACGTAACCTTGTTACAATCTTTAACTCGTGGTACATGTAAAAGATAAAAAATACAATATAGTGCAGATGGTATATAGGATAGGGTAGAATGAATGGTGATGAAGTAAGTTCTGCATAAACAGAAACAAAGGGATTTAACTCCTAAATGGCAGTGAATTAAGCAGTAAAATCTGAGAGGCATGCTCTAGACAGTAAAACTGCTTCATTAAGTCCACCTTTGGGCCCCCCGGGCAGGCAGCTAGTTGAGCTCCAGATGGGCGGTGAGGGAGCGCTGATTTGTGAGCTCTCCTTCCTCAGCTCCCTCGGGCGCCCCACAGTGATGCCTGGAGCCGAAATATACCCATTGTACAGCGCTATGGAATTTGTTGGCGCTATATAAATAATATAATAATAATAACATGACGTCACTCCGACTCCCGGTATCAATCAGCACTCCCTCGCCACCCGCCTGCCTGCCTTCCTGCCCAGCAACCCAAACAGCCGGGCCAGCAGCCCCACTGGACCTTAGGTAAAAAATGCACCGGCTTTCCCAAACATAGGCTGGGTGGATTTAAATTGAAATTTAAAAAATTATCTGTGAGTGTTGGGGGGAAAATGTGTGTGTGTGTGTCTATCAGTGTGTATGTCTGTCTGTCAGTGAGTCTGTGTGTGTATATCTGTCAGTGTGTGTGTCTGTCAGTGAATGTATGTGTGTTTGTGAGTGAGTCAGTGATTGTGTGTGTCTGTCAGATTGTGTCAAATCAGTGAGTGTGTGTGTATGTCAGTGTATCTGAGAGTGTGTGTGTCTGTCAGTCAAAGTGTGTGTTATTCTTTAACAGGAAGAGTTGTGGCCTTGACAGGAAGGGGTGAGGCAAATTTAAATTGGGGGTGCTCGTGTTCCGTCATGCCTAGGGCAGCACAGATCCAAAATACACCTCTTTAGATAGGTATGTAGGAAAGTGTGTCTTGAAAAGTGTGTATGGCTATTTTGGCATGTGCAACTAAATATGTATATCTGTGTGTCTCTGATTGTTTTGGTATAAGAGGGTGTATATGAATGTTGCTAATTATAGGAGTGTATGCATATGAGTGTGGATAATGAGATGTTTGTGCAGGGATCATCCAGGACAGGTGCAACGTGCCAAGGTGCCAGGGAGCGCAGAAGGGGGTGCCAGAGGCATTGGCAAAAGGGCTAACCCAGTCTAGAGTCCCAAGTGAGCCCCTGAAATGCCCAGGGTCTAAAATGTGCCATTTATTATTAAGCCTCAGTCTCGATGTTCATGTCAGAGGCCGTGTGGAGGAGGGACGTACATAACACACGTCATATCCCTGCTCCCTGCTTCACACACAGCGCGGCTGTGAACAGTGTTGAGGTTGGGCCGAGACTCTGCCAGGCAAGCTCCGGTCATTCAGAGCAATCTGACAAGCTGCATCTCCCACCAGATCACCGGAGATCAGGATTCCCCTCTTCCCTGGTCAAAGGTAAACCTCAGTGAGGGAGAAATTACATTTTGTATTTTTAAAATTTTATTAACCCCTTAAGGACGGTGGTCGTTCTATGCCGTCCTTTTTAGGGTGGCCCTAAATGCCGGCGGGTGGCATAGAACATCCCCATCTTCCTCTGGACTACGGGTCCCCGCCTTTTCCCCGACGGCGGTCGCAATCCTGGGGTCTGCACGATCCGGCACCCTCCGGCCATGTGATCGCGGGGTCCTTGCGATCACATGGCCGGAATAGCCGGCTTGTGCAGTGCCTGCAGGGGGCCTGTCTGAGCTCTCAGGCAGTCCCCCTAATGCCTATAAAAAAGTTTAGAAAGTTAATAAAAGTTTAATAAAGTAAATAGAAGTACTTGGATATTTATGTATATGTGATCTAAGTACTTTTATACGCACATACATAAACCATTAACTGATGATGCCTAACAAGGCTGAAACAATCGTCTGGGGTTGCTGTATCTCTTGTGCAGAGAGAACTTGCTGGCATTTTGGATCTGGACTGCACGTATGGGTGGGACCAGTCTGATATGTTCTCTCTGTAATGGCATAAGATGAGCTAAAACCAGCTTGAGTTCTGAGCGGGACTCACCGTAGGGCTGGCTATTTCAGCTGCTGTCCGTTCTCAGAATACTCTTGCGACCTGTTTTTTGCTCTCCATTAATAAAAGTGTATTTTAATAATGATATATATATATATATATAATAATATATATTAATATTAAAATACACGTAGAATGACGTTAATTCTATTTATATAATTATATATACAAAATAAAAATAATCAATAAATAAATTTTTAAAAATTAAAAAAAAGTGTGTGAGTGCTGTGTGTGTAAAGGTGCTGTATGTGTATAGATGCTGTGTGTGTGTGTGCTGTATGTGTTTGTGCTGTATGTTTGGGTGATTGTGTGTATTGTGTGGGGGCTGTTTAGTAAATATCCCCCCTCCCTTCTTACCTTATGTAGGAAGGGGGGACCGTGCTGGTGCCATCCCTGGTGGTCCAGTGGAGAGTGAACTCTAGTCTGTGGGGCTAGAGTTCACTCTCCTGAGATCTCGCAACAGGAACCCAGCAGAGCTGATGGCTAGAGCTACCCAGGTCCTCTCCTGCCTCCCTCCCTGTAGCTGTGAGCCGGTGAGGGAGATCTTCGTTCTTCCCACCGGCCCATGGAGGCTTAGAGCAGAGACGGCCCTCAGATAGCGCCGGCTCTACATGAGCCGACAGGGGAGATCCTGAGAACTCCCCTGCCGGTCTCAATCCATAGGCGTGCCGCGGGGATTAGGGTGTGCCCAGGCACCCGGCACACTCTGTGCACACGCCTATGGTTGAACACACATATTAGCGTTTAAAAACAGTAAAACATATCACAACGATGATATCGTCAGTAACACAAACAGCACTTCCAGTGATGATATAATTGTTGTGATACATTTTACTCTTTTGAAACACTAATATTTGTGTTCGACAAAGTCTCACAAGTATAACAGTACCCCCCATGTACAGGTTTTATGGTGTTTTCAAAAGTTACTGAGTCAATTTAGTTTTTTGCATTTTTCACACACAAACAAATATGAACGTTAAATTTGTCCAGTGTTTGTAACTAAGTGGCTACTAGAAAAGACTGGACATACCCCATTTGTAATACCTTGGGTTGTCTACTTTTGCAAATGGTATGCGATCATGGGGTTAATTTTCATTCCTGGGCTACCATTTGGTATCAACGGCAACATAACCAATTTAGCGAATTTCAATGTGTATAAACTGAAATATGTAACATGCTATATTTGACCCTGTAACTTCCAAAAACACCATTAAACCTGTACATAGAGGGGTACTGTTTTCCATGTGAGACATCGCTGAATACAAATATATGTATTTTATTGCAGTAAAAGCAAACAGTATTATGACATTCACAGTTAAAATGTCATGTAGAACTAAAAAAATAAATATTGATCAGGTTGTTCATCTTAGACTGAATATCATACATGCAAACTATTCTGGAAAATTATTCAGGTAAAGCTGAGGAGTGCAAAAATGAGCAGTGTACTGCCAAAAATACTATATATGATATTGTGGATGGAAGACAGACACAGGGTGACCTTTTGTGTCAGATCAGGATTTGGGGATTAACCAGTTGTGTCTAAGGTGCTTTTAGGAAAAAGAAATAAACACCTTAGACACAACTGGGTAATCCCTAAATCCTTGGCTGGTAGGGGTGCCTTGAGGACTGATTTGGGAACCACTGGCTTATTGTATTTATCATAGTGTATATAATCATTCCCTTCAGGTCTTTTGCAATAAACAAATGTTTTTTTTCAGAGAAAAGGCAGTGTTTCCATTACAGGCTAGGTATATCTCCACTGGCCACTCCTCATATGGCTACTAGAGGTGCTTCCTGGGGCAGTGCTGCACAATGTGCACCACTGCCATTCAGTGTCTTCACCCTCTGTATGGAGACCCTGAACTTTCCTCTAAGAGATGCATTGATTCAATGCATCTCTATTAGAAGATGCTCATTGGGCAGGGCTGGGTTTTAACCCCTTCAGCAACATGGATTGGAGGGTGGGAGGGAGGGAAGGAAGGGGCACTGCAGGGTCATGCAGTGCCAGGAAAACAGATTTGTTTTCCTAGCAGTGGAGAGTCCCTTTAAACAATAAAAATACAGGTTCGTAGAAAACATGCGTAAATTGCTATAGTGTCGCTAAATGTACCAAAAATGAGCAGTTGTATGTGACTATACCAGTGAGAAGAAAAATCTACAGTATAATTAAACTGGTGAACACATATGTAAGTTTTATTGAAATTATTAATTTCAGATCAATACCATCTACTGTCGAAATGCAAAAAATCTAGTAGATATACCAACCTTCCCAAGCATTTTAGCTCCCATTTTGGAAAAATTCCCATTCAGGTGTTAGTAAGGGGGGGGAAAAAGCAAAGAGGAGTAGACAAAGAAGAAAAAAAAAAGAAAGTCTGCATGGAAAATAGACAGAGTGACCCCCAGGCATTCCCATGGCCATACCACTTCCCCAACGACACCAAACAGTCCAGTCTGCCCTAAGGGTTGCCAGTATGAATCTCCCATGCAAAGGTTTTCATGGTTTCCCTGATTTGGGTGGTCACTCTGTCCATCAAATAGTTATCTTTAAGTTTTAGAAATACCATATTAATAGAAGGAACAGCATGATGCAACCATGTTTGAGCTAACACTCTTTGGGCCGCTAAAGTTATTTTATGGGGCAGTTTTTGTTCCATGCTGGTCCACCCGTCAATTGGTCTGGGCAATAAAAAGATCCAGGGATTTGGACTACTTGCTTATTAAAAATGTTTGTTACCAGTTCACCCACCTTCCCCCAAAGCGTCTGTACCTTTGGAACTCCTACCACAAATGTCCATATGTACCCAGTTGGGAACTCTTCACTCGTGATAAAGTTTGAAAGGGGTGGTATACCACCGAAGCATTGTCTTATAAAACTGCTCTTGCATGGTAACGCATATGTGGATAGGTTTTTCCGATGGCCTCCCAAATGTCCTGCCAGTCCTTACCCTCTAATTCCTCCCTTGTTAAGCCTCCCACTGATCTGTATAATTTAATCAGCCACATTCTGTCATAGTAGTGCATATTTGCGAGTACAACATGATTTTGAGTCCTTTTAACACAGTTCATCATCACATAATCAAAGAATGTCATCATAGTGCGAGACGCCTGTTTGATGTAAGTTTGTTTAGCAAAGTCCCTAGCTTTGCAGATATTGGAAGTTGTCCAGTGTGATCAAAGTCCTGCTTTGGAGTTCAGTAAAGGGGACTATTGAGTCTCTGTCATATAGTTAGTAGATTCCCTGTATCCTTGTGTGTTCAAGTCTTCTAACATCCTTCACCCTCATTCCAGGTATGATAACTCTATTTTGTAACAAAGGCATTGTGGGGGACAGTGGGGCCATCAAGTAGTATATCTGGACGCAGCTATCCCAGATTCAGATGAAGTTAACTATAGCTGGGCAATCAGTGCGCAACAGCGTTCTCTGTTCTCGTGGTACCATGATATAGAATTCTGGGAGATCTAAACCCTATCATGAGTGACTCTAAAACGGCCATCTGGTGTTGAGTACCATAAAGCTAGTTGTGCTAATTGTGCCGCCATGAAATAGAAATGTAGATGTGGTAAACCAAATCTGCCTGTTAATTTGGGTTGATATAAAATATTGTGTTCCACTCTGTGCCAAATAAAATTATCTATTGGCATTTGTAGTGGAGCCAATTCTCGTTTGGACAAATTATTGTGAATTTTAAGCATTTGGTCCGGCTTATCCTTAGTTTGTTTATTTTTTCATATTAATTTATTTGATTTAGCGCTTGTTCCCTTACCATCAATAATGGCTTTTTCACATGGTATATTTCCCATTCTTCAAATTTTACTACCTGAACTGAACGCTATGAGAACAAAGGTGGACAGGTCGGTCGCCTAAGCGGGGAGGAGGGTGAGTAGTGCGATCGAGTATGAACGGAACTCAGTAAAGACTCATAGATCCCATTGTATAGCGCTACGGAGTCTGATGGCGCTATATAAATAATAAAATAATAATAATAATAGATACTGTGAGTAAGATACAGGTAGATAGGGGAAAACTCCACCCATCCTTTTTTTTTTCCTCTTGAAACACAAAATTCTACATATAAAATAATGGCAGGACAAATAGACCTTATGTGATTTAAGTAAATATGGAATGTTCAGAAAGGTGACAGATGTCTTCAGATAATATGTGTTCCCAAAATAACCGGATGCTATTATGTGATGCTAAATATACGTATCTCTTGTTATAATGTCTTTACTTTTCTGTTTTGTGAAATTACTAAATCTTTTAACAAAGACTGTCATTCATGGCTTATTTTTGGATACCACTGGTGGATCACCAAACCACAACCAAATAAACCGATTTGTCCATTGTCTGTTTCATTTGCATTGATATTCGGTCATGTGGCTGTTTGAAGTTACGTAATTTGGGTGGCCTACTTATTTGGACAAATTGCAATTCGACAGAAAATGAACATAAGTCTAGTACATAATCATCCCAGATAGTATAGGGCCTATAAGCCAGGAAGCAGAGGTGCAGGGTCAGAACCCAATGGGTATCCCAGCTGATAAATGGGAAGTATCTGTATAGGAGGCATGTGCGCCCAGAACATATGCACTGAGAAGACATGCAGCCTTGTGAACCAGTTAACTGAACATGCATGCATGCAAATGAACATACAAGTACTTGGCAGCTGCATTACACAGCCAAGTGTATGTTTAATGTCCATGCTGCACTTTTTCAAGACAGCATCCATTAAAATAATCTTTAATCATAGAAATCAACAGGAGTACTGCTGAATATAGGCTGTATTGGAATGCAATACAATATGTCTAATTACTTGGATTCACCATTTATTTCTGCTCATGCATAACATCTACATGATCAAAGGTGGTAAGAAGTGCTCCCCCCCATAGTATGTGCCATGCATGTGCTACACAAGGGAAATCAATTATTTAGTCAAGATGTGATGCCAAATGGGTTGCTGGGATTATTAATTTTCCTTCTACAGCATTTGGCTTGTACATACAGCCCAACAGCAGGGTGACATGCGCTGTGTCCACGTATGTGTGGTCAGGGCCGTCTTTAACGCGGGACAAACGGGGCAGCTGCCCTGGGCCCAGTTGCTCCTGGGGGCCCAGAGCAGCTGCTCTGTGGGCCCCGCGATTTGCGCAGCCCCTATGGACCGGGAGGCTCCCCGGGTGGCCCATGCACTAAGGGCCACCCGGGGAGCATGTGTCAGCAGGGGCCCGGTCGGGCGCTGTGGCGCTTAAACAGCGCGACCGGGCCCCTCTTCCGGTTCTGCAGCCGACTGGGAGGAAGTGACGTCACTTCCTCCCATCGGAGATAGCCGCGTGGGAGGAGGAAGGCAGGGAGGAGGGGAGTTCCAGAGGAGAACTCCCATCTGCCTCAGCCTGCCACTGGACCAGAGAAACCACCCTCCAGAAAAATGTAAGAACCTGGAGGGTGGCTAAATGTAGGTCTGTGTGTGTGTGTGTGTGTATGCCAATATGTCTTTGTGTGTGTGTCAGTATGTCTGTGTGTGTGTGTGTCAGTATGTCTGTGTGTGTGTGTCAGTATGTCTGTGTGTATGCCAGTATGTCTGTGTGTGTGTGTGTGTGTCAGTATGTCTGTGTGTGTATATGTCTGTATGTGTGTGTGTCAGTATGTCTGTGTGTGTGTATATGTCTGTGTGTGTGTCAGTATATCTGTGTGTGTGTATATGTCTATGTGTGTGTGTGTCAGTATGTCTGTGTGTGTATGCCAGTATGTCTGTGTGTATGCCAGTATGTCTGTGTGTGTGTGTGTGTATGTGCCAGTACGTCTGTCTGTGTGTATGTCAGTATGTCTGTATGTGTGTGTCAGCATGTCTTTGTGTGTCAGTATGTCTGTGTGTGTGTATGTAAGTATGTCTGTGTGTGTATGTGTGTGTCAGTCAGTATGTCTGTCAGTGTATGTGTCTGTGTGTGTATGTATGTATGTATGTCTGTGTGTGTGTGTGTCAGTATGTCTGCCAGGATATATTTGTATGTCAGTGTATGTGTGTGTCAGTATATATCTGTGAATGTTTTAATGTCTGTCTGTATCAGCCATTACGTCTGTCTGTGTATATGTCAGTATGCGTGTGTGTGTGTGTCAGTGTGTATGTCAGTATGCCTGTGTGTGTGTGTCAATGTGTCTGTCAGTGTATGTGTCTGTGTGTTTTAGTATATCTGTCAGTGTATGTGTTTGTGTGTGTGTCAGTATATCTGTTAATGTATGTGTCTGTGTATGTATGTATGTATGTCTGTGTGTGTGTCAGTATGTCTGCCAGTATATATTTGTGTGTAGTGACTGTGTGTGTCAGTATGTATCTGTGAATGTTTTAATGTCTGTCTGTGTGTGTATGTGCCAGTACGTCTGTCAGTGTGATTGCGGGTTGGACGTAATTGGGGGGTGAGGCAGGGACAGGGCCCATGGGGCCCAAGAAAATGCATTGCCCAGGGTCCTAATCATATTATAGACGGCCCTGTGTGTGGTGAATCTGGAAATGCATGAGTAACACAAACATAATGTAATACATATAAATATATGTGTGTGGATTTTGAAAGCAATTTTTTGCCTGCTTATTCACAGACCATAATTCCCACTAGGAACATGTATTTATGTGTGTAGGTGATTAGGGATGATTTAATATATTCCTACGTAAATACATATTTCACAGAGGTTTTGAATAAACCAATGCATCTCAAAATCAAACCATGTTCTGACAATCTGAATACAAACAGTATTACACACAGGGAACTGGGCTTTGATATCATATCATGGTGCCTTGTGTCCGATTCAGTTTCCCATGAGAGAGCATAGAGCAGTGTTTCCCAACCCAGTCCTCAAGGCACACCTACCAGTCCAGGATTTAGGGATTACCCAGTTGTGTCTAAGGTGTTTTTTTTCTTCTTTGTAAAAACACCTTAGACACAACTGGGTAATCCCTAAATCCTGGACTGGTAGGTGTGCCTTGAGGACTGGGTTGGGAAACACTGGCATAGAGAACACAGCAACACTGTTGCAAGTGCAGAATTGCATTCCTGCAGTGGTAACCCTTGTAAACTACTATTTGCAAGTACAGGCCTGGGAAGAGTCCCAATTTTGGTGGGACTGTCCCAATTTCATTAGCCCAGTCCTGCGATTTAGGCTTCTCCAGTGATTTATTATATCTGAACAAACCACCAATTTATATCCATAGGTTGGGAGGTATGCAACTACAACCACTCAGTCCAATGTTTGCCTCCACTGCTCTATGTGCAAAGAGATCCTCCTGATTATAGTCTTCTTCATGAAGACTTACAGGCACAGGAGGATTCCTGGTGTCTTCTTGTTTTTCTGGACTCTTCAACTAAACAGTTAACGGCATTGGCGTAGGAAACAAAAAGAAAATTGGGTGGGTGACGGAACAAAATGATACAAGGTCTGCCCGGGAAAGTATCCAGCCATATAATATATAAATTAAATAGATATATTGAGGAAGATACAAGAAACATTGTACATAGGACAATGACGCCTCAGTCCCCTTTAAAGTAGGCACCTTGGGACCTCATTGTCAGGATTACTAGTTGATCCAGCACGCAGAATTATATCAAACCTAGGACTAAAGGTAACCTCTTACCGGACCTTAGAATGGCCGGACTTAACGTACCAGAGAATAGTCTGAATATTTGCCGACGTCAAAAAGGACACAGAAGGAGACACGACAATGAGGGAAAGCCAAAAGTCAAGAATACCAGAAATCAGGGAAGTCAAACGAAGCCAAAGTCAAAAACCAGAATTTAAATGAACAGGAACACACACTCTCTGATAACCAACTAAGGGAAACCACGACAAGGCACTGAACCAAAGGTAATTTGGGTTTAAATGACCTTCCTTTGGCTGTAATTGGCTGTCTCTGACCTTTGACCCCAAAAAGTGCGCGCTCGTCTATGATGTGACGTTGCACGCACGTTGGCGCCATCTTTGTTGTGGGCGAAGGTAAGTATTGTACCAAAATCCAAACCAGAGCGGTCGGCGCTCCTAAGAATGTCGCACCCACTGGGGACGGGACCAAAGGGAGGTCGGGCAGTGATCTACCGCGAACAAGGTAAGGAATATTTGTTTCTGTTGGCGTGATTGCTTACTTTGAGGCCTGAGTGAATCCCACCAAAAAGATCTAGAGACAGCAGATATGGATTTATTAATGCCCAGATGCCTAGCAGTCACATTGTCGTGGAATACCCTCAATACTTTAGAAAATTAACAGAATGGAAGCTTAATATAGAAAAAGAGGGGGAGACTGAGGGACAGGGATCGTTGGGCTTACAAAAGACCGTGACGAGGTCAGACATTTTGACGCTAAACAAAATCATTAATCTCTCTGACTTCCCTCTTCAAGCACACCATATCTCCCAGTTAAATAAGGACCTTTCATATGTACCAACCCCTGGGCATAATAAATTTAATCGGTCAAAGGACATTAATCTTTTTGGGAGAAAATTAGCCCTAAACCTTATGCATTATAAAATAGACCTTCAAATGGCAAATGAGTTGGGTCTATCCATAGAGGATTTTGAATTCTCTAAAGTATTAACAGACCTACTGGATGAACAGAATCCTTCAAAACCCTTGACCAATCTAAAGCCCTTAAATTGTTTTACCCCAAATTTGAAGAACACCCCACAAGTTGACCTTTTTGTCGAAATTACAACTAACAAATTAGAAAATAGTCATTTACAATGCCCATCTATTAACAACCTTACCTATAGTGAATGCAAAGCCCTAAACGAACTGAAGATGTTGGAGAATGTTATTATAAAACCGGCAGACAAGGGAGGGAACATTGTCTAATTAAATCGCGAAACATACATAGAAATGTGCATGACACATCTCAATGACCAGTCCAGTTACAGTGTCCTCCCTTCAGATCCCACTGACATATACATAAGAGAGTTTGAAGATTTCCTAACAAAAGCAATGGAACAGAAAGTAATTAACTCTGATGAGTTCAAATATTTATTACCACACAAACACCCAACAATAGCCACTCTTTACTGTTTGCCCAAAGTGCATAAAAATATGAGGGTACCCCCTGGTAGACCAATCATCTCCGGGAATAATAGCTTAACAGAAAGAGCCAGTAAATTTGTTGACAAAATCTTACATCCTTATGTAACCAATCTACCATCCTTTATAAAAGACACAAAATCCACACTGTTAATTTTGGAAGGACTTCAAGTGCCACCATACACTTTACTCGCAAGCCTTGATGTGGTTTCTTTGTATTCCAACATTCCACACAAGGTAGGTCTAGAGGCCTGTTGTTTCTTCCTCGAATCTTCAACATATGAAGAACTTCAGATTACATTCATTCTCTCTCTTTTGGAATTCATTTTAACCCATAACTACCTAACGTTTAATGGCAAATGTTACTTGCAGGAGACTGGGAACGCTATGGGCACTTGTGCTCTGACATATGCAAATTTATTTTTGGGTTGGTGGGAGGAAAAAGTTCTTAAAGATCCACAATATAGTCTGTACCAGGAATACATCTTGAAGTGGTACAGATATATTAACAATATGCTCTTACTACGGACCGGTTCTGTACAAGTCTTTGAACAATTTGTGACAACTTTGAATAACAACAAATTGAATCTAACACTCACCCATGTTGTTGATGAGAAAGAACTTGTTTTCCTAGATTTAAAAATTCTACTTACGGACGATGGAACTTTTCAGAAAACTGACGTCAACTAATAGCCTCCTCCACTGGGAGAGTCATCACCCACTCAAGCTAAAAGCATTTATTCCATATGGTCAATACTTGAGAGCGAGGAGAAATTGCTCTCAGGATTCCACCTATTATCAAGAATGTCAAGTCTTGAAATCACGTTTTAAAGCTTTAGGATTTCCAAACAGGGTCCTTAAGAGAGCGTATCAATGTGCTAATGAGACAAACAGACTTGAAAGTTTGAGATCTATACGTATCAAATCAAACTCCTTGACTCCTAGATGCATAGCAACCTTTGATAGTGGTTGGAGCACAATGACAGAAACTTTTTCCAAACACTGGCCCATACTACTGCATAATCCTATGCTTAAACAAACATTACCAAACTATCCATCAATCACTGCTCGTAGGTCTAAAAATCTAAAAGACCTTCTAGTACATAGTTTTCTGGCTACTAGCCCCTCAAAATCCAACTGGCTCACAAACACCAAAGGCACCTACAGATGTGGCCACTGTAAGGATTGTAATTTTATTACCCCCTCACAGTCCACTTCTTCGACACAGTCAAAAATCACCATCAAAACCAATGCACTGGTAAACTGCAGCACTACTCGAATAATATATTTAATCACATGCAACTGTGGTATCCAGTACATTGGGAAAACATTCCAACAATTTCGCCGTCGGATTCTCCAACACGTGAACTCTATCAAAAACACTATAACACCAACACCAGTAGCCAGACACATTGTGAATTTTCATCAGGGCAATGCGGACAATTTGAGGTTTCAAGCCATTGAAAAACTGACACTGAACCCCAGAAAAGGAAACTTCAACCAACAATTATTGCAAAAAGAATCCCAATGGATTTATGCATTCAGGACTTTAACTCCACAGGTACTTAATGAGTAGTTTAACTATACTCCGTTCATACATTAAATAATGACCTTAGATTTTCAGATTTTTTACTTTGGCACGTAAAATAAAATAAAATAATAATACATTAAAAGTATATTGAACACGTATGTATATTTGATATATATATACTGATGGATTTTTTATATCTTTCACCATATATATGACTATTATCATTCTCACTTAGTTACACTTTTATTCTTGAGATTACCCATATTAGTGATAGGACAAAGTTTATCACTCTATTAAAACATTTATAGCGCTCCTTCATCCAGTTTCCTAGCCTGATATGCTGACTATCATCAATCTATAAGCTAATTTTAATTTCTTTATCCCATTTAATTATGATTTTTGTAATGTTCCTTTCATTTGAGCTATTGAACATTTGAATTAACAGCAAATGAACATGTAGTTAAAGAATTTTCATATCACCAAATGTGGTATTTGCATAATCCAATATTGATAATCATTTTCATTTTAAACATTTATTCAAAAGGCATTGAAGCTGGGATATTGATTACTTTGTAGCTATTACAACATAATCTGGAAATATTGAAGGCTTTGTGGTCCGTTTTGACCACCATACTGTGTCAGCAATGATTGGTGATGTCATCTTTCCTAACCACCAATCAGGACTGAGAGCGCCATATTTAAATCCTATACTAACAGGGATTCAGTTCCCCTTTGAAAAGCTGTATCAGACAGTCTCAGCCCCAGACCTCCGTTCCTCTCTTTGATTAGCTTTAGATTTTGGGAATTCGATTCTGCTACACTTTATTTCATTTAAGTGAGGTTTTTTTCTGAGGCTGGGGATTTTTTGCCGTTAATACCATTACAGCAGGCCCTAATATAGCGCATATATACTGCAAGTGAATGCAGATATCAGACTCTATTTAGATTTCATTTGTCTTGCAGGGGAGTTTGTTCAGCTATTAGCGAGTATCAGCTAGTTGGCTTAGCGGTTTATCAAGGAGATAGGTGCCCTTGAAGGCACAGATATATCGACAGGGATTTTTTGTAACATCCTACAATTTCAGTTTTTTTCATATTAGCAGACAGTGTTCCATTTATTTTTGGTACCTTATCTAGTCATTCATTATACTGATACTGTTAACTAATCTCTCCTTCTATCTATAATATATCTCCTCTCTGTATTTCACTTTATATGTTTATTTTGCAACATCAGCCAGCACTAACAGTTCCTGTCAGTACAACAGCTCGATCTATATGACAGGTGCTCTTGTAGGCATATATATATCTGCAGAGTGATTAGCTCTGCAGTTTCAATCAGCCTATATATTGTATATCTGACAATATAGCGTACTTTAGTGACAGAGTAAGGCAGATATCTTTTTCTTTCTGCTTTATTTTGCTAATCAATCCTTGAACGCTAAGTAACACTAATAGATTCTCTAGCTTTGCCTACAGTTCAGGCAAGGTTTGGAGCAAGCAGACAGACTCGACGTAATTTAGCGCTACCGTATCACGACTAGCACTGTATAGTAGTGCATGCTACTTCAATCAGTGCTGGACTTGTTACATACAAGTCGCTACAGTCATTGTATATTGCAACATTTAAACCTTTTTTCCTGCTACATTTTCAAGTGATTTATCCAGCCACATCAAGCAGTAATTACACCTCTATACTTAGAGCTAGACACTGACACTTTCATTCTGTCTGTCTGCAGTGACATTTCTATCAATGTCAACCAATTTAATACTTTTTTAACTCCACATACTATCTCGCTATAATCCCTTTATATGTATATGGGCTTTCTGAGAGTAAGTTTTTACATTACACACTATTTACTGATTTTTTCTGATTCTAAGTTATGTTTTAACTATCTCCATTCAGGACAGTGTTTCTTTCCTCTTGTTTCTACTCTCAATACTTCCTTTCCTTCAGTCAATGGAATAAACAATTTATCCAGAGGTTTATTGCAAGGTGCCTGAGATTGAGCCGCCATGATAGCACAAAGTAGAGGGGATGACAAGGAAAGAACAGTGGAAGCAATGATACACTCAGGTGGAACAATAGGGGATGTCTCTTGTTCAATTTCAACGTCAAACTGTCTAGATAAGGCGTCAGCTTTAACGTTTTTGGGACCAGGTCTGTAAGTGATAATGAAATTAAAGTGAGATAAAAACAGAGACCATCTTGCCTGTCTAGAAGACAGTCGTTTAGCATCACCAATATATGACAAATTTTTGTGATCAGTTATGATCAAAAGGGAATCCTTGGAACCCTCTAAAAGATGTTGCCATTCTTTAAGTGCTGGTATAATGGCCAACAATTCTCTGTTGCCAATATCATAATTATGCTCTGCCGGAGACAACCTTCTAGAAAAGTAACCACAGGGATGCAAAGGGGTATCCCGACTCTCCTTCTGAGAAAGAACAGCCCCCACTCCTATTTCGGAGGCATCAACATCCAGTATGAAGGGTTTACTGGTGTCAGTATATGTCAATATGTCAGCAGAAACAAACAATTTTTTAAGAAGTTTAAAAGCTTTTCTAGCTTCTTTAGACCATATGGTACAACTAGCCCCCTTACATGTCATATTGGTGATGGGCATAGGCGTGCGCAGCCAATTGCATTAGGGTGTGCACCCTAAAGCACAAACATACGCCGCGTGTATATGTATTTTTATATACATACACAAACAAACAAACATATATATATTTTTATATATCCAAAAGAAATACCGGCACTCTAGGCTTTTCAGTCTTCAAAATACTTTTAATCCACATCCGCTGTCAACGTTTCAGCTCCTCATGGCTGATGAAAGCTCCACGAGGAGCTGAAACGTTGACATTGGATGTGGATTAAAAGTATTTTGAAGACTGAAAAGCCTAGAGTGCCGGTATTTCTTTTGGATATGTTATTGTTGCTACCAGAGCACCAGGTACTGTTGGATTTGGGTTGGAGTGCAGGAATTGACTTTGTTTTATATTTATATATATGTATATATATATATATATATATATATATATATATATACATATATATATATATACATACACACACATATATACAAATATACATGGGGTGCAGTGTGTGTGATTGTGAGGGGTGCAGCGTGAAAGGGGTGAAGTGTTTGTGACTGTGAGGGATACAGTGTGTGTGTGGGGAACAGTGTGTGTGTGATCGTGAGGGATGCAGTGTGTATGATTGGGAGGGGTGGGTTGTAGTGTGAGAACACCCCTCCTCCTTCCTTGTTTCTTACCTGCATCCAGGGAGGAGGGGTGGTCAGCATATTCCCTTGTGGTCTGGTGGCACTGTAGGGGCTCTGCAGCTCCGCTGGGTTAAGGCTCTCTTGCGGGTCCTGGCACCACATGGAATCAAGCGTTGTTGTGTGGGGGCTGAAAATGTTTGGGAATGGTGATAGTGTATGTGTATGGGGTGACCATGTGTGTGCATGGGGATGACAGAGTATGTGAAGAGGGGCTGTGACAAGGTGTGCGTGAGGGTGACAGGGTGTGTGGAGGGGGGATGTGACAGGGTGTATCCATGGGTGGAGGGACAGGGACAGGTGGTAGAGGGGCAGTGATAGTG
>OW240912.1:248311335-248496298 GCA_933207985.1 Pelobates cultripes | reverse complement strand
GGCAGTGATGTCAATGAGAAATTTATTTTGATTATTACCAGAGGACGTATCCATCACACCTAAGACCTGTCCCCTTAAAGTTCTTAGGTGCGGAAGTTTTCCGGGCGTATGGCACAAGCATTTCTCATATGTCGTTTTTTACCACAGTATAATCAAAGACCCTCCATTCTCCTATACTGTCTCTCTGCCCCTGACAGTCTAGTGACCCCTAACTGCATAGGTTCGGGTTTGGACTGTATAGAGAGGTCAGGGATAATAGGTTTGGAGAAACGAGGTGCCAGTGACATAGCCATACGTCTGGTTCTATTTTTAGTAATTTCTCTGGTCCTAAGTATGTTATTAATCTGCATCACAAATGTGATGAAGTCATTTAATCTCTTATGCAAATCTTTGGCAGCAATTTAATCAAGAATTCAATGCAGAGATCAGTCCGCTATTAGTCCAGTCTACCTCAGAAGCCAAGGTACGAAATTCTATGGCATAATCCGAGATAGACCGGTTCCCTTGCTTAATACGCATTAGGGCAGTGGAAGCATCATCCTCCCTGTCTAATGATTCAAATGTTAATTTAAATTCCGCAAGGAATTCCTGGTAGTTATACAAAATCCTCCTATTACTCTCCCATAAAGGATTGGCCCAAGTTAAGGCTTTACCTTTAAGTTGGTTCATTAAGTACCCAATCTTAGCGCTATCTGTGGGAAAAGATCCCGGTGAGGCCTCAAAGTGGTACTCAATTTGATTCAGAAATCCCCGGCATTCTTGATTATTACCATCAAAATGCGGGGGAGGAGATAGGGAGATAGTAGGGGCCTTATAGACTATAGGTGGAGGTATATTAGGTGGAGGTGACATAATCGGAGGGACCTCAGGCTGTAAACGCGCTGTCCGAGTAAGAAGCGTACTGAAAGCCTGGGCAAATTGATCCATACAGTGATCATTCTCCTCCAGATCTCTCTCACAAGCTTGCTATGTGCTGACACAATTCTGCAGGATCTATGGCCCTGTCCTAATGTCAGGATTACTCGTTGATCCAGCACGCAGAATTATATCACACCTAGGACTAAAAGTAACGTCTTACCAGACCTTAGACTGGCCGGAATAGTCAGAATACTTGCCAAGGTCAAAAGGGACACAGAAGGAGACACAACGATGAGGGAAAGCCAAAAGTCAAGGATACCAGAAATCAGGGAAGTCAAACGAAGTCAAAGTCAAAAAACAGAATTTAAACAAACAGGAACACACACTCTGATAATCAACTAAGGGAAACCACGACAGGGCACTGAATCAAGGGTAGATAACAATAGAGGTTTTCCAATTAAGAAAGCATAGAGTTAAGGAGGGCATAGGATTATGGGTATCTGCCTTCAAGATGCTACTAACTACAATTCCTATCACTCTCAACTAAATCTGGATGAGAGTGATTGTCCTTCCTAAGCCTTAATCAGAGCTATCCCAACTGCTATAGACCCCCCAAAACTGACCTCACCTCTAACATTATCCTTACCTTCCCCAAATCCTAAACTTACACCCAGAGCTAGATTTACTACTAGGCATAGTATCTACCAGGGCAGCCACCAGAAATTTTGGGGCCCCTGACAAAGCACTGTGTGTCAGTGTAGTGAATGCAGAGTGTGTGTTAGTGTCATGAATGCAGAGTGTGTGTCAGTGTAGTTGATGCAGAGTGTGTGTTAGTGTAATGAATGCAGAGTGTGTGTGTTTACTAGTGTATGCATGTAATGTAATAATGTAAATGTAATACATGTTTCTCCCCCCTCCCTGCTTCTTACCTGGTTCAGGGAGGGGGAAGAATCCATCCCTTGTGGTCCGGTGGCATTGTGTTCTTCCCCTGTTTGTGTTTTGCAGTAGGGCCTAGACTGTAGTGAGTCATATTACATTTTCCCAACCCCGCTGAAGGCAGTATTCGCGTATGCGCTGAGCATTGCCATGGTAACCCGCGGCAACGCCTTCCGGGACGGCCTAGGCTATGGAGCAGAGAGAGGAAATGCCGTACTTGATCCGTAGTCTGCTGGGCCCCTCTGCAAGTATATAGGAGTCAGGGTGTTGTTGCACATATATATGTTTTATCAATGCTATATATATATGTGCAGAGAGGGAATGTGGGGCCGGGACTGCCAAAGCAGTCCGGGCCCCCCAGGACCGCCGGGCCCGTGCCAACCATCATAGTTGTCTCCCCCTGATGGCGGCCCTGGTACCTACTGTGGAATTTCTAATAGAGACACTCTTGCTGCGGACTTGGAAGCAAAAGAGCATGTGTACGAATGTGTATGAATAAACTATTGCATGTTTTAGCATTTTTATTGAATTTGGTTTTGTTTAGAGGGGTAGTGGAGGCGTACTTACAATTGTGTGAGACTACAGCAGGATGTGATGTAAATCCAACCCTCTGTATCCCAGCAGCATAGTTATAAAATAAAACTAAAAATACACATCTCTTTATCCTGTAACTGGACGTCTCCATCTTAGCTCGCTGTCAGTCATTGTTATAAGCTCTGTATTTGCACCTGGCAGTCAGCATAAAACCAGTTTCTTTCCCCCCCCCCCTTTTTTATTTGCAGTGTTTGTCCTGGCTTTGGTTGAACTGACCTGGTTTATAAATATATATCTTGAAAATAAATTTAGGTTATAGGTGAATTTCAATGTTTTATAAAATAGTATAAATTCCAGAGAAGTGGCAGGTTCCCCTTAACTGTATCATTAGTTTCTGTTTCTGTGGAATAAGTTCATCCCTCTTATCTACACTACACGGCACAGACAAGATGTTAGACAAAGGTTACAACAAAATTGTCGTTGAAGTTCCTAGCCATATGCTGTCTTCTGGGTCACATAACCTTTCACTTGCCCCCTTTCTCTCTAGGGAGTCACAAAGCTTCTTGTCTGCCTTCTCTCTTTCTATCTTTCTATCACTTTCACACACTAAACAGAGACAGCCAACATTCTTCTCAGCGTCGAGCCTGGGAAAATGTGTCTTCTGCTCTTGACAGCCAACTAACTCCCTTAGCTCTACTTAGAGAATGGAGGAACCCCCTCCAGAGATGGCTGGCAAAAAGGGGACAATTAAGGGCAACAATAAAGCAGGGGGAGGGGTGCAAAAATACATATACAAATAAATATGGTCACTAATATTAAACATAACTCAGTGAGGCAAACACAACAAATAAAATGAACTTTGAAATGTAATCAGTTAAGAGACCCTTTTTTTTAATTTGTCCACACATGACAATGTAATAACTGATGTTAAAACTGCAAATTTTAAATGTTGATTTTTGAGTGATACTGAAATAGAGCTATGAAAGTAGGAGTACAGAACTGTTGTTAATGGCCCACCTTAAATGTTCCCAGCAGGGCTATTGTTAGGCAGGATGTACAGAGCTACTTACAATAATCTAAATTGTAGCAAACTGAAATCTGAATGGCAAAATTTAGGCAAAACCAGCTGATTTTGTGAAAAATCTCCATCCCAGAAAAAATACCTTGGGCCTCTCTGTACAGTCTTTACAGTCATTGTTTCTCACTGGAAGTAAGGGGCTAACCTAAGTAAACTTAGTAATTCATTTTCTTTGAGGTCGTTTTCCTAGAAAGCTTTAAAGCCGTGACCCAAGGAATGAATCTAATTAGGATCTTCATTTTTATCCCTAGGACATTAGATGTGATACTCTCGGATTAAGTGATTGCTAGATTGAAAAGAATAAGGTATTCCAGGAGGAGTTGAGGCTCATTGTTTTAGGAAACACTAAAGATAAAAGGAATTGAAGTTGGTTTGATTGACTTACAGAGGACATTGTTAAGTCTTTGAGTTTGAAAGCAGTAAGCAATGCCATTCACATCACGTTTTGACACATTACAGATTAAATTGCTATTAAAGTTTTGTTGCTTGAGAGATTTATCACTTTCCCATCTAAAAAGTACATGTGCAACATATGTTAGTTAAAGGAACACTCTAACAGTAATAAAAACATATATTCCCAACATTAGAGTGGATAGTTAATGCAAAGTTAAACACAAATACACACACCAGGGAAGCCTTGCTTTTACCACAGAGCTCTCACTACTGCAAGGGATTCTGGGTAGGTGTATGCAAATGAGCTCAACAAAGAACCACATTTTTGCCTCATAATTCCTCTTTATACATGGATTCCTTGGAGTATGTGTCTGCTGTATACAACAGCTTTGAAACACAATTCAAGAAGAGGTGCAATGCCAGTGAACCACTCATGGACAGCTGTTTTGTTGTTATTTCAACTCATCAGCATGAGATAGGTTACTGGCTTGCTATGGAGGCTTGGCGTTACTTGTTAAGTACATACCAAATAAGTGGTGTGGAAAAAGTGTGGATGAAAACCCCTTCCAAAGTGGAATTATAAGGAAAAAATGTGGTTCTTAGTTGAGCTCATTTGCATGCGCCTACCCAGAATCCCTTGCAGTAGTGAGAGCACTGTTAAATTGAGATTTCTGAGGTAACAGCAAGTCTTATGACTTGCCTGGTGTGTATTTGTGTTTAAACTGCATTAATTATCCACTTATTTCAGGTGGAAGGGGTTTTTATCTACACTTCTTTCCCCACCACAACTTTTTTGGTATGTACTTAACATTAGAGTGTTAGATACCCTATCTAGATTTATCCTCATCCCTCCCCACATGAGTAATAAAATAAGCAGTTTAAACTGACTAATATGCTTTGGTGCTGTGGTCTCACAGTGGCTGCTGGTCCTTCCCTGGCTTTACTGATGATTTTAGCCAATTACTTTTTCCCCCATATGGCAGCATTTAGGCAGAGCTTGTGCATATGCATGGCAATCGTGCTGCACCAATCAGCATGTCCTCACAGAGATACAGTTAGGTTTCTAAATATTTGGACACTGATAATTGTGGCTCTATACAGCACCACATGGGTTTTAAAATGAAACAATTGAGATGTAATTGAAGTGCAGACTTTCAGCTTTAAATCAAGGGGTTGAACAAAAATATTGAATAAAACGTTTAGGAATTGCAACCATTTTTATACCCTTATTTCAGGGGCTCAGATGTAATTGGACAAGTTAACACAATAATAAATAAAATTATAATTTTCAATACTTTGTTGTGACTGCTTGAAGTCTGGAATGTATGGACATCACCAAACACTGGGTTTCCTCCTTTGTGATTGCTAGTTGTTGTTTGTTCGTGGTCTTTATGCCTTACATTTTTTTTCAGAAAGTGAAATAAAACATAGAAACATAGAATGTGATGGCAGATAAGAACCATTCGGCCCATCTAGTCTGCCCAATTTTCTAAATACTTTCATTAGTCCGTAGCCTTATCTTATAGTTAGGATAGCCTTATGCCTATCCCACGCATGCTTAAACTCCTTTACTGTGCTAACCTCTACCACTTCAGCTGGAAGGCTATTCCATGCATCCACTACCCTCTCAGTAAAGTAATACTTCCTGATATTATTTTTAAACCTTTGTCCCTCTAATTTAAGACTATGTGCTCTTGTTGTGGTAGTTTTTCTTCTTTTAAATATAGTCTCCTCCTTTACTGTGTTGATTCCCTTTTATGTATTTAAATGTTTCTATCATATCCCCCCTGTCTCGTCTTTCCTCCAAGCTATACATGTTAAGATCCTTTAACCTTTCCTGGTAAGTTTTATCCCGCAATCCATGAACCAGTTTAGTAGCCCTTCTCTGAACCCTCTCTAAGGTATCAATATCCTTCTGAAGATACGGTCTCCAGTACTGTGCACAATACTCCAAGTGAGGTCTCACCAGTGTTCTGTACAATGGCATGAGCACTTCCCTCTTTCTACTGCTAATACCTCTCCCTATACAACCAAGCATTCTGCTAGCATTTCCTGCTGCTCTTTTACATTATCTACCTTTACGTCATCAGAAATAATCACCCCTAAATACCTTTCCTCAGATGTTGAGTTTAGGACTCTATAAATATTCTGTACTCTGCCCTTGGGTTTTTACGTCCAAGATGCATTATCTTGCACTTATCCACAACTCTGACCATTTTTCTAGTTTACCTAAATCATTTGCCATTTGGCTTATGCCTCCTGGAACATCAACCCTGTTACATATCTTAGTATCACCAGCAAAAAGACATACCTTACCATCAAGTCCTTCTGCAAGAGGGGCGGGGCCGGGCCGCCGAGCCGACTGGACGCCACATGCATGGGCTCCAGCTCTAGGCTCGTGAAAAGGGCTTAAAAAGCCGACATAGACTGCTGCAATGCCGGAACCGTCGCTACCACTGCATGGAGAGGGTTACCAGCTTCAGCCCGATACCCCGCAGGAGGCACAACACGCACCGGGTGAGCGGAAACAGCCACCTTCGGCCTGCAAGCCGACACAGGCCTGTCCTCGTGCTCCCAGACACCGCGGAGAGGCACTTTGCGGGAAAGGGAAAAACCACATGAACTAAGCCTCTGGTCGTGGGAGGATACCCCGGCTCGGGGCACGGCCCCGCTCCCTCCCGGTCCGGTGGGGGTTATCCCGGCATCATGGCGGCGGCCCGCACAGTGGCGGGAGTTCCCGCGCTCGGCCTATGCCGCCTGCCTACACTAGCAACGGCTGAAAGGGAAAAAACAGCCAGCTAGCAGATATACGGGCAAACAGCTGTATGAGGAACAGCAAGCCAGCAGGAGTTGACCCTGAAACAGAGGAAAAGGGGATACCGCAGGGAGACACACAGCCCATGAACTAGCAGGGACGGCTTACTACTTACGAAACAGCCCGCAGAGAGCATTGGCTAGATAGCGCAACGGATACGAGGAAAATCACCTGCACCTCTATAGAGACATTTTAGCATAGCATATCACACCCTGAGGGCCACAGCGGAATAAAGCACAGGGGACTGACATGGACGGCCGGTGCAGGCCCAGGGGATGCTGGACACTCGACGGACACTCTACGCGGCCCACAAGCTGGCTAGAGCAGTGAGTACCCCAGTCTCTGGGTATGGGGGTCCCCAGGGAATCATGTCCCCACTGCTGCGAGCCCTGTGAGGCGGGAGTGCGCCGCTCTACCGGTGGACCGGTGGCCGGGGGGGCGGAGTACCAGCCTTAAGCGTGAGGCCAGCACTGGGAGAGACTTGGGAATGCTCACTCCAAGGGGAACAACGTGACGCTGGGGAGGTGCAGGGGGCAAGAGTGCCGCGGACTTTGTGGTGGGGTCCGACAGACAATCACTGCCCCTGAGTGCCCACGGTGCCGCGAAGGACCCGGCCGGTGAACTGGTGCCAGAGTGGGGGGGCCGGACGAGGGCTCGGCGACCTGGGGACTGCACTGCAGCAGAGACATGTGAGGCCTCCCTCAGCTTTTCACACAGGGCGACATATTGTTAATAATGTTTACTCTTTACCTGTTCCTATTCCTATAATACGCATTTTGAAATTACGCCTGACTGTTACGCTATAAGACGACCATACACGTAACCATCCCGGCTATAGTACTATCTAATGTTACACTGTAGTTTTAACACACATGCTATGACTGGCACAAACATCTTGCATTCATCAGCAGACGCTTGAGACAAGCACAGATATACATGTCAGTCACTGACGCCTGCACATTACCTAACTTTGGTTTCACATGCGCGCCACTGTCACCACGAGACACACGCCACTATCCGAACAGGCCACATCCATAAGATACACACACACACACAAGTTGGTAAGATGTTTACTTGTACTTTACAAACGGAATATGCCATAATTGGACAGAAACTTCTCCGCTGCAAAAATGTACCTTTGCTTTATACTGATTGATTTGGCCTCTGCGTAGGCTCATAAAAGTTTTTCTATTTCGCTCTTTTTAAATGCCTTACTGTATTGCTACAGAATGCATATTAACCAAGCTTATGACATGTAATAATGTTTACTCTCTACCTGTTCCTATTCCTATACTACGCATTTTGAAATTACGCCAGACTGTTACGCTATAAGACGACCATACACATAACCATCCCGGCTACAGCACGATCTAATGTTACACTGCAGTTTCAACACACATGCTATGACCGGCACAAACACCTTGCATTCATCAGCAGACGCTTGAGACAAGCACAGATATACATGTCAGTCACTGACGCCTGCATATTACCTAACTTTGGCCAAGCCGCTGGCCAGGGGGAGGGCAAGCTGCCCTGTCTGCGGCGGGAGTTTTCCTGTTTCCCAAACTGACCTGACTGACAGGAAGTGCACACTCCTTCCTATCAGTCCGGCCGGGCACCGCGGACAGCAGAGCAGCTTGGCCACGCTACAGGGGAGGGGAGGAGAGGTGAAGGGGAGTGGAGGAGAGTTGAAGGGGAGGAGAGGTGAAGGGGTGAGGAGAGGTGAAGAGGGGGGGAGGAGAGGTGAAGGAGGGGGAGTAAGAAGAAGGGGAGTATGAAAAACTGGGGGTAAGAAGAACAAGAGGGGAGTGAGAAGAACACAAGGAGGAGGAGGATGAAGGAGAGGCGGAAGAGGGGAGGAGGTGAAGGGAGGGGGTGAGAGGTGAAGGGGAGAGGTGAAGGAGGGAGTGGAGAGGTGAAGGTGAGGAGGCAGCGAGGGGAGGAGAGCCGGGAAGAGGGAGGAGAGGTGAAGGGGAGGAGGTGAAGAGGGGAGGAGAGGCGGCTGGGAGAGCAGGCGCAAAGCAGGAGGAGAGGTGAAGAGGGGGAGGAGAGCTGAAGGGAGGGAGGTGAAGGAGGAGGAGAGGTGAAGGGGAGGAGAGGCAAAGAGGAGGAGGAGGTGAAGGAGGGAGGAGGAGAGGCGAAGGGAAGGAGAGGTGAAGAGGGGAGGAGGAAAGGGGAGGAGAGGCGGAAGGAGGGGAGGGGAGGAGCTGCGAAGGGGAGGAGGAGGCGGAAGGAGGTGAAGATGGGGAGGAGAGCCGAAGAGGAGGAGGTGAAGGGGAGGAGAGGAGAGGTGAAGGAGGGGAGAGGAGAGAGGAGAGGAGAAGGAGGAGAGAGGAGAGGAGAAGGAGGAGAGAGGAGAGGAGAAGGAGGAGAGAGGAGAGGAGAAGGAGGAGAGAGGAGAGGTGAAGGAGGAGAGAGGAGAGGTGAAGGAGGAGAGGAGAGGTGAAGGAGGAGAGGAGAGGTGAAGGAGGAGGAAGTAGCTGGGGAGGAGAGGTGAAGGGGAGAGGTGAAGCTATGGGAGGGAGGAGGTGAAGAGGGGAGGAGGAGGTGAAGGGAAGGAGGAGGTGAAGAGGGGATGAAAGGTGAAAGGGAGGAGATAGTGAAGAGGAGAGGAGAGGCGAAGGAGTGAGCAGCGAAGGAGGGTGCAGGAGAGGCGGCTGGGAGGAGGTGAAGAGGGGGAGGGAGAGGTGAAGGGAGAGAGTAAGTGAAGGAGGGGGGAGTAAGAAGAAGGGGGTATGAAAAACGGGGGTAAGAAGAACAAGGGGGGAGTGAGAAGAACACAAGGAGGAGGGGGAGAGTAAGGGTGAGGAGAAGGGGAGATGAGGAGAAGGGGGGACTGAGAAGAACACAGGGAGGGTGGGTGGTGAGGAGAACACAGGGAGGGGGAGGTGAGGAGAACACAGGGAGGAGAGCGGATAAGAAGAACACAAGGAGGGGGAGGTGAGGAGAACACAGGGAGGGAGAGATGAGGAGAACACAGGGAGGGGGGAGGTGAGGAGAACACAGGAAGGGTGGATGAGAAGAGCACATGGAGGGTGGGGGAGAGGAGAGACCACTAAGAGCCAGGGGAGAGCTCTAAGGGACAGAAGGGACAGCTCTATAGGACAGGGGGCAAGACAGGGAGCTCTTTCACACTACGCACACACACACACACACACACAATGCATCCCTATACATACACAGAAACACACAATGCATCCCTACACACAGAGAAACACAATATGCTTCCCTTACACACAGAGAAACACACAATGCATCCATTACACACACACAATGCAACCCTTACACACAAAGACAATGCATCCTTTGCACACATACACAGAAACACACAATGCAAACCCTTACACACATGCACTGCTTTTCTTACATACACACAGAAACACAATGCATCTCTAACACACACTCAATGCACACACATACAGACACACACCTTGCATCCCTTATGCATACAAACACAGATTCACGCAATGCATCCCTTACACACAACCAGAAACACACAATACATCCCTTATACACAAATACACACTGCTTCCACTACACACAAACACACAGCATCACCTGCACAAACTGGTATCCCTATACACTACATACCATAAGCACACATATTAGATCCTCTACAATAACACATAACACATCCCCTACACACTCCACTCCCTGTGAACGAACTCATGGGTGGGTGGAACATATAAGTGGACTTATGAGTGGGCCTTGTGGGCATACTCACCGTCAGGCCCTGGGGCCCAGAACTTGAGCTGTGTAAGGGGCCCCCAAAAAATGGAGCTGCTTCCAATTCCCCCAGAACATTGAATTTTGTGACCACAGTTGCAAACAGCCTCCAGAGATCCTGTTCTACACCAGACCAGTGGAGCCAAACTGCAGCCCATCATCATCCTCATTTGGTTGTAAGTAGGCAATCTAGTATATTATTAGTGACACTAATCTATAATTTACCTCACATTAAAGGGACACTATAGTCCCCAGAACGACTGCAGCTTAATGAAGTGGTTCTTGTGTCTATAGCCGGTCCCTGCAGGCTTTTTAATGTAAACACACACTGTGGGCAGCACTGGCGTTAGTTCGTATGGCAGCTCATTTAGGTGGGGCATTGTGATGTCACATGGGGGGGCGGCAAATACAGCTGTTCCCCATGCAGCCGCAGGTTTATATGTGTGCTCCTGGCACTAGCAGCTAATTTTGTTTTCCAATTCACATCAGGAAGATTAAAGTCACCCATGATGATAACTTCCCCCTTCATTGTCATTTTAGCTATTTCCTCAACTAGTAGATTATCTAACTCTATTTGTCCTGGGGGCCTATAAATCACACCTACACGAGTTACTGTGTGATTACCAAATTTTAACGTAACCGAAACAGACACTATGTTTGCCTCACTAACTTTTATGAGGCTAGATTTTATGCTATCCTTCACATAGAGGGCCACCCTCCCACCTTCCCTGTCTTTTCTATATAAAGAGTACCCTGGTATTGCTATGTCCCAGTCATTTTTCTCATTATACCATGTCTCAGTAACAGCGACTAAATCTACACTATCAGTTGCCATTATTGCCACAAGTTCATGGATCTTATTCCCTAAACTGCGAGCATTTGTAGACATGACTCTAAGCTTGTCATTTTTTAACACACTTGCTACTGGCACCTTCTGTCCTTGCTCAATCGGGTTGAGATCAGGTGATTGAATCAGCCACTGCAGAATATTCCACTTCTTTGCCTTAACACCTGGGTTGCTTTTGCAGTTTGTTTTGGGTCATTGTCCATCTGTAAAGTAAAGCACCGTCCAATCAACTTAGCTGAATATGGCTGAATCTGAGCAGACAATATATCCCTAAACACTTCAGAATTCATCCGACTGCTTCTGTCTATTTTCACATCATCAATAAACACTAGTGACTCAGTGCCACTGGAAGGCATGCATGGCCATGCCATCACACTGCCTCCACCGTGTTTTACAGATGATGTGGTATGCTTCGCATTATGAGTCTTTCCAATCCTTCTCCATACTTCTTTCTTCCCATCATTCTGGTACATCTTCATCTGTCCAAAGGAATGCTGCTCCAGAACTGGGCTGGCTTTTTAGGTGTTTTTTTTGGCATAGGTCTTTCTATTCTTGAGGCTTATGAAAGGTTTGCATCTTGTGGTGAACCCTCTGTATTTGCTCTCGTGAAGTCTTCTCTTTATGGTAGACTTTGATAATGATATGTCTATCTCCTGAAGAGTGTTCTTCACTTGACTGGATGTTGTGAAGGGATTTTTTTTCTTTAGCATTGAAAGAATCGTACGATCATCCACCACTGTTGTTTTTTGTGCACATCCAGGCCTCTTTGTGTTGCAGAGCTCACAAGTACATTCTTTTTTTTCTCAGAATGCACCAAACTGTTTATATTGCTAATATTCCCGCTATGTCTCTGATTGATTTTTCACTTGCATTGAGAGCAACTTTGACAGCATACTATGGGTTCACAGCAACAGCTTCCAAATGCAAATGCCACACCTGGAATCAACTCCAGTCCTTTTAATTGATGAAGAAATAACAAAGAAATAACCCACACCTGTCCAAGAAACGGCTTTTGAGTCACATGTCCAATTATTTTTGGTCCCTTGAAAAAGAGGGGGGTACAATTTAAAGAGCTGTAATTCCTCAAATTTGCATGTTTACCTTCAAATTAAAGCGGAGAGACTGCATTTTAAGCCCACATTCATTATTTAACTGTAACTTGTGTCAGTGTCCAAATATTTCTGGACCTAACTGTAAATTAACTCAATGCATCAGTATGCAGAGCATTTAGTGCATTTATGCTGAGAGGGTAAATACCAAACGTCCGTCCTGCAAAGATTGTGCCTCTGGTGGTTGTCCGAGTGTGAGCCACTAGAGGTGGACTTAGGAAGCAATGTAAACACAGCCTTCTCTCAATATTTTGTAAAATGTATTTCAGTGGACATTAAACTAAGAACTTGTCACTGATTAAAGTTTAATGCTATGTACAATTGGCCCCCTGTCAAAGAAGTCAAGAGCCACTGCTTTAGAAGATTTTGACACCATTGAACAAAATTGTACAGATCTGATCAGTGCATTGCCAATTTGAAGCCACAATAAATAAGCTGCAGAGATAGCTGCTAATTTTCCAGTTTAGGTAATTTGTCTCCAAACGTTTATTTCCCCAAAATTCAATTTTTTTTAAATCTATTTACTAGATAGTGAATGGTAATACTGCTCATTATTTACCTGGAAATAAATCTGATTGTTGGTGCCTGTACTGTTGAAATACCATTTTATATCTTCTGAGCATATAGTTGTAAAGCTAATTACAATTTCCATTTGAAGACACATTGCTAGCATTTTTCTGCATGTTTTTTTATGTGCTAGTACAAACGTGTACTGAATTGTTAAACTATAATGTGACCTTATTTTGGCCCCTTTTATCCAATAGTACAATGGAGTAATGTTGAAACTCAATCACATATTCTGTACAACCCAAAAGGCACCTCTGCGTTCAAAGACATCTGCATGCTATTTTCATTTAGTGCTGGTTATGGGATGATATAGGAAGATATACATTGTTAAATATATTTTAACTTTTATTTTTCTGGTTCCTGCTGTGTCCAAAGAGAAATCTATGTATGATCCATAGTTTTTTTGATTATCACCTAATTACAGATCAGATTTTTCCAATTATATATGAGTGAAGAATAACATTAGAGCTGTCCGGACAAATCTCAGCCCACAATACAATTATTACATTATCTCAATACTCAGCAGAATATTGTAATATAATGAGAGGCATTGTGTAATCATAAACTAACACAAGATGGAAGAGATGCCTGATTATATTTTGAAATAACTATTCTCTCATTACTTGTCTTGTAGGGCTAGGCATTATGAAACATATGAGTATAAGTGCTTTATTTTCAAAGCACCTACAGGTCCCTTACTGCTATAAAACAGTGACGCAAATATTTAGATCAGACATAGATAAATTATGGGGAAAGCTCTACTCCCTAGAACTCAAACTGTAAGACATTTCTGTCATGGGTTACTTGGAAGACGATGATTTCGTTTATAATGATAAAAAATTATAACATAGTATAACTCTTTGTATTGAAGAACTGTAATGAAATATTCTTCAAAATAATGCTAGTTTCTTGCGTGCAGAGCCTAATGTGCATTGACAGTGTGAGCTTACTTCTAAGCTCTAGGATGGTTATGGCTAAACTTGACCCTGCAGATTTTCAGAATTAGATTTTTTTATGATACTCAGCCAACCTGAAGAGTCACTGTGCATCTGGTGAAATTGAGTTAATAAACATACGTTTACCAAGGGCCATTACTGTCGCAGGTAGACCCATAATTTAGTTTTATTTTATTTTTTTAACAATAGATTGTAAATGAAGTGTAAATGAAATGAAGTGACATGTAAATGTCCATAATACAAGTGACAGGGAAAGTGTAGTAAATTAAATTCTGGCTGTCACATTCACTTCTCTTTATCATCACTTACAGTGAAAACCGTTTCACAGTCAGCTGATTCAGATAATTCACCCATATCGTAACTGTTTGGTGTGATCATAGATACAATACAAAAGACATTGACAGTTTGAGAATATGCCAGTAGTAGAATAATTATTTTTAACTATTTGCATTGTTGTAGAAGAGGGCTAAGGCAAACTTTTAGTAGTACTGTGCCAAAACAAGATCTTGCGTGCCAATCCCATTTTTTTAAAATGAGGTTTGTATGTTGCCGTATTTTTCTTGTTTTTTTTGTGGGTGCTACCGTAGTTTTGCAGCATTGTATTTGTGCTTTTGGGGTCTGTTATATTGTATATGTTCATGAGTAGTTTGTGGTATCGTGTATGATACCTATGAATGTGGTCTGTGTATGTGTGGGGCTCCATGTGGTATTGCATGTGAGAGGCTGCTTGTGGGGTTGTGTGCATGTATGTGGATTGTCAGTGTTTTTTTGTTTTGATTCTGGAGACTGTGTGTTTATGTGTCAGCTGTATGTATTATTTGTATGAGGCGGAGGCTTATTCTGCAACTCTGTGTAAACTGCAATAGCTGCTGCGGGCTGCTCTCGTCCAGTGCAGATTCCCCTTAACAAGTGCTGTGAGATCACGTCCTCTAAGTGCTGCAATGCATAAATTAAGGATTGTCCCTCAGCACCTGCAATTACCGCTCGGTTTGCACTTGCAGATATCTGAAGTCCCACTGGAACTCGATATATTGAAGATGTGAATATTATAAAGAATATATCTACAGCATATACAACACCAAACATACATTTTTGCAGTTTAACTATTATAGGTTGTAAACCACGGGAAATCCCAAACAGATTAGCAGTAAATCAAATTTGCATGTAGGAGTCAGTGTAAAGAATTTTACATCTGCAAAACAAATCTATTTCGCAAATTCTTATCTTTAATTTTCTAGGAAACATGCCTTAATATAAATATTGTCAAAACTTTTTTTTAAACTTAAAAATGTTCTGCATAAAAATAAAGAATGTGCTTTCTACCATTACACCGTTTTGCTTTTGTCTGTTATAGTAAAACATAATGAATACTTTTTTATATATTTTTTGGGGGGGAATAGAAAGTAGAAAAATAATAAAGAAGAAATGATTGCAAAATTAAAAATCTCAATATATTATATTTGTTAATGGTGGTAACACTTGATGCACTGGACTTCAAGTGTAATTTAACATACATTTCTTCTTTAATCTTGTTTTGGCATCACAGAGAGAACACATGGGTGTCATGGAGTATTGTTATAACCCCACTAATGGCTCAAACAAGGAAAAGCCAGCATAGAACAGAAAAAAGATATAGGCTTGTATGTCTTTTTAAAAAGGGCTGTGAGTTTTACTAGTCTGATTCCAGGTATCAGAAAGTAGTATAAATGCACAATACAAACATAATAAATAATCTTCTGTCATCCAACATTCTCAGACTAACCTCCATCAACTCAGGAGGAACCTGAATTCTCTTGACCTCCAGAAACTCTCAGCATTCTCAATTCTCATTCATCCCTACCTTCTCCTGTCCCTCTATGGCTGTCTTCTCATATAATGTTACTCTCATCTCAGCCTTGGACGCTGCAGCCCCACTCCAAACATACACCTCAAGAAGGACATGTCGCCAACCGTGGCATATTAACTCGACCCGCTACCTGCAGAGATGCTCCCATTCAGCTGAGGGTTGCTGGAGGAATTATCGCACCTTGTCAGCGTTTCTCCATTATAAATTCATCTTGCGTTTCTTACAGCGCAGCCCTCACCCTTGCTTAACAGTCATACTTTCCGTCTTTCATTAGTTCAATATCCCAGGATCCCAAAAGTCTCTTTGATACCTTCAACTCTCTGTTTTGCCCTGCTGTGACCACCCCCTAAACTAACCTTTCAGCGGATGGCTTTGCATGCTACTCTACTGGCAAGATTAAACAGTTAAGAAAATAATCCTCACCTGTTTGCTCCTCTCTCTCAACCGCTCTTGGAGGTGCCTTTCCTACCCTTGATTCCTTTTCACATGCTTTTTTCACATTTCACAGGGGGTGGCGGAACTTCTCCTTTCCTCTCGCCCCACTTCTTGTCAGCTTGATCCTGACCCATATCACCTTTTCAGATCTCAACATACAGATATACAGATAAACACAATGACAACATACATTGGAAGCAAGGTGAAAGGTCAGTGTAGGACCCTCCTAGGGGGTCTGCCTTGACGTTGGCAGCCGGGCATTCCTTCCAATGGCCATTGGAGTAACTTAATGACCTCCATTTGTTTAAATATACATAGGGATTTAGGAGAGAGCAATGGTAACATTTTCTTTTGTTTTTACTGTATGTATTGCGGCTGATGTGTACTGTGGTCGTTGCTGCTGCCCAGGAGTGATGGGAGTGAGAGCAGGACTTATCTTTTTGTATTTGACAACATACATACTGACAATGACAACAGAAATACTGACACATACAGACATATATACCTATATGTATATCCTTAGGGTCCAGTGTGCTAGCTGAGGCTGTTGGGAGTTAGGCTCTTGCCCTCCCGGCCTGGTCCCCTCCTACCCGCTCCAGTGGAGCTCTAGTCTCTCTGGGGGAAGTGACAAGCTGTCACTTTCTCCCAGGCTGCCGATGTGAAAGTAGACCGGTCCCGCTGACACATGCCCTAAGTGCAGGGCCGGTGCAAGGATTTCTGCCACCCTAGGCAAAATCCCTTTTGCTGCCACTTCATGTCACACACTCACTGACAGACACACACACGCTGACACACACACAGAAACTCGCTGACAGACATACACTCACTCACTTACAGACACACACACAGACACTCACTGACAGACTTACACACACACTCACGCACAGAAACTCACTGACAGACATTCACTCAGTGACGCACTCACTGACAGACATACACTCATTCACTGACAGACATACACTCACTCACTGACACACACACTCACTGGCAGACATACACTCACTCAGACACTCACTGACAGACATACACTCAATCAGACACTCATTGACAGACAGACACACACTTACTGACAGACATACACTCACTCAATGACAGACACACACACACAGACAGACATATACTCACTCACTGACAGACACACACACACTCAGACACTTACTGACAGACATACACACACACACACTGACAGGCATATACTCCCAGCCTGGTCCCCTCCTACATGCTCCGGCACAGCTCTAGTCTCTCTGGGAGGAAGTGACAAGCTGTCACTTTCTCCCAAGCTGCCGATGTGAAAGTAGCCCGGTCCCGCTGACACATGCCCTAAGTGCAGGGCCGGTGCAAGGATTTCTGCCACCCTAGGCAAAGATACATTTTGCCGCCACTTCATGTCACACACTCACTGACAGACACACACACGCTGACACACATAAACTCACTCACTTACACACACAGAAACTCACTGACAGACATTCACTCACTGACAGACATACACACACACTCACTGACAGACATACACTCACACACACACACATCACTGACAGACATACACTCACACAGACACACTGACAGACACACAAACACTCACTGGCAGACATACACTCACTCAGACACTCACTGACAGACACACACTTACTGAAAGGCATACACTGACTCAATAACAGACAGACACACACATACTGACAGACATATACTCACTGACAGACACACACACACACACACACACACACACACAGACACTCACTGACAGACATACACTCACTCACTTACAGACAGACACACACTCACTGACAGACACACACCCACAGACACAGACATACATTGACAGACACAGACAGGCAGACACTCACTCACTGACAAACACTCACCTCCCTGGGGTCCAGTGTGGGGCAGCTCCTCACTCCTCCCGTCCGCTGTTTAGTATGCTGGGGCCGGAATGACATCATATTCTGGCTCCCAGCATCACAGAGGGCGCGCAAAGGAGGAGTGAGAGGCTGCAAGAAGAGCCTCCCTCGCTGCCTGCCTTCTCCTTCAGTCACCGGCATTTGATGGCAGAGCAGGCATCTGTCATCAAGGTAAGAAGGTGCCTGCTCTGCCATACTGTGACAGGGCTCCTCTGGGTGCCCCCACCTTTGGGCAATTGGAGGAGCGGCCTGGGCTGAAGGGGGATGGCTCTTGAATCGCACGCCCAGCGCTGCGGTTTAAGACAGGAGGAGCCCACAAGGAAATATCCGGTAGCCCTAGGCAAATGCTGGCCCTGCCTAAGTGCATGGACTACCCGATGGGCCCCCTTAGCGTGCAGGCTGCATAGCCTGCAACAATTTGTTTCAGGATCGGTAATCCTAAAATAAAATGTTGCGGGCAGTGGGCCAATGGGGCAGCTGCTTTGGGCCACTGAGGAGTAACGGGCCCGGGGTAGCTGCCCCATTTGCTCCAACGGTAAAGATGGTCCTGCAAACATATTTACTTTTTTATCCCCACATTATCATTTCAGTTTCTATTCTTCCCATCAACAAAGACTGATTCCAGTTTGTGTTTTGTTGTCTCCCTCCTTTGAATAAACTGTTGTGATAAACTCAATGATTTGAAGTGGTCATGGTGCCTGGAGTCTGTATGTGTGAAACACTGCACATATGGAGTTTAACCCCTTTGCTTCTGGTAGTGTAACTCCACCTCTGGCACCATCATTGGGTCATCATTAGCCAGCACGGAACAAGAGTTGGCAATGTCAATTCTGAGTATATTGCTATGCTCTCAGCTGACAAATGGCAGGCATAGTCAACTTCAGCAGCTCTACTGTCATTGGCAACTAGAGGAACTTGAGTGCTTGGCGGGGGACCCAGGTAAAAACAGTTTGCCCCATTATCAGGAAACAGGGTTGGGGTACTCCTGGCATCATAACCATACAGTGGAGTAAGGTTTTTTATTTTCACAAACTGGTTCAACTTTTTTTGACAAAACCCTGTATTTCCTTGTCCCAGTTATCTTCCCTGCATTCGGTAGATTGATCTACCGAATACGACCACTCCCATGGCTCATTTAACTTCAAAGAAAACCACAAACTTAAGTACTCTCTCTGTGTGGCCGCAGTTCGTATAACCGAACAATAGGAGCGTTGGAAAACAGCGGCCATCTTGTCTCCCGAAAGCAGGCAGCGGTACTTGGTCGTCGAGTGTCTGGAACTCTAAGTTGACACTCAACCCCGCGAACACAGGTGACTTTGTACGAATGCCTGCTTCAAGCCAGGAGAGCTCTATTCAGTGGGATTGGTCGCACGAACCAGGCAAACAATCGCTACCTATGAGCTAGGGGAACCGTATGACATTTTGTTCGTTTTGGAACTCCCGAAAGTGACCTAGCACTACCACTTTTTCTCTGGAACTATTTTGGGCAGACACCACATGTGCGGTCGGTCACACTTTACCCCGGTGGCGAGTCTGCTGTGTTCGTAAGATCTGAGCACTATTTGGATATGTTGGGCGCTCAGATACAGGCTATATCTGGGGATATAATACTTGTGGGAGTTCTTATGTGTGTTATGTGTTTTCAGGTGTTTTATTTTCTGTACCTCTAGTGCCTGGGAGATAATTAGTTTAAGCAAATTATACTCAATTATCTCCCAGACACAGAGACTCCTGGGCGTGTTTTACCATACTTTTGCTGGAGACCCTATGCTGGGGGTCTGGGTATAAAAGTGGGCCATCTGGCTATAATAAAGCATTCCAGTACCCTTCATCAAGTCTCAAGTGATGTTTGGGTATGCGAAAGACAATGCGATTGATTTTTCTCACTACTTGCTTGGTTTTCAGGAGAGTACGAACTAGCGTACTATGCGAACGGGCTATAATAATTCAAGCCTCGAGCAGTTTGGGAGTGTGCGAACGAACGTACTATACGAAGTACAAGGGGTTCGTTACATATTTGTTTTCACATATTTTTCAAGTTGTAAAAGAATCACATTAGATATCTGTTAGAACAAAATTTACACTTTGAAGGGAGCATTATTGGAACTAGTGAACATATGGCTCTGGGGCAAGATTCATTTTTGGACCCCCTACCGCTGCAGACAATTAACTTTTAATTCACCCAAAATGTCCACACTTACCAGTGTCAAATAAACTATATAGTCACAACTTCACAAGACCCTACATTACCATGCCAGTTCACCTTCTTCCTCCCCAATTTACACTGCCACATTTAACTGACAATTAACCCTCTCCCTGCTCAAATTAGATTTTACCACATTTGACAACTAACCATCTCCCTGGAAGACTTGAACATTCGCCTGCCAAGTAACCCCTTACTTCCCCTAAATAGATCTTCTCATTCTCCTTATCTGCATACCGTGGAAGGGTCCATTCCTGGCTCCTAATGTGTTGGCCCTGTCATATTTATACCCTCACTGCTTAGCAGTCCTCTCCTGGCCCTGACTGAACAGTTCTAACTGATGGCTCAGTAAGGCACTTGCCAGTGACACAGACACACACAATATGTAGTTTAAACAAATATTCATGCCATGCAGCTCACAGATACACATTCCCTATACTACACATAGAATAACTATGTGATTCACAGACACCCTCCATGCAGTACAGACACACCCCATGAGGTACACCACACATTTCACAGACACCTCATTCAGTTCACAGACAACACGTTTAAAATTTTTTAGACAAATTCATTTAATAAATAAAAAAAGTCTCAAGGTAGCAATCAGCTCATACTCTTTCCAGCCAGGCATCAAGCACCAGCCCTCTTTACTTTCTTCTGTCAGACAGGCTGACTCATTCAGCTACTGCAGGGGAGAGCTCCTTCCAGTGCTGCAGACCCTGAGGTTACACTCTGAGCATGCTATATCAGTTGCTTCCTCCATCATCCGGGAGGAAGGAAGACTGCATTCTGGCGTAAGAAGGGGTGGGGCTAGATGGAGGTCGCATCTGACTAAGAATCCATGGTTTCCTGCAGCTCATGGGACTTTGCCTGATAGTAAGAAACCTGGGTGTGCTCCCACCTCAAAATCCCCTATAAAGTAAAAATTCCCTACCCTCACCACTTCGGGTGACGTGCTCACACCGGATGTGAAGCCAAATCAGCTGGATGTCGGCTTACCCATGTGGGGTGCCTGTGTCCCACCAGGATAGTGTATGGAAACCTTACAGGGCAACATGCACTAGGGTACTGTGATGTTGCATGTGCTCATCTGGGGACGACACTGATGCACATGCACGATATTGGATAGGGTTTTCTGACGCTGGTAGCATGCAAGCCCCAGCATCAGCTGTGCAGGACGCATGCGTAGTACAGCATAGAGTATGCAGAACATCCTGTACTGCGCATGCGTGCTGCAAGTTGGTTTTGGGGCATGCGCACTACCAGCATCAAAACATACCCGATACTATGCATGTGTAATACACACATCACATAGACACCCCTCCCCGTCTGTGCTCATGCAACGTCACTGCACTTAAGCGCACGCTGTGCACACACACGACATCCTATAAGGATCCCATACACCCCTGCTGGTGTACTGCAGACGCCCCACACAAGTAAGTCGACATCCAGCACATTCGGCCTCACCTCCGGTGCTGAAGTGGGAGGGGTAGGGAATTTTTACAGCGTAGGGGATTTTAATAGCACACTGGTGCCATTACATCTACTGTGCCTCCTGTAGTTCTGCTAATGGAAGGAAGGTTGCTCTATATATATACAGTTGCAAGAAAAAGTATGTGAACCCGTTGGAATGATATGGATTTCTGCACAAATTGGTCATAAACTGTGATCTGATCATCATCTAAGTCACAACAATAGACAATCACAGTCTGCTTAAACTAATAACACACAACAAATGAAATGTTGCCATGTTTTTATTGAACAAACCATGTAAACATTCACAGTGCAGGTGGAAAAAGTATGTGAATCCCCAGACTAATGACATCTCCAAGAGCTAATTGGAGTGAGATGTCAGCCAACTGGAGTCCAATCAATGAGATGAGATTGGAGGTGTTGGTTACAGCTGCCCTGCCCTATAAAAAACACACACCAGTTCTGGGTTTGCTTTTCACAAGAAGCATTGCCTGATGTGAATGATGCCTCGCACAAAAGTGCTCTCAGAAGACCTACGATTAAGAATTGTTGACTTGCATAAAGCCAGGGGCGCAAAATTCCAGTGACCGGCAGGAGGGAAATGCCAGGTCACCTTCTGGATCCCTGGCGCGGCGTGCGGCTGAATTGGATTCCGAAGCGCCGCCTTTTGCTGATGCTGCGGGAGCCGGAATATGACGTCATCAGTAGACAGCCCGCGAGGGAGCAGAGCGGGGAGATTAGAGCTCCCCCGCCGCCTCGGAATCCAATTCAGCACGCACGCCTCCCAGCAGCCCCACTGGACCTCCAATTAGAGACCCACGCCAGCTCTTCAGGTAGGGAGGCTGGGTGGAAAATGTAAATTATAATTATATTAATTAGTGTGTATGAGAGTGAGCGTGCGTGTCTGTCAGTGAGTGTGTGTCTGTGAGTGTCTGGATGTCACTGAGTGTGTGTGCATGTCTGTCAGTGTGTGTTTGTGAGTGTCTGTCAAATCAGTGAGAATGTCATTGAGTGTGTGTGTGATTATCAGTGTGTCTGTCAATGAGTCTGTCAGTGTGCGTGTGTGTCTGTCAATGAACGAGTGTGTCAGGTGAGTCTGGCTGTCAGAGATGTCTGTGTGTTTGTCATTGAGTGTGTGTGACTGTCAGTGTGTGTAGCGTAGCCAAGCGGAGCGGACCGTGATACAGGAACTTCTGTTTCCTGTACCTGGTCGGACTGACAGGAAAAGCTCACTGTACCAGGATTCACTCCGCTCAGCTACGCTACGAGAAAGGTAGGAGGCACACCAGATAAGGGAGGAGACCACTATAGGGGTGGGTGGTGCACCAAGGGGCAGGGAGAGAAGGGAGAGATACACTAAGGGACAGTAAAAGGAGGGAGGAGAGGAATACTAAGGGACAGGAAACAGAAGGCGGAGGGGAGAGGAACACTAAGGGACAGGGAAAGGAGGGGGCAGGGTGGAGGAACATTGAGGGTCAGGCAAAGGAGGGGAGAGGAACACTAAGGGGAAGGGAGCGGCCCCCCAAAGAAATGCCACCCCACACCATTACAGACAGCAGAACATTCTCCACAGCGTCTCCAGACTCTGTCACGTCTGTCACATGTGCTCAGTGTGAACTGCTTTCATCTGTGAAGAGCACAGGACGCCAGTGACGAATTTGCCAATCTTGGTGTTCTCTGGCAAATGCCAAACGTCCTGTACGGTGTTGGGCTGTAAGCACAACCACCACATGTGGATGTCGGGCCCTCATAGAGTCTGTTTCTGACCGTTTGAGCAGACAGATGCAGATTTGTGGCCTGCTGGAGGTCATTTTGCAGGGCTCTGGCAGTGCTCCTCCTTGTACAAAGGCGGAGGTAGCGGTCCTGCTGCTGGGTTGTTGCCCTCCTACACGTCTCCTGCTGTACTGGCCTGTCTCCTTGTAGCGCATGCATGCTCTGGACACTACGCTGACAGACACAGCAAACCTTCTTGCCACAGCTCGCATTGATGTGCCATCCTGGATGAGCTGCACTACCTGAGCCACTTGTGTGGGCTGTAGACTCCGTCTCATGCTACCACTAGAGTGAAAGCACCGCCAGCATTCAAAAGTGACCAAAACATCAGCCAGGAAGCATAGGAACCGAGAAGTGGTCTGTGGTCACCACCTGCAGAACCACTCCTTTATTGGGGGTGTCTTGCTAATTGCCTATAATTTCCACCTGTTGTCTATCCCATTTGCACAACAGCATGTGAAATTGAATGTCACTCAGTGTTGCTTCCTAAGTGGACAGTTTGATTTCACAGAAGTGTTATTGACTTGGAGTTACATTGTGTTGTTTAAGTGTTCCCTTTATTTTTTTGGAGCAGTGCATATATTATATATATATATATATATTTGCAAAAAGAGCTGTTTACATATTATCTGTTTCTTAACCGTGATGTTTGTAACCTAGTGGTAGCTGGTTCATAGATTCACTGAGATGTATGAATCAGTTTTACACAATACAACATGAAATAAGTTAGCTATTGCTGTGACATTTATTTTGCTTATGTGAAAGATCTTTTACATCTCTGGAGTTATAATTTCAGTCCAGAATGTGTCTTGTGATTTTGAATACATGCATACTTACTTTCTCCCTCCTTCTGGGGACGTTTAAATCACACAGCTGCAAAACAGAAGCTGAACCAGTGCTGAGACACCAGAAATATACATTATACATATCCATTTGCTCCTTCTTGTTGATCCACTTTATTTCCCCTGTCCTAAAAGAAAATAGCTCCATAATCTTCAATGGATGGCAGTACCATAGATACTTCAATTGTGTGGGTTGGACTTCGTGTTACTTTACAGTTAACTCCTAATTTTGCCAAACAAAATGCTACCCCATGACTCTATGGAGAAAGCAAATGCATAGTCATTCAAGAATGATATTCAGATCTAACACAGCCTTCAAAATATTACATTTAAAAAAATACATTATGTGATACACATTGTAACTCTGCAGTATTCATAGGGGCATGGTATAATTAAATTCACCCAAACAACTTTATCTCAACAACATGTCTTTTAACCCTGGAATGTGAAACATTACAGTTTTGTAGAAAATGTTAACATTGCAAGGTTCTAAACAATTCTAGTGAGTCTTGCTGACACCCACTAGAGGTGCTTCATCTACAACAACCAAGTAAAACTCTTTCATGTGATCAAATGTGGCTCATAGGAAAACATTTAATCAAATGCTTTCCTATTGGAAAAGTGTTTGACAGTTGCCAAGCTTGCCATCAGACCACAATGCTCCTCTATGAGGAAGATTAGATTGAACCATTGGCTAGAGCGCAACTGCTGCTGGATGAAGTTGCAGGAGGTGGAGTGGGCAGCAGCACTGAGGGAAACCGTTTTGGAAATAAAAGTGAGTATTTTCTCTCCCCCCCATTATCTTTATTGCATGGTGGGCCCTAATCTAACTATGGACTAGGGCCCTTTAGCCCCAGGCATGTGCTGATCAATACTTTTGGCTTTCAGTAAAAAAGGGGGTGGTGTAGGACGGTTCCCAGGTAAGAAATCAAACTGTTAGTAAAGGATTTCACTACTTAAACGGATGCTGCCAGGGCACTGCTGGCACCATAACCACTAAAGCATGATGTAGTTATTATGGTGCTTGGAGTGTTCTTTTACAATATTCTACTGCATGGATGAGTGCTGTTCTCCCTATAAATTTGATTGCTAACTTCTGGGGAAGACATCAATAACTTGGAGCATAGTGAATACAAGGCTCTTTGCCCCCTCAATTTATCACAATATTCCAATAATCTGATCTGACAAGCGAGGTATGATGTGAATGTGTATTTAACCATCTGGCATATCAAATTTCAGTCTGGGTGGTTGGCTTATGGACCTTGACCATTGGTCAGATATTTCCTTACCAATGCTATAAAACAAACGATCGTACCCCAGCATCCTGATAACTGTTTACCAACTTACAAAAATTAAGTAAATTGAAATTGCAAATTTGCCTTCTACCATATTTGTTTTGAGTGCACATCTGGACTGAATAAATGCCTGGCTTTATACACCAGCTATTATGTGGTATAGAATGGGAAAGCAGCAGAATGCTGTATTCCTGTTCGTAGAATGGAATCCATATTTCATGCACCCTCATTGATGAATTATACATAAAGCCTTTGGCATCCATTACATTCCTATTTTATATGAGTAAAACTGCAGTAAGAGCCTTACCATTGGTCATAGGGTTAAGCAAATATATAAATGGAACATCCGCTGGAGAACACGCCTATAATTACTGTTATATGCTTCCTTTAGCTAGTGCTGTTTTAATCTAACCCACAGAAACCACATTCCAAACGCTGCCAGAGGCTGTGTTTGAAAAGGATACCATGTAAAAATGCATGGCCTTCGAGAAACCCAATCTTTATACAACAATTGATACAAGAAAAAAACTTTAGATTCTTAGCATTAATACAGACTTTTATGAGCCAGGGCAGGTTAGCAGATATATTTAAAAACATGATTGGACTTATTGACGGGAATTAAACCCCTTAATTCTAGACTTAGATGCAGTTTTTTTAAATCCAACACCAAGTGCTATTTATTTACTAATGCAAAAGGGTGTGATAAAAATGTGTCTGCCAATACAAATGGCATTTAATACTCCCTTTTTTGGTTTGATTTTTAAGCCTAGTCAAAGTTCATGGAAGGTTTTATTTTTCCCAATATCTTTTATTAAAGACAGGCAATGCAATAACTCAAGTGCATTAAGAGTAGTCAGGATCCAAGAACACAAAAGGACAAAGCAAATCAAGTCAATTACTTCACTTCTCCAATTATGATGCCTTAGTCAGAAAGGAGGGTAAGAATGAAGGTACCATGCCACTGGTATACAGTTCCAGTCCTTTAACCTTTGCTCCCAGGTACTAGGATGCAAACTGGAAGGACCAACTCAGGGACACAGTATATGACGGAAAAAATCCTGTAAATTAGAGCCTCTATCGTCTTGTCTCCCTGTCAAAAGCTCTGTTCCTTGTACTAGGCAAACAGAGAAATACAACGGTGATGGAGAAATATAAAAGTGTTCTGAAAAGTACCTTTTTTCGAGGGTTTAAAAATCTGTTACAATAGGCTAGGTATTTTTAAACTATTCTTTTAAACTGTTAACTTTCTTCTTTGTAAATCTCTACTGAATCTTTCACCTTCACAGTAATGTCCCACTAAGAATACTGGAAAAATATTCCGCCTTAATTTGTACTCCACACAAAAGTGGTGTAAGATAAGGCCCTAACATTAAACACTTATTATATGAAAGGCAGACATATTAATAATTTGACTATGCTTTGCAAAAAGTAAGGGATAATCAAAATTAGGGAAAACCTGCAGAAATATAAACAGTATATTTATATATATATTTAAAAAACAAACAAACAAACAAACCATTGGAAGTAATATGCACGCCAGAAAAATAAATCTCAGAAAAAGTGCAGATAATCTATTGTTACATTGGTAAAATTTCCTTTTCCCCTCTTCACACAATGTGCCTGTACTGACCTGGATTACGATTTGCTAATTCTTTAATACAAATTTAAAGTAAAGAGAGCATTAATTGGGCAGTTAGGGTCATATCCCCCCAAATCATACTTAATCGTCACTACATTTACCAGAATAACTACAGCTTAATGTTGTTGCTCTGGTGAGTATAAGTCAGTCCCTGCAGGCTTCTGTTTAAATTAACTGAACATTCTCCCTTCAATGCTTTTTTTGTTGTTGTATTTTTTTTTTTCTTTAAACCCCTTAAGGACGGCGGGCGTAGTATTCCGTCCTTGAGGACCCGGCTCTAAACGCCGGCAGGCGGCCTAGTACATCCCCGCCATCCAGGGGACTTACCTGCTCACTGGCGATCCTCTGCCGGCGATCGTGATGGGGGGACTTGCCTGGTATACCAGGCAGTCCCCCTGCATCTGATCCGGCCCTCCTAGGCCATGTGATTGCGAAGTCCTTGTGTGGACCTCACGATCTCATGGACGGAATAGCCGTCCGAAAAAAGTTAATAGTTAGAACAGTGTAAAATAAAATTATATATACTTAGATCATATATATATATATATATATATACACACACACACACACACACACACACAAGATCCAGCGCACTCACCTATCCACTAAACAGCAACTTCAATGTTGAAAGATTTTGTTTTTTTTAAAACACCTAATCTAGGCAAAAATAATGGGGGTTTAGTTACATTATATGATCATACATTGCATAAGCCTGCCACAACGTCAATGTACCCCATCTTTGGCAGGTCCTACACTAACAGCCTAATGTCTGCTCTTATGGTGAGTGCGCTGGATCTTGTGTATTGTATAATTTGGCCCCCAGCAGCACCCCCATTTATGCATGTTCAGGTGAGTGCATGATCTAAGTATATATAATTTTATTTTACACTGTGTTCTAACTGTTAATCATATATGATCTAAGTATATATACACATACACTAAGTGTATATTAATATATGTATAATTTTATATATATATATATATATATATTTGTGGTCATGGCATAAGCCGTCGTATTATTGACATAAGACAAACATAGAATGGAAAGGTCAGTTGTGGTGTGCCGGAACTGACGAGGAAGTAGGCCTGAAAAAAGAGGGCCTACCTTATAGAATGCTTATAAAAGTGGTGTGGTGGGTGGGACAATTCGCCAGACCCAACAGGTAATGAGGGAAGGGTTGATGCTCCTTAAGGGGAACCAAGCCCCTCCCACAACTTCAGGCCACGCCTTCCATTTGTGGTCATGGCATAAGCCGTCGTATTATTGACATAAGACAAACATAGAATGGAAAGGTCAGTTGTGGTGTGCCGGAACTGACGAGGAAGTAGGCCTGAAAAAAGAGGGCAAAAAGATATAACCATTTATTGTATCATAACTCGACACTACACATTACATATTCATGGTTTTGAAAGCCAGGCGTACTTCTTGTACAGGCTGGGGAATGTAGCGGGTATATGCTGTGGATTTCCATCGGCCTAATATTTTGATAACGTGAGCTGGTATATTCTTTTTTGAAGCTGTCGTTGCGGCTCCTATGCGGAAGGAGTGTCCGGAATAGCTGGCTGGGTTCAAACCTAGCCGGATCAACAACATCCTAACATACATCATGAATTTGCTCGTAGTGAGTACATTACCGTGCAAGGATAGGAGTGGCTGTGTGGGAGCCATATTACAGAAAGCCAGAAGAGTGTCAAAAACTTCCACCGGACACCAGATATTACTAGTGGGGTAATAGGGTATAATGACTGTCTGACCTTTGGCGCTAGTTTTGGTGTGGTGTAGGGATAGTTGATAGTGATCGTGCACCTTTATGAGATCGGATCTAGTGATGAAGGTGAGTGAGTTAACGCTAGTGGTGGTGAATTCTCTGGGTCGCAGAAACCGTAAAATGCGAGATAGATGGCTGTTTTAATAACACGATTGGTATGACCTTCGAATGGTGAGGTGTCTAGTAGATTTGATAGTGCCTGGAATAATAGATCGTGGATGGGTAGTCTAGCAGGTGAGGGTGTAGGAGTGGAGTTTTGATACCTTTAAGTATAGCTTTTACTTGGTAGGAGGATAGAAAGCGTTGTTTGTTAGGCCAAGAAGTGAGTATGTGGTGCTGAATACCTGTGATATACAATTTAATGGTGTTGTATGACAATGTTAGATGAAGGTGGCAAAAGGAGATGAAAGCAATAATGGTCTCCATGGAAAACTGGTCAACAATATTAAAGTCCAACAAAAATTTATTAAATACATCAAAAGCTCTACCATATGCCTTCCTAGTATTAGCAGAAAGACCGAGCTGTGAGAGTTGCCGCCCATGACATAGCAGCTCTTTTAGTCCCAGACCATTTCCTGCCACTGGTGGTACCGGAGTTGGTATTAGGGCAGCTGTTGGAAGGGCTTCCCGGAACTCCTGAAACCGAGACCGTGATAAGTGATCAGCTGCAATATTGAGAAAACCAGGCACATGAAAGCAAGACAAAAGGAAACTGTGTTTAGCGGCCAGCCATGTGAGAGTCCTCATGAACCTCATGATGGCCAAGGAAGAGGAACGTCCCTTATTTACAACATGGCATGTAGCCATGTTGTCTGAGAAGCAACGAACCGTATTCCCAGACCAGCCTGCTCCCCACTTAACTGCTGCCGCTACGATAGGATACAGCTCAAATAGTGCTGAAGTTTCCTTAAACCTGGGGATCTCAGTAATCTCTCCTGGCCATTTACCATACATCCATTTGTTGCCCCAAATAGCGGCAAATCCAGAAGTGGCTGCGGCATCTGTCCAGAGTGATACCGAATTTCTGACCAAACCGGGATAAAAATGCTTTTCCCGTTCCAGTTTAGCAAAAACTCCTTCCACATACGAAGGTCAGCTTTTGCATGTATGTCTAGTGAAATGCGGGATGCGTCAGTTGGAAACATTGGAAACAGGCTAAGCAACCTGGAAATGAATGCTCTCCCCTGTGGAATAATTTTCATTGCGAAATTCAATGAACCCAGCAGGGATTGCAATTCCTTCCTATTACATGAGCCTTTTCCCAAGTAAAGGTCGATGGCATCTGGGGCTACCCAACTGGCTATTGATCACTAAATGCCAAGCGGCGAAGAATTATCAAGCGACGTGACAGATGAGGCCCTACTAGTGGCCAAGCGGCCTTGAGAGGCACTATCTATGATTTGGCGCGTGTGGGATACGTGGCCATTGGCATTATGGCAGGGTGGTGGCCTCTCTGTGACTTGTAAAGGCATAAGACAGAATGGGAGTGACAAGTGAGGCCCTCTCTATGCAACTAAGCGAGGCGGCTAGCTATGAAAGGGCCCGAGGGGATGCCGTACCTCCGAATTGAGGATGGGTGTTGGCCTCGCGGGACCACTAACGTAAGGCGTAGAAGGCCAGAAAAACATACCTAGTGGGTCCTATTTCTTGCCAGTATCTGTATAAACCCTAAAGGTAGGTAGGGAGGGAGAAGTAGTCGAAACGTGACGTACCTGTTGAGTAAGTTGCCAGATAGTATGAGAAGAAGTGTACAGGAGATCTGTCGTAATCTACAAGAGTAATTGACGTTTGTATGGGTAAAATAAAACTAAATTGTGCCCCTAAATCCCCAGCTAATCTGATACCTACCAGTAGTACTTCACTAGTAGTGAATTTTGCAGAAAGTAGGACACGTGACCCAGGTGAGCTGTAGTAACCTACGAGATTAACATGAGTTCGTAAGGGTTGAAATATGTAGCCCTTGACCCCCTGCTGATCAGATACCTATAAATAATATTCCAACAGTTTAGGTGACTGGGACCTGAATACTACGCAGTGCTAGGATGCTTATACCTAGTAATATAGAAAAATCTTTGAGGAATCTGGTCTGGCGTGACCCATGAAGGTATAATTAAATATAGGAACAGACCTATGTAGAGTGAAACAGTGGTGGGGTAGCGGAACCCAGAGGAATTAATGTAGAACACTGAAAACAAGAGGTCTCTAATTAATAGACCGTTAAGTATGTCATGACAAAATGTCCTTATATTGATACTCATACAATGCATACAACACTGGACTACTGAAACTGTAATCTTACAAATGATTGAGGTCGTGAATATAACCTTTCTGATGAGCAGGGTTGTGCAAGCAACTAAAAGTACTGAAAACCGACCACCAGAGGTCTTCTTAGTGCATATCATAATTATACCACATACAAGACTAGAGATTCGGCATACAAAATAGTCATAAGGTGACTGAGTGTAAATGCATTGTTCAATTTAATTAATAAAACATATTTAACGAATTGCCCAACAAACTTTAACCAGCATAAGATATCTTATAATCATAACTGAAAATATCATTTACTTGTACCAGCTGCCATAACTTTAATAACCACCAGGGGTCGTGGAATGTATTTTGAGAGAGAAATCAGTGACAATGAACCAGCCACCAGAGGTCGCCCTAGGGCATACAACAAGTTGTAACATAAAAGTGAAGCAGCTTTCGGCAAACGAACGGGCATAATATGAATGTAGCGAATTGCCCTATACGAATTAAAATGTAACATGCTATGCGTATACAAGCAGAAAACCGAACGCCGGTATTCGTATAAATATTTACCGAAGAGTTTCCACGTGTGCGACTGTACAATTAGGATGACGTAAATCGGCCGCGCCGAAATTGCGACGGCCGTAAACTTACGATTTTGCCGTAACGAAAGCGCAGCGAAACGCCCGGCCAGAAAATGAAGCCAGACGGGCGGAACAGGATGGGACAGCACTTGTTGGGACCCAGGAAGCTACCCACAGTGAAACAGGTAAGTAGAATGGCGCCAGAACAACCGGAAGTGACGATCTCTCTACCCACAATTCGCCAGACCCAACAGGTAATGAGGGAAGGGTTGATGCTCCTTAAGAAGGGGAACCAAGCCCCTCCCACAACTTCAGGCCACGCCTTCCATATATCAAAACATGTAAAATTATATTAAATTATATATATAATAAAATATATAAAATGTTAATGTAATTTTGTTCTAACTGTATTTTGATAATATATATAGATATCAAAATACACTTAGAATGAAATATATGTATATATCACTATATAAAAATTAAAAAAATATATATTTACATATATATTTTTTAATTCTACGTATATATTTATGTAATATTTTTACATAATTAAGACATTTTATTAATAACAATTTGCGGGACTTGCCTGACAACCCAGGCAGAAAGTCCAGAGAATTTAATTTAACCCTGTAACTTTTCAAGACACCATAAAATCTGTACATAGGGGGTACTGTTTTACTCTGGAGACTTCACTGAACACAAATATTAGTGTTTCAAAACAGTAAAATGTATTACAACGGTGATATCATCAGTGAAAGTGATTTTTTTTGAATTTTTCACACACAAACGGACTTAAACTGACGATATAATTGTTGTGATACATTTTATGGTTTTACAGAGTCAAATATAAGGCTTGTGTTTCAATTTTTTCACATTGAAATTCGCCAGATTGGTTACGTTGCCTTTGAGACCGTATGGTAGCCCATGGTGGCATACCATTTGCAAAAGTAGACAACCCAAGGTATTTCAAATGGGGTATGTCCAGTCTTTTTTAGTAGCCACCTAGTCAAAAACACTGGCCAAAATTGGTGTTAAAATTTTTGTTTTGCATTTTTCACACATAAAATCCCCCCCCCCCACAAAAATAATAAAAAAATAATATATATATATATGTGTGTGTGTAATTTCGTTCTAACTGTATTTTGATATTAATATATATTGATGTCAAAATACACACAAACAAATATTAACGTAAACTTTGGCCAGTGTTTGTGACTAAGTGGCTATTAAAAAATGCTGGACATACTCAATTTGCAATACCTTGGGTTGTCTGCTATTGCAAATGGTAGGTCATCATGGAAGTTATTCTCATTCCTTGGCTATTATACAGTCTCAAAGGCAACGTAACCAATCTGGCGAATTTCAATGTGAAAAAACTGAAAAATGTTACATGCTATATTTAACCCTGTAACTTCCCAAAACACCATACAATCTGTACATAGGGGGTACTGTTTTACACGCGATACATCGCTGAATAAAAATATGTGTATTTTATTGCAGAAAAAGTAAACCGTCTTATGACATTCACAGTTAAAATGTCAAGCAGAACTAAATAAATAACATTTCTTAAATTTCTCACATTGCTTTTATTCATATTAAATTATGTTTCATAGCTAAATATTTGATGTTAAATAAAAGCCCTATTTCTCCTGAATAAAATGATATATAATAAGTGTCAGTGCACTTAATATGAAAGGTGAATTATGGTTGAACAGTAGTGATGTCTCGAACGGTTCGCCGCGGACTCATCATTGAGTAAACTTTGACCCTGTACCTCACAGTCAGCAGACACATTCCAGCCAATCAGCAGCAGACCCTCCCACCTCCTGGACAGCTCACTAAGAATGCAGCTTCACAATGACTGTAAAATGGATGCTGTCCAGGAGGTGGGAGGGTCTGCTGCTGATTGGCTGGAATGTGTCTGCTGACTGTGAGGTACAGGGTCAAAGTTTACTCAATGATGAGTCCGTGGCGAACCGTTTGGGACATCACTATTGAACAGACATAGTCAAATTCCAAGTTTTGTTTACGTTTTATTTTGATCAAAACAAAACATTTGGCTTAGTCCTTAAGGGGTTAATTACCTGGTGTCTTTATACAGATGTATAATACATCAAAAGCAAATTATCACTAATGCTAAAGAACTGTTTAACAAAAAATATTTTATTATATTGGGAAAACAGTACAATAAACTTCATGAATGATAATGACTAAATCCAAATGTGCAATATATATGGTTGTTGTAAACCACCCGCTAGAGGTCAGTACATGTAGAAATATGTAGTACATGTCAGGACATTTGGGAATGTGAAATCCCAGTAACTTTGTTGACACGTGTTGGCACAGCTGGGTAGTTGTTTATATAACATTTCCATAATGGTGTTTCGGAATAGGCCCCAAAGGTTTATAATTTTAATGGGATGATGGGCCAATACTTGGGCTGCTTTTTATCACAATGCCTGTCAAAGTTGAGCTGTATTGCAGTCTCCATTCCTTGAATTTTAGCTGCATCCTCGCCATATAGTCTCTTCATTCCTTCCTTGCGTCTCTCCCCTGGTCTCTCTGAAGGAGGCTGTGTTGATCGTCTTGTGGCAATATGTAGCCCATGATCTGCGTCAACATACTGCTCGTGAATTTCTGCTTCAAGTTCCTGTTGTTTCTCTGAAATTAGGACATATGCAATTAAACACACTGAAAAATAACTATTGCACACTTTTGGTTGGATCTGTGTTGACATCTCATAACAAAATTCCTACATTTTACTTGACTTTTTTTTAAATTCACAGCTATGAGACCTCTTCTAAAAAACAAACAAAAAAAACATGGATAAGTACAGATACCACTGTAGTCCTCTATCCCAGTTGTCAACTATAATGCTATTGCCTTCTCCCAGTTACCATTCTCATTGTCCAACAGTGTCTAAGCAGTGTTATATGAAGACAAAAAATATTATGGAACATACTGAGTTAAGGAAAACGTTGAGAGCAGAATAGAAAAGATCATGTATATTGTGCTTAAAATGAAATGCCTTAGGCTCTAGTGTCTAAAAAATTGTGTATATGATTGAGTGGGCAGCAGATGCACTGGGAATGTTAGGAGCTTTACAAAGTGTGACATTACTTCTTCAATGTATATAAACACAGTCTCCAGGCCTGATATCATCAACACTCTGTCATAACAGAATTAACAAGCTGGGTTTAAATCACATGAACAATGGCTGTTAGTGATTTATCACGCAGAGCTATGGCTACATTATACATAGTTAAAGGGAACATTACTGATAACGTCTTGTTTGGATCAGTGACAGATTTAGAAGTGTGAAAAATAGATTCTACTAACATTTGGAATGGTGGGGTCCATTTCGGAATGTCTGTAAGCACTCGGGAAAAGGCAGCTAAAATATTGTTTTAAATCAAGTAAACATTTTATTGCTAGGCCTGTTTTAACATGGGGACATGTGAGTGGTATTAGTAAACATCTACAATTAAAATGTTGTCATCTTGTGGAAAAACAGTTATGTCTGTGTCTAGAAGGTCCTTTAATGTTTTCCAGTGATTATCACCACTGCGATGAAGCAACACAAGTGGTTTTCCCAGGCTCCTCAAAGATCATGCTGGATAAGTTTCCTATGTTTCAAAGAGAGGTACGCTAAATGTGGTTAGCCATTTCCTATTGCCACACCATCGAAACATCCTCATCCAAACAGACTGCGTAGAAACAACATGGAGAGATTATTATTTCCACTCAGCTATAAAAAGAAAAATCATAGTGTTGTTGCAATTTGCAAAGTGCTTATGTAAGTTTAAAAAACAAACAAAATTAAACGCACTCAAATCATCATACTTTTGTTAATTATCAATTACATTGTCCAGCATGTAGGGATTAATAAAGTACACTGGGGCACAATGATCATGTACATACATATTCAGAGTGCCTGCAGCAAGCCTGACAAAGCATCATAGGAGCTGAAGTTCTGAAACGGCATGGGGGAAGACAGGCCACCCCTATTCAAAGGTGTAAACTCAATGTATTCAAAATGTATGATACGCCACACCACTGCATGCATAACTTTGTGAAAGGGATTTCGCATGTTGTGATATATTTCTTGCACCAAAGTGACGCTTGTGTGTGTCTATGTGAGAGATACATTCTCATGCATCTCATGAGCAAGAAAACGACACAGACGCAACCTGTGGCAGATTAAGTTGCAGGAGCTGAAGAAAGTGCCATTTTAATGTCAGAAAAACTAAGATTCTCACTCTTATAAGGCCCCAGTTGTATCTAATTACTCATACCGTAGTTAGGGTGAATAATCTTGCCAACATCTGTAAACCAATCGTACTTTATCCATTTCTCTGTGCTAAGTACTAATCTGAGATTAATAAACACCCCCTCTAAAAATGGTAAAAAGGTGATTTGAAACAATAAGCTATATACAGATCTACAGCCTAGAATCATGGGAGTTGTAGTACAGCAGCAGAAGATGAACATTTTGGCTTTCTTAGTGATAGGAACCTTTAACACATCAAGTGTCCCTTAATGAATCCAAACAGATATTTATGCCATGTGTCAGATGAAAAACTGTGCATAATGAATTCTGGCATGAGTCAGTATTTCCTTGGTAAATGGCAGCAGATGCACGATTTAAGCATACAAATGATGATGAGGGGGACGAGGGAGGTGGGAATCTTCAAAATCTCTTCCAAAGAGGGTGCCAGGTTGCAAAAAGGAAAAAATAGAAAAAAGCATCAAGTGGAAAAAATGAAGAGGCTTTGCCAAACTATGAGCCAAATGTAGACAAACCAAATTCTTGTTATAAAACCTATTTTGCTTTAATTCTTTAAACATGTTATCACAACACAGTCTGTACAGCCAGGGGATATTTTCTTGGGGCGGCTATGTAAGTGTACATAGTACTAAACACTATTAAATGGTTAAAAAACATACAACTTGGGGAATCAGATGATGAAATGCTTTAATTAAGCACTTTTCTTTTCTAAAGATTCATTGCCTAGCAACCCACTGAGTGTTCTAGTAAGCAGAACCCAATGCTGTTCAAAAGGTCTATAGCAGTTTTGCCCCTTCAACATTCAGTCACTTTTAAAATCATTTTGAAATACTTAGACTAACTTTGCAGGAGCGTCCTTGAAATTCTAGTGCATTCAAAAGATATAATTAAACAAAGACTTTGTCTGATGGGGGTGAGCATCTGCTATCAGGTTTTGCCAATTCATACAGCTGTTGCAAGTGACGCTTGTGTGTGTGTGTGAGAGAGAGATACATTCTCATGCATCTCATGTGCAAGAATACGACACGGACGCAACCCGTGGCAGGTGAAGTTGCAGGAGCTGAAGATGTCCATTGTAAGAAGATGGCGGCGCCAACAATGTAGAGCTACTGCTAAGTATAATTACTTTCAGCTTCTCCTGTCAATCACTACAATACTAGTGGGCATATTATATTATCTTTGCAAAGTTAGGAAAGGTCCATGAAGGTGACAGTGCCATTTTAAGGTCAGTAATTTAAACAAAAGCTATATGCTATTTGGACTGCACCTTACTGTATGGACCGCAATAATAAAACACCTTGGTTTGTTTCACAGATAAAGCAAAGGTGTTAACACTACTGGTTTTCTCAGATAACTACACTCCAGTATTAGTCAGTGGGCACTTTTGTTTTAGAAGACATAGCAGGAGAAGTGGTCAGGTGTGTGACAGATTGTACTGGACCTGGACTGGTGCAGGACCCCCAGCTAGGACATCAACAAAATAACTATAATCACTGAAATATCCCCTTCCCTGCACTAGTGGAGCCGAAGGGACCACCCATCAAACATCAGAGAAAAGGGAGAGGCTCCTGCAGTCACAGTGTGCCTGACCGGGAACTACCCAGGAATCGCATGGAACTGTGTGCATGATAGTGGGTTGCGGCAGTCCGGTAACACTTCGCTTGGGTAGCACTCAGTCCCAGGACCACCAAACAGGCACTATTTGGAAAGGAGATTGGGGAGTTTTCCATTAGGATAGTTTAGTGAATTAATGCAGCAGGTTATTATATTTGTGTTTGATAATATGAATTCTGACGCATTAACATGGCTGAAAGCATTTAAAAAACTTAAGAATCCAGAACTGAAAACTGAGGAGCAATCAAGTTTTTGTTAAGTCTTAAGTCTAAAAATAAATAAATTATAAAGCAACTATTCAGGGAATCCACCCGTGAGAGATGAGAGCGTGAAAGAAATGCATGAGCCAAGAATCAAAGCAGCTGTGATTAAAACAATGAATATAGGTCATCATCTGTTATTTATCATTGTTAAGGAATGCAACAGATATTTAAACTCACCCAGACCACTTCACTGTAAAGGGCATTATAGGCATGTATAGTTTGCATGCATTGAAATGGTCTGACTGCAGTACTCTTGTCCCCTTAATCTTGCAATGTAAAAAATGAAAACAGAGAAACTGCAATGTATACATTGCAGGGTTAGTACAACCTATATTGGCTGTCTTCCAGTCAGTTACCAGAGTAGCTTTCTGGCTCTTCCCTGAGCTTAACTTTGCGAATAGGATGTCCAGCATCTTTAAAATCCCCGTAGGAAAGGACTGACTCAATGATTTCCTATGGGGAAGGTCTAATGCATGTGCAGCACTCACCGCGCATGCACATCAGATTACCCCTATCGATGTCACGTTGTGGAAGAAGGAGATCGATCCAGTGCCGAGAACCTCATGCTGGAAAGAGGTAAGTGGAAAAAAAAAAAAAAAAGTATACAACTTTGTATTGCTAATGCCATTGTGTTCCTTTTAATAAAGTGGTCTGGTTTTAGACTTATGTAAAAGGTTTTGTGCACGGGGCCTTTAGAAGACCCTTGCTACCGTCCGATAGGAATTTCAATATTTAATTTCAGTTTACTTTAAAAAAATACTGCCCTTACTAGCAGACCTAAAAGGTTATTCCCCAGGCAGCATTAGCATCACTTATCACAGTTCTCAAGTGACCCAAATGAAACCCCCCCGCCCCATAAAAGTGTGTGTGTGTGTGTGTCTCTTTCTCTCTCTCTACACTGGCTCCCCATAAGATATAGGGCTCAATTTAAAATATCTCTACAATTCGGAATAGACCGATTATGGGTTCTGACGATTGTTAGAGTCGATATTCATTGTTCAGTTAATGAAAAGGTTTGTTTGGAAATTGTGCTGCTTTTTCAAAATTTTACATGTACAGAATAATGGCATAGATTATGGGCAATCAGCTCAAAAGGCTACCGATTATCTGTATCATAATCAGCTCTGGAATAATAATATATAGATCAATCCCTGCTCAACATAACACTGCCTCCTATATATCCTCCTTAGTACACAGATATGAACCATCTAGGTCCCTACGCTCTGCCGAAGACCTGCGTCTATCCTCTGTTCATGTTCGCACCTCTGACGCTGACGTTCATGACTCTATAAGGTCTGCTTCATTATGCTCTTGCCCCTATCTTAAAAAAAAAGAAAAAAAACATTGAAAACTCACTTATTTAGGAAAGCATAGCAATTAAACTGTTAATAGCTTTGCCTCCCTGTTGTGCAACGGTGTCAGCCAAAAAACCTAACCCTTCATTGTAAGCTATTCAAACAACCTACTTTTCCTGTACATGAAACACATTCTACCCTTACCTGTTGTGTCACTTTACCCAGCTCATAGAGAGGAAGCTCGTTTGAGCAGGGTCCTCAACACCATCTGTTGAGCAATAAATTATACACATAGAAGCAACTTAAGGGTACATTTTTAAAATCTGTTTTATTCCCCACAAACTGCAGACAGATCTGCAAATCTTATCAATTCTCTATATATGTCTTTCTGACAGATTTGTGGTTAACTAAAAGCAACAGAGACAAAACCCTGCTGGGCAGACAAAACTAAAACAACAAATAGCAAAATGAGTAGGTGGCGTTCCCACAACAAAACACTAAGCGTTTATGAAGATACACAGCTAACTCCTCTGGGGTCAACATTACAACAAAAAATTAAATGGTCAAAGTAAAAGTATACATATCCGCTTGAGATAGAGTGTGGGAAACAATTTTATATTTTATCAGAATTGCTCACAACAGCATATAAGATAAAGATTAACAAGTTAACATTCTGACCTTTCCAGAGGAAATTGGAGACCTATACATTTAGACAAATTATCAAAATGTGATCTTTATTATTATTGTATTTATATAGCGCCATCACATTCCATAGCGCTGTACAATGGGTGGACTAACAGACATGTAATTGTAACCAGACAACTGGACGCACAGGAACAGAGAGGTGGAGGGCCCCGCTCAATGAGCTTACATTCTAGAGGGAGTGGGGTATAGTAACACAAAGGGTAAAAGTAGGGGTACTAAGTAGGTTGTTAGAAAATTATTCACTGAGGGTTTATTAGGTAATTTTTGACAGTTGCAGGAGAGGAGAGTCATGGGGGGCAGGGGATAAAAAAATGCTAACAGTTTAATTGATATGCTTTCTTGAAGAAGTGAGTTTTCAATGATTTTTTGAATGAGTGGAGACTGGGTGAAAGTCTTACGGAGAAGGGTAGGGAGTTCCACAGAAGAGGTGCAGCCCTGGAGAAGTCTTGGAGGCGAGCATCAGAGGTGGGAGTACTGATAGAGGATAGACGTAAGTCTTTGGCAGAGCGCAGGGGCCTCACGGGACATACTTGTGTATTAGGGAGGATAGGTAGGTCGGAGCAGCATTACACACTATGTAGGGACTTGTAAGCAAGTACCAGAATTTTAAATTGAGCCCTACATCTAACTTAGCACCTTAGCTGCATCAGGCGTTAAATAGGGGCGGAGGCGCGCTATGTTTTTGAGATGGAAGCGACAGGATTTGGCGATTGATCAGACATGAAGGGTGAAGGAGAGGTTGGAGTCAGCCTGATAAAAGTTCATATTGGGAACTGAAACGTCGACTTGTGACAATAAAATTTCCTTACTGAAAACCCAGGAGTGCCAGCAAGTCTTCTATTCATACTATATTATATATAGTGTTAATATTTGTTTGTGTGTGAAAAAGGCAAAAAATGAATTTAACCCCTTAAGTACCGAGGACGGTTCAGGACAGTCATCAGCATTTTTGCATTGCCGACCAGTGACGGTCCTGAACCGTCCTAACGGTCTTATGTACTTACATGATCGCCGTCGTTTCGCCACCGGTGATCGGCGTTGCTCCCGGTGTGGGGAGACTGCCTGCAGCCCAGACAGTCTCCTGATGGCGGATTAGGACCCCTGTGGCCATGTGATCACTCAACAGAGTGATCACATGGTCACAATAGGTGTCCATGTGTCTGCCTGCAGCGGGACGGTCTGTGCTGACAGGCAGTCTCCCTGCTAGTGTAAAATAAAAAATAAAAGTTAATGTTAATTAAAAAAAAAAAAATGATATGTGTATATAAATATGATAGACATTTATTATATCTATCTATATATATATATATATGTCATACTAAGTGTATTTTTATATTAATATGTACATATATTAATATAAAAATACACTAATTAAATTACACACGTGTATGTGTATATATATAACTATATATGTTATAAAATACAAATAAGTAATTTAAATTAAAAAAATGTAAAAATAATAAAAAAATTATATATCTATATGAAATTTTGTTCTAACTGTATTTTGATATTAATATATATTTATATCAAAATACACTTAGAATGAAATTGTATATTTATCTATGTATATATAAATAAATAAATAAAAATAATACGAAATATACATATGTCCATATACAAAATTACATAAATAATTATATAAATATACACGTAGACTTCAAATATATAAATATGCGTATTTATGTAATATTTTTACATAATTAAGTAATTTAATTGATTGCAATTTGAGGGACCTGTCTGCCAACCCAGGCCGAAATTCCAGAGAATTTAATTTGCTAGCACTGTATTTTACCCTGTAAAGTTCTACGACACCCTAAAACCTGTACATGGTGGGTACTGTTTTACTCGGGAGACTTCGCTGAACACAAATATTAGTGATTCAAAACAGTAAAACATATCACAGCGATGATATTGTCAGTGAAAGTTACTTTTTTTTTTTGCATTTTTCACACACAAACAGCACTTTTACTGATGATATAATTGTTGTTATACGTTTTCCAGTTTTGAAACACTAATATTTGTGTTCAGCAAAGTCTCCTGAGTATAACAGTACCCCTCATGTACAGGTTTTATAGCCTTTTTGAAAGTTACAGGGTCAAATATTTTGACATTGAAAATGGCCAGGTTGGTTACGTTGCCTTTGAGAGCGTCTGCAAAAGAAGACAACCCAAGGTATTGCAAATGGGGTATGTCCAGTCCTTTTTAGTAACCACTTAGTCAGAAACACTGGCCAAAATTAGCGTTCAATTTAGTTTTTTACTTTTTTCACACACAAACAAATATAGAAACATAGAAATATAGAATGTGACGGCAGTTAAGAACCATTCGGCCCATCTAGTCTGCCCAATTTTCTAAATACTTTCATTAGTCCCTATCCTTATCTTATAGTTAGGATAGCCTTATGCCTATCCCACGCATGCTTAAACTCCTTTACTGTGTTAACCTCTACCACTTCAGCTGGAAGGATATTCCATGCATCCACTACCCTCTCAGTAATACTTCCTGATATTTTTAAACCTTTGTCCCTGTAATTTAAGACTACGTCCTCTTGTTGTGGTAGTTTTTCTTCTTTTAAATATAGTCTCCTCCTTTACGGTTTTGATTCCCTTTATATATTTAAATGTTTCTATCATATCCCCCCTGTCTCGTCTATCCTCCAAGCTATACATGTTAAGATCCTTTAACCTTTCCTGGTAAGTATTATCCCGCAATCCATGAACCAGTTTAGTAGCCCTTCTCTGAACCCTCTCTAAGGTATCAATATCCTTCTGAAGATACGGTCTCCAGTACTGTGTACAATACTCCAAGTGAGGTCTCACCAGTGTTCTGTACAATGGCATGAGCACTTCCCTCTTTCTACTGCTAATACCTCTCCCTATACAACCAAGCATTCTGCTAGCATTTCCTGCTGCTCTATTACATTGTCTGCCTACCTTTAAGTCATCAGAAATAATCACCCCTAAATCCCTTTCCTCAATGTTGAGGTTAGGACTCTATCAAATATTCTGTACTCTGCCCTTGGGTTTTTATGTCCAAGATGCATTATCTTGCACTTATCCACATTAAATGTCAGTTGCCACAATTCTGACCATTTTTCTAGTTTCCCTAAATCATTTGCCATTTGGGTTATCCCTCCTGGAACATCAACCCTGTTACATATCTTCGTATCATCAGCAAAAAGACATACCTTACCATCAAGACCTTCTGCAATATCACTAATAAAAATATTAAAGAGAATGGGTCCAAGTACAGATTCCTGAGGTACCCTACTGGCGACAAGTCCAAGCTTCGAATATATTCCATTAACTACAACCCTCTGTTGCCTGTCACTCAGCCACTGCCTTACCCATTCAACAATACTGGAATCCAAGCTTAAAGATTGCAGTTTACTGATAAGCCTTCTATGTGCAACAGTGTCAAAAGCCTTACTGAAATCTAGGTAAGCAATGTCTACTGTACCACCCTGATCTATCATTTTAGTTACCCAATCAAAAAAATCAATAAGATTAGTTTGGCATGATCTCCCTGAAGTAAACCCATGTTGTCTCTGATCTTGAAATCCATGTGTTTTTAGATGTTCAACAATCCTATCCTTTAACATGATTTCCATCACTTTCCCCACTACTGAAGTAAGGCTTACTAGCCTATATGAACGCTAACTTTGGCCAGTGTTTGTGACTAAGTGGCTACTAAAAAAGTCTGGACATACCCCATATTGAATACCCTGGGTTGTCTACTTTAAAAAAAATATGTACATGTGGGGTGTTATTCAGAGATTTATGACAGATAATAGTGTTACAATGTCACTATTGATAAATGTTAAAAATGTTTGTTTTGAAACCAATATCCTACTTGTACTTATAGCCCTATAACATGCAAAAAAAATTGCAAAAAAGCATGTAAACACTGGGTATTTTTAAACTCAGGACAAAATTTTGAATCTATTTAGCAGTTTTTTTCATTCGCTTTTGTAGATGAGTAAAAGATTATTCAAGTAAAAGTAAAAAAACATGTATTTTTTTCAAATTAACATCATATTTTTTCTTTTTTTAAAAAAAATTAAATTACATGAGATTATATAAATAATGGTATGTAAAGAAAGCCCCTTTTGTCATGAAAAAAAACAATATATAATTTGTATGGGAACAGTAAATGAGAGAGCGGAAAATTACAGCTAAACACAAACACCACAAAAGTGTAAAAAGATGCCTGGTCACAAATGTACAACATCGCAAAAACAGTCCGGTCCTTAAGGGGTTAAACACCAATTTTGGCCAGTGTTTGTGACTAAGTGGCTACTAAAAAAGACTGGACATACTCCATTTGCAATACCTTGGGTTGTCTACTATTGCAAATGGTATGCCATCATGGGGGTAATTTTCATTCCTGGGCTACCATACGGTCTCAAAGGCAACGTAACCAATCTAGCGAATTTCAATGTGAAAAAATTGAAACGCAAGCCTTATATTTGACTCTGTAACTTTTGAAAACACCATAAAACCTGTACATGAGGAGTACTATGGGGTACTATACTCGAGAGACTTCGCTGAACACAAATATTAGTGTTTCAAAACAGTAAAACGTATCACAACAATTATATCGTCAATGTAAGTGCCGTTTGTGTGTGAAAAATGCAAATAAACGTCACTTTCACTGACGATATCATCTTGGAAAGTTACAGGGTTAAACATAGTGCTAGAAAATTAAATTCCCTGGACTTTTGGCCTGGGTTGTCAGGCAGGTGCCGCAAATTGTAATTAATAAAATGACCTAATTATGTAAAAATTACATATAAAAATGGAAACTATATATATATATATATATATATATATATATCATTTTTTACAATTATTTTTATTTATATATAGATAGTGATATACACGTATATACTTATGCATAAAGATATTATTTCGTTCTATGTGTATTTTGAGATGGAATATATATATATATATATATATATATATATATATATATATATATATATATATATATATATATATATATATATATATATATAGTTAATACAATGCTAAACAAAAATCTGCACACCAGTCAAGCCATAAGACTTGCTTTTCCCACAGAAATCCCAAAACAGCAGTGATGTTACAACCGCAGGATAGCATACCTATTTAGATTTTGCTTCCCAAGCACTACCAAGCCTCAATTAGCAAACCAGTAACCAACCTCATGCTGAAGAGTTGCATTAACAACGAAACAGCTGTCCATGAGTGGTTCACTGGTTTTGCATCTTATCCTAAATTGTGTTCCAAGCAGTTGTATACTGCAAACACAAATTCAAAGGAATCCATGTTTAAAATGGAATGAGGCAAAAATTTGATTCTTTGTTAAACTAATTTGCATATGCCCACCCAGAATCCTTTGCGGTTGTAACATCACTGCTGTTTTGGGATTTCTGTGGGAAAAGCAAGTCTTATGGCTTGACTGGTGTGCAGATTTTTGTTTAGCATTGTATTAACTATCCACATACTTCAGGTGGAAGGGGTTTTGAATCACAATTTTTCCCCACCATAACCTATTTAGATTTTGATATATATATATATATATATATATATATATATATATATATATATATATATATATATATATATATATATATATATATATATATATATATGATATCTAAGTATATACTTCATTTGAAACTGTGTTTTAAAGGAGCACCATAGGGTCAGGAACACAAACATGTATTCCTGACCCTGTAGGGTTAAAACCACCATCTAGCCACCCTGGTCCCCTCATGCCTCCCTAGATATAGTAGAATCTTACTTGTATTCAAGTCTGGAGCTGCTTGCTTTGTCCCTGTTTCAGCAGAAGTGGTAGCCTGATCCAATCACAATGCTTCCCCATAGGATTGGCTGAGACTGACAAAGAGGCAGATCAGGGGCAGAGCCAGCATGATTCAAACACATCCTTGGCCAATCAGCATCTCCTCATAGAGATGAATTGAATCAATGAATCTCAATGAGGAAAGTTCAGTGTCTGCATGCAGAGGGAGGAGATACTGAATGTTTGGATGCATTTTAGGCAGCCATGACCCAGGAAGGATCTCTAACAGCTATCTGAGGATTGGCCAGTGAAGTTATCACTAGGCTGTAATGTAAACACTGCATTTTCTCTGAAAAGACAGTGTGTACAGCAAAAAGCCTGAAGGTAATGATTCTACTCACCAGAACAAATACAATAAGCTGTAGTTGTTACTCTGTCTATAGTGTCCCTTTAAGGGGTTAAGGACCGCAGACATACGTCCGCGGCTAATTTGAGCACTGCAAGTGATCGTGATCACATCCAGCTGCTTTATGGGTATTGCACGATGCATTGAGGTCATGGTGATCACGTGGCCCTGGAGGGCCAGAGCTGCCAGAGGGGGACTGCTGGCATCTTGGGCAGTCTCCCTGGACCAGGATCGCCGGTCCAGGTGTGTACCCGGGTCATTTTTAACTGACGTTTTTTATCAGACGTACACGTCAGAGGTCGGGAAAGGGTTACGGGGTACTGTTGTGCTCGTGAGACATTACTCTCCACAAATACGAGTCTTTTAGAGCAGTTAAATGTATCATACTGAGACTATCATAAGTGAAATGGCAGTTTATGTGTGAAAAATGCAAAAAAAGTAATATAAATGCCAATTTTGGCCAGGATTTGTGACTAAGTGGCTACTAAAAAGACTGGACATACCCCATTTTGAATACTGTGGGTTGTCTACTTTTACAAATAGTATGCCCTGATGGGGTTAATTTTCATTCCTGGGCTGCTATATGGTCTCAAAGGCAACATAGGCCCAGCAAACCAATCTGGCACATTTCAATGTGCAAACATGGAAAAGGGAAAGCCCTACATTTAACCCCTATAAGTTTGCAAAAACCCATAAAACCTGTACATCGGGGGCACTGTTGTACTCAGGAGATGTTGCTGAACACATATTGGGGTGTTCTTTGTCAGGAACAAATAACAGGAACGGAGTATCCATGCCTAAAGTACAATATGAGAGAAAAACAACACAAAAAAACAACTACCCTAAAGTTTGACAAAGACTGGTGGTATAATTAGTGCATGGAAAGTGTTAAAATACCCACATTTCAAATACCCTAAGACGTCTACTTTTCAAAATATATGGTTTGATTGGGGTAAATTACATTGGCCGGCTTCAAAAATGTCCCAAATAGGACATGGGTGCATGATGACCAGCTGGGAAAATTCCAAGTTGGAAAACTGTAATGCGCACCCTCCAAAAAGGTCTTTTAGCCCCCAGAGAACCCAACAAGCTTTTATATGGGGGCTATTACTGCAGATGTTGCTGAACACATATTGAAGACAAATACTTCCTACCGTTTACCAGTAACATGCATTCTTGCAAAATTGTCATTGAACATACAATGGTCATAAACTCTACATTGCGAAACAATGAAGACATGATGTCAGCAATGCCAGTTTCTGACCATAAGTATGATTTCAGATAGAACCTCTATGCACCATCCGACAAGAAAACGCCACTCACTGGCATTCTCCTTCTGAGATTAATATTAAACGGAAAAAAAAAAAAATACAGTTTGCCTTAAAAATGTGCCTGAAATATAATCTGCATAATAACCAGACAGCGTTGGTCAACAAGTATACCTCAATTTATTCTAGAACAACAATCACGCTGCTTTGCCAGCCTTAAAGCAGCACTGCCACACTGAACTTCCCTTTTCCCAAACGCTTCTTCTTATCCTCTCTCAGAATCTGTTCTTTTCTTTATTTCTGATTTAGTTTTCTTTAAAACATAGGACAAAGTAGGGAATACTTGGCATACGGGGATGACTAGGGGGACAACCAAATGTAGAGGAATTGGGAGAGGTGCTTCAAAAAAAAACACACACACAAAAAATATTAAAAATACAGATTAGGCCATTACAGTGCCCCTTTAATCCTAAGTGGATGCATTTGCACAGTTGGATAGCTCATGTACAGAACAAAGCACATATGTTAAGAGCTCCATGCACAAAAACCATCTAAACTTCTTGCCTAGGCTATGTATACATTGCATACTTGCCAGTGTCCCCTTCCCACCTTAAAGGGCTGACGTGGGCAAAGAAGATAGCAGCCTACACAGGTCACTGCTAGGAGCTGGTCAGACCGTCACAGGTGCATGTCCCATGACCCTAAAGAAGGTGCCAAGGCTGATATGGTCTCCAGGCAGACCATACACAGGGCACTGCGAAAGTGCTCTGTGAATGGTACTAGTGACCAATCCCCTGCTCAATTTTGAAATCTGCCAGCAAAAGACTTAAACGGCCTTCAAATAGCACCAAGGTGGAATCATTTAGCATAGGAATCAAGTCACATAGGAGTACCAATCACACTGCACATTTTGTTTAAAATAAACCAAACACTAACCCATAGCTACGATGTTGCCAGCCACCAGTTGAAGTTGCACTGTTTGTTACAATTTACACACATGCTTGCAGGTTATTTGAGATATATTATTTTCCATGATTGCCATACTATATGAGGAACCAGGATTTAAAACATATACTTTTCCTCCCATTGAGTGACTGACGTGGGGTGTGGTGGGGGTCCTTAAAACTTCCATTACTGATATAAATGTAGAATGCTGTAATTCCATTTTACCAAGTGTTTTCTCCTTTTTGTTTTTCTAGGGCTTCCAGTCCTCTCCTTCTTGAAGAGCCTCTATTGAATACGGTCAATGGAGCCTTTCTAAGCACTCAGTTCTGTTGTTATGGAAACCTTCAAGTGTGGGATTGCAATGTTTAATGGAAGCTGAGCTAGGCATGGTAATGAGGATTTGGAGGAAGCACTCACGACACAGGGAACACAAGCTCAATACCAAACAGTCCCTGATAGAAATTCCTGATCTAAGCTTGCACTTTACGTCTCCAAAAAGCAAGAGCATCACTTAGTTACATATTTCCTAAGGTGAAATCGAGGCTATCGGTGTAATTGACATGGCAGGTGAGCTTATATTCAAATGGATATTTAAATAAAACTAAAAGAGCCTCCATTTTGTTTAAATGTACATAGGGATTAAGGCCAGAGCACAGGTAACTTTATGTTTGTTTTTATTGGTGTATTTGCTTGAAATTCTTAATGGGAACATACATGAATTTTAAAAGCATATTTAATTAAAAAAATAAAAGGTGATTTAAACCACAAATTCGATAATTTAACCATTAGCTTAAATTTAGCTGAACTATTTTGTATCTTTTAAAGTTAAACCTATTTATTTTTGTTTTAACACTGTCACAAGGAGGATGGTACCCTAAATCTAATAGTTAAAGTAACACTCTAGGAGCTATAACCATTTCACCTAATTGATCTGGTTACAGTGTCTGGATCCCCCTGGCGCTGTTCATCAATTCCCTTTGACATTTACACTGAATGTGGGTCCATGGCCACCTGCAGCAGGTACCCCCCGCAAAAGGTATGGATAAGGAGAATATTACACTTTTCCTTCTAGCCATACTAATTCATACCAGCAATAGGCTGCTAACACTGACAGCCATTCACGTCTCCCATTTCTCATTCGCTCAAGCAGCACAAACAGAACAGGCTGATGGGGCTCTTGTTTAGCACTGAATGGAAGGATGGCATCAAGGGACTCCTGACACAAACTTCAATGAGATGGACGGGTTTACGTGTCTAGTGTCCATTTAAAAGGAACTCTGTAATGTTATAGAGCAGCGTTTCCCAATTAGTGTTCCGCAAGAACATCATTGTGGTTCCGCGGTGATTTGCCCATCAGGTTGCCCATGCATTTAGCACCACCCAATAGGTATCGCTAAATAGGGGTCGGGTCAGGTGCCGCGGCCGTCTAAGACCGCCACCGGACCGCACCCCTGTTGTATAGAATGCTGGAGAGAGTGGTAGCTGGAGTTGTTCTGCAATATCTCTATTTTGTCCTATAGTACATATTATTATATGAGATGTGGCAGAGGTCAGTCTTCTTTTTTTGTTTGTGTATGTTCCAAAAAGGTACACGTAAGCAACTTATAAAATTAATCTATGGTAGATTAACATATGTTCTGAGTCTGTGGGGATTAGAGGTCATATTTTTTTAATATCAGATATACAAGAGTGATGTAAGTTAAATAGAAGTTATACGTATATCTCTCAAGATACTGAGTGAAACTGAATTTACATAAGCCTTTTCGATTGCGCCTTTTAAAACAGATTGTACAATCAGAAATAACAGATGCACCCCCAAAAAACAATATTTACATTTTTGTTCTTCTGGTTTTTCTAACATATGTTTTCATTGATAAAACATACAATTTAAAGGAAGACTATAGGGTCAGGAATACAAACGTATTCCTATCCTTCTAGTGTTAAAACCACCATTTAGGTTGGCACCCTCTTAGAAAGGGTTGAAACTCACCTTATTTCCAGCATGGCGCAGGTCTGCTGGACCTGGCTCCGCCACCCCGAACTGCCCCCTTGGTGACAATCAAAATGTACAACTTTTAGCCAATCCAATGCTTTCCCATATGGAAAGCATTGGATTGGCTGAAATCGAACACGGGCGCGGGCCAAACATTTTTTAGCCAATTAGTACCTCCTCATAGAGATGCATTGAATCTGACCCAGGAAGCACCTTTAGTGGCCATCTGAGGAGTGGCCACTGGAGGTATCCCTAGGGTGCAATGCAAACACTGCCTTTTCTTTAAAAAGGCAGTGTTTGCATGAAAATGCCTGCATATAATGATTATACTCACCAGAACAACTACATTAAGCGGTCGTTGTTTTGGTGACTATAGTGTCCCTAATATTAAATTGTGACTCTAACCCTTTATTTTCATTACTAATGCCCTGTTGCACATTACAATGTTTTCCCCTTTAAAAAAAAAACAAAAAACCCCATCCTTAAACTTACCGGAAATCCAGCACCAGGCAAAGCTCCCAGCGCCACTCTCTACACCCCATCTAATGCCACAGTCTCCCTCTCCATGGTCCAATAAAATGCTTCTCATAGCACGCACATAATTGTCTCAGAGCCACAGAATTGACATATTTAATTTATTCACAGAATTGGCATAAGGCAGCTGAGAGTTCTGGGCTGGCTAATTCACGCGTGCTGGGGGTTCAACTAGGCATGAAGTGGTCACGATGGTTCGAGTAACCCTCTAAAAAAATAATAATTGGTATTTCAGGGACCAGCCACTTGACCTCCGCAGTGCGAGGGATAATCAAGTGTCCAAGGGGGAAAGGATAACAGCAAGATGTAAATTTTTCAGGCTTTTGTTCTGTTGTGATATATGGATTATACATAGCTGTACATTTGATGTTAAGCTCAGATTTATCAGAAACTTTAACATGCACAACCTCTTCAACTTGATTTTCACTGATATTCCTAACTCCCACTTACTTCTCTACATTTGTTCACATCATTATTTCCCTTTCCACTGCTCCGATATCTTCCTCCTTCCAATAATATGTATAGTTCCACTCCCCATCAATCAACCAGTAAGTGTGTGGGGGAATGAAATGGTCTACAGTGAATTCCACTGGAAAATCTAGCACACTTTTGTAGACCATCTGTTTAAGACATATCCAGCAAGAGGGACTGTTATACCCAGAAAAGCAATATTAAAAGAGTTAATATTAGTAATCAAAAACTACTGAGCATGAAACATTTGCGGTGTCAATGGCTGTGGATAAGGGCCTCATCACTGTGTGCCCGTATGAGGTTATGTTTTGTGATTAAAGTATAGCAGGGTTATTCACTTGCCCGAGTAGCTGAACTTGAATAGTTTACTCACAGAATGTTTCCAGTTTGACTATTTTGCCTTACATTTGAAATAAGGGGGGGAGGGGTTAGAGGACCACTAAGGGACAGGGAAGCGGGGTGGACACACTATAGGACAAGGTGGGGAGGGGAGAGGACCACTAAGAGTGGGGGTTGGGGGGGAAGAGGACAGAGGACCACTAAGGGTGTGTGTGTGGGGGGTGGGGTTGGTAAGGGAGAGAGACACACAGAGTTGCTTGTGAAAGACACACAGAGGGACCTGGGGGTGAAAGAGACCCACACAAAGGAGCTGGGAAGAGTAAAAGACACAAAAGGGCTGGGGGGAGTAAGTCATATAAAGGGATTTGGAGGACGTAGGAGACATACAAAGAGGGTGGATAGGAGACACACAAGAGGCTTTTAAGAGATACACTAAAGGGGGATGTAAGACACAAAACTTTAAAAAATATATTATATTAAATAAATTTAATAATAAAAATAAAGACAAACACACACTGCTTTCTATCCCTTACGCACATACACTCTGCACCCAATATACACACACTACATCTCTTCCACAAACCGATATCCCTATACACTACATTCCAAGAGCGCACACACACACAAATTACATCCTCTATAATAACACATAACAAATCCCCTACACACATACACTCCATTCCCTGTGAGCGAACTCATGGATGGTCCACGTAGGTGAACTTATGCCTTGTGGGCGCACTCACGGTCAGGCCCTGGGGGCCCCCAAAAATGGAGCTTCTTCCTGTTTCCCTAAAGTGTTGATTTTTGTGAGCACAGTTACAAACAGCCTCCAGAGAGCCTGTTCAACACCAAACCCGTGGAGCCAGACTGCAGCCAGAGCCCATCATCATCTTCTTGTCCTCTTCTGGTTGAGAGTAGGCAATCTAATATATTATTAGTGGCACTAATCTCTAATTTACATCACATTAAAGTGCCAGTATAGTCACCAGAACCACTTTTTGGTTTTTGTTTTTTTTTTTTGCTCCCATTTCCCTCATTAATTCCATTCTGTAAATTCTTCTTCTATAGCTTTCATTTCCTATTTTCAGCTTTTTTTTTTTTTTTTTTACTATATTCACTCCCCAACATAATAATTTTTGTGAGCTAATGTATGTTCTATGGTATAGACAACTCTCTGCCTAAAGCGCATATGCATAAGGTCTTTCTATATTTGTGCTTGTACTGACAGTGTCACCAGTGATACCCAACTCACCTAAAAGTGATAAAATGTACCTGCCTGATATATGTGCAGTGCTACGAATGTATCTATCGCATTCCAGGATACATGGTATTGTTGGTGGGAACATTGTGTTATAAATGTCTACTCAATAATGAGAGAATTGCAGGGAATTGAGATGGGAATTCAGAAGTTCCTATCTCAATTCCCTGTAATTCTCTCATTATTGAGTAGACCTTGTAATCTGCACTGATAAGTAGGCGGATATTAATTATCTGGGTTGGACATAGTGGGCGGAGCTTTGTGGCAGTGGGATGTGGTAAATTTTCAAGGTAGTAATTGATAGCTGTGCTGCAAAGTTTTTTTTCAAATGTTGGCAGCTAGTCATACAAAACAGTGTGGGATCTTACATCGACACATGATGCATTTGGAACTAAAACTTATCTTTGCATTGCATTTGCAGCCTTCAACTATTTTATAAATCAAATCTTTGACATCATGGGATGGAAATCTGATCTCTTAAATAATTTTAAAATAGACCCAAGAATGAGCACTTACTTAGTTCTTCTCTATGTCTTTCTGTCTCTGCAAAATACTGCCGCAGTTCTTCTGTGATTTCCATATTGCTCAGGTCGCATTCAATCCCCTCCTCTTCTGAATCAGATGCTTCTTGTTCACATTCCATGTCAGACACCTTTTCTTTTGACTCTGACACCTTTAAGCATGGACGTGTCCTTCTGGGTTGAACGGCCTGATTTTGGGACCTTGAGTTGACATTTCTTCGAGATTGTTCCCCCCCTTCCCAATCTGCATAGCGACTGGTTTGAAAAGTGTCAACTGGGTACCACAGAGAAGCTACAGCCAGTCTGTATGCCCTCTTGTGCCTATACAGCCAATGCATAGCTTGGCTATAATGTTTCCAATACCTGGCATACATCCGTGCTGCGTACCAAGGCTCTGCATCTTGATGAGCCATAGCTGCCTAGAAATAGAAAAGAAGATGTGCATTTTACATAGTTGCAGAATGTTAGCTGAAATATCATCACACTCAAAAAAAATAAAAGGTCACAGTACTTGATAATTTATTACTGTGGTTGTTAAAGATACAGGTTTTTAAAAAATGTTATTTAATTTTTTAATTTTAATAGTGCATGAATACAAAACCAGAGAAAATACAAAGCTTGTAAAAAATACAAATAACCTAACTAAACTACTACAACTAAACGACGTTCTCAGCCAGTGAATGACCAGTTAGATCGCCATCCAGCTTCTGCAGCTCTGGACAATTACCCACAAAAGGCGCCAGGGGTTGTGATGCTTAGAGTAACCCTATAATCGCCAATTACCACTTGGGCACCTGTCAAGGTTTCAGTGTGAAGATGGCATTTTTTTTTTTTTTTTTATCACAATTTTCAACTCCTTAGTGGCAATTATTTAAGGACCACTATAGTGCCAGGAAAACATACTTGTTTTCCTGGCACTATAGTGCCTTGAGGGTGCCCCCACCCTTAGGGTCCCCCTTCCGCCGGGCTCTAGGGTGAGGAAGGGGTTAAACTTACCTCTTTCTCCAGCGCTGGGCGGAGAGCTCTCCTCTTCCTCTCCGCCTCCTTGGCTGAATGCGCATGCGCGGCAAGAGTCGCGCGCGCATTCAGCCAGTCTCATAGGAAAGCACTCACAATGCTTTCCTATGGACGCTGGCGTCTTCTCACTGTGAAAATCACAGTGAGAAGCAAGCAAGCGCCTCTAGCGGCTGTCAATGAGACAGCCACTAGAGGCTGGATTAACCCTAATATAAACATAGCAGTTTCTCTGAAACTGCTATGTTTATAGAAAAAAATGGTTAACCCTAGCTGGACCTGGCACCCAGACCACTTCATTAAGCTGAAGTGGTCTGGGTGCCTATAGTGGTCCTTTAATACATAAAATTGCTGTAGAGTGGTCAGAGGGGGCCTGGCACTAGTGGTGTGTGTGTATACACACACAGAAGGAGAGTGGATTGCTATAGCCCTTTGACGGCCTCAAGGCGCTGATTCAATTTACATCTTGTGAGTGCAATCATTAGTCACTTGATTCACTTTATATTACAATACATCACTATGTGCTGTTCCATTTTTTTCTTTTTATAGTGCCTAGCTGTATCCCATATCTGTGTATAAATAGATCTGTTTAAGGGGGTGCTATTGGGGAAGGCCTCTTGGGAAGTTAGATCATATAGACTAAATATTCTTTGCTATACTCACTTATTTGGTGTAGGGGTGTGTTATAAATGGTCGAAATGGAAACACTTAAACGAATAAATAAATAATTTAAGGGGGCGGGGCCTGTTTAGCACAGAGAGTGGTCACACACTGCATGAGCTCCTGGAGACTTCAGGTAATAGAGTCTCTTAAACTGCTTGATTGTCAAATAATTCTGACTCTAGAAGACCCTGCTGATCTCCTGTACCCCATTACTCTTGGTCAGCGTCCAATTGGGGCAATCCTGCGGCCCACCAGTCTATATGTGAGTGAGGGAGTCAGCTGATCCCTGTACCCACAATATATCAAAGGAAGCCTCAGTGGAATTCCTGGTGCCGATGGGGATATACTCCAGCAGCATCGAGCACAGCGGCAGATGACTCAACTACGCAGGCAGCGACCGAACACCAGGAGCGTCTGTCAGGTCCCACGCGGGATGGACTTGGACTCTGCCACGAGCCCCCAAGTCTGGTGTTTTGATGCAAGCCCTCACTACAGCCTGGGGTTGGGGGGGATATCATGCCTCACAACGGTCACCAAGTATTCCCGTGCATGGGTGTTGGCTGATGCTACATTTATCACACAGGGCTAAACACCGGCTCTCTATCGCTACTTGCCTAAGGCTGGCTGACATTTTGGCATTTACAAGATTCTACATTTTAATATGTGCAGTGAGCATGTTTTGTTATTGGTTTTATTGTTTGTATTGGTATTATTATTTTTATCTGCTCATCACCTCTTACTCCTGTAAAATTAGTTAAGGTACCAAGGAGCTACCGTATATACTCGAGTATAAGACAAGTTTTTTTGACACATTTTTTGTGCTGAAAACTCCCCACTCGTCTTATATTCAAGTCAAGGTCTGTATTATGGCAACTTACATTGCCATAATACAGAGCAGGACCGCCGGGTTCATTACAAGCTGGGCGGTCCTGTTGGGGGCTGGGAGCGAGCTGTTACTTACCTTTACAACTTTTTTTTTATATTAAAATAATAATTAAAAAAATAAATAAAAATGCCCAGTCCCCCCACCAAGATTACACACTCTGCATCACATACACAAACACACTCTGCATTATATACACACACACTGCATTATATATATACACACACACACACACACTGCATTCATACACACACTCTGCATTATATACACACACACACTGCATTCATTATATACACACACTGTAAATAAATATTCAATTCATATAATTTTTCTGGGATCTAATTTTATTTAGAAATTTACCAGTAGCTGCTGCATTTCCCACCCTAGTCTTATACTTGAGTCAATAAGTTTTCCCAGTTTTTTTTGGTAAAAGTAGGGGTCTCGACTTATACTCAAGTATATACGGTATGTCCTCCTGGTTCCTTCCTCATATAACTGGAGTTTGCTATGAAACATCTTTACTTATAGCCACCATGCCTGATTAACCTTCTTATCCACAGAATAGGGTTAACCTAACAAAGTACTAGCCATAGTTGGGAGTGGAGTTCCTGAAAGTCGCATGTCTACCAGTTAATTTAATACCATATGTTGTCTGACGCTTTGACATGTTAGCCTAACTCGTTCTTAGTTCTTATATCATCTAAAAATGTTCAATGTCATATGTCACGCCCAAATAACTAGCTGTTGGTTGTTCGTTGCTGGTACATGCTGTTGTGGCATCGCTACTGTATCTGTGTTTACTTGCTTGCACGAGAATATGTCTTTTTTCAATAACTATAAAAAGTGCAGTATCTGACATTTCTTATTACACTTACATCCTTATACTTTGTCATGTTTACGTCTATGAAATGTCTAATCAAGCTTCTATGATGTATAATGCACAACAAAAATAAAGAATAAAAAATAATCATTTAAAAAAAAAAATAGCTGTAGAGTCTGAAATAAAAAGTAGAAAGTAAGTAATGGTTACTGGAACTCTCTGATGATGCTCAGCATGGCCAAAATGCCCAATGTTACATGAATATTTCTGATATTAAAAAACACTATTGTAGATTCAATCTATGTGATAAGAGACCAACTTTAAGAATATGAACATAGAGATTTACAGTGTTATCACAATTTAAAAATATAACCGTAAGAAAATAAAACCAACTGATTTTAATTAATTTTTTTTTTTTTATTGGAACTGATTATAGTCAGTTCTAATAAAAAAAAAAATTCAATTAAAATCAGTTTTAATCTTAAATAATGACTCTTGAAATGATGTTAAATGAAAATGTTGACTTTAAAATATATCCGTCCTAAATCTAGTAATTTTTGTTCTAAATTCAATACATACGCTATATGATCTTAATCAAGTTTTGCAGTTAAGATTATGTGCCAAAGGAAGGATATTCAGAACTATTAAAGACCCAATTTTGTACAACATATACTTCTACACTTGATTTCTGGTCGCATTCACATATGGCAGCAGGATATGCAAACTTCCCATGCATCCCTGTACAGCTAAATGCTAAAATAAACATCCCTTGGGTTCGCTGGGGACCATAATGCAATTCTGAGAATACAGCTGCTTCTCCAGCTGTTTAACAACATGTATGTCATTTTTTTTTAAGAAAAAAAAGCAATTATAAAATTTATAGAAAAGTCATTTTAGACTCTTTCCAAATTCATATACAAAAAGATAAGACCTGCGCTCACTCCCATCACTACTGGGCCGGCAGCAATGACTACAGTACACATCAGCCTGAATATATAGTAAAAACCAAAGAAAAGGAAAAAAAAAAGTTACCTGCGCTCTCTCCTTAATCCCTATGTATATTTAGACAAATGAAGGTCATTTAGTTGCTCCAATGGCCATTGGAGGGAATGTCCGCCTGCCAACGTCAAGGCAGACCCCCCTAAAGCGGGTCCTACACTGACCCTTCAGCCTGCTTCCTTGAGCTTCTGGCAAAGATATCTCTTATGAGACAGAGAGGGGTATTTCCATATATACACCCCTATATACTTATTAACCCTTAATAGGGAACACATGGGATGGGCGGCAGCATTGTAACAAGGCTGTGTGATACAAAGTAAATACAAATACAAAAAGAGAAGTCCTGCGCTCACTCCCATCACTACTAGGCCGGCATCAATGACTACAGTACACATCAGCCCCAATATATAGTAAAAACCAAAGAAAAGAAAAAGTTACCTGGCAGGGTTAAGAGAAGCTGGCGCGCTTTGGCACATTTTCTTTGGTTTTACTATCGCAAGAGGTGATAATATACTGCTCAATCGTATTGCCGACCAACAATGTGTGAAGACGCGGGACTCTTTACTGACGCTCATTGCAGCCATCACCACAGCACCTTGTTTAAACCTGCTGCGCGCCGCCCGCCAGCGCCTTTAAGCTATATAGAGGGGTGCCGCAAAATACCTACTAACTCAAGCACAGGTAGCCAGAAGGTGCCAGCTAACAGCGAGCGTAATGGCTGTCTAAACTCTATAGGGAGATCCCTAACCTCTTCAAATTCATGCCCGAAGTGAAACAGAAGATGATTTATGTTAATCAAAGTAATAAGCACATAAGAAATGTATAAAAAGGGTTGTAGAGGATGGCATAAATACAAAACTTCAGTCTATTGAGAACTGCAAAACAAGTAACCAGTAGCCCCACTGGGTGTTGCTGGAGTAGACAGAAAATAAAGCATTTTATATTTGGAAGGATGTGAAAGCAGCTGAGCCCTGACAATCTAGTAGTATTCACTGATGGGGCATGAACTTTAAACAGGAAGTCTAAATGTTACTGTATTAGTAGCACTTTCTCAACTACTTACAAGAAGTCTACATACATTTTCAGTTTAAAAAAGGACTAATTTTCACATAAGGAAGTGTTTTGCCAGTTGCAACTTTAGATATGAGTAACAAGGCTTTGTGTCTGTCTTCAACCTCTACTTATACCATGCCTGCTTTCAGTACATTTAGAAGGTACCAAGGATGTATGCCCACTTTAGACACATAGTCAAGACATTGGCACCACTAACTGGAAGTCGTGAAAAGCTGTGGGTGGTTTACATTGGTCTCCTTTGCATTCCTCATTGCCGTAAATGCATCATTAGTGATTAGTGAAGTGTGGGAAAGAGCAGCCTTAACAGAGCAGGAGATAAGAAATTCAGTTAAACAGAATTTGCAAGTCCCCCTGCATCTGATCCAGCCCTCCTGGGCCATATGATCGCGAGGTCCTTGTGGGGACCTCATGATCACATGGACGGAATAGCCGTCCATAGTAGTGCCAGCAGGGGGAGTGCCTGGAATAAAGTTAAAGTTTAAAATTACATTTTAAACATATACACACACACACACACACACACACTGTCTAAGTGTATTTTAATATTAATATATATATATATATAAAAAAAATATGCTAAAAATGAAAAAAAATACAAAATAAAATAAAATATATATGTGTGTAATTTAGTTATAACTATATTTTGATATTAATATATAGATTGATATCAAAATAAACTTAGAACGAAATAATAGATCTATATACATAAATATATATGTATATATCACTATATATAATTTTATTTATAAAATATTTTACCAGGAAAGATACATTGAGATTTCTCTCGTTTTCAAGTATGTCCTGCGTCCACAAAACATTGCATTGGTACATTGGGGTACAATAAAATACAAAAACAATATTAATACACAATATTTTATATATATAATTTTATTCTACATATATATATCTATGTAATATTTCTAGTTAATTTGTTTCTTATTAAATAAAATTTGCGAGACCTGCCTGACAACCCAGGCCTAAAGTCCAGAGAATTTAATTTTCTAGCACTATATTTAACCCTGTAACTTCCAAAGAAACCATAAAACCTGTTCATGGGGGTACTGTTTTACTCGGGAGACTTCACTGAACACAAAACTAGTGTTTTTTAAACAGTAAAATGTATTACAACAATGATATCATCAGCGAAAGTGAAGTTTTTTGCATTTTTCACACACAAACGGCACTTACATTGAGGTTATAATTGTTGTGATACGTTTTACAGTTTTGAAACACTAATATTTGTGTTCAGTGAAGTCTCCCGATTAGAACAGTACCCCTCATGTACAGGTTTTATGGCATTTTCAAAAGTTACAGAGTCAAATATAAGGCTTGCATTTCAGTTTTTTCACATTGAAATTCGCCAGATTGGTGTTTAAATTAGTTTTTTTCATTTTTCACACACAAGCAAATATTAACGCTAACTTTGGCCAGTGTTTGTGACTAAGTTGCTACTAAAAAAGACTGAACATAACCCAAGGTATTGCAAATGGGGTGTCTACTATTGCAAATGGTTTGTCAGCATGGGAGTTATTCTCATTCCTGGGCTACCATACTGTCTCAAAGGCAACGTAACCAATCTGGCGAATTTCAATGTGAAAAAACTGAAATATGTAACATGCTAAATTTGACCCTATAACTTTCCACTATAGGGTCAGTAATACATATTTGTGTTCTTGACTGTATAGTGTTCCTTTAAAGTTTTACTCACCGCAACATGGCCACTTCAGTGTTTCTAAGTGTAATGGTGCAAGCAGCCTGTTTTGCAGTGTTCTCTATGAAATAATAGCTGGCAATGGTATAACTCCACTTTCAGCAGCGTTGTTAGCTAGCCTGGAACTAGAGATCCGGACTGGCTAATGAAAATTCTCTGCACAGATTTCCATTCATTGCCTGAGAGCGCTGAGCTCATATGAATGTATGCCAGAATTGGCATCTGACTTCTGCATCTCTGCAAATCCCAAATGCGGTTCAACTGCCATTAAAGGAATCTTGGCCAGACCCAGGTAAGAGAAAACTGTTGCAAAACGGTCTGCCATTACAGATAGTAGCAAAAGGGTAACCATTTAACTAACACAAAATAAAATTTCTATCTGTATATATTAAAATATAAAGAGAATGGCATGCTAATCCTGGAAAAAACAGCTTCTCCAAAATATATTACAATTAGCAAATAAAAAAAATATGAACATAACTCTAATTAAAGGGGCAGTCACCATAACAACTACATACTGTTGCAGAGATTACTGTGCTATTAAACCAGGGCCTGACAAATCTGTTTAGAATCTAAAAGAAAGCTGAAAAAGTTAGGAGCCAGTTTTTTTTATAACTCATTTTAGGTTTAATTTTTAACAAGGAAAATGCAATTCTTAAGAGCAGCTTAATGCAGTTGTTATGGTATCTAAAGCCTGTAACTGCAGACCTTTCAATGTAAACACTGCCTTTTCAGCACCTAAGTTCAGCGTCTCCAAGCACTGTATGGAGACACTGAATGTTCCTCATAGAGATGCATTGATTCAATGCATCTCTATGAGGAGATGCTGATTGGAACATTGTTTTCCTGCACATGCGCAATATCCTCCCTTAGCTGCGACCATTAAGACTAATTATTTCAGCCACAGAGACAGGATTAGTCATGGCTAAACAGGCACGGCGTGGGATAAAAGGTGAGTAAAAACACCTTTCTCGTGCAGTTGGACGGGGTCAGGTACCTAAAACAGACACACACCCTGAAAGAGACACCGAGAGACAGAGACACATATTTTCTCACACACAAACTGAGATTTTTATTTTAATTGAAATCCACCCAGCCTCCCTACCTTTGGGACTGCTATCTTCCTGCGTGCGATAGAGCAGTAATAAACCTGCAGCTCCTCTCTGCTCCCTCGCACTCTCTGTAGTGATGCCAGGGCCAGAGTGATGTCATATTCCAGCTTCCAACATCACTAAACAGTGCACAAGGGAACATAGAGGAGCTGCATGTATATTACTGCTCCCTTGCACGCCGCTTACAATGCTCCTGCAGGTGGCCGCCTTAAAGTGCTGACATACCAAGCGCCACGTCGCCTGGGATTTATCGAGCCCTGTATTAAACTATAGGTGCCCTCCACTGCTTCATCAAAACTGGAGGTCCCCAGATGTTCATCTTCCTCATCAGCAATACAAGCTTTGTCCATATTTGTTAGGCATTTTTTGGCTCAGCGTATCAACTATCAATGATATTGCAAAGCATACGTGGATTAGCTAAGCATCGGGTTTTTTTTGTTTTGGTTTTTTAAATGAAAAAACCTTGATAGTGCTAATGATTTGAAAATATGCCTTTCAATGAACAAATGTGTTTTCCTCCATACAGCATCTTAATACTCAACATGATGGGGTGTATAAAGAAAAATTACTTTTACTTAATATACATGGGGCACTTACCAAGTGGTCTATACCTTTTCTACTTTACTATCTGGGAAAGAAAGAGAAAAAAAAAATGAAAAACCACATAACATCATGTAACGGTTTGGAGGGAATGGACTCAGTATGTAGAGAGAGTGACAGAGCAAGGGAATGGTCACTTTAAGAGAGAGTCTCAAACTCAGAAAGCATCAAAATGGAAAAGGACTATCTAGAGGAAGGGTCTGGCAAGCAAAGGTCAAAACAAGGCAGCAGGCTTAGGACAATCTAGAGGCACAGTCAAGCATGCCAAGCTCAAAATCAGACAGCGGAGGTTAAGGTTTAGGAAGCAGGCTTAAAGTCTTTAAAGAGCACATACTAACAATAGAGCCTCCCTCTTGGGATTTTACAAAACATCTTAGCATTGAGCCTTGGGTGGACAGGATTTAAATAGAGGAGTGGGAACCCTCCCTTGGCGAGATGTTTAAACGTCTATATAAAGAGAGATGGCCTCCCCCTGGTTTGTAGGCGTCCATGTCCCTTCTATGGATGGGATGCCATGTTAACCTCTCTCCCATCCTGCTGTTCTGCACGCTGCTCCTGGGAGGCTCTGCGGAGGATTGGGCACAGTGTGTGGAATGCCATGCAGGACTCCATGTGTGAGGCATCTGCTGTAGCGGAGGACGGCTAGAGAGCAAGCACAGTGGGCCGTGACCCACATAGAATTCCTGCTGGGGTTGGCAATCGGTGAGTAATTATTATTAAACACATGTATTCTAGGAGAGTTTCTCAAATAACGTGTCATGTGCAGTATGCTTATAGTACAGTTGATAGATTTCACATAAAGCCATTAAAAACATGTAAGTCGGGGTGCGGAGCCTAACGGTCATGCTGAATGGATGTGTCTTTGTGAGAACTCCTGGCTTTAGCAGCTTTAGCTACTAGATCGATATAATTCACCAATTCCATGACGTTTATAGCGGATATTAACCTGCGTTCTGACATTGCTGGACTCTCTCTGTAGGACTTTGTCTATATATTATTGGAACTCCAGATCTTTGACTGTGAGGCCCTATGCACCTGAAGTGGCCAATCTCCTGACCTGGGGCTCTGATTTTATTGGCTGGACCCCCGTACCTCCTTTGGACCTGTGTGGGTTGTCCCAGTCCTCTTTGGAGTGGTTCCATTATCGCTAGCCAACATTTTTAGTTTGTTTGCCCTTGGCTGCATGGCAGCTGTCTTCTTGCCTGAGACTGTGAAATCTACTGCACTCTTAAAGGGATCTTGCCAGGAAAACAAACCCTCCCTCCCTCGGCCTAAGCCACAGGCCTGTACAAACCACTGTGCTGCATCCAGCTGAAGGTTTGTACATGTCCCATGCAGTCTCGCTGCTTACTTCCCTGCCATTTTGTTAAAATTCACTTTGTTTTGTTGCCCTAGTAACACCTTCTCTGGCCGTAACTCACACAGCCTCCATAAAAAAAAAAAAAAAAAAGTTTAATTTTAACAGTACAGCAGGTTTACTTTAGAAGTTTGTATCTCCTGATCTGTTAAAGGACCACTCTAGGCACCCAGACCACTTCAGCTTAATGAAGTGGTCTGGGTGTCAGGTCCAGCTAGGGTTAACCCATTTTTTTTTTTAAATAAACATAGCAGTTTCAGATAAACTGCTATGTTTGTAAATGGGTTAAATCCTTCCTCCAATTCCTCTAGTAGCTGTGTCATTGACAGCCGCTAGAGGCGCTTGCGTGATTCTCACTGTGAAAATCACAGTGAGACCACGCAAGCGTCCATAGGAAAGCATTATGAATGCTTTCCAATGAGACCGGCTGAATGCGCGCGCAGCTCTTGCCGCACGTGCACATTCAGCCGAATGGGAGGAGAATCGGAGGATCCGAGGAGGAGAGCTCCCTGCCCAGCGCTGGAGAAAGGTGAGTGTTTAACCCCTTCCTCTCCCCAGAGCTGGGCGGGAGGGGGACCCTGAGGGGGGGGGGCACCCTCAGGGCACTATAGTGCCAGGAAAAATAGTATGTTTTCCTGGCACTATAGTGGTCCTTTAATTGAACTTTAGCCACAGACAGGAGACTATTGCAGGCTCTAGCAGGGAATTAGCAGAGCAAGAGATGGAAACCAATAAACAAAAAAATTAAAATAAACCCTCCCACTCCTGCCAGTAAATTCACTCTGTGCAGACACAGAAATAAGACGGGTCTCATCATGGAAACCAACCTAATGGTGTCTCTCCCCTGTTTGCATTCAGCCTAACAGAAAGCTATGACTGCAAGGGGAAGTAAGGACAGGCTCTGTGTATAAGCAGCATGGAAGAAGCTTTGGGCAAGCAATCTGCTAATGGAGAGAGAGAGAAAGAACAGATACGTTTTATTTGCATACCACAAAGCCAAAATAAAGTGTTGGTGGACTTTTAACCTGTTATGGGAAACAAGTCTGTGTTTCCCAAACAGGAATTTGCAGGAGAGGTATGCCTTGCAAATGTAACACCCACTGAAACATGGCTGGTGCTCTCAGCAGGAGACAGGGGTAATAGAAAAAAATACGAGATTTTAATAGTATGAAGTGAAGAAACACTCAATTATATTGGTCAAGCTTGTGTAGAAATATGCAAAACTTCCCTGCCATGACATTTTCACGTTAATTACTAAATGGTAGAGGATTGAGCAGTAAGACAGCAAGCTATACACCGAAAACATTCTATTAAGCTAAAGTTGTTTTGGTGTTTTGCGTGTCCCTTTAAGCAAGGTTCAGATTCAACTGCCAAGCTAATGTACACTCAAAATATCAGTCAAAAGAATTGGACAGAACAGCAAACTACAGGCATCATAGAGAGGTGGACAGCCTTTGAAAGTGTGTTTTTTTTTTTTCTTCATATGCCCCTAAACAAAACATGCTGTAAAAGTACATGCATATTTCATTTGGGTTTATATCTACTAAATAGTTGAGAAAATGCAATTGAGTGTTCCTTTAACATTCAAGAAAGATAAGGAAGTGAAGACTGAAAAAAGCTGTCAGTGCAGCTTTTTATTTATTTCTCTGACAACATAAGCACAGATTTGTTAAAAAGACGGGATAAATAAACAATGTTAAAAAACCTGTGAAGTGACAGATACCCTTTAAAGAAGTCTCTAGAGGCAAATTGGAGTGATTTAAAGTGGGCCCACTAGCAAATACAAATCATCTTGTCTTGAGCACAATGCTGTCAATGGTGCAATTGTGCCAGGCTGTGAATAGCACAGACTGAATTCATTATACTTCGTCACCCATTCTAGAGGAGATGGCTGTCTTTGTGTATTAAGATCAAGGTCATGTGTAGTGTAGCGTTTGGTTGATTGAACTAGCACATCCCGTAGCATTACAAGATAAGAAGTTTTCAAAACAAATTTTAATCAATTGATTCTCATCTCAATGTAAAATTATGTATGTAAAAAAACATGACTAATGTATATTGTGTTAAAGTAAAACAGTTTCTACATTTTTATAGTCTCAGGCAAAACATTAAAGGGACACTATAGTCACCAGAACAACTACAGCTTATTGAATTTGTTTTGGTGAGTAGAATCATTACCTTCAGGCTTTTTGCTGTAAATACTGTCTTTTTAGAAAAAATGCAGTGTTTACATTACAGCCTAGTGATAACTTCACTGGCCACTCCTTAGATAGCTGTTAGAGATCCATCCTGGGTCATGACTGCCTAAAATGCATCCAAACATTCATTGTCTCCACCCTCTGCATGCAGACACTGAACTTTCCTCATAGAAATTCATTGATTCACTTAATCTCTATGAAGAGATGCTGATTGGCTAGGGCTGTGTTTGAATCATGCTGGCTCTGCCCCTGATCTGCCTCTTTGTCAGTCTCAGCCAATCATATGGGTAGCATTGTGATTGGATCAGGCCGCCACTTCTGATGATGTCAGCAGGCAGGTCAAAAGGAAACCGTGACAAAGCCAGCAGCTTCAGGCTTGAATACAAGTAAGATTTACTATATTTAGGGAGGCATGAGGGGACCAGGGGGGCTAGATGGTGGTTTTAACCCTATAGTGCTCCTTTAATATATGATCATGCTAATTTGTCATTAAACTAGAATTAAAAAAAAGTGATAACCATAAATAGAAGATGGATTTGCACAGGGAAGTTTACATGAAGATGAATATGTGTAAACAAAAGTGATTTAACTCCTAAATGGAAGAGTGAAGTAAAACTTCAGGGGCATGATATATACACCAAAACTGCTTCATTAAGCTAAAGTTTATAGTGTGCCTTTAAGGTGTATTTGTCAGGCGGGGGAGGAGCTTTGGGGCCGCGGCATGCTCTGCATGCGGCGGCCATCTTCACTCACGCACGTGGCTGCTGGCGGATCCGGCGGTCGGCTCCCTTTCCCCTTGTTTTCTCCACAGGTATTTGCTTTGTGGGTTACTCAACCCCTATAGTGTAGTTTAGGTTTGTTCCATCATCCTGTTATATCAGTTATATTCTGAGACTGGTGGCCCGGCTCCCATAATATTTCTTGTGGCTTAAATTTTTTACGTGCATATATTTAAAGGGACATACCCCTTTTTACCCACAAGCTTATTTGCCCTCCTGTCTATCATGCAGGCTAAGGGTGATGATTCTGGCTGTCCCAGTTACCCCACCATGGAAGCCTTTCAGGCCCCTATCTCAGGTGAAGGGGGACTCACCCCCTCTCAGGAGTTCCAGGCCCTTATTGATTCTACTATGCAGAGGGCCCTGGTCTCTGCCATGGGGACAGTCTCATCATCGCTGTCTCACACTATTCAACAGGCCCTGACTCAGCCCCTGGTTTCTCCTATGTTGGCAAGCCCCCTGCCTGCGCTGCAACCTCAGGTCAGCCGCAAGGCATATGCCAAAACTAAACATGTCTCCCCCGATATGACACAGGTAGTACCTGCCCTGACTGACGTGCCTCTGGCCGTCCAAGATGGCGCGTTACCGCGCAAGAGAGCCCCTGGCTGGGCAAAATCGTCCAGAAAGTGGAAAAGGTTGCGTGCCCATGGCAATGACGGGTCAGACTCCGATCCAAGTGGGGAGACAGGTTCAGACACCCCTGACTACGCCTCTTATGAGGAAGGGGACTCCGACGCGGAGGCGGGGTCTGACGCTTCGGTGTTACCTCTGAGTGAGGAACAAGGCATATGCGATCCGCAGGGTTACCTCCTGTTCGATCCTGATGACCGTCACCCTCGCTTGGCGGAATGGGACCTGCCCGATCATATAGCTAGCTATCTAGCGCTTCGTATGCGCACCCCCTTATCCAAGGAGGGGCGCAGTAAATTACGGGCCGAATGCCCAAGGCCCTCAGTGCCTGATGCGGCGTGTAAGACGCCAGAGGTTGACCCTCAGATTTCACAGTTCCTGACAAAAACGGTTTGGAAACCCAGAAAGGGTTTGGAGTTTTCACTCCATAATTGCCAGAACAAGATTTTGGACACTCTAGGTCCCGTGGCTAAGCTTTATGAGCTATTGGAGACGGCTAAAACAGGGGATACGCCCCTTGATTTCGACATGGCAATAGGTTAGGTCCAGAGATTGATTTGCCTACTCGGCAATGCTAACACGGCTATGTCAGCCGAACGCAGCAAGGCGATCTTGCTTAAAATAGAGCCTAAACTGGTTAACCTTGCGATGAAGGAACCGGGCGCTGCAGCTAAAGGCATGCTCTTTGGTGAGTCTTTTGTTAAAGACTTGGGCTCATTTGTGCGTACCTTCACCGCCATAGATAACGCCCAATCCAACTTTAAACGAGTTTTTGGCCTAAAGGTTTTCAACAGGGCCGGGAGGTATAGGAGCTGTCCGCGGAAATCGAGGTCCCTCACGGACTCATAGAGGTTCCTTTGCTGCCCCTTGGGCCTATCAGGACTACAAACCCGCTCCCTTCTTTCCCTCCCGCGGGAGGACATGGCAGAATCGGGGAGGACGTGGTCAGCCCTCATACAGACGCCCTTACGGTGAGTACTCAAAAAGGTTTTTCTCTCCGGGCGAGTGAGGGAGGCAGGTTAGCTTTGTTTCTCGACATGTGGGGCATGATCACCACAGATGTGTGGGTGTTAAAGGACCACTATAGTGCCAGGAAAACATACTCGTTTTCCTGGCACTATAGTGCCCTGAGGGTGCCCCCACCCTCAGGGACCCCCTCCCGCCCGGCTCTGGAAGGGGAAAAGGGGTAAAAACGTACCTTTTTCCAGCGCTGGGCGGGGAGCTCTCCTCCTTCTCTCCTCCTCCGTTCCTCCTCCTGGGCTGAATGCGCACGCGCGGCAAGAGCTGCGCGCGCATTCAGCCCGTCGCATAGGAAAGCATTTACAATGCTTTCCTATGGACGCTTGCGTGCTCTCACTGTGAAAATCACAGTGAGAAGCACGCAAGCGCCTCTAGTGGCTGCCAATGAGACAGCCACTAGAGGATTAGGGGGAAGGCTTAACCCATTCATAATTATAGCAGTTTCTCTGAAACTGCTATAATTATGAAAAAATGGATTAAGCCTAGAAGGACCTGGCACCCAGACCACTTCATTAAGCTGAAGTGGTCTGGGTGCCTAGAGTGGTCCTTTAACTACTATCAGAGGTTTTCGCCTGGATCTTTTATCTCCCCCATCCAGGTAGATTCACCTCAGGAACTGAGGTTGCCGGAAGATCAGTCCGGACTGATTACCAAGGAGATCTCGGAACTTCTGGCCAAACGGGCAATACAAGAAGTCCCGTACGATCATTCGGGATTTCTAAGCAACCTGTTCCTCGTCGCCAAGAAAGGCGGAGGAGTTCGGCCGGTGATCAATCTCAAACGACTCAACGGATTCCTTCGTTACCATCACTTCAAGATGGAGGGCATACATTGCCTCAGAGATCTGCTTCGGCAAGGGGATTGGATGGTCAAACTAGACCTCAAGGACGCATACCTGACTATACCAATGGCAGAGGTACACTGGGATTTATTGCACTTTACGTGGCAAGGACGTCGGTGGAGGTTTACCTGTCTGCCCTTCGGTCTCTCTTCAGCACCTTGGTGCTTCACGAAGGTGATGAAACCGGTGGTGGCGTTCCTCAGGTCGCGGGGCGTACGCATGATTATCTACCTAGACGACATACTGATTATGTCCGCGTCCCCCGACCAACTTCTACAGCACCTGCGTTGGACGGTGGATCTTCTGGAGAGCTTAGGTTTTCTCATAAATTGGGAAAAGTCCATGGTGACCCCAACGCAGAAAATAGAATTTCTGGGTTTCGAAGTCGATTCGGTCGCCCAGTTTCTGTTCCTTCCAGAGGCCAAGCTAAAGGCTATGAAGAAAGAAATAAGACGTACTCTACGGACCACCAGTCTCTCCGTACGACAACTGGCGAGGGTCATTGGTCTTTTGGCCTCCTCCATTCAGGCGATTTTTCCGGGACCCCTACATTATCGGGCTCTACAACGTCTGAAGGGATCCCACCTTCGCTCGGGCAGTTCATACGAAAGTGAACTATGCCTAGACAGAGACTCCAAGGAGGAACTTCGCTGGTGGTTGGATCATATGGAGGCATGGAATGGTCGAGCAATCTTCGGCACCGCCCCGGATATGGTGATAGAATCAGATGCCAGCCTGCATGGCTGGGGCGCTCGCTGTGGAGATGTCTCCACAGGTGGCAGATGGTCTGAAATCAAATCAACGCTACACATCAACTGTCTGGAATTGCTGGCGGGATCGTTCGCTATTCGCAGCCTGTCTCCAACCCTGGGAAACTGCTGCGTCCTTCTGCGCATGGACAATGAGTCTGCGGTCAGATATATAAATCACCTAGGTGGCACGAAGTCAAACCAACTGGCGAATCTAGCGAAGGATTTCTGGCAGTTCTGCCTCCACAGCGCGGTGTCGGTCACGGCCGAACACATCCCGGGCTTGGACAACGAATGGGCGGACTGGAATTCGCAATACTTGAAAGACTCAGGAGATTGGCATCTGATAGATCAACTATGGGGCCCGTTACAACTGGACTTGTTCGCATCCAGAATGAACGCTCAACTACCCCAATACTTCAGTTGGAGACCGGATCCATCAGCCATGGCGGTGGACGCGTTCCTGCAGATATGGCCTCGGGGTCGTCACTTTGCGTTCCCCCCCTTTCAACCTGATTTCTCGGACGCTGGCATATTTGTCCAGACAAGAGTGCACGTTGGTGGTGATAGTTCCCCTATGGCAGACTCAGCCTTGGTTTCCCCGTCTCTTGGAGATGGCGGCGGAGTACCTACGAATGATCAGGATGCGACCAGAGGTGCTTCTGGATCCGGATGGGAACTCGCACGAATTAGTGGACCAGAACCTGCTCCAGCTCACGGCTTGGTTGATTTCCAGGAACCCTGGTGTGTCTCGGACGTTCCGCAGGCTACTACAAGACTCCTGGAGAATGTCTGGGCACCGGGTAACAGAACAGCTTACAAGTCTGCATGGCGTGTGTGGTCTGGCTGGTGCATGGGGAGACTGCTGGATCCCCTTTCTGCCCCTCTGAAGGAGGTACTCAGTTTTCTGACTACGCGTTTTGAATCTGGTTTGGCCTATCGCACTATCAAGGTTTATAGATCGGCCATCTCAGCCGGACATCTAGGTATTGACGGATCACCGATTGGACAACATGCTTTTGTGTGCCGTTTGTTGAAGGGTATTCGTTACTCTAGGCCTCCGAAATCCAGATATTCATCGTTTTGGGATGTTAACGTGGTGCTGGACTTCTTGGAATCATGGCCTCTTAATGAGGACCTGTCACTGAAGCAATTATCCTGGAAATTGGTTATGCTCCTGTGTCTCCTTTCATGCAAAAGGGTTTCAGATGTCAGGGCTTTGGACTGGAACGCGTTATCCTTCACCCCCGAGGGAGTGTCGTTTAACATCTCTAGGAGGACTAAGACGTCTTCTAAGTCAGTGACATACCCTAGGTGTTCGGTCCGACCTGCTCTGTGTCCGGTAGCTTGCCTACGGGTGTACTTGGATCGCACTCACCTATTGAGGTCATCGGATTTATCCCAATTGTTTATTTCCTTTAAGAAACCGTTTCTCCCGGTCTCAACTACGTTAGCTTGTTGGATTAAGAATCTTCTATCCGCTGCAGGAATCGATACTTCAATATTTTCGGCTCATTCGGTCAGAGGCGCCATGGCGTCTAAGGCCTCCACGATGGGATGTCGTCTGGATGATATCTTGAAGACAGCGGATTGGTCTAGAGAATCTACGTTCCGCGATTTTTATTTCCGGCCGATTGACCATGTTTCCTCGTTAGTTGTGGCTCAGATTTAAACTAGCATAATAGGAGCCTCCGTGTCATTAATAAAATTCCCAGATTTTACTGATAACATGACGTAAAGTCATGATTTTATTAATGACACTAAGGCGGGTATTATTCCCACCCTCCCACCCAGTGGGTATGGTTTGGATCTATACTTATGGTTCAATCTGGGGGGGGGGGGGTTCTTTTACCTCAAGGTAAGTGTTCACAGTTTTTTTCTCTGACTTGACGTATTTGGATCTATGTACTTATGTGGTTACGATTTTGACGTTTTTAGTCCTGCAGGCCAGATGGTCATAAAATGTTACATGCAGGTCCGGAGTTTGGATTTTACCTACTTTTTCTGTTTTACAGCTTGATTTCGTTAAAGGACCACTCTAGGCACCCAGACCACTTCAGCTTAATGAAGTGGTCTGGGTGCCAGGTCCAGCTAGGCTCAACCCATTGTTTCATAATTATAGAATTATGAATGGGTTAAGCCTTCCCCCTAATCCTCTAGTGGCTGTCTCATTGACAGCCACTAGAGGCGCTTGCGTGCTTCTCACTGTGAAAATCACAGTGAGAGCACGCCAGCGTCCATAGGAAAGCATTGTAAATGCTTTCCTATGAGACGGCTGAATCTGCGGCAACGCGGCGTGCGCATTCAGCGCATAACGAGGCGGAGAGGGGAGGAGGGCTCTCATGGCGCTGGAAAAAGGTAAGTTTTTACCCCTTTCCCCCTTCCAGAGCCGGGCGGGAGGGGGACCCTGAGGGTGGGGGCACCCTCAGGGCACTATAGTGCCAGGAAAACGAGGATGTTTTCCTGGCACTATAGTGGTCCTTTAAGATGACGTCTACCTTGTTGGAGATTGTTCTTTCCTGATGTGGAAGTTTGGTTTGGGTCTTCGGTTCAGAAGGCAAAGAAGAGGAAGTGGAACTACTAAGCGAGACATTTATGGGCTGTTCCTACTAAGCTGATTGGCTGCCCTGTTACTAGGCAGATCTGGTTGTACCTGTTATTATATTTCATATCTAAATTTTTTCTCTTTCAGTTTTATATTTCTCTTTGCTGCTGAGGAATAAAGTAAGAAAGAGATAGCATAATACTCGCCTCCGTGTCATTAATAAAATCATGACTTTACGTCAGGTTATTAGTAAAATCTGGGAATTTTATAACATAACAGGAGGCTTCGTATTTGCTTAAGTCTCTCTTTACTAGAACTTCACAGCAGCACAGAAAAACAACCAATCAGAAAAAAGTTAGGTACTATAAAACTCCCCTCCCCATACATAATTTCCTCTTTCTTTGCTGCTCCGCATCAGTACAGGTCAGAGTACCACTGCCTCCTGCTATTAGTTGGTGGCTGTATGATTTTAATTATATTTTCAGTGTTTTATATATTTATCATTTGGGGACTTGTTTGTGTGATTAGCTTTATACCCCTCTGCCTATTGCTCTGGGGTTTGTGGGGAGTTTTGTATTCCTCTGGTCTTTCTATACACCTCCTCTGGGGATTCTTCCCCCTTTCTGTCCCCTTAAATATCCTTTATGTGCCTATCCCTGTCAGATGTACGCCGGGAAGCCGTTAGAGGCAGGCTTTCCTCTCCAGGGAGCCGTAAATTAATGCAGCCCACGGCCTCATGCCCATATCTAAGAAGGAGAAAGTGCATAGCACAGCAATATTTCTTGTGCTATAAAGAAATATGGGCTAATTGTAAACAAGACTCGTGTGAGTTCTTTCCCATGCAGTCTTGCTAGCTTTCTTGGACAGGCTGGTGCAGTCCCTTTCCCCTGCAGCAAGCATGGGGTTCAGGGTATACATCTTGTGAATTTATACCTAGGACATATGCAGATGTTTGCATAGTCTATGTTTACCCAGGTGACTTGGATTTGATACCTGGTATGGGAAAATGATGGTATAAAGTAGAGAATCCATAATTTTAAGGACAAATGCTGTGCATATATTGTTCCTGCCTTCAGATTAACTCTATGTTTATTGGTTTACTGCATGTGGTTATCCATTGGTGGACAGTTGAAGGTGTCCCACACTGTGTACTACACCATATTTCATACACTTGCTTCCAGTGGGAGCCTGTACCCTGCATACACCATAACCACAGTCTTGGTTTTGGGTTCTCGCTAACCCACCTATTCAACTACCATCATGGAGACCTGCTTGGACTCTATGGAGGAACCCTGTGTGTCCCTGGCTCCTTCACGGACATCACTAGTTGGGACGCATCCTAACGCTGGAGTACTGCTCAGGCTGTGTAGCAGGCTCGGATATGGCTGACGACGTTCCCAAACTGGATAACACCTGCTTCGGACGTTTGGAGCTAGATTCGTGTTTTTGTTATATCTGCTCTCTGGAGTCACCTGTCGTGAGTGAAAAGACTTTAGGCCTTGCCTGCAGTAGAGAACGCTATGAGTTCGCGGGACTCCAGGCTAAGGAGGAGGTATTCCTCTATAGGGATGCCTTGACTTCGGTTCTCGAATTCACATTCCTGGGTCCCCTGACCTAGGGACTACATTGGAGAGACGTGCCCAGACAGTCAGAAGTACAGGGACCTAGGGTCTATCTTGTAGGTGGCATGCAGACCAGGAGCTCCTGCACAAATCTTGACAGGTCAGGCATGGAACAGAATCGTACAAACGAGTAATCTGATTCTTTCACTCTCCCACTACAGCATGGGAGGACTCTTCTTTGTTATACAGGTCCCAATTAACATTGGATCCGGACATCTTATCGTTCTTCGACGATATATCTGGATGGAAACCTCAACCCCTGGTTACGTTTCTCTCCATTTGGATATTCCCGGGATTCACAATCCCCAGGATAGTTGACCACCGTTTCACTACACAAGTTCGGCTTGGGACCCTGATTGGACGTCATTTGGGAGTTCCTTCCTTACACAGACCATTTGGATTACTGGGATCACTTAGGATACGGCTAGTTTGACCGCACCCTAGCCTGCATAATAAATTCATTCTCAGATGAAACAACTCACTGGTTAGGTCGTGAGGGAATGAAATGACCCTACTCAGTTCTGTTACGGAATTGGTGGTAGACCTCGGCGCATTACTTGAGGTTGGAGATTTGCCTGCAGGACCACATCACTTAGTGACCCTGGCACGACCGGAGGAGCCATCTTCCACATCAAGAGTCGAGACCTGGTGCCAGTTTCTTCTCGCGGCCCTAAGTCCGCAAATGACCTTCGGCATTTTACACCTACAGGAAAATGGTTAATAGGTCAGCTTGGCAGCTCATGGATCGGTTGCTAGGAAACAGGTCGCAACCCCACGTACAATGGATCTACCAGTGTAGAGTGCTTTTCCGTATTTTTTGGGGTGCCTCGACAGCTGGCATCTTCATCGATCCGTCTAATGTCACTTCTCACTGTTGGAAGGTCCATTTAGGATTGCTCTAGTATATCCCGGAATAGGTACCAGCGAAACAAACAGCGTTGGATTTGTTGGCTGATCGTTAAAACAGCAAATACGAAGCCTCCTGTCATGTTATAAAATTGTAGATTATGCTAGCTTTAGTGTACCTATAATATTAATTTTATTAATGACAGGAGGTGAGTATTTCCCGCCCATTCTTATCCCTCTCGTTTAATTTTAATAGTTTGGGTTCATCAGGTACGTATGCAACTCTGCTTGTTGTCTCTGCTACGTGCCACTTGTTCTTATGTCTATTTTCCATAAGTAGGGTAGGGATATCTACGTATTAAGGTAATTTTGATTGCTACATTGGGTACCTACATGTTTGTTCAGAGTACATTTCATTGGCTAACCAACCTACTCGATTCTGTTTTTTCTCGTTTCAGTTTACAGTCTATCAACGCTATCTAGTTTGGCAGTTCGGATGGTGGACATTGTTGTATTCATTGTATCTAGGACTTTTTTTTCCCCATTATATTTTTTGCCTTTTGTTCTGTTTTGTCGCAGCTTGAAAGAAGAAATTATGTATGGGGAGGGGAGTTTTATAGTACCTAACTTTTTTCTGATTGGTTGTTTTTCTGTGCTGCTGTGGAGTTCTAATAAAGAGAGACTTAAACAAATACGAAGCCTCCTGTCATTAATAAAATTAAGATTATAGGTACACTAAAGTTAGCATAATCTACAATTATTAACAATTCATACTTTAGTGATTAAAAGACCACTATAGGCACCCAGACCACTTCAATTTAATGAAGTGGTCTGGGTGCCAGGTTCATCTAGGTTTAACCCTGCCTGCTGTAAACATAGCAGTTTCAGAGAAACTGCTATGTTTACATATGGGTTAATCCAGCCTCTAGTGGCGGTCTCATTGACAGCCGCTAGAGGCGCTTCCGCGCTTCTCACTCTGATTTTCACAGTGAGAAGACGCCAGCGTCCATAGGAAAGCATTGAGAATACTTTCCTATGGACTGACTGAATGTGCGCGTGGCTCTTGCCGCGCATGCACATTCAGCCGATGATGTCCAAAGGAGGAGGAGAGTCCCCGGCGCTGGAGAAAGGTGAGTGTTTAAAGGGACACTATAGTCACCTGAACAACTTTAGCTTAATGAAGCAGTTTTGGTGTATAGAACATGCCCCTGCAGCCTCACTGCTCAATCCTCTGCCATTTAGGAGTTAAATCCCTTTGTTTATGAACCCTAGTCACACCTCCCTGCATGTGACTTGCACAGCCTTCCATAAACACTTCCTGTAAAGAGAGCCCTATTTGGGCTTTCTTTATTGCAAGTTCTGTTTAATTAAGATTTTCTTATCCCCTGCTATGTTAATAGCTTGCTAGACCCTGCAAGAGCCTACTGTATGTGATTAAAGTTCAATTTAGAGATTGAGATACAATTATTTAAGGTAAATTACATCTGTTTGAAAGTGAAACCAGTTTTTTTCATGCAGGCTCTGTCAATCATAGCCAGGGGAGGTGTGGCTAGGGCTGCATAAACAGAAACAAAGTGATTTAACTCCTAAATGACAGTGAATTGAGCAGTGAAATTGCAGGGGAATGATCTATACACTAAAACCGCGTTATTTAGCTAAAGTAATTTATGTAACTATAGTGTTCCTTTAACCCCCTTCCTCCAACTTCAGCCCAGCAGGAGGGGGGTCATGAGGGTGGGGGCACCCTCAGGGCACTATAGTGCCAGGAAAACAAGTTTGTTTTCCGGGCATTATAGTGGTCCTTGCCATTATGTTGCAAATTCCACCTCTACCTACAACCATCACCAATTCATCATTAATGTTCGCCAACATGTTCCTTATTAAAGTGTACCTGTCATGCAAGTAGGACCAACTGTCACCAGCTGGGAAGAACAGCCCTAAATTCCTGATTTAGTAAATAGCCCAACAGTCTCACTATGGCTTGAAATGTGTAGCCCTGTGCTATGAAACTGGCCTCAAAAGTCATTCGCCACTGTACGCAATAGCATACCAGCTAGGAGTTGATTTTCTACTCGCCAGGGCTAAATTTTTACTTGCCAATGGCTAGTGCTCTTTAGAGGAATAAACAATACCATGTAAACATTGAGCTAGTAAATGACAGCTTAACAAAATTACAACCAGAATACCTGTGTGTTGGCATAAAGTCTACAAGCAGTATAACTACGAACTACCTTTTCTTAATAGGAAATTTAAAGGAACACTATAATGCTAGAAATACAAACATGAATTCCCAATATTACAGATCCCAACGTAATCAATGACTTTTTTTTAAGAAAAAGTATTTTCACTGCTAAGACTGCAGGGACAGTCTATGTGCTTGGTTCTGGTGTTAAAGTGTCCCTTTAAAAAGAATACACGATCCATAGGCCAACTGTTTGGAGACAATAGAATACTGCCATTCCCAGACCTCCAACATAAATTCAAACTACCGACGAGGGCATTGTTCTCATACTTCCAACTAAAAGTGCTCCTCACACACAACCCCCCATTTTCACACTCGCCGACCATGGCCTTTTTTGATAAAGCATTCCTAGCCCCTATCATGCCAAACAAGTTACTAGCCTCTATATACCGAGTACTGACAGTCCCGGCAGCACGCAGCTACGAAAAATGTATGCTCGACTGGCACAACGACTTAAACCAAACATTTGACATCACAAGCTGGAAAAAAGCAATGTTAGCTCACAAGGGAAAGACAAGCTGTGCGTCACACCTAGAACTGATGAGAAAAATCCAGTATCGCTGGTATATGGTACTGGACAGACTGGCGCGAATCTACCCGAACACTACCAGCTCCTGCTGGAGGTGTTTACAGGAAACGGGGACGATGTACCACATTTGGTGGACTTGTCCCAAGATCGAGGGATATTGGCGTATGGTGGGAGACGTATTATCAGACGCATTGGGGATGGACATCACACTCACACCTGATGCCTCCTATTCATGCCGCTGGAAAACATCTCTAAACCGGCCTCTACCCTACTTTTCCACGTCCTCATGGCTGCAAATTTGCTGATAGCCAGAGCATGGAAATCTACAGAAATACTGGGTCGTACTGCCCTTACAGCGCAGATAACCCTGAACCTAGACTACGAGTCAATGGCCCTTAAGCATATTAGCCCCAAAAAACATATATAGAGAGCGGGAATCATGTGGGACACCTACATAAAAACTCAAACACACATGGAACATTCCCACACCCCATGCGCACGTGACCAAGGGGGAAAGGCGGGCTAAGAGGTAACAACACAGGACGCTACCTGTAGGGCTCTTATTACATGACAAATTAAACATGATGCAAAACCTCTGGTACACCACCGGGGGCAAACGAGGAAGGCGGGACAGGCGATAGATAAGGGGGGGGTGGGAGAGGAATCTGAGCTGAACTTAGGGCTCTCGGCCCAAAGTTCACAATAGGCAACTCAGCAATGGCAATCAACAAAGACACTGGGCACTCCGTGGCTTCCGAACACAGGGGCTTCACCCTAAATGATGGGACCACCCTGACAAGAGACTGAGGAAGCAAACCTCCACTAAACTGCATGTTGTCAAAAACTGCATCTGAATGACAACATTAAGGGTAAAATAGTGGATTTGAAGACATTCTTCATTGCAGCTATAGTTAAAACTTTGCTGTCTTAGACTAAATGTTTCCATTTGCTTTATTTCAGAGTTTAGTAAATAAGCCCCACTGTCTATTATTCACTCAAAATTGTATGAAATAAAAATCCAAAAAAAAATTAAAAATGTTAAAACAGCCAAGCAGCGACACAGCTAAACTAGAGACTTTTTGCTGATCAGCATTTGATCCTTAATCTAACCACTCGCATTTGAATCCGCTGCTATTCGGAGTTTAGTGAATAAATCTAATATTGTCGGTGACTAACCACCAAATAATCGCTAGTAAGTGTTAAATGGGGAGAAATGCGAGCTGTGTTCCATGACGTGTGTCTAACTGCGAGTTTGTTGTTATTTTCTGGCAGGAATAGAATTGCATAACAGCGCCATTTTATGTTATTTCTACATGCACTATGATACTCACTGCGCGGCTGTGCTGCCGCATGTGGACCTTTAATACGCTCCGAGCAAATATCTTCCTTCCCAGCTTCCCAGTGCCGACCCACTAACAATGCGCATGCCGCTGTGTATGACTGCGCATGTGCGATCGAGAGACACCGCGAACATAGTGAGCGCGCATGCGTGAAGGATACACGATCTCTCTAGCCGTTCCAATAATCGAATCTTTTTTTCACCTGGTGCTCGATTCCCGAAAGAAAACATTACATTTACATCAGTACAGCAGGGCTGCAGCTGGTGGTATAGGAAACTGGCAAAATATAAATATAATAGTATAGGTAATGGAAATGAATAGCTAAAGAGAAAATTGTAGATTTTGTATTACAAATGCATGTAAACATAATGTTAGAAGTTGGGAGATTAACCCCTTAAGGACGGAGCCAAATGTACACGTTGTGAACAAAACAAAATGTAAACAAAACCTGGCATTTGCGCTACATGTCTGTCCAACCGTAATACACTTCTTTCATAGTAAATGCACCCACCCTTATTATATATCATTTTATTCAGGGGAAACAGGGCTTCCATTTAATATCAAATATTTAGCTATGAAACATAATTTAATATGAAAATGGAAGAAAATACGAGATTTATTGATTTTTTGTTCTATATGACAATTAAACGTCAGTGTCATAATAATTTTCATTTGCTTTTACTGCAATAAAATACACATATTTGTAGCCCAGTAAAGTTCACGCAAAACAGTACCCCCTATGTACAGGTTTTATGTATGCTTTGGAAGTTACAGGTCAAATATATATAATCTACATTTGAAATTGAAATTGCCAATTGTTTTCACGTTGCCTTTGTATAGCAGTTCGAATGAAATTTACACCATAATGGCACAACACATTTGCAATAGTAGATAACCCAAGGTATTGCAAATGGGGTATGTCCAGTCTTTTTTAGTAGCCATTTGGTCACAAACACTGGCCAAAGTTAGCGTTAGTATTTGTTTGTGTGTGTGAAAAATTCAAAAAACGCCAATTTTGGCCAGTGTTTGTGACTAAGTGGCTACTAAAAAAGACTGGACATACCCCGTTTTGCAATACCTTGGGTTGTCTTCTTTTGCAAATGGTATGCCATCATAGGGGTAATTTCCATTCTTGGGCTACCATAGGGTCTCAAAGGCAACCTAACCAATCTGGCAAATTTTAATGTGAAAATGAAACGCTAAAGCCTCATTTGACGCTGTACTTAGTGCTAGCACGAGGGTACTACTGGATGAACACAATATTTGTGTTTCAAAAACAGCAAAAAGTATCACAGCAATAATATTTTCCGTGTAATGCCGTTTGTGCGTGAAAAATGCAAAAAAAAAAAAAATCACTTTTACTGGCGATATCATCGTTGTAATACATTTTACTGTTTTGAAACACTAATATTTGTGTTCAGCGAAGTCTCCCGAGTAGAACAGTACCCCCCATGTACAGGTTTTATGGTGTCTCGGAAAGTTATAGGGTAAAATATAGTGCTAGCAAATTAAATTCCCTTTACTTTCGGCATGGGTTGTCATGCAGGTCCTGCTAATTGTAATTAATTAAGATACCTAATTATGTAAAAATATTACATAAATATATATGTAGAATCAATATATGTATATATATACGTATGTGTATATATATGTATATATCTATATAATTTTTTTAAAATATTTTTATTTATATATATAGGTATATATATACGTATATATTTATGTGTATAAATATATATATTATTTCGTTCTATGTGTATTTTGATATATATATATATATATTAATTTCACAATACAGTTAGAACGAAATAACACACATCTATATATTTTTTAATTATTTATTTTTAATTATTTTTGTAATTTTATTTTTAACGTATTTACATTTTAATTTTTTTTATAATATATATAAATATATATATAACAATAATTATATATATATTTAATCAGTATCAGTGTACGTGTAAATTGATATTAATATATATATATAATTATATATATATTAATAGTAAAATACACCTAGACGGTGTACATGTGTGTATGTATATGTGTATATATATACTTTGATCATATATATATAATATATATATATGATCTAAGTATATATTATTTATTTTTTTACACTATTTATTTATTTCATTTTTATTTTCAGCCAGCAGGGGGACCACCTGTCATTACAGGCAGCCCCCCTGCTGGCAATAGAGAAGCCAGCTATCCCCGGCCATGTGATTGTGGGGTCCTCGCTAGGACCCCACTCTCACACGGCCGGGGGGCTTCCTGGAGGACGGTCGTGCCGCGGGAGTCCCCCCCACCGCGATCGCCGGCGTGGGACCGCCGGCGACCGGGTAAGTACAGAAAGACCGGAGGGCGTACTATTACGCCCGGCGGCGTTTAGAGCCGCCTATTAGAGGACGTAATAGTACACCCTCCGGTCTTAAGGGGTTAAATGTGCCTTGGATCAAATCAACTGTTTGATAAGCTTTGTGTATCTGCCTCTGTCCAAATTCGGGTGGCCGACATGCCCCTTATAAAGCAGAAATACATCAAATGCATAATTAGAGATAACAGAGAATAATACATCAACAATTGGTTAGGTGTTAAGTGGTTCATTCATTGCTCATCCTACTGTGTGTGATGTCACTGGCATCATGGAGCTCTCCTCCAGATTCCAGCTCCATCTTGTTAATTGAGGTGTTATTTGGTGACAAAGGTAACTGCCTAGAAGCCATTTTGTGTAATTTTTGAATACTGCTGATTATAATTAAGCTGAGTAAATAGGCATTTTACTAACATTAATAGTTAATATGAAGTTAATATGCTGGCCACAACAAAAAGATTGAGAGGGCTCTTAATTTTGGTATAAGGGGTGTTTAAATTTATTGGATTTAGGCTTAGAAAGGGATGAAAGGAAAACTATAGTTAGTGTTAGGAATACGAAGCTGTATCACTAACAGTATAGTGTAGGGTTACTAAATGTTAGAATTCCCCTGGACATGCCCTCTTTTTGAGGGCATTGTTCATGCATTGGTGTCCAAAAGGAAGGGGTGAGGGAGGAGATGGAAAGAGGGATGTCTGGCAGAGGTGTTGTAGATAATTTACTGCAAACCAATTAGTTTGAATGACTATCTGTTCCTGTCCAAATTAAAGATAATAAAGTTGCGTGCACGCAGAAGTAAATTCACACTGAGACACAAAGTTCAGGTTAATGAAAGAACTTCGGAGAAGTTTAATGGCTTCTGACAGAAAATGGGTGCGCAGACCCTTTTAAAGGCATTATTACATCACTGAAGAATTCAAGATAACTGCAAATAGACACTATTGATTGGTCCAGGTGTTAAGTGGTTAGTTAGGTACCCTCCTATCAAGAGGTGATGTCATCCTTGACACGGGAGTGGACACAAGATGTAGGCGCCATCTTGTTAGCACGAGGTGTTCACTCGATGGGAGGGGTGCTTTGGCAGCCATTTTGAGTAGTTAGTATTGTTAGCTTCAAGGTTCTTTTAGTAAATACACATTTTATTATTCAGCACATTTCTTCCTGACAAAGCATTAGCTTAGATAAGTTCAAGAATTCTATAATTCTACAACAGTCCCCCCTTAAAATGTTAGTTACTAAAAGATAAACTTTATTTGTTAGTATCAGAAGATGTGTTAGTCCAAAGACACAGAAACTCCATGACCGCTGACTTAGTGTTAATGCAAAGTGCAAGTCTATCCCTCTCTTGACCCTAACAGGCTGCAGCACATCCGTCAGTACGGTTCAGGAACACTCTTCACTCCGCTGGTAACCCATAGTGGCTTATCCACTACTTCTCCGTACGGCAGTCTACCCATAAAGACGGACGCTGTCCCTGTACTGTCCCTTCCTACACTTTCTGCACTTCATCAGTATAAGGGAGAGTTTGTAGCGGAATACAGGGTGAGGTGAGATCTTGATCATCGATTGTCAGATGAGTGAAGGTTGGTGTTGCTTGGTCTACAGTTTTCTGCAGGAATTTCCTTAGGCATGGGAGGACACAACAAATGAGAAGAGCGAGAATAAAAAGAAAAATTAGTAAGGCAATACCAATCTGGACTAAAGCTCTCTGCCAACCAGTCATCCAACCAAACCATTTTTCCCAGGGATCAGTAACTCCAGAGTTTCTCTTTAACTCTTCTGAGAGTCTATTTAATTTAGCTATGGCCAGAGTGACTTTACCATTTGGACCTGTGTTTTCTGGGATATAAGTGCAACAAGTCATGGTGTCAGGTAGTATTTTACATACACCCCCCTTTTCAGCTAGAATCATGTCTAAGGCCATTCTGTTCTGGAAGGTCATCTGGGATGTGGCCTGCAACTGCTCGGCCAGGCCCTGGAGGGCATCCCTGGTGTAGTTGACAAAACGCTGTTGGTTGTAATAAATGTAGTTAATCCAATTAAGGTTTTTGTTGGCAGTGACTATGGTAAAAAGTGATTCAAAACCTACAGTTACTTCATCTCTAGCTTTAAATTCATTAGGCACCCCCCTAGGTACCCCAATGGCATCTATGTAAATGATGGGGTCAAAACTGCCTTTTACTGGGGTTTCGCGCCTCACTCTGGCTGGTGTATGTGGAGGGTCGTATGTGTCATGATGATTATCAGAAATAATATGAATGGGCATGATAACTTTGGCTAGGGTACACTCACCCCACCACTCAGTTTCCAGCCTAGATCTTAACTGTAGATCCCCACATAACCAGTAAATATCCCCCAATGACCTGGTATGGTGTTGCAACAGGCGTATATGAACAGTTCTGTAAGTGGCGCAATAACCTTTAGAAAAATTACCCATGAATTTACCAATCCCGTCATACATGGCATAACAAGTGTAATTACCTCTATAGACTGGGATTCCATCTGGTGGCTTAACATTTTCAACTAAGAGAGGGTATTCTGCCGTCCATGCCATGCAGAGGGACCTATCAAAGTCATATTGGTAGGCAAAAAGGCTTAAGAAGCAATCTTCTATCTCTAAAGGGAGAGTTAGGGGGACGGTGCCAAGGTGGGGTCGGGCACCGCCACATACATAACATGCTGTTTTATTATGTTTGTTGGCATTATACCTCATCCATTCTAACCACAAATTAATGTCATTGAATCCAGTTTCAGCGGCCATGGTATCTTCAAAAGTGGGGTTAGCGATGGCCATCATATCTTTAAAGGACTGGATATGTGGTTTTAGCGGATTTGGGACCATATGATCAGCCCCTTGCCACTCTGGAGAGTGGTACATATCTCTGAGGTAGAAATGACCTAATTTGTTGTAGGAACCTTTCTTCCAATACATTCCCATTACATATCGGTCTGCATCCTCGGGGCCAGGATGTTCAATATTTAACATTAATTTCATAGGGGTACTTCCTCCAGGCTTTCTTAAAGTCATTCTTTGAAGGAGGGATCTACCCTGATTGTCTATCTTAGATAAAGCACTTTTGGGTTTATAACCCCAGGCAGGCCCAGTATTCCATCCCGCAGCCCCCCAGTAGTTACAGTCATAACCCCATTGTTCATCTACTACACAAACGTAAGGGTCTTTTGCTTGTGGTATATCTTTATAAATGGCTTGAATCTGTGACTTAGGGAATGGGCATTCTACAATATCACAGTAATCAAAGGTGAATGTAGCCACGTGGGTACATGATGAATTATACCAGAAAGTGTACCCACTAGCATCTTTGGTGATGGCCACCTGCTGGGCTTTAAGGAGGCCAACTAAGGAGATAATGTACCAGAGGCACATGGTTGCAGAGAGTTAGCTTCCTCTGGGGCAGGTGTCTTCTTGCAATGGGAAGCGTGGATCCAGTTAGGCCTTCCGGCCAATTTGACAGAGGTAGGGGAAATCAGGAGAACTTGGAACGGTCTGTCAAATCTTGGTTCCAGGGTGTGTTTTCGCACAAATTTCTTGACCAGAACCCAGTCACCAGAGGGCAGACTGTGGTTGCCCGTATCAGAATCAGGATCTGGAATTGAAGAGAAAACTTGGGCATGGATTTTGTTTAAAGCATTTGCGGGTTCAGTTACATAATCTACTAAAACATCAGTTTGAAGTTGTAGTTGTTGGGGAAAATAGCAACCTAGCCTAGGTGCAGTCCCAAATAGAATCTCATATGGGGACAGTGAGGTAGTATTTTTGTACAAGAGCATTCATTAGATCCTTTGATAAATGTGCAGGTCCGTGTGCCCATTGTACGACTGCTGGGTACAAATTCTTAGGGAGGCAGAAATTGAGGTTGTTGTAATACACTCCATCTCTTAGAACTGCCCCTTTCTGTTTCCACTTCTGTATTTCTTCAGGGGCAACTGTAGCCTGTTGTTCCCGCAGGATTTTCAGGTCAGTTGGAAGAGTCTGCAGAGTAAATATGGGAGTTTCTTCATTTCCGGACACTCTTCTTTCCACTTCCTGTGGTTCTCTTGCAGCTTGTTTTGCAGCCTGATCAGCTAGATGGTTGCCCTTTGCTTCATCTGAGTCCAACTTCCCATGTGCTTTTATCTTCAAAATAGCCACTTCTTCTGGGAGTAGGAGGGCGTCCATCAGCTCCTTGATTGCGGAACTGTGCTTGATTTCTGTACCGGCGGTAGTAAGAAATCCTCTTGTTTTCCAAATTAATCCGAAGTCGTGAGCCACGCCCAGTGCATATCTTGAATCCGTGTAGATATTGTCACGCTTTCCTTCAGAGATCTTGCATGCTGAAGTCAGGGCTTGCAATTCAGCTTCTTGTGCAGACATAGTTGATGGTAAAGATGATGATTTGACAATTTCATCTGTTGTGGTTACGGCATATCCTGTATGGTATCTTCCTTCTTCATCAGCATATCTTGAGCAGTCCACAAACAGGGTGAGATCGGGATCTACCAATGGGTCTTCATGCACAGTTGGTAGATGTGTTGTTTCCATTTTCATCTGTTCAAAACAGTCATGAGGTGTATTTGGGTCGTAGTCATTCACTATGGTTAAATCTTGGAACTCATTTTCCAGGAAATGACGTGGCCATGCTTTTAGGTGGTCAGTTGTTGGATATTTGACAACACCATTTTCCTGTAGCTGTGATTCGTCCATAGTGGCCCATGCTTTTGCCATAGGCCCAAGATCATTCCATGATATTGTTTTCAACTTGGTCACAGGGACATGTGGAATGGCAGTGTCCCAATGACGGTACAAATGCTTGAGTTCCGGAGGTAGATGAATCAAGACCATACTGTTGCCTTCAGAATCACAGTAGAGGTCTTGTGCAGTGAGTTTTACTTCGACCAGATGATAGAGTTCATCTTCATAGCAGGGTTCAGGAGTGATGTTTGGTTTGTACCACATGGTACAGAAGGCATATCCTGCTCCGTCATGAAGGAGTGCTTGTCCATCATGAAAGGATAGGTTGGGATGCATTTCCTTCTTGATGGTGCCAGTGAGAAGAAAAACATAAGTTTCGTCCATGATGAATCCGTAGTATACACCCCCCTCAGGGAGTGGCAGAAGAGTGGACGGATTGAGAACTTGACATCTTTGGAGGGTAATGTTGTCAGGCAACAAAAGATGACATTGAAGGCGAAGATGCCTAGCAGGAGTAACATGCTTAAGTTGGACCTGGTTGACTATGGCAGAAATGTCACGAGGGGCCAAGACAACCAGGGGGTGGCCAAGGACAAGATCTCCAGTTCTTTCAATGAGCTCTTTGGCAGCAAAGACGGCCCGAAGGCAAGTGGGACGTCCTCTGGCCACAATATCCAGTTGGCAGGAGAAAAATCCAATAGGCCTTTGGCGGCCTCCAGGACCAAGGGCCTGAGTGGGTACTCCTGTTGCATGGCCTTGTCTTTCAGAAACAAACAATTTGAAGGGTTTGGTATAGTCTGGTAGGCCAAGAGCAGGAGCAGAAGCAATAGCACGTTTGAGAGAACAGATGGATGCTTGGAGGCGGGATAGGACATCAGCACCAACACAAGAGACATCGGTGTCAGGCAGGAAAGATGAGTCAGGCAGGTCTTGTTCTCTAAGAACACTGCGGGCTGCACCTGTGTTAACCAGGAAAGTAGTAGGGTGACCTTCAATAGGTAAAGTTACAGTGGCTAGTGGCCGCCCTTGTTCCCCTGAAGACACTGCCATAACAGGGGCATTAAGCATCAGTAGGTTATATCATTATAAATAATGGTTAATAGTAAGTGAAGTAAAGTTCCTATATGTCTTTGGGTAAAACATTAACTATTGCGGTACTATCAGTTATATTAATTAGACTATAACAATTATACCACCCTGTAACTAAAATTAATAACCAGAAGTGGCTGGGTTAATAAAACATGTCACTAATCCTTCTAATGCTAAACCATCATTTAACGTAAAGGATGTTACTGTAAACATACGATCTGTAACTAGCAAGATTCGATTAAGCAAAGATACAATGTTTAAAATAACTTGCATTATTTGGCTATTTCCCTTGTTGCAAGATTAATCTGGATAATCAGCTGTTATGCTCTTATATTCGTATCCAACAGATCTCATTTGTAGGTCACACCACAGTTGCAAATGACATTTTAGCAACCTTCTTTTTTTTTTTTTTTATGTATTATTATCACGGACACATTTCTGATACAGGGAAACAAATGGCATGATTGTTTTAGTAATTATAATGTTTCTGTTCATAATATGTAGAGTGTAAGGAAAACAACATGTCTCTAAATAGGACGAGCATGATAGGGGTAGGCCTCATGATGGAGGCAGCCATGACAGGGGCGGGGAAGGAAATGACAGCAAGGGAGGAAGTGAGGTGACGTCCATGATATGTGTGGGAAAGGAAGACAGGAGGTGTGGGCATGGTAAGGGCGGAAGTGACGTCACTTTAGAAGCAACCGTGACTGTAGATAGGTCACGGGACTGGCAGAGCCAACCTCCTTCTGTACTAGGCGCCATCTTTAGGGTGGTGGCTGATGCACTTTCAACAATACACTATATTATAACTAATAAAATAAGTCAGAGAAGCAACATTCCGTTCTGCAAAATGAAATACTAAACTATGAACAGACCTGGCAGGTTAAATAAGACAGTTGAAAACATTATGCATTTAACAGCCCATATAGCTGTCTCTAGAAACATGTTCTTTAAAATGATGCAAGATAAACTCACAGAATTCAACCAAATTCCCTTATCTTCCTCCAACCATTAATCACTTTCCTCTTTACATACTAGCTTAACTTCGCATATTCCCTCTATCCACATTGCATAGTTTTGCAACAAATCACGCTTGCCTTTACACTTAACACCTCCAAATATTCCTCTATTCTTGTATCAGATTCACTTACTTAACCTCCGTAAATCAACACTGAGCTACATCCCTGACTCCCTGTCTTATACACCAGTCTTGGAGAGAATACTCAGAAAGGTGGAATGCATTCTTGTGAGCGAGCCCCCCCCCACAATCTTCACTGCCTTATCACAAAACACAATTTATATATAGATATAAACGGCAAACGGCAACAATAATAATATTATTACACAATTATAACACCATAACCTTTGAATTAGAATATTTTCCAGCAAAAATCCCGTCTCTAACTCTTATCAGCAGCTCCGAAATGCAGAAGGCATGTCACTCCCCCATTTGGAGGCAAGCGGGGAGGAAAGGGGGGGGATGTGAGACAGTGCAGAAAAGGGAGAGAAGCTGCAGGCATGAAGATTAACCATGTGAGTGCTGGAAAGTAACAAGACAGAAGGACAGAGACTTATACGTTTGGAAACCAGAAATCTTTGACGGGAGAAACGGACTGGAGGTGCAGGGAGCTGCAGAGAGAGGATGAGGGTGATGAGATCTGTAGGACTGATGGGGGGGGAGAATAGGGATCCATCAGCATTCAGGACTGGGCAAACAGGGGTAGTGACAGGGAAAGGGGTGGCCACCTCATGTGCGCCATAACTAGGCGCGTGCTGGGGAGAATTTCCAGCGACAAAATTCTTATGATACACAAACATTTTCACACCCTTGTAATCAACCTCTTGTTCAATCCTTCCCTCTTGCTGAATGTCTTTGGCTACTCTGTACCAGGCTTCCGCTGTGCGGACTAAATCATTGTCCATTAACTTGCCTTTCTTCTCTGTCAGTATCTTACGCCAGCTCTCTGGCTACAATCTGCCGCACAGAGGTACGGTAATTCCACATACTTTAGCAATCTTCCTCACTTTCTTAACCATCTCTTCTCCTTCTCTGTCTTCCACTAGATCACATGCTAACCAACCCTTACTGGGTTTATCTAACTTCTGTCCCATCCTCCCTATATAAGGCGTCCCAGATATAGAGAAAGAGAGAAAAGAAGGTCTACAGTGCTCGACTGCCTCTTTAAGAGCAAGCTCTTTTAAGTACGTCTTCCCAAAACGTAGACTAGTCACTGATTCCGCCTACCCGTGGTAGCCGCGGATTGGAGCGTGGCGAGAAGTGTGTGACCAATCACTTCTCTCAACAGAGAAAGAGAAATAGGAGGGGAAAGTGTAAATAGTACAGTGAGTAAGATAAAAGTAAACACAGGAATCTGTGTGACAGACAATTAAGACAATAACATTTCAGTGTAAATACAGTGCATGCATCACAGTTCAAATAAGTTCAACAGTTTTATCCCTTGCCTTTACTCGTGTGGCCAAAAGCCACCTCCCTCAACCTCGTAGTGTCCCTGTTGCGGACGCACCCGCAAGTCTCACTACCAGCAGCCAAAGGAAACAGCAACAGCTTCCAACCCGAATCCTGTATAGCCTAAAGAATTGGAATCTTACCTGCCTCAGCGCTCGAGGCTGGAATTTTACCAAGAAGAAGTGTCCGATGAGGCTAGCTAAGCGGTCAAAGTGACACTATGGGGAACCCCCAGGAAGCAGTGAGTCTACCACCCTCCACAGATTCCCCCTACTCTTTTTCCTTACAGCCACAGCTACGTGGCTCCTAAAAGAGTTAAACAGGCACTTACACTCCCCCCGGGTGCTAAGTTAAACACAAACCAATATAAACACACCCAGGCAACAGATAGTCAACATGCAGGTAAACTAGGTATCATTAACAATACAAAGACTCTGGGCAAGTTATTACCTGACTTTGATGTCCTCTCGGCAGCAGTCACAGACACTGGGACAGGTCAATCACAGGGGCAGGAACATACCGGCTAGGTGCTGCAGCAATCTCTACCGTGTATTCAGAGGTGACCAGGCTCTTTTCCTTCCCCCAGGATTCAGCCCCCCCAGCGTCTTCTTGGACAGCTGCCCAGGCAGGACATAGCCCAGAGCCCCACGTTATGGCGCCAGCTGTTGTAGATAATTTACTGCAAACCAATTAGTTTGAATGACTATCTGTTCCTGTCCAAATTAATGATAATAAAGTTGCGTGCACGCAGAAGTAAATTCACACTGAGACACAAAGTTCAGGTTAATGAAAGAACTTCGGAGAAGTTTAATGGCTTCTGACAGAAAATGGGTGCGCAGACCCTTTTAAAGGCATTATTACATCACTGAAAAATTCAAGATAACAGCAAATAGACACTATTGATTGGTCCAGGTGTTAAGTGGTTAGTTAGGTACCCTCCTATCAAGAGGTGATGTCATCCTTGACACGGGAGTGGACACAAGATGTAGGCGCCATCTTGTTAGCACGAGGTGTTCACTCGATGGGAGGGGTGCTTTGGCAGCCATTTTGAGTAGTTAGTATTGTTAGCTTCAAGGTTCTTTTAGTAAATACACATTTTATTATTCAGCACATTTCTTCCTGACAAAGCATTAGCTTAGATAATTTCAAGAATTCTATAATTCTACAACAGAGGTATATAAGAAAAACTTTAATTTATAAAGGGGGGGAGGGGGGAGGGGAGATTTGCCAGAGTTAGGCAAACTAGCAAGGCCCAGGTATATGGAATAGCTGCAAAATAAAAAAATTGGTGTCTGACAGTGGTGCATGTATTAGTTAATTGCCATCAGCTGGGGAAAAAAAACAACAATAATTTGGTGTCTGGCAGTTTTGCAAGCATTATTTAGTTGCCATTAGCTGGAACAAGCAATAATTTGGTGTCTGGCAGTGGGGCAAGCAGTAGAAGTTGCCATCAGTTGGAAAAAGCAGTAATTTGGGTTTGATAATGTGGTAAAGATGTAGTGCAGTAAAGTATCCTTTTTGAGTGATTTTGTTTTGTGTATAGAAGGAGCCGGGTGTTCTGTTTCCTTCATGAATGTGGCGCATCATCCCAGTAAAGAAACTATCCCCTATAGGCAGCCCAAACCCAAGGGGGTGGCACCTCTGTCTTCATTGTGACTAAATTCCAGTCCATAAGAATCTGTTCCTGGAGGTGTCCTCCTTTTTTTACTTTATAGTGCCCTCTGGGCCCCTCAGCCCCTGTGTCATATAACGTGAAATAACCATTCAATCACTAACCCAATTGCCGATGTACCTCGGCACTGGGTCGCGCTCTGGCTCCTCGCGCTCAGTCAATGGGAAAACCTAACATGCATCCGTGGTGAGCGCTATGCACACATTAGGTCATCCCCATAGGAAAGCATTGCCTCAATGCTTTTGTATGGGATTTTGTTTGACGCTGGATGTCCTCATGCAAAACATCAGGACGTCCAGTATCGTTTCATGGAGTCAAATTACGAGAAACCCTAGGAAACGTCTCTAGCGTCTCTCTGGTAGACAGCCACTAGAAGTGGTCTTAGTTCTGCCATGTAAACATTGCAGTTTCTCAAAAACTGCAATGTTTTACATTGCAGGGCTAATGGGTACAGGGACACTGTACCCAGACCACTTCAATCAGATGGTCTGCGTGCCTGCCGTGTCCTTTTAAATTTCGTACTGCTCTACAAGATGTGCTTCATTTTTCCAGAGGATTTAACCCCTTAAAGACACATGACATGTGTGACATGTCATGATTCCCTTTTATTCCAGAAGTTTGGTCCTTAAGGGGTTAAATCTAGATAAAGGGTTTTTTTTTTCAGATATTTTATTTGAGTGCTTGAAGTGACATCCCACAGCCAAATTAAATTTAAAAATCACTATTTGGTAAAACTTTTTTAAATGAGAACTCATATGCATTTTCATTGGGTGTACATGTAAAACATCTTGCAAAAGCAGCAATTATTTTATCTGCAGCTTTTCCAAGCCATCCTATTGTAATCCAGCCCAAACTTTCTGTGGCTCTCCAACCACAGACCTCCCAATCCAGTTTAATGAGAAGTATTTGCAAAGCAGGTCTCTTGAGTTTAGGACCACTTACCTAGATTAATAGGCAGTAGGAGGAGTGGTTGTCTGATTTACAGCAAAGGGGTGTAAGAAGGTTCACTTATAAAAGTGTAAATTTCTATTGAACTCTGCACTTCTTGCAAATCGAAAATAAGAAGACACAGTCTTCACACACTTCAGCAAACTAAAACTTTAGGCTGGAATGTTATTTTAAAATTGGGACCTAAAAGAGTTTGTTTAGGTTTTGGGAGGGGTTAAACTTTATGTAGGATTGGAGAAAAAAGGGGTTTCAGGTACAGGCATGTCGAGTGTGAATTATTCTTTCCAAAGTTCTCATTTGACTTGTACAAAAATTAGTTTCGGTCCGTTTGTCCAGATCAAAATTCTTTTAATCCATATCCAAATTAATCAATTTGTCCGGGATTTACCTGTGGAATTTTATTAAATTAACAAAGTAAATCCTAGGCCAGGGGTAGGCAACCTACGGCACTAGTGCCATGCACGGCACTCGAGGTGCCTTTGCACGGCACTCAAGGCTGCTAGAGCCAAACAGGCTCTGGCCTATCAGGAGTCCCAGTAAAACTTCAGATATCTGCTAATACAAAGAGGTGGTGAAGGACAATCCTCAATTTATGCATTGCAGCACGTAGAGGAAGTGATCTCAGAGCACTTCATTCCAGCACTTGTGAATGGGAATCCACACAGTAGTAGAGCAGCTCGCAGTTGTTGTTGCAGCTCCGGTCCTTGACCTGTACCTGGCCAACATGGTCCCTACTGGAACCCAGGGAAGCCACCCACACTGCTAGATTTACACAGAAATGCAGAAAGACCCTCCCCTCATACAAATAATACGGACAGCCCACACACAAACATACACACAATCAGCACAAACATACACAAAATCTGCACAAACGCAACACCACTAACAATCCACATACGTGCACACAACCCCACATGCAGCCTCTCACATGCAATACCCCAAACAGCCCCCACACATACACACACTACTAAACACACACTGTGACATATCCATCCACACACACAATTTCACAAGCTGCCCCCATACACAGCCCACATTCATATGTATCATACACGATACCACAATCTACTCATGAACATATACAATATAATAGCTCATATACGCACAAATACAACGATACAAAGCAATTACAGTATAAATAACAAAATCAGAATACGGCAGCATACACACCTCAATTTAAAAAAAAAAATAGGATTGGCACGCTACGGGACATCACAATCCTATATCGGCACAGTGCTGCTAAAAGGTTGCCTACCCCTGTCCTAGGCCAATCAATTTGTTCAGGTGTGGATTAAAAGGATTTGGATGAATTGGCCAAGACCAATCTTTGCACTAATCTAATCTCTATCTAATCTCCCCCAGACCACTTTAGCTCAATGAAGTGGTCTGGGTGCCAGGTCCCTCAGGTTTTAACCCTTCAGATGCAAAGAGGTTAATCCAGCCTCTAGTGGCTGTCTTCCGGACAGCCACTAGAGGCGCATCTGTGACACTGGAGGCACATTACGCCTCCATCGCGCAGAGTGTCCATAGGAAAGCATTAAGAAATGCTTTCCTATGGACACTTTGAATGCACGCGCATGCGCATTCAGCTCCGCTGACGTCGGCAGGGGAGGAGAGGTCACCAGCGGGGAGGGAGCCCGGCGCTGGATTAAGGTAAGCTGCTGAAGGGGTTTTAACCCCTTCAGTGCCACGGGAGGAGGAAAGGAAGTTGCCTAATAATTATGCACACCTGATATAGGGTGTTGATGTCATTAGACCACACCCCTTCTCATTACAGAGATGCACATCACCTAATATGCTTAATTGGTAGTAGGCTTTCGGGCCTATACAGCTTGGAGTAAGACAACATGCATAAAGAGGATGATGTGGTCAAAATACTCATTTGCCTAATAATTCTGCACTCCCTGTAGTGTCAGGAAAACCGCTTTGTTTTCCTGACACTATAGTGATCCTTTAAGCTTCTATGATTTACAGTAGACCTGTGGGAGTTGTTATATAGTGTGAAGCAATCACACTGTCTCTGCTCATCTTGCAAGGAATTTCCTGTCTGAGAGGCTGTAAGTGGGCAAATATGAAGTTATCCCTTCCACTTCCTGTTTGGTCTCACACACACAGACACTGGAGGAGCTGGGACAGCACTGAGTTTTACACCCTCTGTAACTGTTACCACAGCTCTGCTATCAAACAGGAGGCTAACTGGACTGTCTTCAAAAGACACTGGACAAGGCTCCTGCTATTTATCTCCCCCCACAAGCCCACCTAAGCAAAAAAAAGTCACATAATAAATTAATGTAATAAAAGAGTCGGAAATTCAAAGTACTGTATATTTCAAATTTAAGGGCAAAGTAGTTAAACTGAAAAAAACCTCTAAGTTAGTAATGCTTTCAGTAGGCCACTTTGGCCATGAATTTGAAATTCTCTTCGATTGAGAGTCAATCACAGTGATTACATTGCCTTAAGGAACACTTCAAGGGTTCCAATCATGGTGCTCTTACTGGCTAGCGGGCAAATCTTGCGGCATGGCCCGTGGCCTTGGTCGGAGAAGCGGCTTATCTCCAGGCTTGTTCAGCACACTTTGTTGGCTCCGCACTCCTCCCCCATGGGCCAGTGGGGTTACCCTGGCCCCCACCAAGGACTCTTTTATACCACAACGGTCTTGGGCAGGTGAAAATCAAGGCCTTCAAGATGGCTGCCACTGACACAGCAGTACGGAGGCTGGTGTCAGAGCAACCCCTGCAACAGAGTATACATTCTTGGAAGCATTTCATGCCCCGTGTGCCACACTCTGGAATGCACATCGACAGCACCTGCTCACCGCAATCATTAATTTATTGAGGAGCCTTGGTTGGTGGATCCCTATTGACATATGTAATGGTACTGTGCCTGCTATGTACTCTTTATCTGGCTATATATTTTTGTCACCACTGTATTGTGTTTTTTTCATGCTTTATGCCTCAATAAAAAATATGATTGACAAAAAAAGAAATAGTGCCTCCTTTCCGGCTGGTGATTTGGAGCTAGCGATGTGATTGCGTCACTGGCTCGCTCCCTTTACCTCCCTCTCATCAGTGTCCTGAATTTCAGTACGCCAGAGTTGCTAGGTTTGCCTGCATGGCATTCAGAAATAGTCCGGTTTTGCCAATCGTTGCAAAATTATACATGTATTATGTGTTTGCTTTTTGTTTACCAACAGTAAGAAGTGAAATAGTCCAGTTTTGCCAAGAGTATCAAGAATGTTTTTCAAAATATAGTTTTGACCACCATTGACCAGTAGTGATGTCCCGAACTGTTCGCCGAACGGTTCGCCACGGACTCCAGTCAGCTGACACATTCCAGCCAATCAGCAGCAGACCCTCCCTCCCAGACCCTCCCACCTCCTGCACAGCTCACTAAGAATGCAGTTTCAAAATGGATGCTGTCCAGGAGGTGGGAGGGTCTGGGAGGGAGGGTCTGCTGCTGATTGGCTGGAATGTGTCAGCTGACTGGAGTCCGTGGCGAACCGTTCGGCGAACAGTTCGAGACATCATTATTGACCAGTATATATTGTTAGTCACCAGGTTATTAACTGACAATACATACTGAATGTCATTGGCCAAAAATCGGTTAATAATTAATTTCCCTACTCCTGTATATGAACGAATATAGTAGGAAGTGGTGTGTGCACAGTAACATAAGATCTGGCAATCCTAATTGTGACTTGGAGTTTGCTGTTCAGTTCTCAGTTTAGTGTATATAAGCCCTCAATGAATAAAATGTAAAATAGTCAATATGTAGGCACTTATTACATAAACAAAATGGAGAAAAAAGGATCATCCAAAGACAAAGATGTCAGATTGCTGGGTGAATAGCACAGTATTCTGCAACGTAACTGTCATCACTTTGTGGGTACATGTCATATAATGGTTTATTCACTAAACAGTGTATTTAAATATATATATTTTAGAATTCTTTATTTTTGAGTGTGGTGCGGCAATATACATAAAGGAAAGCATGAGTAGCCAATATAACCACATTTTTATTTTTAGATTAAAGGGACACTATAGTCACCTGAACAACTTTAGCTTAATGAAGCAGTTTTGGTGTATAGAACATGCCCCTGTAACCTCACTGCTCAATCCTCTGCTATTTAGGAGTTAAATCCCTTTGTTTATGAACCCTAGTCACACCTTCCTGCATGTGACTTGCACAGCCTTCCATAAACACTTCCTGTAAAGAGAGCCCTATTTAGGCTTTCTTTATTGCAAGTTCTGTTTAATTAAGATTTTCTTATCCCCTGCTATGTTAATAGCTTGCTAGACCCTGCAAGAGCCTCCTGTATGTGATTAAAGTTCAATTTAGAGATTGAGATACAATTATTTAAGGTAAATTACATCTGTTTGAAAGTGAAGCCAGTTTTTTTTTCATGCAGGCTCTGTCGATCATAGCTAGGGGAGGTGTGGCTTGGGCTGCATAAACAGAAACAAAGTGATTTAACTCCTAAATGACAGTGAATTGAGCAGTGAAATTGCAGGGGAATGGTCTCTACACTAAAACTGCTTTATTTAGCTAAAGTAATTTAGGTGACTATAGTGTTCCTTTAAACATATGGCTGAAAAGCATTACTGAAACAAGAGACTGAGTAGCTATAGAGATAGACAGCCTGTAGATGCCTAACTGTTATCAAAATAAAGAGTAAAAGTGTAGCAAAGATCGACTTGTGCACTCTGCCCATAGGTAGTGTAAGATTGGCAAACGCCAAACGGTGCATACTAGGGCACATGACTTACACCTGAATAGGAGAGCTAGATAGAGGGGGGAAATATTGCAGGCCTAAAGCAAAATAAAGTATACAGAGCCAGGTTAACTATATTAATTGTAATAATATAGGAATGTTGTTAGACTGCTTCATGGAGGGAGCCTCTCTGCCACATACATGTTGCAACCCGGCACAAAGGGCATAATAGTGCCAACATTGCATTGATAGCGTTCCTTCGGCAACACTGAGTGCCCTGACAGTCCCAATCAGTGCCAGAAGGTGGGAGCATCAGCCATAGATGAGATGGTGTAGGTCTTGTCATTGCAGTCCACCAGCAGCCGCTGGGGTCCCCATTTGTAGAAGATTTCTTTCTCTCTCAATAGTTTGGTCAGCGAGCGGAAGGACTGTTGCCACAGACCTTTTGGCCTGGAGAAGTCCTTGAAGAATGTAAGTTGCGACCCTTCGAACAAGGTGGGGGAATTCCCAGCAGCCTCCATAAGCATAGCCCTGTCCTAGTTTCTAAGGAACTTAGCCAGCACATCTCTGGGTGCCTCCCGTGGCACCCTTGAAGCCATGGACATTCTGAAACAACTTTCCAGGGAACGTAGCTTGGCTTCCTTAGGGCAGGGCTTGACAAATTTGCTTGGAATCTAGGAGCCAGCTAGAAAAGTTAGCGGCCAGAGAAATGAATGCCAAAAATACAATTCTTAAAGAGACACTATAGTCACCAGAACCACTACAGCTTAATGCAATTGTTCTGAAGTCTATATCCTGTCCCTGAACGCTTTTCAATGTAAACATTGACTTTTCAGACAAAATGCAGTGTTTACATTGCTGCCTGGTAATACCTCTAGCGACAGTCACTCAGATGGCCTCTAGAGGTGCTTCCTGGGTCAGTGCTTCACAATGTGCAGCACCTACATTAATGTTACCTATAGAGATGCATTGATTCAATGCACCTCTATGATAAGTTAAATGGGAGCAGTGGCATTTTTCCGTGCATGCGCAATAGTCTTCCAATGCTTTCCTATGGGGAAGCATTGGATTGGCTGAGATAGTCAAGATTGATAATCTCAGCCATGGAGGTGGGGCCAGCCGCAGCATCATCAGCACGGCGTGGGGAAAAAAGGCGAGTAAGACCACTCACAGACATACAGACACACACACTCAAAAATAGACACTCACAAGTAATTACGTTATTTAAATCCACCCAGCCTCCTTACTCTTGGAGAACTGGAGTGGATAGGCTTTCTCTGAGGTCCAGTGGGGCTGCTGTCATGATCCCTAGCTCCCTCTCGCACACTGTTTAGTGAGCCGGGGGCTGGAGTGACATCATAACCCAGCTCCCGGCATCACTGCAAGCCGCGCGAGGGAGCCGAGCAGGGAGATTCCCTTGCCGCGGCATTAAGTAATCATCCGCCTGCCTCCCTCTGCTTTTCTTTACCCGGTGCCCCCTCCTTCAGCCGTCCACTTCCCTCACCTCTCCATGGGTTGGCCGCCCCCTCCCTCCCTCAGCAATAAGTTAGCCGGCCGCCCCACTCCCTCTTTCAGCCGCCTGCCTCCCTCTCACAGCTCTCCGTCCCTTACGTCTCAATGAGCCAGCCGGCCCCCTCCCTCAGCCCTCCGAGATCCGACTGCCCACCTCTGCTCTCAGGCAGATGGTCAACTCAGGGGCTAAACAGGCTCACAAATCCCAGGTGCCAGGACAAATTTCATGGTCGCCATGGCGACCTGGCGCCTGGCATTTGTCGAGCTCTGGCTTAGGCAAAAGAATTGTTGCAAAAAGTCTCCGAATATAGTGTGGGAGCTCACCATTGTTGATGCTCTCTGGAACCCCCCAGATGTGTATATTTCGGGTTTTGGCCCTGTCTTACAATGCAGTTACTTGGGCAATCAGTGCAGCTTGATTTTTCTGCATCATGTGGAGTGCAGAGTCTGTGGCTGTTTGAGCCACTTTGATAGCCCCAGTGTCCTCCTCAACAGCGGCTACGCGGTCTGTAATGGTAATCACCTCCTTTCTGATCAGTTCCATATCTGCATTAAACATCGCCTGTATGTCCTTTAAAAGGGCTTTAATGTCAGCTTTGGTGGAGGGGGCTTCATCCCCTGGAGTGAGAGGCTGGGGTGGACTGACCCTTTTGCTTAGAAGATCTGGCAAGTCCTCATCCAGACTAAATTCCTCAGAGGATTCTGATGAGCAGGTAACCTTGGGTGCCATCTTGGATTGAGTAGGCCTCTGTGTTTGGCAGAGCAGTGCTCCTATAATCACAGGAGCCGGGATCCGGACAATGTTTTTCTATTTTTCCTCCCCATAGTCTGTGAGTGATAATCCACACCTTTATGTGCAGGAAGAAAGTGCCTACACGCTGGGAGAGGTAATGCTTCAGCAATCGGTGCGGAGCTCTAGACACACAAGTCCGTCTCTGTTGGGCACTGGCTCCGGCCCCTCACTAAACAGTGTATTAAAAACTAAATTGCAAACTTCATGCCAAAAAAAGTTGTGGGAAAACTTAACAACTTAGCTTTACCTGAATTTTCAATTTATATTTGAATTCACCATGATTTGCAGTCTAGTGAATAAACCTTAATATAAAACTGTATCTAAAAAGTAACTTTTTTTTTTTTTTTTAAACTAGATTTACATTTATTTTATAATTTATGTGGTTATATATAGCTTTGAACGTATGAACATTATTGGGTGTGGTTCCATCTGTATATAATTTACTGTTAACCCTATCGGTTTCTGTTCTCTCTTATAACCATTTCTATGCTTACAGATACACATCTGATTATTCACTAAATCAGCAATTCAGGGAAAATCGACAAGGAAATTGAAAAATGTAAGGTTAAGCCATATCACTATCCTAATTTTTTAACTATTTTATCCCTTATCTTCCTGCAGGATCTTAAAGGAATCCTGTCTAATAAAACATCAATCCAGTTCATCAGAACTGCTGCCCAGGGTTACAAACACTATCACCAAAGTAACAGTAACATGTAGCAGTTTACAATTCCAGAAAAACCACAGTAAGAGGTGGGACAGTTTCCTGAGGTACCTGCTATAAAATCTTCTGTTTATAGACTTGAAATCGGTTAAAGTGCTTGTTAGCCTACACCTGCTCTAATCCTGTATAAACATATTTTTATCTATAAAAAGTCTATAGACATATTTTTATGTAAAACATTCCAACAAATTCTGGAGGGCAGTAGCACTAGCACTTTTTTTTTTCAAGAATTAATTAACATTTTTGTCACATAATTGGGTGTCAGCTCCTTATTTAGTCTAGCCTGGCAAAACCAACCAATGCACAATACACTACCTTTCCTGCCTACAGCATAAAATGTTTTGACAGGTTTGGTAAGACCTCCCACTATAATACAAACTGAATTTAATTATTTTCCTTTTGTTGGAAATGGGAAAAAAAAACCTAAAACAACAAAGCCAAGATAACATAGCCAATCATGTCAAATTCAGAGTAAGAAATACAAATCTGTTCAATTATTTAGCTTTTGATTCCATCTAGAGGCTAATATGCAAAATTACAGGAAAATAGTTTCATAGTACTAGCTGTGTGTGTATAAGGGACATCTATCAACAAGCCTCTCTGTTTTTTTCTAGCTGTATTGCTGCTCACCTCTTTATACTTCATCCCTCCAAAACACAACTTCTCATCTTTCCTTCCTCGCAGCACTAATACCACCGTGTCTGTCTCCTACCTTGTAGGGTGCAAGGAACCTGGTTCTGCCAAAACCATTAACATCCAGGAAAACAAAAATGTTTCCCCTTGTTTAAATGTCTAAAGTGTACAAAGCAATGTTTTTTGACCACTTTGTCAAGTTTATATATACTGTTATTAAGGTTATATTTAAAATTTTAGTCCTTGCTTACAAATCAATTCTAAACAGTGCCCCTATCTTAACTAATAAAGACGTAATGTTCCATTCAGGGTCTTCTACTCTACTGTCCTCTGTCCCCAAATGCTGGCTTACCTCAAGGGTCTAAACCAGGGGTAGGCAACCTATGGCACGTGCGCCATGCACGGCACTCGATGTGTCTTTGCACGGCACTCGAGGCTGCTAGAGCCAAACAGGCTCTGGCCTATCAGGAGTCCCAGTGAAACGTAAGATATCTGCTAATACGAAAAGATGCTGAAGGACAATCCTCAATTTATGCATTGCAGCACGTAGAGGAATTGATCTCAGATCACTTCCTCTAGCACTTGTAAATGGGAATCCACACTGGAGTAGAGCAGCCCTTGGTAGCTATCGCAGCTTCTGCCCTTGACCTGTACCTGGCCAGCCTGTTCCCACAGGAACCCAGGGAAGCCACCCACACTGCTAGATATACACAGAGCTGCAGAATAACCCTCCGCTCATACAAATAATACGAACAGCCTACGCACAATCCGCACAAACTCAACACCACTGACAATCCATATACATGCACACAACCCCACATGCAGCCTCTCACAATGCAATACCCCAAACAGCCCCACACATGAACACACTACGAAACACACAATGTGGCATATCCATCCACACACACAATTCCACAAGCAGCCCCCATACACAGCCCACATTCATAGGTACACAATACCACAAACTACTTATGAACATATACAATATAATAGATAATATACGCACAAATACAACAATACAAAGCAACTGCAGTATAAATAACACAAGCAGAATACGGCAACATGCACACCTCAATTTAAAAAAATAGGACCGGCACGCTATGGGACATCACAATCTTATTTCGGCACAGTGCTGCTAAAAGGTTGCCTACCTCTGGACTAAACTGTTAATTAACTACTTAAGCCCAAGGATCCTTCTGCCCACGAACATCCATCACAGTTCCAGGCTTGAATCAGGAAGCCTCAAACAGAGACCCTGCATCACAATAATGTTTTTTACATCCATTTCTCAATCTGTTTGAATGTGGAGCTACTGACAAGGTGACACACCCAGTCTACCAGTGGTGTGCTTGTCTAAGGCTTTCTGTTTCAAGCCTTGGCTGCTGCAGAGTGTTTGCATGTCGGATTCAATACTTAGTGTTATACTGTATATTGATGATTAAAGGCCTTGAGTTAAGCTTGTTCCCGGAAAACTGTTGACTGCATAACAATCTCATTCAGTGAACCCAGTTCACTTCCACATCTCCGGCACTCCGAGTCAGCAATAGATAAATATTAATTAAAGTCTCTGGGGTCTGGTACCAGTGTGTGATCAATTTATATCCTGCCTCTTGGGTGCTAATGGACGTTTTGTGAGTGTAAAAATGTGTTTCCATTGGCCCTTTTTAGGGTGCTGCATACACTGCGTTCCCAGTACTTGGTGAACTAGGGAAGAGGGGAGTTAGCTGATGGAAAATCGAAGAACTTTCAACCTGATTGTATTACCTTCATTTGGATCAACAGCAAAAACGGATGCGAAAAAACCTGAACTTGATGCATGCTTGTCTCTTTTCATCCTGTGTAACTGTATAGTTTGAGAATATATGGGAGTCTGAAGCCATATGTGGCATGTAGGGTTAATAATTAGGTGATCATATGGTAGGGAGAAAATAGTCAAAGATTGAGGCTAGAGAAGGGAATAAAGGGGAAATAGTTCTCAAATGTCAACCAAGGTTTAGAGAGACCCAGAGTAGACTACTCCACTGCTTGTTTAGCCTTAATGATTATATTCTAAAGTAGCTAACCAAGGCAAGATTATAGAGCAAGGGTTCTCAATAGTTTTTTCCCGTGGAACCCTTGGACATAGTGTATCAACATTTCTTTTTTACTATACTGTAAACACATTAATTTCTACAGATAGTAAACAGATTGTAGTACTAAGCCCTCAATAAACAGCCTGTGGCTGCTCACTGTTAAAAAAAAAAAAAAAAACCCAAGTGTCCCCCCGTCCAATGCCTTAGCGGGGGCCCTAAAGTAGAATGAGGGGGGAACCTATTGTCTCTCCGCCAGCCCCCAGCCCTGAGCGGCGGGTGGGGGCCCTAAATACCAACGGGGGGGGGGACCTTGGGTTATTGTTGAGGAAGAGAGAGGGTTACTGGATTCATACCTTACAAACTATGCAGCCAAAGGGACTTAATGTTGATGTTTGATTTAGTTTGCTTTCTTTAGAGGGGTTTTTAATATTATTCTTAATTTTCTATAATATCATTATTATTTTTTATCATCACTATTATTTGTTATTATATTCTTTGTTATTATTATTATTTTTTGTTGTTAGTCAGCTAATTAATGTTATTTCTTTGGGTTATCACTTTGATTGGTTGAAGGTTGGGATAAAAGAAAGTTTATTATTGAGATCTCTGTAATTAATTAATATCTAAGATGTTGGAGATGATGTCTCTATAAATTCCCTTTGTAATTTTCTTCGTCTTTACGGTGGAACGCAAATTGCCGAATGGAACGCAAATCTGTGCGTCATCATGTCCGGCCTCAACTTGAAAACGAGACTTGAACCGCATTTCCGGGAGTGTGAATACACCGGAAGTACTCACCACAACGAACCCAGAAGTCTTCTGCTGATAGGTTCGGCTATCTTGCACGCCGAAATTGAAGGACTGTTGGAGAGTTTAAAGGAAGACTCAGAATGTGAGGACATTTATTCTGGCTAGAAGGAGGTTTTATTTTCCCCTGAGGAAGTTCAATTAGTTGAACGAAACGCGTAGGGCTATTTCCATCAGTGCAGAGTTTTATTTTTATTTTTTTTATTTTGTTTGTATTTTTATTTTGTTATATTTATTATTATTGCTGTTCTTTCCGGTGCTCCATTCTACTGGGATCCTGTGACTGAACTAACCTTATATGATCTGCCTGTACCTTACCTCTACTTTGTAAGTGCATTTTTACATTAAAAGTATTTATTTTTGTCAAGATACTCTGCACTATTATTCTTCTTCTTTCCTTCTCCATATTGGCCACGATGTCCTGCGAATTTAGAGTCTTCAACTATATTGATGATATGCCAACAATAAGTTTTGGTTTGTGAGTGCAATTACTACATTTACTTTCCACTTTATAAATTTTTACAACAGTATTGCACTATGTTTCTCTCTGTTATTATTGTATTGTAGATTCTTTCGTTTTCTGTACCATTTCAAGGACTGTGAGGAGTCCTTATCTACAGTACTTATAGTACAAGGGTAACTGTATTTAGGATTCTTCCTAACTGCTGCCCACTAAGTGTGTGTTCTATCCACGATTTGGTGTATCTGCACAATTTTGTATTTCATAATAGAAAGGTGTCAGAACACCCAGTGAATTGCAGTGTGCTTCCTATGGGGCTGTGTAGCCACAGACTGGTCAAAGTGCCCACGATGACATCTGTCCACTGTCAAAAGCAATTTTAATGGGGCCGTGAGCATCAGAACTGGTCTGGTGAATCATGTTTTCTTTAGATATCCAGGTGTGACATATGCTATTTTCTACGGACGTTTGCCACAAACTCCTGGAGGAGTGTGGAAGCTGGCCTCTTGCCCACCAACTATGGTCCAGGTCGGAGACCACGTTCAGGAGTTACCCTGCCCAGCCACCAATAGCAGCTTTCCCTGGGTGCTCTTGGTTTGGCACTTTCCCTACATTCGAATGGAAACGAATGCTAGCTTCCTGGCGGCTGTTCACATAAACAAATCCACGAACAGTGCTCAGTGATACTTAGCCGCAACCTCTATGGAATTAATTTCGGCATGAGGACTTTGTGGTTCCCGGTCACCTCAGCGGTACTTAGCTGCAAATCTTATGGAACTGTTTTCAGCATGAGATGACCTTGCGGTTCCTGGAAAACCACTTTGCGACCCACCAGTCCTTTTTGGAGGGAAGGTGCCTGAGACTAAGAGGAACAAACACTCCCTTAAAGCCAGGCGGAGCACATGTATTTGGGATGCAGGAGCACCCGAACGTTGACCAACAAAAGCACCTGTAACTATTTTGGACTAGGACCACATGTGCAGCCGGTCAGAACTTGTGGCATGGTGGCGCTTCCCCTATACAGTACTACATGGATCTGAGCGCTATTTGGACAACTTGGGTGCTCAGATCAGGGTTGGTTGGAGATGTATGACATGTGGAGTTGTTATATGTTTTTATGATGTTTTGGGGTATTTTTATGTTTTTATGTTTTGTATTGGACTCTCTGTTCCTGGGAGAGAATTGAATTAAAGATTGGTAAGTGAATTATCTCCCAGTCACAGAACTATGTGTCATCTAGTTACTGGGAGGGGAAAGGGCTATTCACTACTCAGCATCTGGTTCCAGCTCATGGAGGATTTGCCGGGGAAAGTCTTTGTATAGCTCCCAGGGCTGTGTTTCCTCCTGTCCCTGAGAGGGAATTGTCAGGATTCACCCATATCTTCTTTTCCGATCGACATTACCCGTACGACTTTCGGGTTTCAACGATCTGACTCCTCACATGCATCTGACATCACGCACTTCCCTTTGAAAAGGAAGTTGCAAACTAATCAAGATTGCTCAATCAATTTGTGCCTCTCGCATACTTGCTACTTCGTTGCAGATTACCGTCTGAGCTTTACTTCCAGTTTCTCCTTGTACCGAACCTTTTCACTTACTCCTGACACCGCTGTCTTCTTTGTGTACCGAACTATCTGACTTGCTCCTGACAACGCTGTCTTTTCTGTGTACTGAACCCTCTGGCTTGCTCCTGACAACACTGTCTTCTCTGTGTTCAAAACCCTCTGCCTTGCTCCTGACAACGATGTCTTCTCTGTGTACCGAACCCTTTGGCTTGCACCTGACAATGCTGTCTTCTCTGTGTACCGAATGCCACCTTCTCTGTGTACCGAACCATCTGGCTTGCTCCCGACAACGTTGTCTTCTCTGTGTACCGAACCCTTTGGCTATCTCCTGACAACACTGTCTTCTCTGTGTACCGAACCCTCTGGCTTGCTCCTGACAACGCAGTCTTATCTGTGTACCGAACCTTCTAGCTTGCTCCTGACAACACTGACCACTCCACTCCCAGACTTTGGAAAAGACATCACCACTTCCTCTATTCCTCTTCATACTTCAAGGAACCATAACTCTTATCAATCCTGGAAAGGATTTCAATGCACATCATTCACAGTAAGCAAAATAAGTTATCCAGTTCTTGGGATTATTAATAGGTTTCCACCCGAAGTATTTGGGAAGGATAAGAAGGAATATAATTGTCTGCCTTCTGGGATTCAACTACTCATCTCCTAACGAGACCTATTCATTAATTACTTCTGCCAGGACCTAAAAGGACCCTGTTTCAGTTGCTAACAAGAATTAGCTTGTGTTATTATTGCTGAAGTTAAAGGGACCCTATAGTCACCTGAACAACTTTAGCTTAATGAAGCAGTTTTGGTGTATAGAATGTAACGGACCGTTTTGCCCACAAGAGGTTAAAAACTGTTTAGGCGATATTCCCCTTTCCAGATACACCGACAGCTACTGTAAGCACTGATCTCCCGAACTGGAAACACATGAACACTGGAAATATCCGAACAGGAAAACCATACGAAAGGGTTACACTCCTGGCAGTCAGCATACAATCCAATTCCCCCAATAACGAGACGACACTTCGTTTCAGGGTCAAGCAGAATCTGATTTACTGGTGCTAACTGCCCGGCTTTTATGCAGGTCTCCCACCTGGTGGACACTCCCCTAGGCGACGAAATGGGAGACTGGGACACAAAGGGTAAAAGGACCAATCACAGACTTACGCATTTCAACCATCCCACAATGCATCACAATCCCTCCTCTCTGCCCTGGAGATAATTGGGAAGTAATCCAATTATCTCCAAAGACAGAGGCAAAACTCCATTAACCACATGGCAGAAAACAAACAGTAAAAGACATAAAATTACCTACAGTTACATTCAGTACATAAAACATATACGTTCTACATATCCCCAAATAGCTCAGATCTGAGCGCACATTATTACCGAATGGCGCTCAGATCACATACATACAGTTCAATCGCCATGGAGCCAAAGTCCTTCACATAGTCTTTTCGTTACATGAACAGGCTCCATGGCTTAGCTATCTGGGTGATGCTGTTCATCCGGTTACACTACCGAATGAACAGTCATTCGGTTCCGCTCTCGAATGGGAAGGGAAGGAGGCTGGCGGCTCAGCGGTGTTCGCGCAATTAAGTGTCCGTTTTCAGTTCCATAGTTTAGGCGCTGAACACCGCTGGCCGTTCGGGAGGTAAAATGGCTGCTGCCACGTGTTCGGCAACCGAACAAAGGCCTCCCAGCGTTCATCAATTAAGCTGCAGTTAACCACAGCTTCTGGGCGGTCAATTGACGGCACACTACAGTTCCCAGGTGGTCCATCGTTCGGTAGTTTGTTTGGTAGATTGAATCTACCGAACACCCTGGCAGAAAGGCATGAATAAACCTTTCAGCAGGGAAAATAACAGGTCTGAACTGCAGGGCCATAGTCTAAAGGGAGCAGGCGAGCAACCAGGCTTCTCCAGTGTACAGTGCTTTCGCCACATAGAACATGCCCCTGCAGCCTCACTACTCAATCCTCTGCCATTTAGGAGTTAAATCCCTTTGTTTATGAACCCTACTCACACCTCCCTGCATGTGACTTGCACAGCCTTCCATAAACACTTCCTGTAAAGAGAGCCCAATTAGGCTTTCTTTATTGCAAGTTCTGTTTAATTAAGATTTTCTTATCCCCTGGTATGTTAATAGCTTGCTAGACCCTGTAAGAGCCTCCTGTGTGTGATTAAAGTTCAATTTAGAGATTGAGATACAATTATTTAAGGTAAATTACATCTGTTTGAAAGTGAAACCAGTTTTTTTCATGCAGGCTCTGTCAATCATAGCCAGGGGAGGTGTGGCTAGGGCTGCATAAACAGAAACAAAGTGATTTAACTCCTAAATGACAGTGAATTGAGCAGTGAAATTGCAGGGGAATGATCTATACACTAAAACTGCTTTATTTAGCTAAAGTAATTTAGGTGACTATATGTTCCTTTAAAGAACTTTATTATATGTTGCTGATTAAAGAGTTATTTTATTTAATTTTGACAAAACTTTATTCAGAATGAAGCAATTACCTGCAAGATTATCTTTGCTCAAGCATTATCATTTTAGAAATTTATTGCAACAGAACATTACCAGAGCAAATTTGCTTTATTTCAATAAACGTTATTTTCTTAAAGTGACAGTATTAAATCTCTTCATTCACCTGCAGTTGAGTTCCAAATAACCTTTCCACAAGTATTACATATTGATTGAGCCCTAAAGACGGAACCAGCAGAACTTAAAATTCAAACCAAATATTCTCACTAACCTAATCGATTTATTGTACCGTGGGAATTAGGGAGTTATCTACTTACTCATTCCCATCCATTGACTGACTAAGTAACTTACATTTTATATGAACGTGTTACTTGATTGTTGTAAGTGTTGCAAATGCTTACAGCTGAATCCTGGGTATGTGTGTATACTTTTTATTTAAACTGGTATACAGTGTAACATTCTTCATTCTTCCACTGGGTATATTAATACTTTGGCAATTCTGTGCTTCGGCTATTCAGCAAATCCGAAATTCAGCACTTCGGCTATTTGGTGCTTCGAGACTTTGGTTCAGTATTCCGGAATTTGGCACTTCGGGACTTCGGCAGTTCAGTTCAGCACTTCCGAAATTCTACAATTCAGCTTTGGGAAGTATCCAAATGTCCGAATTGCCCGAAATTTGTCCGAATTGCTCGAAATTTGTCCGAATTGACATTCGGAATGAAACGAATTGCACATGTCTAGTTCCTATATTCAAAAAGGGTTCAAAATCCTTGCCTGGAAATGATAGACCTGTGAGCTTAACTTCTGTGGATGGAAAAGTATTTAAAAGGTTATTAAGGGATAATATTCAAGAATACCTTGAGAAGACCATGGTTATCAGCAGAAATCTGCATCGTTTTATGAAGCACAGGTCATGTAGATTGGATTCTACGAAGAAGTAAGTAAAAGTATAGATCAGGGTGTTGCAGTGGAGGTAATCTGTTTGGATTTTGCCAAGGCATTTGATACAGTTCTACGCAATAGATTAATGTTCAAACTCAAAGAAATCGGCCTAGATGAAAATTCTTGTTTTTGGGTAAAACATTGGCTTAAAAATAGAGTACAAAGAGTTGTCATTAATGGTAAATTTTCAAGCTGGACAGAGGTGGCAGGTAGTGTCCCCGTTAGGGTTCTGTGAGAGGACTCCTTCTATTTAACATGTTTATAAATGATCTTTAAAAAGGCATTGAAAGTCATGTTGCAGATGACACAAAACTCTGTAAAGTAATACAATGTGAGCAAGATATTACATTGCTGTAGAGGGCTTTAGATAGACTATGGGACTGAGCACTCAAATTGCAAATTAAATTTAATGTTGAAAAATGCAAAGTTATGCACTTCGGCGTAAAGAATGCACAAGCAACGTATACCCTTAATGGAATCGAATTAGAGATAACAGCACACGAAAAGGACTTGGGAATTGTTATAGACAACAAACTATGGAACAATGTGCACTGGCTAAGGCCCGTAAGGTATTGTCATGCATGAAAAAGGGCATTCATTCTCGGGATGGGAATATCATTTTGCCTCTTTATAACTTTATAACTATTACTGGTTAGACCACATCTTGAATATGCTGTGCAATTTTGGCACAATTAATAAAAGAAATGGAACATATCAGGGAGCGTGATGACGTGAGTGCGTGAGCACGTCGAGAGGCGGGTCTAGGAGGAGTACGTGAGGCGCGGAAGGGGAAGGTGAGGGGAGGCGAGGTCCGATGGTGAGGACGAAGCAGTTGGCGTAGATGAGAAATTTGGATGCGAGGGCAGAGCGGTTTTGGATGTGAGGACAGTACCCCAGTGTGTGTCCAGAGCTCAGAGCCTAGAGTGGATCCAGAGAGATCCTGACATACTCAGTATTAATTAATCGCAACAGCATAAGACGGTTTACCCCACGAGGTTGGATGCAGAAAAACCGAAGAATCAGAGGGGGCTAAAAGAAGCCCATAAAACGGGAGAGCAAATTACGGCTTAAAGATAAGTGCATGAAAAATTTATTGAGAAACTCTACGGAGAAAGCTGTTAAGAAGCCTGTTAAGCGTGGGGCTGTTTTATATGCTATATGATACATGCTGTTTATGTCAGTTGTTTTTAATTATTGCTAATGCACACCACCTATGCACATCATTGATACATCATTGATATAACTAGTGCATATTTAAAAAAGGAAAAGAAAAGATAAGAAAAGGAGAAAAGACAGGAGAAAGAAAGCTTCTACATAAAAAATATCTGAGTATACCTGAGCACACTGCTATAGGGCATTTTTTTTTTTTTTTTTAAGATTGAAAGCTCCAGAAATGGCGTCTAAGAAACAAATAAAAACTAGAGATAAAAAGGATGACTCTCAGCCAACAAGATTGTCGGGGTTTTTTTCTCCCAATAAAGAAAAATTAGGTCATAAGGATATCGATACGATATATCAAGATCAGAATACACAAACAACAATTGCTCATAATGCAGAACAGAAGAATTACGTTTCTCAAGATTTCTTAGTGAACAAACTGGACGAGCAAATGGCACATATTGCTAATCAGATCATAAATAGCTCTAATATAATTAAATTGGAGATGGAGAAAATAAACACAAAGCTGAGTTCTGCATTAGAAAAAATTTATATAATGGAAGGTCAAATAAAAAACCTGCAAACAGAGAACATCCAAACAGAAGTTTTAATACAGCAAATGAATCTGAAGATTAGAGATCTGGAGGATCGATCGAGGAGATGTAATGTGCGTCTTAGAAATATACCGGAATCTGTAACTCAAGATCTATTAAAAGATTTTTTGCTTTCTTTTTTTCAAGAAGTTGGTCTGCAGAATGAAGCCCTTCTGCCTATAATTGAAAGAACACATAGACTAAGAAAACTTAGTGAGGTCCCAGCTCATTACCCAAGGGATGTTATCGTTTGTTTTTTTTCCTATTCACATAAACAACAAGTGGTTAATTTGCTGAGGAATAAAGTTAACTTACCGGAGAAATTTAAAGATATTATTATATTTCAAGATCTGTCAATGCAAACAAGAACTTGGAGAAAAACTTTTCATCAAGCCTTAGACCCATTGAAGCAAAATAATATGAAATATAAATGGGTACAATCATCTAAAATAATTGTGTGGTGGGAAGAAAGATGGAGACAATTCACTTCAGCTAAAGACCTAGAAGCCTGGACAAAAACAATATTCCCTTAAAACTAAAGGACTTTTTTTTTTTTTGTACAACTGGTAAAAGACCTAAGAAGTTGAGGAAGACAAACCCTCTATCAAGATAAATGAGTTTAAAAGAACTATGCAGGAGGAAGAAAAATGGAGAATATTTATTTCAACTAAAAAGAATTTAGAAGCCTGGTTAAAATTGCTTATACTCCTAAAATCAAAAGACCTCAAGCAAAAAGTCAACGAATAATAAGAAGACTATTCACCTTAGTTAAAAAAAGTCTGGTCAAAAAATATTATCTTATCTAAAAGATAAAAGAAAAAGGAAGGAAAAGAAAGAGAGAAAAAGAAAGGAACAATTTTTAATTTTTATTTATTTATTTATTTTTTTGTTAGAAATATGTGTCAGAATAGTATTAGGTATAGGAGAAAATATTACAAGATGGTTACTCACTGTTAAATTTTGATCAATGGGAAGAATAATTTTAGTATTGAAATATAGAAAAGGTCTGGGTTGATAATAATCACTATAATTTTATTGGTATGTTAAGAGTTAGTACAAATTTGTATAAGGACAGATTGTAATATCAAATATGAAAAGTTCACAAATGTTAATAATATATTCACTACAGAGTAAGATATCGGTAAAGGGAGAAGAAGTACTAATTAAGATTAAGTACAATTCGACATAAGATAAAATAATATATCAAGGTAGTTAAGTGATAAATTTGGTATAAGGGAGTATCACAGAAGTACAGAAAAAGGTTTTGCAGAGAAATAGTCACTATAACGATAAAGAGGTAGATGTTTACACTAATTGATAAATGAGTTAAAAAAAATTTCTTTTTTTTTCTTTCTCTTTCTCCTTTTCAAATATGCTATAGTAACTTATAAAAAATTTAATGAGAAAGGGAAAGGGGAGAGAAGAAGAACCAGAAAACAGGAAAGGGAGGAAGAGGGTGCCTATTGAGAAATAATAACTGTAAGAGAACCAGGTGTTTTTTTTTTTTTTCTCTACCCCTCCTCCCCCCAGGCCTCATGACTCCAAAATAGATTTGTATGTACACAGCCCCACAAACCATATACATATTATTGTTACATTGATGATATTTTCATAATATGGACAGAAGGAGAAGAAAGCCTTATAGACTTCCATAAATCATTCCACCCATCAATAAACCTCAGAATGAACTTTTCAAATCACAGTGTGAGTTTTTTGGACTGCACAATAACTGTCACCAATGGCAATTTTCATTCGTCTGTATATAGAAAACCCACAGACAGGTACAGCTACCTCCACAATTCCAGCTTCCATCCCAATCACGCCAAACAAGGTATAATTTACAGCCAGACTATCAGATATCACCGCATTTGCTCTGACACAAAAGACAGAGATCAGCATCTGAGTACACTGTCAGAGTCATTTAGGCAAAAGGGCTACAAGGAAAGGTAAATATCTTAAAAAAAAAAATAATATGCCCTAAAAACACCACGGGAAAGGCTCCTACAATACAAAGAAAAGGAAAACAAAACAAGAATTCCTCTAGTAGTAACATACAACCCAAGATTATTAAAGAGCTACAACCATTAATTTCAGAGGACCCCACACTCAAAGAAATATTTCCTGAACCACCCCATACTAGCATTCAAACAACCGCCAAACCTGATACAGAGATTGATCCGCAGCAAATTGACCACAAAACAGGAGCTCACACAGAATGGCACTGTACGATGCAACAAATCACTCTGCAAACTGTGTCAACATATATGTGGCAATAACACAGCCAGATACAATAACAAATCATACAACATTAAGGGATTATATTCGTGCACATGTGGTGTACATGATAAAGTGTACAGTGTGTGACAAAGGTTGCTACACTGGAGAAACTGGCCTTAAGCTGCATCTCAGAATGAATCTACACAGACACTAAATCAAGAACCACAAAGAAAACTGATTTTGTACACCTGTTGGTCATCAATTTACCCAGACTGGTCACTCCATCCAAAAACTCAGGATTAAAGTTCTTAAAGGGAATTTCAAAGACTCATGAACAAAAGAAATTTGAGATGAAAATGATCACACATTTCAACATCAGAAATTAAGAACTTAATATAAACTCTGGCTTTCTCACACACTACCAAAACTTTTTATAAACATACATCTTAATGTCTTATATAGTTCTTTTTCAATATTCTCGTTTCACCTTTATTGGATCAATTTATATACATAGATATATGCAGCTATATACTTGCATGCCCTGCTCTGCTGTTTTTTTTTTTTAACTAGCTTATTAACTTTCCTCTGTTTATTTACCTTTTCTGGCTATTCTCTGCCAACCTGCACCTTTCACTTTCAGGCACATCTTCTGCTATTTATGACACCTCACTCACCCTCCCTCCCCTTCTCTAACATCAGTTATTTTAAGTGTTAAACTCTATCAGATTGATCATTATTGCTTCAGACCTGAGGAAGAGAGGGAACTCTGGAAAGCTTGTCTTTGAAATATTATGTTAGTCCAATATATCTATATCTGTTAGAGTGAAATTTATGTGGGAAAAGCAAGTCTTATAGCATGACTGGTGTGTGTATTTATTTTTAGCAATCTATTATATATATATATATATATATATATATATATATATATATATACACATATACAGACGCACACCCATTTTAAACATTCCCCTCCCAAGATTGGGTTCTGGATCTGCCTCTGGGTTACGCTACCTGCCTTCAGAATATATGGCTTTGATCGGAACCCTATTTGGGTAGTTGCGTGCCCCTAGGCTTTTGGTAACATATTTATGATGCCTACACCTTCTTTTTTTTTTTTGACTAATTTCTATTTTTTATATCACGCTCTTCATTTCCCCTATCCATTGTTGAACGATACCTTTCAGTACCTTTAATTGTGAAAATGTCAGTCAGCGATACTTGCTTATGCCTTTTGAAATGCAGATGGACTGTATAACTGTATAGCATATTTTGTTTTTTGCTGTTGTATAGACAATAAAAAGAAGATATTTATTTTCCTATTTAGTTATGTGCAAATACTATAAAGATTTAATATATATTAATGAGGCAGGCCAAAACCTGTCAAATGCATTAAAGCTCTATTGGGGCCCTGCAGTGTGTCCATTTAAGTATATTATTTGGGGTTTTAAAATGCAATCCAATGTAAATCATAAGTGCAAATGATCACAAAAAAGAATTTACAGAGTCCTTTGAACGTAGTTTATATGGGGGACTGCAACTAAAGTATACCTTGCAAGAACTAACTAATTTTCTCTTAGTGTTGCACCTTAGGGGTAACTGTTTTTTATATGACTCTTCATATATGAAACTTCCCTGGTTTTGACAATAAAGAGATTATGTAAAATGTCCAGAAAGGGCCAATGACACTAAACGTATTGTACTTTGCATATGCAGTACATAAAGAACATAAACAATCTGACTTAAAAAAAAAAAAAAAAATTGTTTTGGGATTATTATTTAATTACTTTTGTTTCAGAAATGTATTAAAGGTAAATGTGATAGTTATTAATAATTTACTACTGCTGAAAAGTAGTACCAGAGTAAACCAGACATCGGGGCATTAGTCCATTTATTATCTATGTGATTGAAGTCCTGCTACACGTGGAATACGAAACTATGACAGCTACACTGTACAGTGTTACAATGTAATAAAGGAACACATGAGGGTGGGGGGCTATATAATATGCGACAAAGACACTAAAGTGTTAGAAATACAGATTTTTATTCCTAACACTTTAGTGACCCTTTAAAACAGGGCTGGCCTAAGGCCTTCGGATTCTCGGTGCAAAATTTAGGAGTGATCTTTTTTTAATGCATTAAAGGTTCTCCATAGTGTCTTTCTTTCTTGCGTGCCCAACTCCATGCCAGACATATCTATACTTCTCATCCAGTATACATGATCACCTATATACATGACCCTATTTATATGTATGTGTGCTATGACTGTGATATGTGCATGTGTGCAATATGTGCATGGATGTAAATCATGAATGTGTGTTTATTTATTTGTGTGATTCAGACATCCCAACATGCAAAAACTCGTTTCACCAGCTGCTGAGCCCTTCTGCTACCCCCACAGAACCTTGTATCAGGAGGGGCATTGGTTGTAGATAGAAGCTCTAATTTATTTATTTACAAAATATTTTACCAGGAAGGATACATTGAGATTTCTCTTTCAATTATGTCTTGGGGCCACAAACACTGCATTGTTACAATAGGGTACAATATAATATATATATATATATATATATATATATATATATATATATATATATATATAAAACAAAAGATACAATATATATATTTATACATACATACACGCACATATATATAAATTTAACACATAACAGGTAATAAACATAGTCAACCATGACAGGTACATTCTGTGCTGAGGTATGTTGCCATAGATCTCTTAAAGGATTTTAGATTGAATGAAGATTTTACTGTGTCCGTACGGTTATTCCATAATTATGGTGCTCTGTAGGAAAATGAGGATTGAGCCACTTAATTTTTGTATAGTGGTACGCTGAATAAAGTGCTGGTACTGGATCGGTGGTTATAGGAGGTGGGAACAGCTGGGGAGAACATTTTACTCAGGTAGGGTGGGAGCTTCCCAGAAAAGCTCTTAAACACAAGACTGGAAAGATGAAGAGTGCGTCTGGATTCCAGCGATAGCCAGTTTAGCTCTTTTAATATGTCACAATGGTGGATGAAGTAATTACATTCTAGTAAGTACAAAGTGGCAGAACGAATTATACAGTATATTAAATTTATGAAGGTGGGTTTGTGGCGAAGGTGCATTCATCAATACCTCTCCCCCTTTCATCCATGCATCTCTTCTATCCATCAATGCCTTTCTCCCCCTTCCATCCATGCATCTCTTCCATCCATCAATGCCTTTCTCCCCCTTCCATCAATTTTTATTCCCCCCTTCCATTACTACCTCCCCCCTTCCATCCATGCGTCTCACCACTTTCCAAGCATGCCTCTCACCCCTTCCATCCATGTCTTTCCCACCCTCTTTCATCCATGCCCCCCCCCTTCCATCCATGTCTCACTTCCCCCTTACCGTCCATATCTCCCTGCACCCCTTCCATCCATATCTCTTCCCCCTTCACAAGTGGCAGTTACAGGAACCCTAGGCGAAGTGGCAGATTGGTGCCCCCTCCCTGCTGTATTACCTGTCATAGCAGGGGAGGGGGCCTCCTCAATGTCCAGCTCGCTGTGTCAGACTGAGCATCAGGTAGTCATGTGACACCTGGCGCTCCTTCATAGAGCACCAGGGGGAGGTACTTCCTGCTGGTATAGTGTGCGGTAACATCACTGAATTTTTTTTTTTTTTTAGAGCGAACAAGAGAAAGTTTAATGGTCATTTCTAATGATTAGAAATGACCATTGAACTTGCTCTCAAAATAAAACCAATTTCCTAGATATTGTATAGAAATTTGCAGGCATCAGGGAGCTGTGATTAAAATGCAGGAGACTTCCCGAACTTCCTCGAGATTTGAGATGTCTGGTGATTATATGTGTGAATGTACTCGAGGGCAATGATGACTAACTTTGCCACTCGGGTCTTGTGAATTAAATTTCCAATGACTTAGGGCAAATATAGTTCACAGATATATGGGGCAGAATCTTAGCTGTCTACCACCACCACATTAGGAAGGTAACAGCATCCCATAATTGACGTTTAATTATTCACTATACTCCAAATGTTCTCAAATGAAATCTGAATGGCAACACTGAGGAAAAATATCCAAGTTGCGACTATGGCTAAGTTTGAGATTTTTTCCAGATCAGCCATTTTTACTCCAGTTTTGCAATTTGCGAATATCTGCAGTTAGTGATTAGCAAGAAAAACACATAGAAAGAGTTACAAGGTGGGCTCTTGGTAAATTAAGCTAAAAATAGATGGAAGTAACCATGAGTCTCAGCTATTTCTTCCTTTATCTTTTCCACCTGGCTGCCGTACAGTAAATTAGCAAATCACCTTGAGTTTTTTTGCAAACTGCACAAAGACCACGCAAATGACAGTAACTCCTTAAAGGGATACTGAAAGCACTTCAACCACTATCCTCTGTAGTTGTTATGGTGCTTAGTGTTTCCCTTTCAACCATCTTACTATTAAAATTGTGTGTAATATCAAGTCTCGCCTAACCCTAACATACTTAAGCAGAAACAGGACAGAAGCATGTGCAGTCCTTAAAGTGACCGGGCTGTCTCTGAGAATAAATAGACAGAATGTATTTAAGCAGACTAAAGGGTAACCAAAAACAGGCCGAGGGTAAATGAGCACCGAAAAGCACAATATTGAGGAACATGCTTTAGTCAGCATTACAGAGAAGTCAAAATATAGACCAAAATTTCAGGGAACGCATTCTCTTGTATACTGGAAGTATGTGTATCTGTAGGTTGAATTATATTGATTCACTTCAGGCCAGAACATGTGTGACCAAGAATACTAGTTTGATGTAGCATTTCTTGGTGTTGAAAACTGATGCAAGCTCTTGCCAATATAAAAGGCGTCAATTGGAGAGCCACTATAGGTGCCGGAGTGATAACGTGTGTCATTATGGGTGCAAGACTGAGGCAAAAGTTACACAAGAATGACTCACAGTGTCAACATTCTGTGACAACCCCCACCCACTCCAGCACCACCAACTGGGTGGTTAGAATGAAGGCGATCGTCATAATTGGCATGGAACTTTGGACCAGAGCAGGTACATGTACATCAGAGTCAGGATTCCAGGAAGGACGTAGCGGGGAATGTAATGCAAATAAGAATAGTGGAGCCTACCCCAAATAACCCCCAATAACGACAGACACCGAATTTGGATGGAACAGGCCACAGCATTTATTAAAACATGAGACTGTAGGACTCATCCAACATTTATTAAACTTTATCATTTAATTATAACCAAAAATAAATGCATAAGTAATCCATAACTTAAATAATTATTATTGTAGTGCTTTACAGACTTAGCTTACATAAGCGTCCTTGCCAATGAAAGAGACTTGCCCACAGGGTTCTCGCCTCCCCCTCGTCCAAACCAAATTCCCTTTTCCTTTCAATGCTTACCACAAGTCGGCTTTTAGCTCGGTGGGCATGTCGGTAACTTAAAAGTTTACCCTACAGAGCAGGGGAGGTTGAGACCCGACCTTGTATTTATCCTGACACTCCATGTAATAGCCCCCAAAACCTATTAGCAAGGACACGCCCCCTGCCTAAAATCAGGGGGTCCCACCCAAACCACCCAAGGCCTGTTCCACCACTTCCTGCATGGCAAGATTAAAACGGTTGAGCCCGACTTCCATGAAGTGAACTCCATCACCCAGAAACACATTAGCTGCCACCCGTGCGAAAACACCCAGCAGCAAACCGGAATCCCTTTACCCTCAAACAAACCTAGAGTCCCTCTGAAGGGCAGACGCCAAAACCCCCACATTGGCATTGTCCCAAGCTCATTGTCCCCTAGGTGGATAACCCGAACATTCTGGAACCCCCGAAGGTGGGACAGCGGAACCTGCTCCGGGAGGAGCTGAACCCATTTCATACCTCTCGCACCAAACCAACGAACCTCCACTTCAGAAGGCGTAAAATCCCAATAGCTCACCTCCCTGACGGACAGCCGCAAGCCTCCTGACCCAGAATACAGAGGAGTGCACTATCACCCAAACCCTGGGGGAGTCGAACTGGCGGACAGAAACCTCAACTCAGGAGACTGGCGGACGAACATATGAGACAAAATGCCCAGATTCCCACCTCCCGATCCTCTGCACCGTGTGCAGGGGTCTTGTAGTGGGACAGGGGTCTTGTAGAGGGGAGCGGGCAGGGGTCTGTAGGGGGGGCAGGGTTTTTTTTGAATGGGGTGCAGGGGGTTTGTAGGGAGGACAGGGGTCTTGTAGAGGGGATGAGCAGGGTTTTTTGTAGAGAGGGGGCAGGGTTTTTGTGAATGGGGTGTGTAGGGGGTTTGTAGGAGGCAGGGGTCTTGAAAAGGGGGGCAGGGATTTTTGTGAATGAGGGGTGCAGGAGGTTTGTAGAGGGCTGCAAGTTTTTTTTTAGACAGGTGTGTAGGGTTTTTGTAGATGGGGCAGGGTATTTGTAAAAGGGGAACTGGGCAGGGGTTTTGTAAAAGGGAGGTTTGTAAAAGGGGACTGGGCAGGGTTTTTTGTAGAGGAGGGGTGCAGGGTTTTTGTAAAGGGGGGGCAGGGGTTTTGTAGAGGCAAGTAGGGAATTTGTAAAAGGAGACTGGGCAGGGGCTTTGTAGAAGGAGGGGTTTTGTAGAAAGGGGGCTTGTAGAAGGGAGACTGGGCAGGGGGCTTTGTAGAGAGGGGGGGTGCAGGGTTTTTGTAGAGGGGAGCAGTGGATTTGTAAAAGGGAGACTGGACAGGGGATTTGTAGAAGGGGGACTGGGCAGGTTTTTATTTGTAGATTAGGGGGTGCAGGGTTTTTGTAGAGGAGGGGATGCACGGGTTTTGTAGAGAGGGGGGTTTTGTAGAAGGGCAGGAGTTTTTGTAGAGGGGGCAGGTGTTTTGTAGAAGGGGGACCCGGCAGGGTTTTGTAGATGACAATTACAAAAAAAATGGGGATGGCAGCATGGTCCCCCCAGCACTCACACTCACAACATCCATCACACACATTGTACCCCTCACACACACACTGCACCCCTCACAATACACACAGAGCCCCCCCACACACTGCACCACTCACACACAATACTTCCAAACATATATATATATATATATATATATATATATATATGTATATATATATATATATGTGTATATATATATATATATATATATATATATATATATATATATATATATATGTGTATATATATATATATATATATATATATATATATATATATATATATACTAAAGCACCCATTCACACACATGCTGCATCCCCTATACACACACTCTCTACAGCCCCTAGCCACACATGCATTACATTGCACCACAAACTCAACATGACTAAAACTGACTTTATACAATACCACACCACAATCAGCTCACTCTACACATAAGCAATCTCACAAGCAGGCTCCACACACATGCATAATACTTTTCCCTGGCCCTTTTGTCTCCTGGTATCCCATCTATGGAGACACCAGAGACAAATTGCAAGGAAACACAGCGCAAGCATGTTATTTCATTTGCTTGCACAGTGCAGAACAAATACAGGGCCCTTTTCTCATGCTAGAGCTCTGTGCATGGTCTGCCCTGGAAGGCATTCAACCAACATGCTCACTTTGAGAGGGGGCGTGCGTGTCACACACCCTCTCTGCCTGTGATTAATATATGACTGGGCCAATTTTTTTCCCAGTCCAGCCCTGGAGGGAGCTCATGAAGATTACAGCTCCCTTGCCGGTTACAGCCTTCCCCCAAACACATAGTATTTAAGAAGAGTAGTGTTGTGGAAATAAGGTCTGCACATATTTCCTAGATAGAGAAAATGTCTATTTACTCATTTCATGATATATATATCACATAAAGCTAAACACACACATTTTAATCAAGATGGCTGCTAGAAGCTTCTAATCCCTCCTTCCCCCTCCCTTCCCCTCCTAACGTTGACTAACTACCTCGTGCATCAAGATGGCGCCGGGAAACCGTGGGAGACCCTCATGGCCCCGGTGACATCACCTACAGTAGGCAGAGCATTAGAGCAAGCACTTAACACCTAACCAATTATTGATGTATTATTCCATGTTATCTCTGACAATGCATATGATGTAATTTTGCTTTAAAAGGGACTTGCCGTCCCCTCTGAATAAACATTCCTCAAGTTATTCAACAACCTGGAACCTGTGTCTGGTGTGAATTACTTCAGGGAGCGTGCACGCATTATTTCATTGATTTGGCCAGGGGCAGATACACAAAGAAATAATCAATGCTTTAATTGATTTTTCCACTTCAATTGGCGCCCAACGTGGGGCCACCGGAGCGCCGGTTCGGAGGGCCGGAACCAGCGGACCGGAGCGGACCTCCGGAAAGTGGGACAAGCGGAGCCTGATCACCTCCATAATACAGCCGTTGCCTGTGTTATTTTTCCTGTTTTGTGTCGGTCTGCCTCCGGGTCCACTTCCGGCTTCCAGAAGGCTACTAGAGACAGGTAACTAACTCATCCGGTGTGCCTTTTTAAGCGAACCTGTCGATTGTCTATCTGCCTCCTGTATTAGTAATATGTGTATGTGTGCTCCTTTTTCTATATTTTATGTTAGCTTGACTGCCTAGCGGGCAGGGAACGCATTACAGCCGGTGGGGCTGGGATTTTATGTTAGCTTGACTGCCTAGCGGGCAGGGAACGCATTACAGCCGGTGGGGCTGGGATTTTATGTTAGCTTGACTGCCTAGCGGGCAGGGAACGCATTACAGCCGGTGGGGCTGGGATTTTATGTTAGCTTGACTGCCTAGCGGGCAGGGAACGCATTACAGCCGGTGGGGCTGGGATTTTATGTTAGCTTGACTGCCTAGCGGGCAGGGAACGCATTACAGCCGGTGGGGCTGGGATTTTATGTTAGCTTGACTGCCTAGCGGGCAGGGAACGCATTACAGCCGGTGGGGCTGGGATTTTATGTTAGCTTGACTGCCTAGCGGGCAGGGAACGCATTACAGCCGGTGGGGCTGGGATTTTATGTTGGCTTGACTGCCCAGCGGGCAGGGAACGCATTACAGCCGGTGGGGCTGGGATTTTGTACAATTCTTGCATGATTTCATTAGAGCTTGTGTTATAACAGAGCTGGGGATTGTTACACGGTGGGTATTGGTACCAGTGGTGTTAACATGTACATGGCCATTTTACTTTCTATCATCCTGTGGTTTTTGTTTAATTGTTGTTACAGTGTGGGTACCCTCGGTGTGTGTGTGTGTGTTGTGTGGTTGGTTCTGGATTCCGGAGTTTATGCCCATTTATATGTTTGTGATTTTTGCAAATGTCTTCTCATTAGCGCAGCCACGTTCATATTCTCCTTTGTTCTTTATCTTTCCTGCGCCTGTTGCCCAGAGCTGTGTTAGTCACCCACGCTCGTTCGCTCCCGTCCGTGACCACCACCCCCGGGTGGGCGGATCCCTGTGACTAGTCTACGTTTGGGGAAGACGCACAGAGCTCAAGCTCTCGTGGCAGTCGAGCACTGTAGACATTCTTTTTCCTTTCCCCTCAGTACCTCCTCTATTCTTCTGTCTTCACCACGTGACACGCTTTGTTTATATAAGATGGGGCAGGAACATGCTAGACCTGCTAAGGGCTTGTTAGCTTGTGATATTGTAAAAGAAAGGGCAGGAGAGGATGCAATGCTGAAACTTAAAAAGATTGCCAAGGTGTGTGGCTTTCAAATGTTGCCTAGTGGAAGGTTACAGCCTGAGTTTTGGAGAAAGTTGCTCACAGACAAGGAAGGTTTGTTGTTGGATAACGGACTCACTAAGGTTGCAGAGGCTTGGTATCGGGTAGCTAGAGGGTTGAAACGAGAGGGATGGGTCGAGGAAGAGTTGGAGTTTGAGGGACAGATTGTATATGTTTACCATAGGAATGCTAACAATGATGATGTTGTTTCTATTGTCCCACGACCACCGCCCTATGATGGCGCCCAGAGTGCAGCCTCAACTTCCCGCCCTGCTTCCCCCGTCACAGCTCAGACCACACCCCCCGGAGGTGTTCCTTCAGCTCCCACTCCCCTTTGCCCCGTGCTCGGCGCGGATGGTGCTTACTATTTCCCGATGCCACTCCACTCGTTCCCACCCACTCCCATGCATCAGCCCTCCTGCAGTCCCGCCTCCTCCTCCTCCGTCATGCCTGTAGAAACCCCCCCATCTCCCTTGTTGTCTCCCCCTATGCCTGTGCTTACTCCAGCTCCTCGTCAAGACTCTACCCCACCTATTCCCGTTTTGCCTGTCGAAGCTTCCTCCTCCTCCTCCTTCTCCTCATCCACCCTTTCCCCATCGAGTACCCTACCCTCAGTGATACCCGTTCCCTCACCCTCCTTGTCCGGTCCCTCGACCCTTGCCCATTCCGCTGATCCGGACCCCTGTCTGCCCCCGGACCCTCCTTCTCCCGTACCTCCAGACCCAGACCTCCCCTCCCTCCTCGCTAGCCTCTCGAAGGTGCTTGCCCAGCCCGTTAACCCCAGCTCCCTAGCCCCTGCTCCCTCACATTCAGACGCCCCTTCTACCCTCCAGAACCCTCCCGCTAACCACACAGTGCGTGCCCTGACCCAACCCCCCGTTACTGCCCCTTCTCCAGTGTTGCCTCCTCCCGAAGTCCCGGCCCCCTCTTCCCCATTGTCACCTCCTCCCTCGGCTGATTTGCCGTCCTTACTCTCGGCCCCCGTGACAGCCCCCTCCACAGCATTGGTCCCTCATGTTCCTCCCGCCAGTCCCAGTTACCCAATCATGGTGGTTGGGTCCGAGGTGTCAGTGACTTCGGACCAGCCCTATGCGATGGGTGCCTCCCCCCAGGCCTCGGGCTTCCACCCAACTACCTCTCCCGCTGCTGGCCTCCCTATTACAGCTACCCCTGAGACTACCCCGCACCGCGGCCCGGTGGTGCCCGAGGAGGTCGTTGTTGTGGACCAGGGCTCCCCTCACTTGGGAGGGAGCAGACCACCACAACGGCGCTCCATCCCCCAGGGGTATACCCAGATTAATCATGGCGCGGATGGTGCACCACCCATGTATGTTACTTTTAACCCTTCTCAAGCTGCTACCCTTGTGACTTCACTCCCTGATCCTGAGAAGCACCCCATGCCCTTTTTCCGCCGGATGGCTCAGATCCGCAAAACATACTCAGCTGCTTGGCGGGATCTTATAAGTTTATGTGAAATAAAGGCTGGTGATGCATACTGGCCAATCATGGAACGGAGCTTTAGCGATGCTCCTCTTACTTCTGATACTGATTTTCGTTCTGGTGAAGTTTTCTGTGAACAGCTTCGAGCCTGGGCGCAGGATAAACTAGCTGATCAGGCTACTTGCATAAATGATATTCTTCAGGATAAACTTGAGACTGTTGAAAAGTACCACTCTAGGTTGACTCAGACTTTTTCAGATTTGGGGTTCAGCACCTATAACAAAGCACACACTCAGATGCTATCTGCAGCGTTTGTGGCAGGCCTCAAGGAACATATTCGTAAGGGGTTAATCCTAGCTCGCCCTGAGTATAGAATTATTCCACTGGACACTCTCTTATTGGTAGCCAAGGGTTTGGAAACAGTTTTACAACCCACACCACGTAGAACAAATCCTTTGATGTACACTACCTCCACTCCTATCTCAGGTTCTAACCAAGCACCTCAGTTACCCCTCCAACAGTACCACCAACCACCCCAAACACAGCCTGCCCCATTTCCTTTCCCAGAGACCGAGCAATCACAACAATCAGGACCTGTTTTAATTGTAACCAACCCGGACACTTTAGAAGAGATTGCCCACAACCTAGGGTGTTCCGTCAGCAGACTTCCCGGTACCCTGGTCCTCATACCACCAACTATAACTTCCCTTCCACTGGTTATCTCTCTGCCCTACCCCTTCCACAGTTGCCCCAACTTCCCCCTCCTCCACCTCCTCCGCCTCCTGAGTACACCCATGCCCGGCCGCCCACATCAGACGCTCGTGCTTACTCTTCGCCCTCTGGCGAAGGGTATGACAACGATGATTTCCAAGACAGTCTGCCACAGCCCCGTCACGCTATCCGTCCATCTCGCCCACCCATGCATTCTGCTAACCCCCCTACCACTTCCCGCCGGTACCAGGGACCAGACCAGGCCCATTTAGATTTATTGCAATAGGTAACCGGCAAGCCTGTGTCAGCAACCCCTGCCATGGCAGTGTCTGCGGGGGATGGGGGAGGGCCTTTAGCTACTGTAGTTCTCCCCGTGGAGGGCCACCCAACCACCTTTCTAGTTGACACAGGTGCAGCCCGTAGTGTTCTTAGGGAACAAGACCTGCCAGACCCTTCCTTTTTATCTGACACTGATGTCTCCTGTGTTGGGGTAGATGGTACACCTCGCAGTAACCCCCTTACTAAACTCTTACACGTAGGATCACACATCCTCTCCCGGTTTGTTGTTTCCTCTACCTGTCCCATTAACCTCCTAGGTGCCGATGTTCTCTCTCGGCTTCAGGCTTCCATTACTTTCACTGCAGATGGCCAAGTCGAGTTGACAACCCCCCTATCACAAAAGGATACCTCTGCCCTCTGCTCCCTCCCCATCCTGCTGAACATAACTGACAACACAGGGAATGCACGGGTCACACACACCCCCAGTGCTCTGGATCGGGTCCCCCAAGAACTTTGGTCTACCGGCCCGGATGATATTGGCCGCTTACATGTACCCCCAGTCCTGGTTCAGCTCCTGCCTGGGGCACTACCCCCCCGTAGACCACAGTATCCTCTGAAGCCAGCACAAGCTGAAGCCATCACCAAGCAGGTTGACAGCCTACTTGCCAAAGGTGCCCTCATCAAATGCACATCTCCTTGCAACACACCTCTTTTTCCTGTCAAAAAGCGAACTGTTAAAGGTCAGCCTGACCAGTACCGCATGGTGCAGGACCTTCGTGCTGTCAATGATGTCACTATAAAGGACACTGCTATTGTTCCAAATCCACATACCCTCTTGTCCCAAGTCCCACCAACTTCTACTATATTCACCGTGGTGGATTTAGCCAATGCCTTTTTCAGTGTTCCCCTTGACCCTTCCTGCCGTTTTCTTTTTGCTTTCACACATGAAGGGCAACAATACACCTGGACTGTTATGCCACAGGGTGCTCAGAACTCTCCCACACAGTTTGCTCATGCCATGTCTCTTGTTCTTGATCCCTGGCAGAAATCTCATCTGGATGTTGTTCTACTTCAATATGTTGATGACCTACTTCTCTGTGCTCCTGATTTACCCACTGCAGAGCGTGACTCTGAAGACCTCCTGTGTTTCCTCGCTGCAGCAGGTTGCAAAGCTTCAAAATCAAAACTACAATGGTGCCGGCCATCCGTGGTCTTCTTGGGACACTGCCTTTCCCATGGCACCAAACATCTGACTTCACAACGTGTGCAAGCCATCCTGCAACTCCCTCTACCTGCTACACATCAGACTCTCCATGCTTTTTTGGGTCTTATAACATACTGCAGGTCCTGGATCCCAGAGGCTTCAAAACTTATGTAACCACTCTATGACACCCTCAGGAGTGAGCCCTTCCACCTTACTGAAGAAACTATCACCTGCTTCCACAACCTGAAAAGAGCTATTGCCTCAGCACCTGCCTTGGGCCTCCCCAACTACCAACTTCCTTTCAATCTGTTTGTCTCTGAAAAGTCAGGACATGCTTCCGGAGTTCTCACTCAGAAACATGGGTCAAGACAACGCCCTATTGGTTATTTCTCCTGCATGCTTGACCCTGTTGCGAGAGGTAGCCCCTCTTGCCTCCGAGCGGTGTTTGCCGCCAGCGCTCTCCTAGACAAGACCAATGATTTTGTTCTCGGCCACCACCTAACAGTGTTGGCCCCTCATGATATTACTGCCATCCTGCAACAAACCCAACCAAAGCACCTTTCCTCCCAACGCCACCTTCGCCTACAGACTTCCTTGCTCCTACCTGACAATGTTAAGCTTCAGAGGTGTCTTTCCCTGAATCCTGCCACTCTTCTGCCACTTCCCAAGGGGGGAATTGTTTACCATTGGTACAGCCTGGATATTAACCCAGAGGTTCAAGCAGACCTACAGTTACCTGTACTTACACCTCCACATGATGAACAACCAGAGGCCCTACTCCACTGCACATTGTGGTTTAGGGATGTACCAAGCCCTGATATGAACTATGAAGAAGAACTATTCCAGCTCACAGGAATTCAAATTTCCCTGACTGATTTATTCTGGGACTCTACAGGTACAATGCTTGTCTTAGTTTGCCTCCCAGAAAATGTAACACACCTCTATCACCACTGGGATACAGCTATTCCACACATACCTCTCACCAGATCCCTCAACACCTCATGGAAAGACCTAGGCCCGATGGCCAGAACATGGAACCAAATGACTCAAACACAGCTAATTTCTGCAGGGATCAATAAAAAGACCATTGATTACTGCACAACAGGGTATCCCAGGTACCACACAGAGGCCTGTGAGGACCCACTTACCGCGGATTGTGACTTCATTGATATCCCCCATGACTGTTTTGAACAAATGAAAATGGAAACTACACACTTACCAACTGTTTATGAAGCTGCATTACTTAATCCAGATCAAACATTATTTGTGGATGGCTCAAGATTTGCTGATGAACAAGGACAATATCACACTGGATATGCAGTCACCACAGGATGTCAAGTATTACAAGCAGCTGCTCTACAACCAACCAAGTCTGCCCAAGAAGCAGAGTTAACAGCTCTGACCGTGGCTTGCAAACTGTCTGAAGGTCTACGTGTCAACATTTATACGGACTCAAGATATGCCTTGGGAGTGGCACACGACTTTGGTTTAATTTGGAAGACCAGAGGATTTCTTACAGCTACTGGTACTCCGGTAAAACATGGGGCAACTATTGCAGAACTAATGGATGCATTGGAACTTCCAGCAGAAGTGGCAGTATTGAAAGTAAAAGCCCACGGAAAATTGGATACAGAAGAAGCACGTGGAAATCACTTGGCTGATCAGGCAGCTAAAGAGGCAGCACGGCAAGGGTGGGAAGTGGACAGAAGAGTGGCCACAGATGCATTACCTATCTACACTATGCAAACATTGCCTACTGACCTCAGGCTCCTGAAGGAACAACAAGCAGCTGCTACCCCACAGGAGAAACAAAGTTGGAAGAACAAAGGAGCTGTACTCCGTGATGATGTTTACACTATCAATCTCAAGTTCTGCCTACCCAGGAACATGTATCCAGCGGTGGTCCAATGGGCCCATGGGCCAGCCCACCTGTCAAAACTCCTGATGAACTCGCTGATTGACAAGTATTTTGAAGCACCAGGCATCACTACTTTAACACAGAATTACTGTAAATCTTGTACTATATGTGCTAAATGCAATCCTGGGAAAGTTATAAAGACTGCACTTAACCACCTAGCTAAGCCACAATACCCCTTCCAGAGGATTCAGATTGATCACATCCAGATGCCAAAAAGCGGACGTTATGAATATGCATTGGTTATAGTGGACATGTTTTCAGGATGGCCAGAGGCCTTCCCAGTGACCAACCTCACCGCAAGAACTACAGCCAAGTACCTTCTGACAGAAATTGTTTGCCGCTATGGAGTTCCAGAAGTGATTGAAAGTGACCAGGGAACCTCCTTTACTGCCTCGCTAACACGGGAAGTCTGGTCAGCACTGGGGGTGACCCTTGCATTCCATACACCATATCACCCACAGAGTAGTGGCAAGGTAGAGCGCATGAATGGCACTTTGAAAGCCAGAATGCTTAAAATGTCACAAGAGACTAACATGCCCTGGCCCGAGAGTCTCCCATTAGCATTGTTTAGTGTGAGGTACACTCCTAGGGGAAAATACAGCCTGTCACCTTATGAGATTCTGTTTGGTACAGCACCCAGGTTAGGTTGTTACTTTCCCCAACAGCTTCAGATCCAGTCAGATGCTATGGTAGATTATGTGACAGCCCTCTCACATGCCTTGACCAAGATACATGCCCAAGTGTTTTCTTCTATTCCAGATCCTGAGTCGAATACAGGTACACACAAGCTGCTTCCGGGTGACTGGGTTATGGTTAAGAAGTTTCTCAGAAAGCACACCCTAGAACCGAGATTTGATGGTCCTTACCAAGTGCTCCTGATTACAGCAACGTCAGTTAAACTAGCTGGGAAGAGTTCTTGGATACACGCTTCACATTGCAAAAAAGTTCCTGCTCCAGAAGAGACTGATCCTGTTGAAAAATGAATTTATTATGTGTCTTGTGTTTTCTTATGCTGCTACATTTTGCCTGGGCCCAACAAGTGACCATAACCAAAGATAACCATGTTTACACTTTTTGGTACAATTCTTCTAATACTGATGTGGCTACATACACCTTTGACTATTGTGACATAGTCACTTGTACGTTTCCACAAACACAACATGCAGCTATATATAAGGACATACCTAACAAAAATGATCCATACATTTGTGTGACTGGAGGAGTCTGGGGTCACCATTGTAGTTCATGGAAAGCTGCCGGGTGGAACACAGGTAGACCATGGGGTTACAGACCTCAAGTGGCATTAGACAAACTTGACAAAGATGGGAAACCCTTACTCTCTAGAATGACCCTGAGTAAACCCATAGGGTCAACTCCCATTAAACTCACCTTGAATATAGAACACCCTAGTCCGAGGGATGCAGGGGAGTATGTGATGGGAATGTACTGGAAGGGAGGCGGATCACATAACGCATTAGGGACCTTTTACCTGCAAGATATGCTAAATTCTTCTGACTGGGTGGGAACTACACATATGGTCATTAACCCATTGAAACCACATATCAAGACCCTACATGACATGGTGGCCATAGCTAACCCCACTTTTGAAGATACCATGGCAGTAGAAACAGGGTTTTCAGACACTAATTTGTGGCTAGAATGGATGAGGTACAACGCTAACTCACACAATAAGACTAATTGTTATGTATGTGGAGGTGCCAGACCCCATCTGGGCACAGTACCTCTGAGCTTACCCCCCGAAATAGAATCATGTGTACTGAGTTTGTATGCACAATCTATCACTAACTCCTCAACATGTGAATCCTGGAAGAAGGTTTACCCAATCACCCATGGACATGTGAAACCACCTGATGGAGTCACCATCTACCCAGGTAATTACACATGCTATTCAATACCTAAGAACACTGGTTTGTATCTGGGCAAATTCCCATCAGGATACTGCTCAACTTACCATAGTCCACCTGTATCACTGCTAATGAATCACACAAAGACAATCGGTGATATCTATTGGTTATGTGGTGACAAACAATTGAGGTCCCAATTAGTTGGGCAATGGTGGGGGGAGTGTGCCCTAACCAAAGTCATAATGCCTATCCACATTATTCCAGATGGTAGTCATAACACCTTAAATCTTACACATATATACTCTAGAACCAAACGAGAGGCTCCTATCCGAGGGAGCTTCGACCCCCATGTATATATTGATGCCATAGGTGTGCCTAGGGGGGTGCCCAACGAATTCAAAGCAAGAGATGAAGTAGCTGCAGGATTTGAATCCCTAATTCCAATGATAACTGCTAACAAAAATGTCAATTGGATCAACTATATCTATTATAATCAGCAGCGCTTTGTCAATTATACAAGGGATGCCCTACAGGGCCTAGCAGAACAGTTACAGGCCACAACCCAAATGACATTTCAGAACAGAATGGCCCTAGATATGATTTTAGCTGAGAAAGGGGGGGTATGTAAAATCCTCCCTGAAACCATGACATGTTGCACATACATTCCAGACAACACTGGGCCCAATGGTAAGGTGACTATGGCCATAGAGAAGCTAGATAGTCTTGCAGACGAATTAAAGAAGAATTCGGGAGCCACTGACATATGGGACAAATGGTTTGGGTGGATGAATGGCTGGCAAAAGACCCTCTTCCAGGTGGGGACAGCTGTTCTTATAGTGTTCATTATCTTCTTGTTTTTAGCCTGTTGCATACTCCCCTGCATGCAGAAATATCTGCAGAAAGCAGTGGATAAGACTGTAGATAACGTGACCCCTACCTTCCTACACCAAGATATCACAGACCTCGAAGATGACACCCCACATACACCCCTACAAACACATCAGTTTAAACAGACAACTGCCTTCCTATAGGGATAGAGTAGGGAAAGCGTCTGTCTTGACAGGTGAGTCTCACGTGTGGAGATGTAGTGGGCTAGCCACTGCGGGATACCCGCGGAGTGAAGCGTTCGATGCTTGTCAAGACAGATAGGTTGCAGGCAACTAGGGACATATTAGGGACAGCGGCAGTTGTTATGGTAAATAGCCATTTTAGGGGGGACTGTTGTGGAAATAAGGTCTGCACATATTTCCTAGATAGAGAAAATGTCTATTTACTCATTTCATGATATATATATCACATAAAGCTAAACACACACATTTTAATCAAGATGGCTGCTAGAAGCTTCTAATCCCTCCTTCCCCCTCCCTTCCCCTCCTAACGTCGACTAACTACCTCGTGCATCAAGATGGCGCCGGGAAACCGTGGGAGACCCTCATGGCCCCGGTGACATCACCTACAGTAGGCAGAGTGTGGTGGAATCTCGGTAAAAATAAATTTAGTAGGCCGAGATTACCACGTGGCATGTGTACGTGCATATGCTGACGTATCGATCAGTTGGTTGCACGAGGCAAGATACGATCAGTAGTGTACGGAGCATGTGCAAGAATACAGGATGTAGTATTCCCCTCCTCCATTGTGCTGGACAAGCCATGCGGTCAAGCAGGAAGTTAATTCTTATTTGTAATGATTGGTCAAGAGAATGTGCGGGTGGAGCTTAATATGGGAGGAGTTATGTGCCTATATAGGGAGCCTGCACTATTGTTCAGGGCTCAGAACTTGCTGTATTTTTGGTGACATTAGTCCCTCTGAGTCCCGATCGGTGATCCAATAAAGAATCTCTTCCTTCCTGAAGAAACCTGTGTCCATCCCTCTGTGCTTTGCTTCCGTCAGTTTCTCCGGTATCATTTGGTGCATTGGCCGGGAAGCTCATCGTTCAACGGTAGCTGAGAGGCAGAGGCGTGAGACGGTCTATCTTTGCCCACGTTCTCTACGGCTGCACCCCTGAACTTCTGCGTGGACCTCCCTTCGTCTCGGCGCCACTGGTCTGTTGTCCAGGAGATCATCGGCCTCTACGTAAGAAGTGCTGGGGTGTCCCCGTCGATGAGTGTGAACTCAGGTTCAGGAACGAGGAGGTAAGACAACTGCTGTTTTAGACGGCAGACCCACTAGGGGTATACCGATTGTGCGGTAGGCCCAAAAGGGGTTTAAATCTGTGTATGGAATCTGCCCCCTCTGTCGGAGGGAAGGAGCGAAGGCGCACCGCTCGATCGAACGCTCTTTAGTAAGACCGTTTGATCTGGTTAGTCAGGCGGGGTCCTGTGTAAATAGCCCTAGCCGGACACCGGTGTCTTGTCTAGACTAGCGTTCTAGGGTGTATATTACGTTCGCTAGGTCGGAGGGACCGGGAGACTAAGCGGCGCCTGTGTAAATTCGGTTCGCTAGCTCTCAACCTATCTTGGCTAAGTGGGAAGGCGTGTAAATTTGGAACCCACTAGACTTTTGATAGAGTAAATAGACTAGAAGGGCAATTTTGTAAATTTCGCCCTCTAGTTCGCTATATGTGGTGTTTGGGCAGTGTGGCTAACCAAAACGGGTGTATATAGTTTTAGGTAGTCCATTCAAGGTACTGGCCAATAGTTTAGTTGGGATTGTAAATGTGTTAAAGATTGTTAGTAAAGTGTATATCTTGTTAGATAGCGCGAGCTCAGCCGTCTAGCGAGAGTGTTAATAGTGTGTTGCTGTATCATAGTGCACGGTACCATAACCCTGTATATTTACTGACACTGTATATAAGTACTAATCATTGTCGTCTATTGCATGTTTAACACCGTAACCACTAATAATTGTATTGTGACCTTAAATTGTGCTTTGACCTATGCTAACCGTACTGTAACCGATACTAGTAAAAGACGATGTTACTGGGGTGTGTTATAGACGGGTAATTCATATATAGAGAATTATAGCGTGGGTGACTGTATAGTTTCGCCAAAGGGCATAATATTGATTATTTAGTGACTGGTGTAACAGCTGTGTGTGTACGGGAATTCCCTGAGTGATTATTGTGTTATTGTGTACGTTTCACTCGGTAACTGTACCACGTGGTGCTGTTGCCAGAGGAAACGGGTGTGACTGTTGAATAAGAACGCGTGCATAGTATTCGTTGTCAACGACGTTCCATTGATAAGTATGGGCGCGTCAGAGTCAACGATTTCGGATCCCTTAGGTTGTATGGTAAAGAATTTTAAAAAGGGATTCAAAACATGTGATTTTGGGGTTAAAATGTCTCCTGTACGTTTGGTCACTTTGTGCACTAGGGAGTGGCCTATTTTGGTTGCGGCATGGCCGCCGCGTGGCAGTTTGGATCCAACCCTGGTACAGCGTGTACACGTGGCTGTGTCAGGTAGGCCTGAACTTTACGGACAGTTTCCATACATTGATTGTTGGGGGCAGGCCGTAAACGACTCGCCAAAATGGATCCGGATATGCCACGAGGAGCAATGTCGCCTCATGGTAGCCAGGACTTGTTTGTCCACTAGGACTGGTGTTAGGCCCATTTTGGACACGCCCCCTGAGTCCGAGATCCCTTTGCCGCCTCCTTACTTTCCTTTAAGAGGAAGTGACGCGAATGCAGGAAGCTCTGCACCCCTTCCCCTATTGCCCCCATCCACTTCCGCTTCCTCCTCCAGTACAGAATCCACCCCCCCTCGTATTAAAACTCCCCTTCCGGAACCAGGACCAACCCCCATTAGATCTGAATATCCTGATTTGGCGCCACTTCAAACTTCCGGTCAAGCTTCTTCTAGCTCGGCTCGGAGTATACTATTCACTAACTTTTCCCAAAATCAAGTTCCCACATCCTCATGCCCTATTACCTCTCGACCGGAACCTTTAACTGACGCCCCTCCACGTAGCCCCATACTAACCCGACAACTGACCGGTACCCAACAATTAAAACATTATCAGATGCCTCTTTGTCTGAATCCTGGGTCAGCCTATATCGATGCCGCAGGTCAAATGGCACATGCTGACCCAGTCTTTGTATATGTCCCGTTCACGACTACCGATCTCTTGAATTGGAAGACCCACAATTCCTCGTACACTGAGAAACCACAAGCTATGACCGATCTGTTCACCTCGATAGTTCAGACACATAACCCGACATGGGCTGATTGCCAGCAGTTATTAATGACATTGTTCAATAATGAGGAAAGGACAAGGATTAACCAAGCGGCCATTAAGGCGCTAGAGGAGAGAGCCCGTGCTTTAAATCAAGCCAATCCGGCAGCATGGGCCGCAACACATTACCCTAACACCGATCCTGACTGGAATGTAAATGGCGCAGATATGGCTCAACTTAAAGCCTATAGAGATGCTATAATTGCTGGCATGAAAGCCGGAGGGAAGAAAGCTATTAACATGTCGAAGACAGTTGAGGTGATTCAGAAAAGTGATGAAGCGCCCAGTGTCTTTTATGACCGATTATTGGAGGCATACCGCTTGTATACCCCCTTTAATCCGGAAGACGCTGATAATTCCCGAATGGTAAACTCCGCCTTTGTCAGCCAAGCTTACGGAGATATTAAGCGCAAGCTACAGAAATTAGAAGGGTTTGCAGGTATGTCTATCACCCAACTAATGGAGGTAGCGAACAAAGTATATATGAATAGGGAAACAGAAAGTAAGAAAGAGGAAGAGCGCAAGATGCGTAGAAAGGCAGATATGCTAGCGGTAGCGATCGCAGGCGTAGATAGACGGGGCCCAGATAGAGGCGATGGTAGATGGAATAGGGAGCCTTTGAGTAGGAATCAGTGCGCGTACTGTAAGGAAGAAGGGCATTGGAGGAACGAGTGTCCGCAAAGAGAGCAGTATGAGAGAGACTTACCCAGGGCAGGTTACGGAAACTTTAGAGGCAGAGCGAGAGGTAGAGGAGGCCCCGGAGGGAGTAATGGTAATAGAGGGAGTAATGGGAACAGAGGAAGTGTAAAGGAAGATAGGTACTATCCAGCAGCGCAAAGGTCCCGCGATAGAGAAGGTAGGGACTTTGTGGGATTGGCTGACACGGTCATGGAGGACTATTGATACCGACCGGGCTCCATCCCCCTTGGTCGAGCGGAGCCTATGGTCGATGTATCAATAGGGGGAAAAAGGAGTGCGTTTATGATCGACACTGGTGCTGAACATTCGGTGGTGACTAATCAAGTTGCTCCTCCATCTGGAAGAACTATTACTGTAATAGGAGCAACTGGAAGAAGTGCTGAAAAACCGGTTCTTAAAAGTCGACTCTGTACATTGGGAGGCCGCGTAGTAAAACATCAATTCCTTTATATGCCTGAGTGTCCAGTCCAATTGCTGGGACGTGATATGCTATCCAAATTACAAGCGCAGATTACGTTCCTACCAAATGGAACAACATCCTTAAAGTTTAATGGACCCTCAGGTATTATGACATTGTCCGTACCAAAGGAAGAAGAGTGGCGACTTTATACAGTGTTGACTAGCCAAAAACCCGAGGAGTGATGAATCCTTATTTAACATACCAGGAGTTTGGGCAGAGAACAACCCACCAGGACTGGCCCGCAATATTCCACCTATTAAAATCGAACTAAAACTTGGGGTTTATCCAGTAAGCCTGAGACAATATCATATTCCGCAGAAGGCTAAGAAGAACATCCAATCTTATCTGGATAAGTTCATACGGTATGGTATCCTAAAATTCTGTACTTCCCCCTGGAACACCCCATTGCTGCCTGTTCAAAAGCCCGGTACAGATGAGTATCGACCTGTGCAGGACTTGAGAGCAGTCAATGATGCGGTTGTTAGTATACATCCAGTCGTGCCCAATCCATATAACCTGCTTGCTTTAATTCCGGGCGGGGCTACTTACTTTACAGTCTTAGATCTCAAAGATGCCTTCTTTTGCCTCCGAATTGCCGCAGAAAGCCAATGTATCTTCGCTTTCCAATGGGAAAATGCTGTAACGGGCTCGAAACGCCAAATGACCTGGACAAGATTGCCCCAGGGGTTTAAAAATTCACCTACCCTATTTGGTTCAGCTCTAAGTCAAGATCTACTAGATTTCGAGTCTATCCCAGGAGAGTGTGTATTATTACAATATGTAGATGACTTGTTGATAGCAACAGTTACAAAGGAAGTATGTCAGCAAGCAACGCACGATCTACTACACATTCTCTGGAAGGCAGGATACAAGGTGTCAAGAAGGAAGGCTCAGTTGTGTTTGCCAACTGTCAAATATCTGGGATTCCATATCTCTGAAGGTCAAAGAATTATGGGGCCAGAGAGAAAAGCTGTGTGCCAAATACCGATACCCAGGAATAGACAAGTGCGAGAATTCTTGGGGGCAGCAGGCTTCTGTAGGATATGGATTCCCAGCTACGCGATACTGGCAAAACCTCTGTATGCAGCTATCAAAGGTACAGAGCACGACCCCTTCTTATGGACTCAAGAACAGCAAGCGGCATTCGAAGATGTGAAGAGGGCTTTGATGAGTGCCCCAGCATTAGGTCTACCTGACCACACACGGCCATTCTACCTGTATGTACATGAGCAAAGAAGAATGGCTGTGGGAGTATTGACACAGTACTTGGGATCGTGGCAAAGACCTGTTGCCTACATGTCTAAGCAACTGGATGCAGTGGCCAGCGGACTTCCACCTTGTCTAAGAGCTGTAGCTGCAGCCGCCCTGCTAGTAGCTGAAGCCGATAAACTCACTCTGGGTCAAGAACTTTATATACGAGTTCCACATGCAGTACAGACGTTGTTGGATTACAAAGGAAATCATTGGTTTAGTAACAGCCGTATGACCAAGTATCAAGCAATGTTGTGTGAAAACCCAAGAGTGCATTTAGAGACTGTAAATACCTTAAATCCAGCTACCCTTTTGCCACAGCCTACTGAAAGTCAACATGATTGTTTGGAAGTAATGGATGAAGTATTTTCAAGTAGACCAGATCTTCGTGATTTTCCCATCCAGAACCCTGATGTTCAATATTACACCGACGGCAGTAGTTATGTAAAAGAAGGGATCCACTATGCAGGATATGCAGTAACAACGATAGACAAGGTGATAGAAGCTCGGCCACTAGCAAAAGGAACATCAGCACAAAAGGCAGAATTGATAGCACTGACACGAGCGTTACAATTGGCTGAAGGTTTAAGAGTGAACATCTACACGGACTCCAAGTATGCGTTTTTAACCACTCATACCCACGGAGCTTTGTATAAAGAAAGAGGACTATTGAATTCAGAAGGCAAAGAAATCAAATACGCAGCTGAGATCCTACAACTATTGGAAGCAGTGTGGGAACCGAAAGAAGTCGGTATTATACATTGTCGGGCGCATCTGAGAGGAGATGGTGATGTAACCAAAGGGAATCGGATGGCAGATAGTGCAGCTAAGCGTGCTGCTGAATCAGGAAGACAGGAATATGTGGGGCATATAGCTGCTCTTATACCAACTCCACCTTCTCAATGGACTCCAATTTATACAGCTCAAGAAGAGGAGTGGTTAAGGACTGAACCTGGAAAGTATTTGGAGAACAAATGGTATCAGTTAGAAGATGGAAGAATAGTTATTCCAGCATCACTAGCGGTAGAAATTGTCCAAAACTATCATAACGGGACACATTCTGGGAGACAGTACAGAAGAATCTCTCAGAAAACATTTCTACATACCAAGATTGTCTAACTTGACTCAGGCCATTGTACGTAGATGTGTAACGTGTGCTAAAAATAATGCAAGACAAGGACCAGTAAAGCCACCAGGAGTCCAGTTTATGGGGGGACTTCCCATGTCCGATTTACAAATTGACTATACAGTGATGCCTAAATCGGGTGGACATCGCTACCTGCTGGTAGTGGTGTGCACCTATTCAGGCTGGGTAGAAGCATGTCCTACTCGTACAGAGAAAGCAGGAGAAGTCGTGAGATTCCTGCTACGAGAAATAATACCCCGATATGGACTACCCTGCTCTATAGGATCGGACAATGGTCCAGCTTTTGTTCATCAGTGCCTACAACAATTGACTCATATGCTTGGTATAAAGTGGAGGCTTCATACGGCATATAGACCCCAGAGTTCTGGTAAGGTAGAGAGAATGAATAGAACTATTAAGAATCAGTTGGCTAAAATGTGTCAGGAAACCCAACTTAAGTGGAACGTTCTCTTGCCCATAGCTCTATTGCGAATCCGTAGTACACCTACCAGAAGGATGGGCCTCTCTCCTTTTGAAATCATGTACGGGCGACCACCTCCCGTGCTTGGTAACTTAAGGGGGGATTTGAGTCAGTTGGGAGAAGGAATTACCCGGCAGCAGGTTGTAGAGTTGGGTAAGACTATGGAGGAGGTACAGAAATGGGTACAAGATAGATTACCTGTGAATATTTATCCCCCAATTCATAGTTACCACCCAGGCGACCAAGTGTGGATTAAGAGTGGAATAATGTGCCGTTAGGGCCCAAGTGGAGAGGTCCTTATGTTGTTCTTCTGTCTACCCCTACAGCGATAAAAGTAGCCGAAGTGGCTCCGTGGATACATCACTCCAGGGTTAAACCAGCAGCAGCCGATTCCTGGCAAGTTACAGCAAATCCAGAGAATCCCTGCAAGATCCGGTTAAAACGCACGACTCAGTCGGAGTGACGAGGAACCTTGTAGATTACAAATTTTATTGTTTCAGAGACTTGGTAAGTGAGTGAGAAGGCCATAATAAAGCCTGTCCACTCACCAACGAGTGTATAAGTCAGGGAAAGTCTTGAGGGGACCCCTGTGAAGACGAGCAGAACTCCATTCCCTGCAGTCCTTACATCCTGGAAGCTGAGGTGCCTTCACACGGACGAAGACTGAGGATGACGACGAAGATGTATTTTTAATAATGTTTATTTATGTGTATTTTTATATTCAGGAAGGTAGAGGTACCAACACTCCTAGCTGTGAGGTATGCATTAAGACTACAAGAACAGGTAACCATATATCCCAGACCCTAATTTGGCATTCGCAATATGAGTGTAAAGGAGATGTATCAAGATGTAGATACTTAAATATAGAATATAGTGTGTGTCATTTAGGAGTAGGAGAACCTAAGTGCTTCAGTCCTGAGTATCAACCCCGTACAATTTGGTTGACTCTCAGAAATGGAGATTCTCAGGGGACCCTAATTAATAAGACGGTATTAAAATCCGTATATTCTTCAGGTGCTCTGCTATTTGATGCGTGTAAAGCAATATCAAGTGGTAGAAAGCCGTGGAATGTATGTGGGGATCTTAGATGGGAGAGGACGTATGGGTCTAACGATAAATATATTTGTCCCAGTAGTAAAAATAAATATGTAAGTCCAAGATGCCCAAATAGAGATTATAACTTCTGCCCATATTGGTCTTGTGTGGGGTGGGCGACTTGGGGACAGACAGCAGACAAGGACATGATTGTGACTAAGTTGCCTACTAATCCATATTGTAAGTCTATGGAATGCAATCCAATCCATATACTTATAAATAACCCTGACAAGTTCTTAGATAAATATGGTAATTTATTTGGGTTTCAAATATATGGGACGGGTTTAGACCCTGGGACAATATTGTTTATAGGGATAGAGACTGATACGGTAACCTCCCAAACTCATCAAGTATACCATTCCTTTTATGAAGAGATGAGCATAGATAATAAGATCCCCCATAATGCTAAAAACTTGTTCATTGATTTAGCCGAGAGTATTGCCGGTAGTCTTAATGTTACCAACTGCTATGTGTGTGGAGGTACTAACATGGGAGACCAATGGCCTTGGGAAGCAAAGGAGGTAATGTCCGGTTCTGAGGCAGTTGACCAATTAATATCTACACAAGCCGACTATCATATGAGTGTTAGAGGTAAATCTGAGTGGAGATTGAAGACCTCCATCATAGGTTATGTTTGCATAGCGAGGAAAGGAATGATGTATAATACTTCTGTAGGAGAATTAACTTGTCTAGGGCAAAAAGCTTATGATGATGATACAAAGAATACAACTTGGTGGTCGGCTTCAAATGTCTCAGAACCATCTAACCCGTTTGCAAGATATGCCAATTTAAAGGACGTATGGTTTGATCTATCCATCACATCTAACTGGAGAGCCCCAGCGAATTTGTACTGGATCTGTGGTAAGAAGGCCTATTCGGAGTTACCACAGGACTGGGAAGGGGCATGTGTGTTGGGTATGTTAAAACCATCCTTCTTCTTGTTGCCTATTGAAACAGGTGAGACTTTAGGTGTTAAAGTGTATGATGTGAATCATAGGAAGAAAAGGGGACCCATAGAGATAGGTGCCTGGGAAGATAATGAATGGCCTCCCCAGCGTATTATAGATTATTATGGGCCAGCCACGTGGGCAGAGGATGGTACCTTTGGTTATAGAACCCCTATTTATATGCTCAACCGCATTATAAGGTTACAGGCGGTGGTTGAGATCATTACTAACGAGACATCACAAGCGCTCAATCTTCTAGCGAAGCATAATACCAGGATGAGGACAGCAGTTTACCAAAATAGATTAGCCTTGGATTATCTTTTGGCAGTAGAGGGAGGTGTATGTGGGAAGTTTAACCTGAGCAATTGCTGTCTTCAAATAGATGACGAAGGGCAAGCAATAGCTGAGCTTACTAGCCATATGGTTAAACTAGCGCATGTGCCTACTCAGGTATGGAAAGGGTACAATCCAAGTAGTTGGTTTGGTAGCTGGTATGAGTGGTTTGGAGGGCTTAAGGCAGTGGTAGGTGGAGTCCTACTGATTTTAATGTTGTGTCTACTCCTGCCGTGTCTTATACCCTTAGTAGTTAGGTCTGTGCAAAGCCTGATAGAAAATATAGCAGAGAGGAAGGCTGCTGCACAGATAATGGCAATTTATAAATATAAGGCTCTAGATCAGGGAGAACCAATGCAGGAAGACGAGTGTTGAAGATTCACATCATAGGATAAGTCTGGTCTGGTTCAAAGGTAACTTGTGGTGTATGCAAACCAAGGTTAAGTGATGCCTCAAGTAATTGTAAAATATCAAGAGGCATCAAAGGGGGGAATGTGGTGGAATCTCGGTAAAAATAAATTTAGTAGGCCGAGATTACCACGTGGCATGTGTACGTGCATATGCTGACGTATCGATCAGTTGGTTGCACGAGGCAAGATACGATCAGTAGTGTACGGAGCATGTGCAAGAATACAGGATGTAGTATTCCCCTCCTCCATTGTGCTGGACAAGCCATGCGGTCAAGCAGGAAGTTAATTCTTATTTGTAATGATTGGTCAAGAGAATGTGCGGGTGGAGCTTAATATGGGAGGAGTTATGTGCCTATATAGGGAGCCTGCACTATTGTTCAGGGCTCAGAACTTGCTGTATTTTTGGTGACATTAGTCCCTCTGAGTCCCGATCGGTGATCCAATAAAGAATCTCTTCCTTCCTGAAGAAACCTGTGTCCATCCCTCTGTGCTTTGCTTCCGTCAGTTTCTCCGGTATCAAGAGCATTAGAGCAAGCACTTAACACCTAACCAATTATTGATGTATTATTCCATGTTATCTCTGACAATGCATATGATGTAATTTTGCTTTAAAAGGGACTTGCTGTCCCCTCTGAATAAACATTCCTCAAGTTATTCAACAACCTGGAACCTGTGTCTGGTGTGAATTACTTCAGGGAGCGTGCACGCATTGTTTCATTGATTTGGCCAGGGGCAGATACACAAAGAAATAATCAATGCTTTAATTGATTTTTCCACTTCAAGTAGGCACCTGCTTTTCGGGTAACCAGGGGCCTACTCTGCCTTGGCAATAAAAAAGCCAGCCTTCTGCTGGGGTCTCAAAGGTCGCCAGCCCCCCTGACAGGCAGAACACAGGGGGCCTGGTCACACTCGTGACCTCAGCGACCCCATGCAGGAATCAGGGGGTTCAACAGGGCTGTCGGCCTGGTCACAGCTGCGACCCCTGAAACCATGGTAGCTCTGCCAGTTACCACCATCAGAATCACAGCATGGCTCTGAGTGTGGCAGCTCTACCATGGAATCAATGGAAAGCTGAGCCCATGGCTTGTTGGGGTTTGGCAAAAGGTGTAATAAACCACAAGGAAACTGGTGAGAAGACAGCCTGGGTGCTACACTTTATTTTTATTTCACTATTTTCGTGTGTATAACGCCTAGTAAATAGCTAGCCACATTCTTTGCTCCACTGTTCGCTTTATTTTGCATCAATAACACTATTCGAAAAAAAATTAAAAAAATATTGTGAAGGACGCCAGGACTCCTAGTGCGCACGCGCAGCGTCAGGCCGTCTCTGCCACGTACAGGTTACGCGCTGGACCAGTCACCCCGGGTTGTGATTGGCCGAGCGAGGAGCGTGACGCTGCGAATCCGGCAGACAGCGGGCGGAGAGCTCGGATCAAGTGCAGCAGCAGCCGACGCCGTCGTCATTCAGAGCTTTCTTTGCCGGCTGGGTGCGCCGCGGTGACCGTGCACATAGAGAAACCCCGGGGGCAGCGTGAGCAGCAGCGACAGGTAATGGCGGCCGGGAATGGGGGGGATAGAGCGCGAGCTGGGCCCGGGGTGTGGCGCGTGCATCCCTGTGCCGGGGGATGCCTTACTCTGCGCTATAGACAGACTCACTGATATACCATTATTATATATAGAGCTGTCTGTCTGAAACTCCGAGTAATACAGTCACTAAGTGTGGACTCCACTGTTGTAAAATTACTCCCACAACGCTGAACCAACCTCAGAGCCTGTGTACACCTGGCAGAGAGAGGGGATGGGTGGGGGGAGGTCTACCTTGTGGCCATATATACCGTATATATAATTTATATAAACACACGGTAGACCCCCCCCCCTCTGCCAGGTGTGCACAGGCTCTGAGGTTGGTTCAGCGTTGTGGGAGTTATTTTACAACAGTGGGGTCCACACTTTGCCCATGTTGGATGTTCCCACTCAGGGAGTAAGCCATATAACGTTCTTGTGCCGCATATGAAGAATATATTTTGTCTTATCAACAGAATTCTACATTGGAGACTGTTTTGACTAGTTGTATTGGCCATACTTTTATTTATTTTTTTTATTCTGTTTTATATCTCCTGAATTCTAAAAATACTGACGAATGCCTAGCTCTTTAATAAATCAAAAATACTCCAATGAATAAGGAATGATTCTATACTATCCATGTCTAATGAATGTAAGCGGGATTTACATTCACCTGCCATGTCCCCAGGAATACTTCCTGAATCCTGACGTGTACCCAGCTAATGGTTCCTGTATGTGACGGATAACCTGATCTCTATCCTGGTAGTATTCACCTGTATGACTCTACAGAACTGAAAAACCAGAAAGATCACTTCAAAGCATTATTTGATGACTAGCTTGAATGAATCTCACTTAGTCATTCATTTTTATCAAATAGGTAAATAACGTGAATTGTCTTTTCTCTCACGTTCATTCTTCTTGATTTTAATAACTTTCTTTCTGGCTAACTGAAGGGTGAGTCAGAACTTGCAATGTGTAGATCCTCCCTTTCTAGTAACGGATTAACTGTAATTGAAGTCCTATTAAAGATGATTACATGAGCAGCAGATAGATCACACACTCAAATATTTCAGTATAGGTTATAAGGAGGGAGGGGCGGGGGTGTATATAGCAGGGCTTGAGAAATTTGCTTTGAAACTAGGGCTATTTTTTTTTTTAACTAGCAAAGCTTTATTTTTAACTACAACAAAAAACAAACCTTAAAGGGAAACTTGTCACCAGAGCCACCACAGCTTAAAGGAACACTCCAGGCACCATAACATCATGTACATAAAGTTGTTATGGTGCCAGAAGGCCTCAAGGCGCACTCTTACTACACGTGGTTAAACCTTTTTCAAACTGTTTACCCCAAAGTAACCCCCAGCACTGATATCCTGCCCCGATGACATCTGGCTTCTAAATGTCATTTTCAGGAAGCTCAGTGTGCTGCAGGGCAGGGGCGCTGCTGAGAGTGGTCAGATGATACTCTCAGCCAATCAGTAACTCCCCATTCACAAAACTGGCTTGAAAAGGTGCGTTTTGCTCAAAGCCAGTTTTGTGAACGGGCAGTCACAGATTGGTTGAGTATGTCATCTGACCGCTCTCAGCCAATCAGCGGCATTATGCTATTCTGGAAACTGAAATCTCAGAATCTTGACTCTGTAAGCAACTTTGTGGTTAAGCTGTTTGAAAATGATGACCCCTGAAGGTAAGTGTGAAAGGGCCTCCTGGTACCATAATAACTTCATTTAGATGAAGTTATGATGGCTCACGTTGTATAAACAGTGCATTTAAACAGTCTTCTCAGAGAAAAGAAGTATTTATATGGCTGCCTAATAATATCTCTAGTGATAGTCAGACGGCCACTAGAGGTGCTTACTAGTCCACTGTTGCACCTACATGTCCACCCAGCATTCCTACCTTTGGATCTGCCAGCAGGGGGACTGTCTGAAATGTCAGACAGTCCCCCTGCTGGTGGGAAGTATTAAAAAAGAAATTAGACAAGTTTAAAATAAAATAAATGTGCGTGTATATGTATATATATAATATATCTAATATATAAACATCCTTATATATATGTAACGTCATACGTAGTGTATTTTAATATTAATATAAGTACATATATTAATCTTAAAATACACTTAGAATGACGTTACATATATATGATATATACATTCTATATATAATACATATATATATTTTATGTTTATATATACGTATAATTACAATAGTAAATCAATAAAATGAATTTTTTAAATGTAAATAAATTAAATATACATATGTAATCTCATTCTAACTGTATTTTGTCATTAATACATATATATTGGTAACAAAATACACTTAGAATGACATTCTATATATGTCTATATATAAAATACAAATAACTGCAAATATTTATATATAGATAAATAACTACATACGTATACACGTAGAATTTAAATACATATATATGTATATATAAAAATTCTACGTGTATGCTTAAGTAATATTTTAACATAATTATGTGATTTCATTAATTAAAATTTGATTGACGTGCCTGACAACCCAGGCAGCAAGTGCAGAGAATTAATTTTGCACACGCTATATTTAACCCTGTAACTTTCCAAGACACCATAAAACCTGTACATGGGGGGTACTGTTTTAGTCGCTGAACACAAATTTTAGTGTTTCAAGATAATAACTTGTATTACAGCGATGATATATTTAGTAAAAGTTACTTTTTTTGTATTTTTCACACACGAACGGCACTTTTACTGACGATATTGTTGTAATATGTTTTTCTGTTTTGAAACACTTATGTTTGTGTTCAGTGAAGTCTCCCAAGTATAACAGTACCCCCTATGTACAGGTTTTATGGTGTTTTGGAAAGTTAGAGAGTCAAATATAATGCATGCATTTCATTTTTTTCACATTGAAATTTGCCAGATTGGTTACGTTTCATTTGATACCGTATGGTAGCCCAGGAATGAGAATTACCCTCATGATGGCATACCATTTGAAAAAGTAGACAACCCAAGGTATTGCAAATGGGGTATGTCCAGTCATTTTTAGTAGCCACTTAGTCGCAAACTCTGGCCAAATATGTTTTTTTGCTTTTTTTCCACACAAAAACAAATATGAACGCTAACTTTGGCCAGTGTTTGTGAATAAGTGGCTACTATAAAAGAATGGACATACCCCACTTGCAATACCTTGGGTTGTCTACGTTTGCAAATGGTTTGCCATCATGGGGGTAAATCTCATTCCTGGGCTACCACACGGTCTCAAAGGCAACATAACCAACCTGGCAAATTTCAATTTGAAAAAACAGAAAAATGGAATGTGCTATATTTGACCATTTAACTTTCCAAAACACAGTAAAACTGTTAATGGGGGGTACTGTTGTACTCGTGAGACTTTGCTGAATCCAAATATGTGTGTTTTTTTTTTTTTTTTGCAGTTAAAGCTAACGGTATTATGACATTTACAGCTAAAATGTCTTCAAATTTTTTTAAAAATCTTAATTTCTCACAGTTTTTTTAAATTTTATTCATAATAAATTGTTTCAAATATGAATAGTTCATTAGAAATTAAAGCCCAGTTTCTTCTGAACAAAATGATATATAATAAGTGTGGGTGCACTTAAGACCACTCTAGGCACCCAGACCACTTCAGCTTAATGAAGTGGTCTGGGTGCCTTGTCCCTCTAGGATTAACCCTTTTTTTTTTTTTAATACATAGCAGTTTCAGAGAATCCAGCCCTCAAAGCCTCTAGTGGCTGTCTCATTGACAGCCGCTAGAGGCGCTTTCGTGCGTCTCACTGTGAAAATCAGTGAGACGCCAGCGTCCATAGGAAAGCATTGTAAATGCTTTCCTATGAGACTGGCTGAATGCGCGCGCAGCTTCTGCCGTGCATGCGCATTCAGCCGAAGAGGAGGATCGGAGGAGGAGAGCTCCCCGCCCGGCGCTGGAAAACAGGTAAGTTTATCCCCTTTCCTCTCCCCAGAGCCCGGCGGGAGGGAGACCCTGAGGGTGGGGGAGTATGTTTTCCTGGCACTATAGTGGTCCTTTAATATGAAAGAGGTGAATTACGGTTGAACAGACATATAGCACAAATAACGGGTTTTGTTTACATTTTGTTTTGATCAGAACGTGTACTATTGACTACGTCCTGAAGGGGTTAAACCTTTGTTGTGTTTGCAGTTGTTCGATATCCATGAGAGCAGTTTTTTATTTTTTTTTAATTTTTTTTATAAATATGAAAAGGTTAAACAGTAAAAGCAGATTTTCACAGCCTTCTTTGCTCATATTTACTAAGGGTGTCAATATTAGTGGAGGGGTTTCTCTATCTCATATCAGACATTATATGGCGGCACTGAGATTTAAAAAAACAGATCCAAGTAAAAACGTGCTCTCTAAAAAAAAAAAAAAAATATATATATATATATATATATATATATATATATATATATATATATATATATATACACAAAAAACATAATCTGTTCAAGGAAAAGTATGCAATGTGTACTTGCGAAATGCTTAATCATTTTGATTTCAGTTCAACTGATAATTTAGAATTAAAGGACCACTATAGTGCCCTGAGGGTGCCCCCACCCTCAGGGACCCCCTCCTGCCCGGCTCTGGAAAGGGGTTAAAACTTACCTTTTTCCAGCGCTGGGTGGGGAGCTCTCTGCCTCCTCCGATCCTCCTCCTGGGCTGAATGCGCACGCGCGGCAAGAGCTGCGCGCGCATTCAGCCCGTCGCATAGGAAAGTATTTACAATGCTTTCCCATGGACGCTTGCGTGCTCTCACTGTGAAAATCACAGTGAGAAGCACGCAAGCGCCTCTAGTGGCTGTCAATGAGACAGCCAGTAGAGGATTAGGGGGAAGGCTTAACCCATTCATAAACATAGCAGTTTCTCTGAAACTGCTATGTTTATAAAAAAAATGGGTTAACCTTAGAAGGACCTGGCACCCAGACCACTTCATTAAGCTGAAGTGGTCTGGGTGCCTAGAGTGGTCCTTTAACAGTTTCTACATTTTTTTTTCTGTTTAGCAAATGGACTACATTGAGCTGACTGGGTCGCTGTTCTCATGGCATATTGATAATTGTTTTAAAATGTGGGCGTAGGGAACAATGGAACCCCGTTAGGATATCTTTATTGGTAAGGGGTTATTGAAGTGTAGTGTTCTTGTGATATAGGGATACATTGGGTTTATGGTTACAGCTGCAGTTCCCTCATATCAAGGGATAAGTGATGGAGCTGCAAAACCAGACCTTTGCACACAGGATATTTATATCCTGAATTGTGGACTCCTCTACATGTTAACCCACAATGGATTGTTTTTCATGCTTTTGCGGGTTGAAACATTGCCAGGGCCACACATGAAAACATGAATTTTACTTACCATTAATTATTTTCCCCTTAGTATAGCCGCAGACCTGGAGGGATGTGTACTACCTTCAGGTGGACAAGTAGCCCTGTAAAAACATATGCAAATTATTTGAGGAAATCCCACAACATCAGTATTAGCAAGAAATTAAACGAAAAGATTAAATACTGAAAAAAACATCAAATTACTTCATGAAATACTGAGGGAAATCTGTACTACCTCATACAGTAAATTAATTTTTTTTCTTTTCTCAAAAAATTTCTGTTCTGGTGTATAGCATCAGTACAGGAGGGATATAACCAGATCCCAAAATTGAGTGGGTAGTAGTCAGTAGACAGCATCTGAATGCAACTTCTGAGGAAGAAAAGATGTTTAGTATGAAGGTATTGATTGATTGACAATGTAGCCGCATTCCAGATGTCACGAAAAGAGGTGAATGCTTTCGCTGTCTAAGAAGTAACCATAGCTCTTGTTCATTGCATCAGACAAGTAACTTTTTCCAGAGTCTTAAGTACCTTAGAGGTAGATTTTTCTAGTTGAATTGAGCAGGAGATCCAATGTATGTTCCTCCAGTTCTTGATTCCTTAGGATTAACCTTGCGGCAGCCATGCCGTCAGTCTGAACATGTGCAGGGTTTCCATTGACTGGGCTATCTCTGCCATGAAAACAAACTTTGGTTTGGCCAATAGGAAAAGGTGGTGATTGCAGTTACTTTGTCTGATTTTTTTATTTTATTTTTATTTTTATGGAAAAAAAGACTGGATGGGAAAATGTATACTATTATGAAGTCCACGGTGCTGTGGCTTCTTTCTTATCTGTCTGGGATAGGGAAGCAAAAGTTGTTACTTTCCTGTTAAGCCTTGTTGCCATGAGATCAGCTACTGGTTGGTTGTGCTTCTTTGTGAATCTGCCAAACATTTTTGAACCTAGTGACCATTCTATTTTCATCCACTATGCCCTGCTGAGATCCTCTGCTATAATACTGTATGTAACATTGTCTTCTACTTTGTGAAATGGCTTATTTTTTTGACCAATACATGATCTGTGTGCATAGGCAATACAGAGAGTCTCTCCATTGTTTGTTCAGGTAGGTGAAAACTCTGGTGTTTTCTGGTTGAATCCTTAACGGGTTTTCCTGTGATCCATTGCTCAAAAGAAAGTAGAACCTTCAGAACCGCTTTTAGTTCCATCTGCCTTGCCAAAATTCAGTATTTAGGTGAGTGCCCCAGCAGGTTATTGAAGCATCTGTGGTCATTTTAAGCTAGGGGAAGTCCTAGATTTAGAAAATATAAATGAATCCACCGTTTTAGCTTGTTTCAAATCTCTGTGGATATGGTGAAATCCTCCTGTTCCATTAACCAAGCTTAAAGAATTTCCCATTTAAGGGGTCTCATTTGTGCTTTAGGCTCCCGTTCATCCTGCTTACAGGACAAGTAGGAACTGAGGCTGTTAAATTTGTTAAATGTGCAAGTATAAATACAAGGGTCCATATAAGATCCCAAGAGCATATAGGATCTTCGGTAGACCGTCTGCTGCTATCTTGCAACTGTCATTAGTCTAATACTATCCTTACCTTTTGTGTCACTTTACCCGACTCCCTCTAGCATGTAAGCTCATTGAGCAGGGCCCTCAACCCTGTGTGTCCAACTTGTCTGGTTACAACTACATGTTTATTCGTCCACCCATTGTAAAGCGCTGCAGAATTTGTTGGCGTTATCTAAATAAACATAATATAATATGACCTCGTGTTTTGGCAGGACGGGGGAAGCGTTAATATCCCATGACCGTATGAAGGACCCACACATCTGAGGTTAACGTGCAAATCTTTTCAATCTGCCCCCCACCATAGGTATAGTAGAAACATGAATTGATTTTACCATAAGGCCATCGGCCATAGGAAGAGCCTCTGTGTCCACGTGGTTGCCAAGGTCTGCCACGAACAGGGAAGAACCGTGAAGCGGGCTTATGTTCAGGTGGTTGGAACCTGGGGTGCACAGAGCCTCGGGATCCCTGGTATGATCCCCGTGAGGAACAGCCGGGCAGACTGCCCCAATATCTGCCGGCTCCACCAAAAACTCTGAGAGAACACCCGTTTCATGTTGGCTTGCGCCTTATCGAGTGCCGTGAACGTCTCTACGTATGTGCCTAACTCTATCACAAAGTTTTCTCCGAATAAAAACCCTTTTGCCTGCGCTCCTGGCTCTGAGATCGGAAGGTTTACTAGTTTTGGGTCTCTTTTCATCATAATAGACTTGCGTCTTTCCGTGGCCAGTGCTGTATTAGCGTTACCCAATAGGCACACGGCTCTCTGTATCCAGCCTCTAATGGCCATTAAGTCAGCGGGGGCACCTCCTGCCAATGCCATTTCGACCATGTCGAAAATCTTGGCACATGGTCCCAGAGCATCCAGGTTTTTGTCCTGGCAACTTCATAGTGAGAAATCCAGGCCTTTTTTGGCCTTCCATCCTGTTTTGCCAAGAAATTTGGCTATTTGGGGATAAACGTCTGGCGTGGTACAGGCAGTATCAGGCAGATTGGGACGTGGGCATTCTGCCCTGAGCTTATTCTGTGCCTCTTTCTAAGTGGTTTTCTTACATGTGCGGCAATGTACTTAGCCATGTGATCCAAAGGGTACCACTCTGAAGAACGTGGATGCTTTTTTTTTTTTTCCTTAGAATATTTCAATATCCTTTCTTTGCTGCTGAGGAATAAAGAAAGAGATAAAGCCTAATATGAGCCTCGGTGTCCTTTAATAAAATCCGATTCAGCATCTGTGGGATGAATCCAAGGCTGCCTCACATTGCAACTTATAGGACCTAAAGGATCTGCTGCTAATGTCTTGATGCAAGATGCCACAGGAAATGTTCACTGATCTTGTGGAGGTCATGCCTTGATGCATCAGAGCTGTTTTGGCAGGACGGGGGTGACCTACACAATATTAGGCAGGTAGTTTTAATGTTGTGGCTGATCAGTGTATGTCACTTGAAAGTCCTCATGGCGTCTACCTTTGCAATTAAGAGTTTGAACAGTCAAACTAACAAGAGCTTTTATATGACTTTAGCTTCTCAGGATAATAAATAAGGCTTACATCATGGTTACTGTTGTGCACATAAGATGTTGTTGAACACAATATGGGGTTTTGTACACATTAAAAATAATCTTGTTACGTGTGTTTATAAATAATTAAAAAAAAAAATAATACAATATTTAACAGATTGGAAGTCTGTGGTGGAGTCACACCTCTGGCAGCAAAGGGTCAAACTAGATTTGTGCAGCATTTCATAGAGAAACAGGGCAAACACAGACACCCAAGCACCATTGCTATTTAAGAGCTGTTCAAAAAACAGGACTATAAATAGAACATAAGATCACACATTTAGACTGGAAGCAAGGAGAGTTAGTTGAAATTTTTTTTAAAAACACATATCAATAAGGATGTGGAACCCTCTTCACGAAAAGGGTGGTTTTATCAGTCTATACAGATGTTTAGAAGGCTGCTGGATGAATATTTGCAAAAACACAATATTCATGGATATAATTTTTAATATTTGAGGTAATCGCTTCTTCATCAAAGGAGAAATCTGACTACCATTCCCGTATCAAGAAATAATTATTTCCTAGTTTATTGCAAAATTAAAAAGTTTGTATTTTATTTTTTTTTTGTATGAAAATACTTAAGTTTGTCGTTAAGAGAAAATCTTTTCAACGCATGTATCGATCCAAATATGCCAAAATGGAGGCACGGTGTGGGAAGTATAGGTTAAAATTTAATAAACACTTGCATGACTGTTTACAAAAGTGACTGTTTATATCAAAATCACTAGATTGCAGCTTTTAAAGGGTTACTCCAAGCACTATGACCACTTTAGTGATTTGAAGTATTCACACTGCTCTCTCTGTTCAATTCAATATGAAATGCTGCACCTTCAGAGATTTTTTTTTCTCCTGTAATCCCACCACTAGCAGCATCTTTAGCAAGCTGGAATAAGCGTTGCGGACTGCTAATGTGAATTCTGTGCATAGAATGTGTCCTTCGCCAGAATGCGTGGTATGCTGGGAACTAATGTAGAATGGCGACATGGAGGGGTGGATACATATCTTTCTCTGTTTTCTCAATGGTAAGGATAGGTTGAAAGCATCAGGTGACTCTCTCCTGTCACTGTCGCCCAGTCTGAGGCATCCATATGCCAAAGAGGGCCAAGCTGACTGGCTCCATATACACAACTTTGGGGTGAAATTGTTTGTTTACACATTTTGTGTGTGTGCGCGCATTTATCTTTCATAAAAGTGCCAGCATGATATTTTTCATTGAAGCTCATTGAAGTGGTCTGGGTGCAGTGTCTCTTATCTCTACAGTGGTAATGGTTGTGTGGGTGGATCCTGACGCAGCACCGAGGGACATCGGCACTGGATTTAAGTAAGTCACTGAAGGGATTTTAACCCCTTTAGCACCGCAGGAGCCTATAGTGCCAGGAAAACAGGTTTGTTTTCCTGGCACTATAGAATCCATTTAATGACTCTGAAAACTGTACATTTAGGACATTTTAGCTTATTTGCTCTGTGCCTTCACTGTGACTGTGGAACATAATTGTTTAACTTTGAATCATCGTTGTTTGTCTATAGTGGAGATGGCCAATATTTAGTCTTAAGCAATGAACAGTGAAGTTAAATACTGTCCAACCCTAAGCTATTAAACGGTTATATAATGCTGGTTGATTCTCTAGTGCACTTTCCATATTAACACGTTACTCATAGCAGTGAAGTTAAGTGATAATATAGGTTACCTGAATGGAAAACCATCTAACCCTCACTTGATATAAACACATTCTCTTGTTTTACATGTTGGTGTCATTGCCGGATAATGCTAATCAAGTGTTTAGTGATCCTATGGATATATAAATTACTGTTAATTATTTAATTTAAAATTGTTTTTTCAAGCACAGGAAAAAAATAAATAAAGCCAAATTGAAATATAGCATGAGAGTCTGATTATCAATAATATTCCTTCGGAGAATAAAAACCTAAAATGTGCTATGCAAAGTCCAAAATGCAGAGCATCCTAACATACAATGCAAGGCCAATTCTTATTGCAAAGGAGGCTGTAGCACAAACAAAGTAGCAAAAGCAGTGAATAAGGAGAGAAAGGAAATGCCATACTTCATAAAAGGGCAGAAACTGATGTTGGCTCAGTTCTGAAAAAGTAAACATAATTTTAATCATAATTTATCCTGACAAGGATTATGACAAGGATTCTGCTTGCATAACGCACAAATTAATACCAATATTAATATGTATGAGGTGTGTGGTTATATATATATATATATATATATATATATATATATATATATATCTATATTCTCTCTCGATGGATATATACCATATTAACGTGACTCTAACGCACCATTGAATCCAACGCACACCTCAATTTTTTTTAAACCTGGATGCTGAAATTTTTTTCTTACTGGCCAATGTAATGCATATTTATACAAGAAGATACTAGTATACAACATTTTGATACAATGAAAATGTGTATTGCTATATACCATAGTAACATTGATGGGATTTCAATTTTAATGTTACATGTTAAGCCTAGTCTTTCTTAAGCCCTCTTTCAGGAACGAAATTTGCCTGTGTGAATTCGCCAAAACAGAAAATTTCGAATTTTGCCCCGAATGTAATGCGTCATCAAACTAATGAGCATTGAAGTTTTGTAAACTGTATTTTCCAAAAAGGTGCGCATTAGATTTGAGTAAATACGGTACATTTCCGATGTTAAAGCATATGATGTCTGTGACTTAGCCACTTTAGCCTGGTTAGCAAGTTGTGCAGTTGGCCAAGGTAGTTTCCCATATGTTTTCAGTCTTTGTCTTGTCTAACATTGGGCTGGTGCCTTGACTTCCAGTGTAAAGACCCATCCTTCTTATTTTGACTAGTTATTTTGGTGTTTGATAGCTTAGAGATATTATGGTTTCAGTAGTTACTATATAGTATAACCACAAATTCTTACGCAACTACTTATGAGGAATAAACTTGTGTTAAGCTCTTTTTATTTAATTTTTTTTTTTTCAAATGTGTTATTCTGTTTAATATTGCAGCTGCCTAAATTTCCACGGAGCTCACCATGAATGGACAACTGGACTTAAGTGGCAAGTTAATTATTAAAGCTCAGCTGGGAGAAGACATACGAAGGATTCCCATTCACAATGAGGATATCACCTATGATGAGCTGGTCTTAATGATGCAGAGAGTTTTCCGAGGAAAGCTCTTGACTAATGATGAAGTGACCATCAAATATAAAGATGAAGGTACAGATATGTTCTTTGTGGGTACAACTTTGGCACTTTTTTTATTTTTATGCACATGAGTAGATGATGAATGCTTGTTGTAAGATCAATATTTTTAAAAATTTTGATATGAGAAGAATACATATAGAGTGACAGAGTTGGGATGTTTGGGGTATTAAAAAAAGAGAATTCAGAGGCTCTGACTTCATAAATCTGCTTTAATGTACTAAAACTGATTCACTTTCACCGATAAGCTGTAGCTGCAGACAGCTCTCTCTCAGACAAGAATGTCATTTTCTTATCTCATTGGCTCCTTTACATGGCTTATTCCTCAGCCACCTTTCCACTGATCACATGTGACATGGCCATAAGTCACTGCAGTTTTAGTAAACCTGCACCAATTTCTGTAATCATATTAATAATAATCAACCAATATTATTCCAGAGTCGATGCGATACAGATTATCGTCCGCATTACGCACAAATTGCAGATAACCAGTGCTTATATTCTGTGTCACAGAAAACCTGGGCACAGCAGACTGCCACAAAATGGCTGGGATAGCTTACCCTCGAGAGAAAACGCACACAGACACTGCAACGATCCCACACAAAAGGAGGGTCCACCACCGAGGAAGGCGGCAAACCATCGGGACCCCTTGCTACTCCTACCCCAGGAGGGACTCAGCCCATAAGGGTTACCGTGTCTGTGGACCAAAGATGTTGGCCTCTCTACCGACCTGGGGCTGGGGGGTGAACATACCTCGCTCCCAACGTGCCGCCACCTATGACCACTGCCCTGCTCCATGGATCACAAACAGAGAGCGGAGTACTCCCTGCAGGGGCTGTTACGGGGCCCAGCCTGATGGATTCAGCTGCAACCTCCAAGCTGTGCCCAGTCAAGGAATTGGGTGAAGTACTTATGAGAGGGCGACTGTCTGATACCAAGTTGCCGAACATCTGATACTCCAGCGGACGACAAGACACTAACTATATAACATACTTACCATAGCATAATATAAGAGGTGCACCTCACCTGACTACTAATTTGGCTATATGATTCAACTCATGTTTCCTATCTATGTTTAAGCCCTTGCTTTACTCACCTCAGCCTTGGCAGAGCAGTGCAGACACCAGTGGATTGTTAAACTCTTCTACCCTAGCAAATGTGTGTACATCAATATAAAGTTCTTATAACTAATATGTAGGCTACACAACACATAACTGACTACTCGTGATCTACCTAACTCTAAACGTCAACTCACTTAGTATATCTAGTATACTACTCACCACGTCTAGCATCTTTAGATTTTTATTTAGCGTTAAACTGCTGAGACCTACAAATAGACGTGTATACATAGCTTGTTTATAATTACATATAAAAATGTGCTGCTACATACATGCCATGTATGGGAAAAGCTGTGTTCTAATATTGCTTACATATGCTGCTGTGGCATTGTCAAATGTTGTTACCTCATGCACAAAGAAAAATAAAGAATTGAAGGGGGGAAAAAAAGCAACAATGTAAAAAACAAATCTGGCATTAACTGAGCATGATGACTGCAATCACACTCCTCCTACTCTCAAGCAGCCAGGACTTGCTGTGATCAGTGAGAGTCTGATCGGAGTTTCTATGTGTTTTTTTTTTTACATTGACACCTCTTCTTTGGGGTATGGTTGTAATGCCTCCTAAACAAAACACAAAGTTCAGATTATAATGTTATTTGGGCAATATTTTACAGTTTACCCGTCTCTTTTGCATTTTCACCACCCAATTTTTTTTTTTGGTATACAATCTTTTCTAGCCAGATGTTAATGTCTTGCCACGTCATCATGCAGCCTGACTACTAAATGAAACGAAAACATATTGTCACTAGGTGGTGCTATTATCTTGTGTTTCTAGCACAGTTGTACTTGATTTAGCTAACAACTGTAACACTGAAACTGATTTTCTGAGGAATTGCAGGCTTTAATGGACTGATATATAAATTCAGGAACATGTATAATTCAGAAGAAAATTGGGTACTTGAAGTGTACCTATCGTACATTAACTGCTCTGCACAGTGAATCCCTCTGTATACTGACTCACTGCTCTGCACAGATAATCCCTCTGTATATTAACACACTGCTCTGCACAGATAATCCCTCTGTATACTGATACACTGCTCTGCACAGATAATCCCTCTGTATACTAACTCACTGCTCTGCACAGAGAATCCCTCTGTATACTAACTCACTGCTCTGCACAGAGAATCCCTCTGTATACTAACTCACTGCTCTGCACAGATAATCCCTCTGTATAGTGATTCACAGCTCTGCACAGAGAATCCTTCTGTATATTAACACACTGCTCTGCATAGAGAATCCCTCTGTATACTGACTCACTGCTCTGCACAGAGAATCGCTCTGTATATTAACACACTGCTCTGCATAGAGAATCCCTCTGTATACTGACTCACTGCTCTGCACAGAGAATCCCTCTGTATACTGACTCACTGCTCTGCACTGAGAATCCCTCTATATACTGATGCACTGCTCTGCACAGTGAATAACTGTACACAGACGCATACTACTCTGCACAGTGAATAACTGTATCCACTGTCATGCACGTAATTTCTCATGCATGGCCAGAGTAAGTTAAACTAGGATGGGGGAATGCTGAAGAAACTCCCCTAGTTGAGAGGTGTGACCAAGTTTATAGTATGTTTATAAACATTTAATACATACTTTTTGAAGTTTTTCTTGGTTTATTTTGGTTTGTATATATGTTCAAAAGGGCTTACTTGCCAGTTTAAATATTTTTTTTTCAAGTGATGTATATCCCTTTAAGTGTAAAAAAAAAAAAATCTAATGCGCTAGGATAATTGTAGAATATTTAAATGTAAGAATGTTGTTCATTCTCTGACCCATTGATAGATTCTTAGCTTACAGGTTTATAATGAGCGCAACGACAAGGTTCAAGTAAATGATTCCTTTGCCAAAACCTTTGGGTAATTTGTTACAATAACTGTAATATCTATTGTACATGTAGGCTTCTAAATTTAAGATGAAAATATATGTAATGATTTGTGCTTTCTAGAATTGTTTAGCAGCTAGAGATTGTTGCATTGTTGAGTTTCATCAAAACACTGACACTTTCTCCTTGATTGTGCTGCATTACACATTTCTGCAATCAAAATCTAATTGGCTTTGTGTGTGTTTTTGATTTAGATGGCGATCTCATAACTATTTTTGACAGCTCTGATCTATCATTTGCTATACAGTGCAGTAGAATACTCAAGCTAACTCTTTTTGGTAAGTAATGTGAGAAGACTTCTGCTTTTTCTTTTGACGAGTGACATTATACATATTACAAAATCCTTGAATGTACATGCATATTTTAACAATGATCCTTTCCTTTATTTTTACCTGGCGGCGTGTCCAGCCTTTTCTGGTACTATACATTTTTATCCTGTTAACCTTCTCGCATTCCTATGGTAAAGCCACTCCGTTAACTCCTAAAATAAAACAGAACTGAACATTCTCTTCTTCATTCTTATTAATTCTATCCTTTACTAAACTATTTTGGTTGGTGATGATCTTCAAATAAGATTATTTTATATTCAAATTTACCAGATCTGTAATCTGAGAAATATAGCTGTATCCATACCTTCTTACATCTTGTTGGCTGTTCTCCCTCTTTGCTGATACCACATTCCTGCTTTAGCCTATCTGTTGTCTGTTTTGCCATAAGTCCCTGCCCTGTATGATCATAGGGAATGCACAGTGAACCATAGGATGTATATTGAATGCTGACTGTGGTAGAACTGCCTTGTATTTAATGGAAATTCCAATACAAATAGTTGTGCTTCTGTTTTTATAAATTTTAGTTTGTTGTGAAAATGTCTTTACCTTTTGAAGTTGCTGTTCCTTTAAGCGTCAAGAAATAAGCATGAAGTGTTCCCAGGCTATTACTGTTATCCTAACAGAAATTCATAGGTTAATGGACACTGTAAAATCATTTTTGACACCTTAAAACACATAAAATGAAAATCTGTGAGAGAAAACATTGGTACAGCTTTTTTACTCTTGTTGTTATACACACTAATTATTTTGCATGTGCAAGAGTAAAAACAAGGGTTTCTACAAGATCCCAAGAGAATACAGGATCCTCCGTAGACAGTCTGCTGCTAAGACATCCCCGAAAGCAATAAGGCTCATTATTTTCGTAGTTATTCTCTTAAAGGTAGCAACACACTTTCCATCTGTATATGTTTTTAATTGAAACAGATTGTAATCATTCTATCACTGTTATTCCTTGAGTGTTACAACTCTGCATGAAAATAGGTGTGGCGCTACCTTTAAAGACATAACTGTGACAATAGTGAGCCTTATTGCTTTCAGGCTTCATTCCGTGTGAGTGTCCCCAGAAACCTGTTTTTTATTCACCTAGGAGTATTTCCCATCTGCGCCATATACAGTTGCAAGAAAAAGTATGTGAACCCTTTGGAATGATATGGATTTCTGCACAAATTGGTCATAAAATGTGATCTGATCATCATCTAAGTCACAACAATAGACAATCACAGTCTGCTTAAACTAATAACACACAAAGAATGAAATGTTGCCATGTTTTTATTGAACACACCATGTAAACATTCACAGTGCAGGTGGAAGTATGTGAACCCTTGCATTTAATAACTGGTTGAACCTCCTTTGGCAGCAATAATTTCAACCAAATGTTTCCTGTAGTTGCAGATCAGACGTGCACAACGGTCAGGAGTAATTCTTGACCATTCCTCTTTACAGAACTGTTTCAGTTCAGCAATATTCTTAGGATGTCTGGTGTGAATCGCTTTCTTGAGGTCATGCCACAGCATCTCAATCGGGTTGAGGTCAGGACTCTGACTGGGCCACTTCAGAAGGCGTATTTTCTTCTGTTTAAGCCATTCTGTTGTTGATTTACTTCTATGCTTTGGGTCATTGTCCTGTTGCAACACCCATCTTCTGTTGAGCTTCAGCTGGTAGACAGATGGCCTTACGTTCTCCTGCAAAATGTCTTGATAAACTTGGGAATTAATTTTTCCTTCGATGATAGAAATGCGTCCAGGGCCTGACTCAGCAAAGCATCCCCAAACCATGATGCCCCACCACCATACTTCACAGTTGGGATGAGGTTTTGCTGTTGGTGTGCTGTGCCTTTTTTTCGCCACACATAGTGTTGTGTGTTTCTTCCAAACAACTCAATTTTGGTTTCATCTGTCCACACAATATTTTGTCAGTACTGCTGTGGAACATCCAGGTGCTCTTGTGCAAACTGTAAACGTGCAGCAATGTTTTGTTTGGACAGCAGTGGCTTCCTCTGTGGTCTCCTCCCATGAAATCCATTCTTGTTTAGTGTTTTACGTATTGTAGATTCGCTAACAGGGATGTTAGCATTTGCCAGTGACTTTTGTAAGTCTTTAGCTGACACTCTAGGATTCTTCATCATCTCATTGAGCAGTCTGCGCTGTGCTCTTGCAGTCATCTTTACAGGGTGGCCACTCCTAGGGAGAGTAGCAGCAGTGCTGAACTTTCTCCATGTATAGACAATTTGTCTTACCGTGGACTGATGAACAGCAAGGCTTTTGGAAATACTTCTATAACCCTTTCCAGCTTTATGCAAGTCAACAATTCTTAATCGTAGATCTTCTGAGAGCTCTTTTTTGTGCGAGGCATCATTCACATCAGGCAATGCTTCCTGTGAAAAGCAAACCAAGAACTGGTGTGTTTTTTTATAGGGCAGGGTAGCTGTAACCAACACCTCCAATCTCATCTCATTGATTGTACTCCAGTTGGCTGACATCTCACTCCAATTAGCTCTTGGAGATGTCATTAGTCTAGGGGTTCACATACTTTTTCCACCTGCACTGTGAATGTTTACATGGTGTGTTCAATAAAAACATGGCAACATTTCATTCTTTGTGTGTTATTAGTTTAAGCAGACTGTGATTGTCTATTGTTGTGACTCAGATGATGATCAGATCACATTTTATGACCAATTTGTGCAGAAATCCATTTTCATTCCAAAGGGTTCACATATTTTTTCTTGCAACTGTATTGTTTTTGTTTGTTTTTTCTCATATGCTGACTACTCATTAACTACTTTTACAAGGGGTTAAGATAACCCTGTTTCTATAGTGCTCCCACAATTTTATAGGTTTTTCACTTTTTTTTTTTTAATGGTGTGGTTCATGGTAAGGAGAGTAAGGCAGAGAAAAGGCAGTGTTTACATTGCCTCTAGGGACACCTCCAAGTGGCCACTCCTCAGATGGCCACTGGAGGGGCTTCCTGGCTCAGGCCTGCACAGTAAGCAGCCTTGACGTTCAGCGTCCCCACGCTCTGCATGGAGACGCTGAATTTTGCTCATAGATGCATTGATTCCTGACTGGCCAAAACGGCATTTGGCCACACCCCAAAAATTGACTAAACACCTGCCATTTCAATGATGTCACAAAGGGGCCAGAGCCAGCGCTGGAAATAAGATGAGTTTTAAGCTTTTTTTTAGGGGTCAAGTCACCTAAATGATGGGCTGAATACTATATATAGTGATGTCCAGAACGGTTCGCCACGGACTCATCATTGAGTAAACTTTGACCCTGTACCTCACAGTCAGCAGACACATTCCAGCCAATCAGCAGCAGACCCTCCCTCCCAGACCTTCCCACCTCCTGGACAGCATCCATTTTGAAGCTGCATTCTTAGTGAGCTGTCCAGGAGGAGGGAGGGTCTGCTGCTGATTGGCTGCAATGTGTCTGCTGACTGTGAGGTACAGGGTCAAAGTTTACTCAATGATGAGTCCGCGGCGAACCGTTCATGGCGAACCGTTCGGGACATCACTATATATGTTTGTGATCCTTTAACATAACACGTGTGCTCAGAGCTGAACTGTTCAGATCTATATATATTTAAAGCGCTTTTACACACTAATATTTTCGTGTATTTTATAAGTTTGATTGCAGTTATGCATGCTAACATTTATCTGTCTGAAAACATGGTTTTATGTTAGCTGTTCTGCATTTTTTTCTGATTGCCTCAGTACTTGTCTGCTCCATATCACAGTTGTTTGGTTTTGGCAAATAGTTGTTTAATTAAATCTGCCAGATGCCTTTTACGAAAACAGCATAATTATTAACATTTCATTATCCGTATTTCTACCTGATGTCAAGCACTTTTAAGACTGGAAAAATGGTTTGCCAATACTACAGCTTCTTGTTGGAAATCAGGTTTTGATAAATATTTGTCGAATTAAAGGGACACTAAGAATTTTAACAACTGTATCTTGTTGAAGTTGTTATAATGCCTGTAGTTCTGTCTTCCACTCCTACCCCTAAAAACCTTTAGTTCGCTAATTAGTGTGCTTTGTAGCACTGCTTCAAACCAAGCCTCCAAGCCCTCTGGGTATGAGAGCAGTTTATTTTTTCTTCCTGGTTCTCATACCCTAACATACTGTGACATCGTGCAGTGCCATCACTGTCAGCTGTAGAGAATCATTGTATTCAACGATTTTCTATGGCAGGATTTAGGCTGCAAGCAGTACGCATGCGTTTAAGGGCCCCAGTACTCTTGTTTGAGGAGCACTGGATTGGCTTGGTAATCTTAGAGGCACGTCTTCAGGATGGCGTAACCCAATGAGAATGTTGTGGCAGTGCCGAGTGAGACTTGCTGCTTGAGAAAAGGTGAGCAGTTTTTTTTTTTTTTTTTAATGCAGGGAGGGCGACCTAATTGATTAGGGGCATCAGGACTGTAGCATTGGGAATACAGATTTGTGTGTGTGTGTGTGTGTGTATATATATATATATTTATGTGTGTGTGTGTGTGTATATATATGTATGTATGTATTTTTTTTTTTTATCACTACAGTGTTCCTTTAGGTGTTGCATCTGTTGTTGAAAGTAATGCATTTTTACAGAGCCAGTGGTAACATTAATATGCTGTGATACCTTGGGTGGTGATGATCTGTCATCATAGTTCAGTTCTGAATAGTTTTTACTTTTTTCTGACTAGGTATTTCCTTCATTCCCCTATCTATCAAGAGTTGTTGGGCATCCCCAGGGAAACTTATCATAGTTCATGAATTCCTTTTGTATAATCAAACTCCTCCCTCTTCTGATGATGCTTTGAATGATATTTAGGGCAGGATTGTTCACTGTTTATGCACTGTAAGAGTCCATAGTAGATGGTATTTGTAAATAATTAGCTTAATGTTTTTAATAAATACATTTTGCTTACCTAGAACGTCTGTAGTCTTAAAAAATTAGAAAACGGTTATATTGCTGCTAACTCCTTCTCAGTTTACTTTCAATCCTCAATGCACATTTCAAAACCTTTTTTTTATTTAGCAAATCCTGCGTGATCATATTTCCCAATGTAAATTCAGTCATGATCATTTCAGTAGTGATACTAATGACTGCTTTTAAATCCTTATCTCCTGTGCACAGTTAACGGACAACCAAGGCCTCTAGAATCCAGCCAAGTAAAGTACCTCCGCCGAGAGCTGATAGAACTTCGTAATAAGGTTAATCGGTTACTGGATTGCTTAGAGCCACCTGCTGAGCCTGGGATCCCCACCAGCCTACCCGAGAGTGGTAGGTTCACTTCTACCCAGTGTTTATTCTATTGTGAGGTTAAATGTTTTCTGGGCCTGCAAACCATGGAAACTGTTTTGTCATTAATGTGATGCCTAATATAAAATGTTTGCTTGTTGTCTAAAACAGATGCGGTAGATAGAGAAGAGAAACCTGCAGCTCATGACTCCTCCATTAAGCCATCTACCCAAGTCATGGCTGCTAGTATGTCTGCTTTTGATCCGCTGAAGAACCCAGATGAAATCAATAAAAATGTCATGTCGGCTTTTGGACTTTCTGAGGACCAAGTTACCGGTAAGTGTGGAAATGCAGAGAATGACATCACTATAAGGCAGTTCACTGTACTTTTTCTCTGCTTAAGCTGTTCCCATATCAAGATCTTTCTCAAATAGCACCCACATACTAATTTTTAAGAAATATAGTTGCTATGCATTTTCTATTCATTATCTCTATGAATCACTTTCAAAATATTTTTGCCTCCTCCCCAAATCAGCATAGAAACAGAAATGGAAGGAGAGAATCTTAGGGCAGTGAAAGCATGTGGGTGTGTGTAAATTGTGTAATTTAATTACAGAAGATTTAGTTTGTGCTATTTGCATTTTGTGGCATTTCTAGCGTATCATTGGTCTTATTGTTTAATAAGCATTTTTTATTTTTACTGACATGCTAGTCAGATTATGGGTGTTTTCATCCTATCTATCTCTCTCTCTATGTATAAATGTATGATGTTTACTTCTGATGTCTTCTTAGGGCCTCCCAGTGCTCCTGTTGAGGAACGTTCCAGTACACCTGATAGCATTGCCTCTTCATCTTCTGCCCATCCTCCTGGGGTCCAGCCTCAGCAACAACCTTATCCAGGTGCCCAGCAGCAAGCAGGTCAGATTGAAGGTCAGGAGCATAACTTATATTCATTCCAGAACAATATTGCATGTTCAGAGGCTTGGGCTTTGCTAGCCATTTTTGCTGGTACCTGTGTTCATTGCAAAGATTTTATCTGCCAGGAGCCCACATTAATGGTACAAAGTAGAGGTCTATGGAAGAGCCTGCTAGGAAGTCCCAAATCGTGAAGATGGATGCTGAGTCTATTTGTGAACATTCGTTTAAACACAGCTTAGTTCAGTTTATTCCCTCCCATCCCTTATTAATTGTGTGCATTGATCAGTCTGCAAGTGTTTTTTCACATACAAAATACTATAGACAGATGTCTATAATAAGTTATTTATTTAAGCCTGATCTTGAAGGAATAGTCTCCCTGTCAGAGAGTGAAAGGATGCCTATAGCATAATATTTAACATAACCTGTTGCTATCACAGTCACCTGCTGCTCTTTAGAACACTGTAAATCAGACATTAAAGGGATCCTATAGTCCCCAAACAACTTTAGCTTAATGGAGCTGTTTTTGTGTATGTCATAAGTCCCAAGTCTCACTGCTCAATTCTCTGCAATCTAGGAGTTAAATTACTTTTGTCTTTGTTTATGCAGCCCTAACCACACCTCCCCTGTCTGTGACTCACCCAGCCTGCAGAAAATTTTTTCTTTTTCAATCAGATGTTAATCTGCTTTAGAAGTTTTTATCTCCTGCTCTGTATATTGAACTTTAATCACACACAGGAGGCTTCTTCAGGGTCTATGGAGCTATTAACAGAGCAGGGGATAAGAAATTCTAGATTGAACAGTGTAAACATTAGATCTCACTTTACGGGAAGGCTGTGCAACTCCTATGATATGCATGGAGATTCGACTAGCGCTGAATAAACATGGCAGGAAATGGAGTATTGAGGCTGCAGACACATGATCTATATACCAAAACAGCTTTATTGAGCTAAAGTTATCTTAGTGGCCAGTGTTCCTTTAACTCGTAATAAAAAGAATGTATGTGCGTGATAACAGCAGAGCTCATTCGCATCTCTATAACATTTATCCATATGATCATACATGCAGTGCATTACCACATCAATAAGTAGCTTCTTATACACTATTGTAGGATTTCAGCTGTACATTGCTATGCCTTATTATAAAAGAGTAAACTTATATGTTTGTGCCTTTAGCTATCCTACTACTAATATCAAAGTGGCGGAAGTGTGCTTATTGTGACCCATAGAGGGAAAAAGAGGTTGCAATCTTTTAAACTCTCAATGGCTATTTCAGAAGTGGAAAATAGTGCTCTCTCTTCCTAAGTGTATTTGGCTTCATCACCTGTTCAGCGCTTGCTTGGCATCTGTGGCTCTCGTTACTTGCGTTCAAACCACATTTACATGTCCTTATTATAAGGTTTACCTGCTGTGCTATATTTTCTGAACATTTTTGACTTGCCTTTTTGATTCTTCACTTCATTTATTTAATGCTCTGTCCATTTTATTGTAATTAGAAATGTTGCATGCTTTTCCTATAGGGCTTCATGTACAATCACAGTTGACTATAAAATTAGAACACTGTCCTCCTATACTGTCTGTGGCAGACATTTTGGTTTGTTTTATTTAGATGAAATATTTGTCTTGTTTTTATGAACTCTGGATTGGGCTTCAGTGATGACATGTTAAGAGTAAGAGTTGAAGGGTTACTCCAACCATGATTACCAGTTCAATGATATGAAGTGGTCATGGTGGTAACAGTCTGGTTGTGCAATGTTTCTGCTTGAAACGCTTCCAGATACAAAGATATTTGCACTAGTGTGCTGGGGGCTAATTACATCCCCAGCACATGTAAATCTGGCAGCTGGAACAGCTGTTATGGACTGTGGAAAAATTTCAATTCTGTGCATATTTTACATCTTCAGTGCGCACGGCACGCTGGCAACAGACGTGATGAGTTTTTCCATTTTTGAAACTAGCTCTCTCCAATAGGACATTTTTAAGCCCAAAAAAGGGTTGGAGTAACCCCTTAAGAACTATGATGGGGTGAGGGATCAGTGTATTAATTTCTTAATTATTTATATTGTTTAAGTATCCTTTTTGTTAGATTTTCTCTGATTTTCAGAGCCTACTTCTGTTGTTACTCCAAGCACCATGACCACTTCATTTATTTGAAGGGGTCATGATGCGCTGTCTGAGTTTAACCACTGTTGCTGTGTAAGGTGCAACTGTACCTCCGGCCATGTCTTCCCCTCAGTCCGCCCTTCCTGACATAGTGATATAAGCCATGGCGGATTGGATTGCAGAAGAACTTTGCCTCGTTTCTGGATCAGTAAATTAGTAAATTATGTTTTATTAATTTATTCCCATTTTGGGATGTATAGGATGGGAACCGCAAGGTTTACTAACCAAAAAATACAAATTGATGCATTCTAAATTTCCTAAATGGAATCCTGGCATCCATTAGCCAAATAAAAGTGATTAGCTGCATAACCTGTCTCCTGACGTCTACTTTGACCATCACATTTGGCAGCAGTCCTCATAAACGCATTAGTGCGTCATATGTTTGGCTTGTTGGAGCAGGTTACCTTTGTACAGTATGAAAACATTTAGATTTATGGTACAAAGCCTCTGATGTGTAACTTGAAAGCATTTTTTGTTTCTAGGCCAAATGTATCAGCAGTACCCACAGCAGCCAGCTGGGTATCCAGCGCCTCAAGGTCAAGGCCAGGGTCAGCCCCAACAACAATATGGAATGCAGTATCCTGGTAAGAAACAAGTGTCTATTCATTTTCTTTGAAATGTGTTCATTGTAACTGTGTAGGAAACTGACACCTTAAGACAACGTTTGATGCAACTGCATTATCCACTAGCTGTCTCTCTTGACATTATACATAATCCATAGCCTTATTAATGGGGGCTGAAGTATTTTTCAAAAAAGTGGTCTGCCAGTTCCTCTGCCTTTGCTGTCCAGCATTAAAGTGAAAATGTACATTATTAAAAATATTAAAATCAACATTGCTGTATCAGTAATCTGTGTTTTCTTTTGTGCTTTAGGCTATAATCAGCAGACTGGACCTCAGCAAGCTCAGCAATTTCCAGCTTACAATCAGCAAGCTGCACAGGGTCCTTCCCCTCAATTTCCAGCTCAGCAACCACAGTTGCCCTCACAGCCAGCTCAGCAATACCAAGCGGGTTCCTACCCACCACAGACTTACACTACACAAGCCTCTCAGCCCGCTAATTACAATGTCCCTCCAGTTTCTCAGCCTGGCATGGCTCCAAGCCAACCAGGGGCATATAGACCAGGATTTACCCCACCTCCTGGCAGCACTGTAACTCCACCTCCAAGTGGGCCTAACCCATATGCACGTAATCGAGCCCCATTTGGTCAGGGTTATGCTCAACCAGGACCTGGATACCGATAAATATTTAAAACTGCATTGTGACCAAGGCAGAGGCTGCTAGATATATTTCCATCCCAAAAGACTATACAATATGATAGTTTAAGATTTAAATTGATGCTTCAGGATGCAGAAGGAAAGCTTCAGTGCATTGTTGCTTTTAAGTAAATAAATGTTGTGTAACGTTACTGGAAAATGAGACCAAATGATTATCTCCTGCTTTAGATTGCATCTGCTAGTTGAAATTCAAATCCAAAAACCAAATGACATATTTGACCTTCTAGCCGGCCTTGTCAAAATTCTGAAAGAATGCTAATTGGAAATCTACTTATTTGGCTTGTTTTTAATGATCTGATGTGTTGAGTTAGATCTGTTCCGAAGTATAAACTAGGTATTATGTACAAAATTCTAACATTCACATGAAAACGTAATAAAAGACTAAAAATCTGTTATTCTGTGTCACAATTATTGTAGAATGGTGTTGATTCAGCACTAACTGATTTTTAAAGGATACTTGTTAACTACAGAATACGTAAGAGGATTTTAGAACGGTTGCACAGTTTTCATGATGCCCTACAAACTTTTAGTTTGAACGTAAAATTCACTTGTTCAGCATTGAAGCATAGTCTTGTTACCGTAAACTGCAAAACCTATAGGTTATGATCTCATGAGATCTGTGCTTGTTTATGGTGGAGTTTATTGCACAACTGTTATTTCTTTATTTTCTACTTTGTCATGTTTTATAGTATGTTAATCCAGCTCAAGTGTTCAAGCATAGATTGTTTGAACATTTTACATTTTCCTTAATTCTTTTTTTGTCTGTGTGTATGGCTATTGCAAAACCACAATATTTTATTATTACTTTGTTTAACCACAGTGGACATCAGTCCTAATTATTTTGTAGATGCGTAGGTAAGTACAGTGTGCATGTAGAACATTTCAGGTTTAAGACTGTCACAAAAAATGCATACCCTATGTGTTTTGAGAAATGAACAGATATAATATAACAAATAATACAAATAAAAAAGTAGGCTTTTCCACAGATTTCTACTAGTCATAACTCTGTAACCAGTGGAATTACAAATTCAAAATTTTTACATCCAGTTTCCCTTTGAAAGGTATACCCCAATGGCGTTCAATGCTCTCTGAAGAATCTAATGGAGAAAAGGAGCCTTGTGACACAACTCATTCAGGTGCTGTTTACCATTCCTCAGAGTCTGATGATGACAACTCTCCCTCAAAAGGTTCCTAATTGAGCTGAGGTGGGAATGGAAAGCCAACCTCCAGAGGATTGAGGCCGAGATTGGTGAAGTCCAAAATAGAATGCAGGCAGTAGAGGAGGGGAAACCTCTATAGAGACACCCAGCTCCAGGAGACTAAGGCTTAGGTATAGGAGGTCAAAGGCCATATCGCCAACTGGAGACCTGTCACGAACATCGTAATATACACATATGGGGGAATATCAGAGGAAATGGGAGGGGAGGAATATCTCCCGTGTGTGAAGAGACTGATCACTTCTATGGGCCTCAGAGGGAGCTCTGAACTACTATATATTACATCAGCATTCTGTGTCCTCAAACCTGATGCCGCTTCTACGGGAGCAGCCAGGGACAGAATAGCTATTACCATCTATAGCTATTATTACAGAAAGATCCACCATAATAAATCACTCCAAAGACATGGGCGCAGTACACTTTGCAACCTTCCATTCTCTGTTTTCATGGAAAAGAGAAAGTTGGCTCTGTTTGCCAGCAGTCTATGTGACTAAATACTACTGGGGGGACGGGGATTTCTTGTGATCCTCGTGGTGGAGAAACACTTTTACATCCACTGACGCAGGAGTGCTAATTTCTGCTTTGGGCTTGACGGCCTCACCAAGAACAGAAAATTCAGCACCAGAGGCACTGCCATCAAAGGCTGACATCCCTGGAGAAGGCAGCTTGAGACATGTTAAAGGACCGGGTAGTGCTACCATATGTAGGCTATTATTAAAGCCTTAGTATGCTGTTAGCACCAAGATGACTATAGATGGTTTTCTAGTCTACACTTTGGAATATATGTGCACCTATTATTTTACCCTTGACTTTACCATAGGCAAGGTTTGCTTTTTAGTTTCGTTTTTTTTTTTTATATGTAAAATGTTTGCATCTGTTACCACAGCCAGTATATTGATTTCTGACCTATAATTCTCAGATGTTGGTGAAGACGTGTATTAAGTGTATAAACATTAAAAAAATATAAATGGACTATATATATAGTCTCAAACATGAAATCATGTGCATGCACACTATACTTCACTATGTACCATCTAAAATACTTAGCGCTGTGACTCAAATCCTTCTCATAAATTGACCTTCAAAGTAGAAATTTTAGTGATCTTGAGTTTTACATTAGGATTAAAGTTATGTCACTAAAACTTGCTCCTATTGTTTCCTTTTCTCTTCCTCTATCCCAACCTGTTTTTATTCTCTTAATTTCTGATCTATTTCTCTTTAAAACATATGACAAAGTAGGGATGTATTTTTCGTATGCTTTGCAAATGATACAAAATGGTGTCGCTAAACTAACTCCACTTCCTTTGTCACAGAAAATTCTCCCACAATACTCATCTCACAACGCCTATCCTTCCTCCATTGCCTTGCGAGATCTTTATACGAATACTACATTTCTACTAATAATAAATGTGGGCATTTGTTTTTGGATGAATTTACACCAAGCATGTCAAACTCAGTGAACATTTTCATGGCCCGGCAAGCCGTGAGTTTGCCATGCTTACTAAAGCAGAGTAGGCATTTAAAAAACTTTTGTGGTGTAGCGCTATATTTAAATAGAAGGGTAGTGATAAAAACTAGGTATATATCAATACTACCTTGAAATTCCTTATGTCTTTATATTCACATAAGAGTATAAATTCTACAAGACATAAAAAACAGACAAACCAAACATAGTGCAAACTGTATAATAAAGTCCGTTATAGAGAATTAGGAAGGGAAAATTTCCCACTCACAATTTTAGGAGCTAATATGAAATAGCTCAATATCTGCGCTCTTGGGGTCCGTAAAGGCGACCCTCACCCTTCTTGTGTATAGATCTCCTTGATTTCCTATAGAAGTAGAAACCGTATATGGTGCAGTATCGTAATAATTATCAATGTGAGATAAATATAAAATGTAATACTCACAAAATTAGAGCCATCCAGATCGGCTCTAATCCACACACTTGTGTAGTTGAGGACTACACACCTTCTTTGTGAAAAATGAATAAAAAGTAGCAGGGAAATGCCAATATATAGTATAAAAGATAAATAATTTTATTATAACGGTAATTGTATAAAAAAATATATATATATATATATATAAAAAACAATAAAAAACAATATCAAATTGGCATAAAATCCAAAAGTCCAAAGTCTCACAGTCTCTCCAGTACGCGTTTCGCCCTACAGGCTTCCTCAGCTGGATGTGGTGATTCAAACTTCCCATGGATTCTCCCTGCTATATGTACCCCTCTCAGGGGTGAGATAATTAGTGTCCAGGCTTGTATTTTCGCGGGCAATCACCATAGAAACGGTGACGCCCTGCGTTTCAAGCCTTTTTTCTATTCATTTCCGGGTTTTCTGTTCCGTTGCGTCACTTCCGGTTTCGCCGATACGTCACTTCCTTGCGTTCCACCATGCGGTTCACTGTGCGTTCCACCATGCGGTTCACCATTTATTTCCCCAGGATTTCCGGGTCGGCGGTTTTTTGAAGGGAAATATAAGTTCAAATGAATTTAACATATCTGTGGAATTGGCAAGCTTTCTTTGTCTAACATATACAAGCCTTATATTGGTACATCCAAACCCTTAATAATTAAATTTCATTCTGTAGTGTTTTTTTCCTTCTATTCCTATTTCTTGTATAAGTGTATTAATATGACCATTTTACAGGCATATTGTGATCTTATGTCATTATTAAAAAGATGAATTCTTAAGAGATAATGGGTATTAATAAATGAATCAGTGGTTATACAATTAAAACACCTTATAAATGTCTAATTCCAGATATTATAAAAGTTGAAACATAATTCAGTCAATGCTCACATAGTAATAAAAAAGTAATAATTCAATAAAGGGAGGTATGAGTGCAACCATAAAATAATTTTGCATTTATTTTAAAAAATGGCACATCGAAGTCTGCATTTAGACCATTCGGGATTAAAGTATTTAGTTTAAAGATCCACTCCATCTCTATTTTACTCATTTTGCTATCAAAGTTGCCTCCCCTCCAATCCTTTTTGACTTTTATAATTCCTAAAAACGTAGTGTCTTTCATGTCGCATTTATGTGCAATTTTGTAGTGTAAAGAGACGCTATGTTTTTCAAAACCTTTTAAAATATTACGACTATGTTCTTCAATTCTGATATGTAGGGATCTGGTGGTTTTCCCTATATAACATAGACCACAAGGGCAGATCATTAAGTAAATGAGGTTTTTTGAGTGGCAACTCAGAAAATCTTTAATTTGATATTCTTTACCATCTTTATCTTTAAAAAGCTTTATATGTCTTTTTTTACTATTTGACCTTTTGCACGCTAAGCATTGGACACACCCAAAAAATCCCTTATCCGAATTTAAAAAAGTATTCGTACTTTTCTTTTCCTTTAAAAAGCTTGAAGTCAAAGAATGGCGTAAATTGTCAACCCCTCTGTGTATAAATTTAGGTCTTTCTGGAAGAAAAGGTTTTACACCTGGATCTTGTAATAAAATTGGCCAGAACTTAGAGATTATTTTTCTTACTTTTTTGTTATCTGTGCTGAAGTTGCATATAAAAGGGAGTTCCATAAATGTATTTTCCCTTTTATCCTTATATTTCAAAAGTTTCTCTCTTTCTATCATTCTTACTTCTTTCCTGGCCATTTCTAATTTTAACTCTTCATATCCTTTCTCTATAAAATCTTCTTTAATTTTAATAGATTGGGTCTCAAATACAGTTGGATCCGTACAATTACGCCTAATACTTAGATTTAGAGATAAACAAATGTCAGAATGAAATTCTAAATGCTCTGAATCAAGAGGAGTATGATAAAACTACACAGGATATTAAAGATGGTTTAGAGAAACTAGAAAAAGAAGTAATAGAGGTAAAAAAAAGTAAATATCTGAGAGACATCAATGACTATAAAACGGAGCAAGTGAGAACATTTTCAAAATATAATAACAAAGAAAAATACCAATTAGATAAAGAAGAGAGAAAAGATCCGGTTGAACAGAAAGAAATTCCAGGTAGAAACAATGAGACTTTAAAAGACAAATCCTATTTAAAATATAGGGATAATAAACCACCTTATAATAAACCATACTATGAGCAGGAAAGGCATCATGAAACACGGCCATATAAAAATTGGAACAACATTAGACCTAGGTTTCAAAATACATATTACAAAGACAGATATTATAATAATGGAAGAAATTATGAACAAGAAAGGAGATCTAGATATGAGAGAGAAACACGTGAAAGGGAAAGGAGATATAATTATAGGAGAGATACATTAAAAGACTACACCCACCATGGGAAAGCGATAAAAGAGCAAATGCCACCCTACAAATCTAATCAACTTAGGAAAGAGGAACCTCTAGAAGTAAGCAATAGATTTCAAGTTTTGGATGAATATGAAGATCAGGATTTTTGGAGGAGCAAAGGAAGAGACAGGCACAAGAGGGAAGAAAATTTGGATATGACTACCCCACACAAAAGGCGAAGGAATTCAAGTATAGAGGTACAAGAGGAGGAAAACATGTCAAAAAAAGAAAGACGGGAAAGACTGCAGAGGAATTAAGCCCCATAAAAGGAATCTATAATTTAAGTCAAAAAAATTTAACTGAATACCACAAAAAAGTCTTAAAGAAAGGATTAAAATTCGCTCCTAATAAACCTCTTAACCAATTCGATTTTTATGTAGATCTAAACAAATTCAAAAGAAACCTTTGTTTAAAAAAATTTTTTGCAAAAAATCCCATAGAATCACAATTAAATAGAGATGAAGAATTAAAACATACTAATTTAAAGGAAAAATCACAGTTTTACCCAAAACATATGGTCTCAGAAAAAATGGTAACTTTCGAAACAATGGTTATGACAGAAGTTAAAAAACTGGACAAAAAAGAAAAATTCAACCATAATTTAACTATGCAAGAAAGAAAGGCGTTAAAAGATTTGAAAACGGATTCCGATTTGGTTATCAAACCAGCTGATAAGGGGGGGGGAATTGTCTTAATGTCAAAAGAATTTTACTGTAAAGAAGCAAAAAGAATATTAAATGACGAATGTACCTATAAAAAATTGACACATAATCCGAGTAACGAGATGAACCAAGTATTTCAAAGTTTTTTTAAAAAAGGGATAGAGTTAGAAATCTTAAACGAAAAAGAATACAACTATTTAAATATGAAATATCCTAAAATCCCAGTGTTCTATTTCCTCCCCAAGGTTCATAAAGACATTGTGAATCCCCCAGGCCAACCAATAGTGGCAGGGATTGATTCAATATCTAGCAGATTGTCGCATTATGTAGATATTCATCTCCAACCATTAGTAAAAAAGACTACCTCATATATTAAAGATACCATTATGGTTTTAAATCTTTTGGAAAATTGCACTTGGAATAGTGACTGCTTTTTAGTTACAAGTGACGTTACAGCTCTTTATAGTAACATTCCACACCAATATGGTTGTAATGCTGTTAAACATTTTTTAAGCGAAAGTCCAGATTTTACAGATAGTAAAACTAAATATATCTTAGAAGGGATTGAGTTAATTTTAAATAACAATTATTTTTGGTATGGAGAGGACTTCTACCTCCAGATTAATGGGACGGCCATGGGAACCAAGTTTGCCCCCAGCTATGCCAATTTATTCATGGCCCATTGGGAGAATACGTTTATTTATGGCACTCATGGCTGGGGAGAAAGCTTGGTTACCTATGGTCGTTACATTGACGATATTTTCTTTGTATGGAAAGGAGAAGAAAAAGATCTTATTGAATTTTTAAATTTTTTAAATGAGAATACCTGGGGTATAACGCTCAGTAGCAATTGGAGCAAGACGGAAATAATTTTCTTAGATTTAGTGATATACATTGAAGAAAACAAGATTAAAACTAGAAACTATTTTAAGACGGTAGAAGCTAATAGCTACATAGAGAGAGAAAGTTGCCACTACTCTCCGTGGCTTGAGAATGCCCCCAGAGGACAGTTTCTACGTATTAGGCGTAATTGTACGGATCCAACTGTATTTGAGACCCAATCTATTAAAATTAAAGAAGATTTTATAGAGAAAGGATATGAAGAGTTAAAATTAGAAATGGCCAGGAAAGAAGTAAGAATGATAGAAAGAGAGAAACTTTTGAAATATAAGGATAAAAGGGAAAATACATTTATGGAACTCCCTTTTATATGCAACTTCAGCACAGATAACAAAAAAGTAAGAAAAATATCTCTAAGTTCTGGCCAATTTTATTACAAGATCCAGGTGTAAAACCTTTTCTTCCAGAAAGACCTAAATTTATACACAGAGGGGTTGACAATTTACGCCATTCTTTGACTTCAAGCTTTTTAAAGGAAAAGAAAAGTACGAATACTTTTTTAAATTCGGATAAGGGATTTTTTGGGTGTGGCCAATGCTTAGCGTGCAAAAGGTCAAATAGTAAAAAAAGACATATAAAGCTTTTTAAAGATAAAGATGGTAAAGAATATCAAATTAAAGATTTTCTGAGTTGCCACTCAAAAAACCTCATTTACTTAATGATCTGCCCTTGTGGTCTATGTTATATAGGGAAAACCACCAGATCCCTACATATCAGAATTGAAGAACATAGTCGTAATATTTTAAAAGGTTTTGAAAAACATAGCGTCTCTTTACACTACAAAATTGCACATAAATGCGACATGAAAGACACTACGTTTTTAGGAATTATAAAAGTCAAAAAGGATTGGAGGGGAGGCAACTTTGATAGCAAAATGAGTAAAATAGAGATGGAGTGGATCTTTAAACTAAATACTTTAATCCCGAATGGTCTAAATGCAGACTTCGATGTGCCATTTTTTAAAATAAATGCAAAATTATTTTATGGTTGCACTCATACCTCCCTTTATTGAATTATTACTTTTTTATTACTATGTGAGCATTGACTGAATTATGTTTCAACTTTTATAATATCTGGAATTAGACATTTATAAGGTGTTTTAATTGTATAACCACTGATTCATTTATTAATACCCATTATCTCTTAAGAATTCATCTTTTTAATAATGACATAAGATCACAATATGCCTGTAAAATGGTCATATTAATACACTTATACAAGAAATAGGAATAGAAGGAAAAAAACACTACAGAATGAAATTTAATTATTAAGGGTTTGGATGTACCAATATAAGGCTTGTATATGTTAGACAAAGAAAGCTTGCCAATTCCACAGATATGTTAAATTCATTTGAACTTATATTTCCCTTCAAAAACCGCCGACCCGGAAATCCTGGGGAAATAAATGGTGAACCGCATGGTGGAACGCACAGTGAACCGCATGGTGGAACGCAAGGAAGTGACGTATCGGCGAAACCGGAAGTGACGCAACGGAACAGAAAACCCGGAAATGAATAGAAAAAAGGCTTGAAACGCAGGGCGTCACCGTTTCTATGGTGATTGCCCGCGAAAATACAAGCCTGGACACTAATTATCTCACCCCTGAGAGGGGTACATATAGCAGGGAGAATCCATGGGAAGTTTGAATCACCACATCCAGCTGAGGAAGCCTGTAGGGCGAAACGCGTACTGGAGAGACTGTGAGACTTTGGACTTTTGGATTTTATGCCAATTTGATATTGTTTTTTATTGTTTTTTATATATATATATATATATTTTTATACAATTACCGTTATAATAAAATTATTTATCTTTTATACTATATATTGGCATTTCCCTGCTACTTTTTATTCATTTTTCACAAAGAAGGTGTGTAGTCCTCAACTACACAAGTGTGTGGATTAGAGCCGATCTGGATGGCTCTAATTTTGTGAGTATTACATTTTATATTTATCTCACATTGATAATTATTACGATACTGCACCATATACGGTTTCTACTTCTATAGGAAATCAAGGAGATCTATACACAAGAAGGGTGAGGGTCGCCTTTACGGACCCCAAGAGCGCAGATATTGAGCTATTTCATATTAGCTCCTAAAATTGTGAGTGGGAAATTTTCCCTTCCTAATTCTCTATAACGGACTTTATTATACAGTTTGCACTATGTTTGGTTTGTCTGTTTTTTATGTCTTGTAGAATTTATACTCTTATGTGAATATAAAGACATAAGGAATTTCAAGGTAGTATTGATATATACCTAGTTTTTATCACTACCCTTCTATTTAAATATAGCGCTACACCACAAAAGTTTTTTGGGTTCCTATTCTTGTAAGATAAGAATTTGGTGTGATAGCAGCTACTTTAGTTATTTGGAACACAGTTCACTGGTTGGGGAATATTTAGCGCTGGTACACCCCCTCTCTTTTTTCTTTTGCAACTACAGAGTAGGCATTTGATCGCCCCATTGCAGGTGCCTACTCTGCCAAATTTACCCAGCCGGAGAGGAGAGGTTCCTGGTGGCAGTAAGGGAGCTCAGTCTTCCTGCCTATCACTGCCCCCTCACGCGTGCCCTCTGTAGTGATGCCGGAATATGGCGTCACTAACTTGTGCTCCCGAGAGAAGTTCAGGGAGCAATAAATAAAATGTATGTATGTGTTGCTCAGTGTTGTGATGGCTGCGGCTGGACAGTGGAGGACCTGGAGGTGCACAGAGGCACGCAACGCCACGTCACATTCTGACGTGATGTCAACATGCTCCACCTTCACAGGTTTTCAAGGAGTTGCAGGAGGATCCGTTTGGCACAGGATGCGGATGGCCCCAATGGGGATATGCCAGAGGCTTGGCTCCGGAGTCACATACTAGCAGCGGCAATGTAAGTGGAGTCTGCTTGTTGGCTTATGTTTTATTTATTTTAACCAAGGGATTTAGTAGAGGAGGGGGGGGGACTGGGATTTAGTAGAAGGGGTGCTGTTTTTTTTTTTATACTGTACTTTTTAAAACCGACGTTTCTATGAAAATATAAGGTTGGTTTGTTTTTGCGGCCCACATAAATTTAAACCTTGTTTAGCCTTTGAGTTTGACATGCTTAATTTACACTATTCACCCAAAAGACGAATGAATACAAATTACAACAAATAAAACGAAAAACAAATTGCTCATGCAATTTGTTTGTTACAAGGAGGAAGCTACCATCTCCATTTAAAAGAAGCTGCTTACTTGGGGGACTAATCTTGTAGGGCACCCTGTCATCTCTTACTTAAAAAAGATGGATGTCCTTACAGGCATGTAATCTTGTGGAGACTGCCTTAAAAGAACACTGGAGGCAACCAGACCACTTCATGTCAATACAGTTTTGAAGTTTGAATTTGAGCCAAGTCTTTTCTTCCATAATGTACCTCTTCATATTAAGTGTACCCACACTTCTATATAATTTGGTTCAGGAGAAACCGGAGACTCATTTCACATCTAATATTCATATATGAAACATTTAACCTCTTAAATTTTATGCCGTCCCGCATTAAATGGGCTTTAAAGCCGTTGCGGCGGCATAGAATGCCGTAATGTCTTAAGCCCCCAGGAGCTCGGCGGTACTCACCTCCGCCGCGATCCTCTTCGGGAGGACTGACTGACAGCCCAGGCAGCAGTCCCCCAGTAAATCTGGCCCCCTATAGGTGGCTGTGGATCTGCCAGCAGGGGGACTGTCTGAAATGTCAGACAGTCCCCCTACTGATGGGAAGTATTAAAAAAAATATATATATTGTTAAACATGTAAAATCAATTAAAAGTATATATATATATATATATAAAACGCCATACGTAATGTATTTTAATGTTAATATAAGTGTATATATACACTGCTCGAAAAAATAAAGGGAACACAAAAATACCATCCTAGATCTGAATTAATTAAATATTCTTCTGAAATACTTTGTTCTTTACATAGTTGAATGTGATGATGACAAAATCACACAAAAATTAAAAAATGGAAAACACATTTTTCAACCCATGGAGGTCTTGATTTGGAGTCACACTCAAAATTAAAGTGGAAAAACACACTATAGGATGATCCAACTTTGATGTAATGTCCTTAAAACAAGTCAGAATGAGGCTCAGTAGTGTGTGTGTGTGTGGCCTCCACGTGCCTGTATGACCTCCCTACAACGCCTGTGCATGCTCCTGATGAGGTGGTGGATGGTCTCCTGAGGGATCTCCTCCCAGACCTGGACTAAAGCATCTGTCAACTCCTGGACAGTCTGTGGTGCAACGTGACGTTGGTGGATGGAGTGAGACATTATGTCCCAGATATGCTCAATTGGATTCAGGTCTGGGGAACGGGCGGGCCAGTCCATAGCATAAATGCTTTCGTCTTGCAAGAACTGCTGACACACTCCAGCCACATGAGGTCTAGCATTGTCTTGCAATAGGAGGAATCCAGGGCCAACTGCATCAACATATGGTCTCACAAGGGGTCTGAGGATCTCATCTCTGTACCTAATGGCAGTAAGGCTACCTCTGGAGAGCACATGGAGGGCTGTGCGGCCCCTCAAAGAAATGCCACCCCACACCATTACTGACCCACTGCCAAACCGGTCATGCTGGAGGATGTTGCAGGCAGCAGAACGTTCTCCACGACGTGTCACATGTCTGTCACGTGCTCAGTGTGAACCTGCTTTCATCTGTGAAGAGCACAGGGCGCCAGTGGCGAATTTGCCAATCTAGGTGTTGTCTGGCAAATGGCAAACGTCCTGCACGGTGTTGGGCTATAAGCACAACCCCCACCTGTGGACGTCGGGCCCTCATACCACCCTCATGGAGTCTGTTTCTGACCGTTTGAGCAGACAAATGCACATTTGTGGCCTGCTGGAGGTCATTTTGCAGGGCTCTGGCAGTGCTTCTCCTGTTCCTCCTTGCACGAAGGCGGAGGTAGCGGTCCTGCTGCTGGGTTGTTGCCCTCCAACGGCCTCCTCCATGTCTCCTGATGTACTGGCCTGTCTCCTGGTAGCGCCTCCATGCTCTGGACACTACGCTGACAGACACAGCAAACCTTCTTGCCACAGCTCGCATTGATGTGCCATCCTGGATGATCTGCACTACCTGAGCCACTTGTGTGGGTTGTAGACTCCGTCTCATGCTACCTCTAGAGTGAAAGCACCGCCAGCATTCAAAAGTGACCAAAACATCAGCCAGGAAGCATAGGAACTGAGAAGTGGTCTGTGGTCACTACCTGCAGAACCAATCCTTTATTGGGGGTGTCTTGCTAATTGCCTATAATTTCCACCTGTTGTCTATCCCATTTGCACAACAGCATGTGAAATTGATTGTCACTCAGTCTTGCTTCCTAAGTGGACAGTTTGATTTCACAGAAGTGTGATTGACTTGGAGTTACATTGTGTTGTTTAAGTGTTCCCTTTATTTTTTTTGAGCAGTGTATTAGTGTTAAAATACACTTAGAATGAATTTGCATATATATATTATATATAATACATATATATTTTATATTTATAGATACACGTATAATTACAGTAACAAAAATAAAATATTTTAAAATTTTAAAAAAATTATATATACATATGTAATTTCATTCTAAGTGTATTTTGTTATTTATATATATATATATATATATATATATATTAATAACAAAATACACTTAGAATGACATTCTATATCTATCTGTATATAAAATGCAAATAACTTCAAATATATTTATAAAGATAAATATATATAATTTCATAAATGATTACATAAGTAGAATTTAAATACATATATATGTATATATATTAAAATTCTACGTGTATATTTAAGTAATATTTTAGCATAATTATGTGATTTTATTAAATAAAATTTGATTGACATGCCTGACAACCCAGGCAGAAAGTGCAGAGAATTTAATTTGCAAGCATAATATTTAACCCTGTAACTTTCCAAGACACCATAAAACCTGTACATGGGGGGTACTGTTTTACTCGGGAGACTTCGCTGAACACAAATATTAGTGTTTCAAAATGATGAATTGTATTACAACAATGATATTTTCAGTAAAAGTGAAGTTTTTTGTATTTTTCATACACGAACTGCACTTTTACTGATGATATTATTGTTGTAATATGTTTTACTGTTTTGAAACACTTATGTTTGTGTTCAGTGAAGTCTCCCAAGTATAACAGTACCCTCTATGTACAGGTTTTATGGTGTTTTGGTAAGTTAGAGAGTCAAATATAAGGCATGCATTTCATTTTTTTCACATTAAAATTTGCCAGTTTGGTAATGTTGCCTTTGAGACCGTATGGTAGCCCAGGAATCAGAATTACCCCCATGATGGCATACCGTTTGCAAAAGTAGACAACCCAAGGTATTGCAAATGAGGACGTCCAGTCATTTTTAGTAGCCACTGGCCAAATATTAGTTTTTTGCTTTTTTCACACAAAAACAAATATGAACGCTAACTTTGGCCAGTGTTTGTGACTGTGGCTTCTAAAAAAGACTGGACATACCCCATTTGCAATACCTTGGGTTGTCTACTTTTGCAAATGGTATGTCATCATGGTGGTAATTCACATTCCTGGGCTACCACACGGTCTCAAAGGTAACATTACTAATCTGGCAAATTGTAATGTGAAAAAAATGGAATCTGCTATGTTTGATCCTGTAACTTTCCAAAACACCGTAAAATCTGTTAGTAGGGGGGTGCTGTTTTACACGTGAGACATTGCTGAATACAAATATGTGCATTTTATTGCAGTAAAAACAAACAGTATCATTACATTTACAGCTAAATTGTCAGGCAGAACTACATTTTTTTTTAAAAAAATCTTAATTTCTCACAGTTTATTTTATTTTATTCATAATAAGTTATGTTTCATATATGAATAGTTCATGAGAAGATAAAGCCCTGTTTCTCCTGAACAAAATTATATATAACTAGAAAAGTTACAATTTCTGGGGAAATTGTGTGAAGTGTTCTTGCCTCCACCAGTAGTCTACAACTGGAGTGGGCGGAGTAACTGTTATCATTTATATATCACATTTAATTGCAACGTTGTTGCACAGTCACATTAAACCATACATTTATAAAAACATTAGCAGGTGTTCAAAAGGCCCTGTCTATGACATCACTTGCTGCTGCAGCCTGACACAGGTCAGAGTATTTTGGCGGTTGCCATCTTCAAACGGTCATATTTTAAAAACTATAAATCCTACAGTGAAGAGCTTTATATTGTGAGAATCACAAGACCCAGACCTACATTTTGATGCATAGTATGTCTCTGAAGTATTAAAATTGAAGCACAGTCGCAGTTTAGAAATTGCACTTCAAATTTGAGCTTTGCAGAGTGAAGTTTCAATGAAAGTCAATGGACGGCGTTAGTTGCAAACAAATGATTATATCGTAAAAACTATCAGGACTACGGCTTAGACGTTGACATGTTTAGTGGCAGCAGGGATAGCTGAACGTTTTGATATAAAATTTGTGTAGGTGGGCCTGAAAATGAGGGAGTGGTGGCAGTTTAGAAATCATGTCCTGATTTTTCAGCTTTTGCCAGCTCCCACTCTAGCTTTGCCATTCATTCCTATGGGACAAATTGCGCCACAAGAACGACGATATTCCGTGAACCATTCGGCGAAACGTTCCACAAAGTAATAGCAATCCGATCGGGAACAATCTGCACGTTTTGGTAAATTTTTGTCTATGTAGTGTAAAAACTGTGGGAGGGTTAGCTAATAATAATAATAATAACTAGAAAAGTTACAATTTCTGGGGAAATTGTGTGAAGTGTTCTTGCCTCCACCTGTAGTCTACAACTGGAGTGGGCGGAGTAACTGTTATCATTTACATAGCACATTTAATTGCAACGTTGTTGCACAGTTACATTAAACCATACATTTATAAAAACATTAGCAGGTGTTCAAAAGGCCCTGTCTATGACATCACTTGCTGCTGCAGCTTGACACAGGTCAGAGTATTTTGGTGGTTGCCATCTTCAAACGGTCGTATCTTAAAAACTATAACTCCTACAGTGAAGAGCTTTATATTGTGAGAATCACAAGACCCAGACCTACATTTTGATGCATAGTATGTCTCTGAAGTATTAAAATTGAAGGCACAGTCGCAGTTTAGAAATTGCACTTCAAATTTGAGCTTTGCAGAGTGAAGTTTCAATGAAAGTCAATGGACGGCGTTGGTTGCAAACAAATGAATTGTGAAAACTATTATATTGTGAAAACTATCAGGACTACGGCTTAGCTGTTTACATGTTTAGTGGCAGCAGGGATAGCTGAACGTTTTGATATAAGATTTGTGTAGGTGGGCCTGAAAATAAGGGAGTGGTGGCAGTTTAGAAATCATGTCCTGATTTTTCAGCTTTTGCCAGCTCCCACTCTAGCTTTGCCATTCATTCCTATGGGACAAATTTCGCCACAAGAACGACGATATTCCGTGAACCATTCGGCGAAACGTTCCACAAAGTAATAGCAATCCGATCGGGAACAATCTGCACGTTTTGGTAAATTTTTGTCTATGTAGTGTAAAAACTGTGGGAGGAGTTAGGGTGGCAAATTTTGCTATAATAAGAATAAGAATAAGAATAATAATAACTAGAAAGCTACAATTTCTGGGGAAATTGTGTGAAGTGTTCTTGCCTCCACCAGTAGTCTAGCACATTCAATTGCAACGTTGTTGCACAGTTACATTACACCATACATTTATAAAAACATTAGCAGGTGTTCAAAAGGCCCTGTCTATGACATCACTTGCTGCTGCAGCTTGACACAGTTCAGAGTATTTTGGCGGTTGCCATCTTCAAACGGTCGTATCTTAAAAACTATAACTCCTACATTGAAGAGCTTTATATTGTGAGAATCACAAGACCCAGACCTACATTTTGATGCATAGTATGTCTCTGAAGTATTAAAATTGAAGGCACAGTCGCAGTTTAGAAATTGCACTTCAAATTTGAGTTTTGCAGAGTGAAGTTTCAATGAATGTCAATGGACGGCGTTAGTTGCAAACAAATGATTATATTGTGAAAACTATCAGGACTACGGCTTAGCCGTTGACATGTTTAGTGGCAGCAGGGATAGCTGAACGTTTTGATATAAGATTTGTGTAGGTGGGTCTGAAAATAAGGGAGTGGTGGCAGTTTAGAAATCATGTCCTGATTTTTCAGCTTTTGGCATCTCCCACTCTAGCTTTGCCATTCATTCCTATGGGACAACAAATTGCGCCACAAAACACCTATATTCCGCGGAACTATTCGCTAAACGCTCCACAAAGTAATAGCAATCCGACGGGAACAATCTGCACCGCTTTTGCAAATTTTGGTCTATGTAGTGTAAAACTGTGGGAGGAGTTAGGTGGCAAATTTTATATAATAATAATAATAATAATCTGAAAAGCTACAATTTCTGGGGAAATTGTGTGAAGTGTTCTTGCCTCCACCAGTAGTCTACACCTGAGTGGGCGGAGTAACTGTTATCATTTATATAGCACATTCAATTGCAATGTTGTTGCACAGTTACATTAAACCATACATTTATAAAAACATTAGCAGGTGTTCAAAAGGCCCTGTCTATGACATCACTTGCTGCTGCAGCCTTGATAGGTCAGAGTATTTTGGTGGTTGCCATCTTCAAACGGTCGTATTTTAAAAACTATAAATCCTACAGCGAAGAGCTTTATATTGTGAGAATCACAAGACCCAGACCTACATTTCGATGCATAGTATGTCTCTGAAGTATTCAAAATGAAGGCACAGTCGCAGTTTAGAAATTGCACTTCACATTTGAGCTTTGTAGAGGGAAGTTTCAATGAAAGTCAATGGACGGCGTTGGTTGCAAACAAATGGTCATATTGTGAAAACTATCAGGACTACGGCTTAGCCGTTTACATGTTTAGTGGCAGCAGGGATAGCTGAACGTTTTGATATAAGATTTGTGTAGGTGGGCCTGACAATAAGGGAGTGGTGGCAGTTTAGAAATTATGTCCTGATTTTTCAGCTTTTGGCAGCTCCCACTCTAGCTTTGCCATTCATTCCTATGGGACAAATTGCGCCACAAAAACGACGATATTCCATGAACCATTCGGCGAAACGCTCCACAAAGTAACAGCAACCGACCGGGAACAATTCAAAAATGCTTTGGTAAATTTTGGTCTATGTAGTGTAAAACTGTGGAGGAGTTAGGGTGGCAAATTTTGCTATAATAATAATACACAATATATATGTGAGATAACATTAAGTGGTCTTTTCGGTTATGCAAGAACACTTAATCTGGTGCTACAATTTCTAAAATTGTGTGAAGTGTTCTTGCCTCCACGCAGTAGTCTACAACTGAGTGGGCGAGTAACTGTTATACTTTATTTAAGACATTTAATTGCAAACGTTGTTGCACAGTTACATTAAAACCATACATTTATAAAACCATTAGCAGGTGTACAAAAGGCCCTGTCTATGACATCACTTGCTGCTGCAGCCTAGCACAGGTCAGAGTATTTTGGCGGTTGCCATCTTCAAACGGTCGTATTTTAAAACTATAAATCCTACAGCGAAGAGCTTTATATTGTGAGAATCACAAGACCCAGACCTATATTTTGATGCATAGTATGTCTCTGAAGTATTAAAAATGAAGGCACAGTCGCAGTTTAGAAATTGCACTTCAAACTTGAGCTTTGCAGAGTGAAGTTTCAATGAATGTCAATGGACGGCGTTGGTTGCAAACAAA